>CM060904.1:1076262134-1077512134 GCA_030737815.1 Allium fistulosum
ATTGACCAATCATTGATAAGTAGCCCCGGCATTCTTGAGTCCGAACGGCATAACTTTGTAGCAATAAAGTCCTAGATTGGCTACGAAGCTGGTATGTTCTGGATTGGGTAAATGCATTGGTATCTGATTGTAGCCAGAGTATGCATCCATGAAGGATAAGAGTTCATGCCCAGCTGTCGAATCTACTAGCTGATCAATTCTGGGAAGCGGGAAGCTGTCTTTCAGGCACGCTTTATTCAGATCGGAATAATCGACACATGTTCTCCACTTTCCATTCGACTTTCAAACGAGCACGGGATTCGACACCCATTCAGGATATAGCGCGTCTCGAATGATCCGTTCGCTTCAAGCTTTTCTACTTCTTCTTTAAGGGCGGCAGATCTCTCTGGATCCATACCGCGCCTTTTTTGTTTGACCGGGACATGCCGCGGGTCAATGTTCAGAGTGTGGCTCGCGATGTCCGGCGAGATTCCACACATATCAGAATGTGTCCAGGCAAATACGTCAAGGTATGCCCGCAGAAATTCAACCAATTCCTCCTGAGCTTGCTGGCTTAGTTGAGATCCAATCTTTATCATTTTCGAATCATCGTCACTATCAACCGGGACATTAATCGTCAGTTCGGCCGGTGATGCTTGATTTTCTTTAGATTCTCCTTCGTCCTCGGTTTCTCTTGGATCAAGGTCCTTGAGGAATTGGCTGGGGTGCCCGGGCCTGGGCCCGGGCGTTAATTGTCAATTATCGGCGAAACGAATGCAGATAGATTCCTCTACGCCCTTTCCTTTCTCCTTTCGCCGCGCCTCCCGCAGCTCAGCAACATAACAGGCTCTGGCAGTATCCTGATCTCCCTGAACGATTCTTATTCCATGATCAGTGGGAAACTTTAAAGTCAAACACCATGGGGCAATGGCTACCCTGAATTCAGCGAGGGCCGGTCGGCCCAAGAAAGCATTGTAAGGGGAGTCTATGTCCAAAACAATGAACTGCAACATCTGTATTCTCCGATGTTCTCCAACTCCCAACTCTACTGGCAGTTCCACCATTCCAGTGGGTATAGTGGCACTTCTGTTGAAACCATGGACTCGAGATTGACAAGGCTTCAAGTCCGCGGCTTCCATCTTCATTTGATCATAAGCTCGCTTGAACAAAATGTTCACAGAGCTTCCACTGTCAACTAAGATCCTTTTCATCCAAGCGGGACCTACTTGTGCTGAGATGACCAGTGGATCGATAGTGCGAGCTTCGACTTTATCAGCGTCTCTGTTCCTGAACACGATGTCATCCGTCATCGTTTTCTGTTGCTTGGCCGGAGCCCCTTCATCAAAACTACTACAACACTCGAAGTCTGCATGCCTGATAGAACTGGCATACGACTCCATTTCCTTCCAGCTTCGATCTGCTGGGTGAGGACCACCACTTATTGTATTGATAACCAACCTCCCATCTATACGAGCGGGTTCCTCCTGTCTTTCCTGATTTGGCACACGATTCTGATTTGATGGGCCCGCACCACCGGATTGCGGCACCCGCACATACTGATCCAACTTCCGCTCACATATCACTTTTTCAATGAGGTCTTGTAAGTGACGAGACTCATTGGTGTTGTGGCCATAACTCTCATGGAATCTACAGAATTTTCCTGTTTGGATTTGCCTCTCAGTTGGCGGTTTTGGGGCAGGCTTCTTGTATTGCATGGTATTGTAGGTCTGCAAATACACATTTTCCAACGACGTGTTCAACGGAGTATAATTATCGTACATGGAAGCTCTACACCGTGGTCCACGATCCTGATCGCGTTTTTTGTTTTGATTTCTATTATCCCTCTGCTGATTCTGTTTATTTTGGACGTTCAACTGAATTTTTCTAGAACTATCTCCGGACTGTTTTACAACGACATTACTTTGGTTACCTTCGATGTTGGGCCCTGCGTCATCCTGCTTCCTAGATTGTTTCGCATCCTCCCTTCTCAGGAATTGGGCTGCCTTGGAATAGAAATGGTCCAATGACGCAGGTGGTTTCCCAGCTAACCAATTTCCGAACTCGGAATCAACATCAATCCCCTTAGTCAGTGCCATCAGGATAGAGTTATCATTGGGATTGCTTATTTCTGCACACGCGGCGTGGAATCGCTCCAAGTAACGTACAAGTGTTTCTCCGGGAGCTTGTGTAGCACTGGACAAAGTGTTAACGTCCTTAGGCCTCGCCACGTGCATACGGAATTGTTCGAAAAACTTGGTGGCCATCTGGTCAAAGTTAGAGATGGATCGCGGTGGCAAATGAGTGAACCACATGGTAGCGATGCCCTCTAGGGAAATGGGGAAACTACGGCACTTTACTGCGTCATCAGCTCTAGCAGCATTCATCAGCCATTCGTATTTCAGGACGTGTTGATTGGGATCATAACTTCCTTCATAAACTGGAAAAGCTGGCATCCTGAAGTGCCGAGGTGGTTCAGCATATAAAACGTCGTCGGTGAAAGGGGTATGACTCCGGGAGATTGCCCAATCGTCATTTGAGAGACCCTGACTTTCACGGATCATTTGGCGGATCATCGCTGGTATATCCGGCTTTCGGATACTTGGAGCATGTTGTGCCAAGGTGTGGTCGGGTTCCACAGCGTGAGTCTGGACCGGACGCGGTCGACGGTCCATGCCTCGCCTCCTTGGTTCAACATCCTCAGGGACATAAGGCTCAGGAGTCTGCTCTCGTTGGTTACGTTGAGGATCAGCTTGGTTTTTAGCATCACCTCCCCGTCCGGCAGTGGTGGTAGTAGCAATGTTGCCGGTAACATGGTAAGGAGCAGCTCCTCCTCGAGTTGAAGGTTCTGTACGGAGACTAGCGGGTGGTCCAGCTTTAGGTTGCCCAAGGTTCGAAGCGGGTTGGTGTTCCGTGGCTTGGGTGTAGCTTACACCTAGCCATGGACGTGTGGATCTGGTTTGGCCATCGGAGGAGGCTGAACTTTCTGTGGAAGAATAAGAACCTTGGTCCCTTCTAGATCTTCTTCCCCTTTGGCGATTTAGCTGGTTAGTCAACTCTGTGTTGGCGCGCAGTTGTACAGTTAGCTGCTGTCGACTTTGGGTCAACTCTTAAAGCAATGTCTGGAATTCTTGTCTAGTGATTGGACCTGACGGATCTGAAGGTCCTACAGCATTTTGGTTGGAGGGAGGTGATTGCACGAATTTTGTCGGTCCCGTGCTCCTTGATCACCAGCTGTAGAAGTGGTACGTGTGCTCACCATAATGAATTGATGAAGTCCTTTCCTAGATCTGATTGCAAATCTGAATAGAATGGAAGGGCTTCGAAGTTCAAGATCTGGATATTCTTCTTAGATTTATGCAATCCAATATAGATAGGAGATCCAAAGAGCAGGAGAAATATTGGATCTTTCTCAGTGAAAGCACCAAAGTGTTTGTACCAAAATTGGGCACAACACTCTTCGGAAGTCTTTGAAGAGATAAAGTGAAGAAATTAAATGTAAAAAGAGGATTTATCTAACAAAAACTCCAAATTTCAGAAATGAGAATAACTAAAATGCAGGGAGACACAAGAATTTAGAGTGGTTCGGCGTATTGCCTACGTCCACTATGAAGTAGTTTGCTTTATTGATCTTTCTTTGATGTTTACAATTGATTTCAATGAATTACAGCAAATAACAATGATTTGCAGCAGTGAAATTCACTGGTGGTAGCAGCAGCAATGGAGTTCAGATCTGGATCTGGCGGAGTCCGGGCATTGGAGATCTCAAAGAGGAAGAAGAACCCCTTTTTTGTTGGCTTTGGGGGTCTATTTATAGGTGTAGGAGGCTGGTATTTCGCTCAGATCTCGGGAGACCCTCTCTGGCACGTGACCAGGCCCACACGTCCAAGCCCGTGAAATTTCGGTCCGATCCGTGATCGATACGAACAAATTTTGTATCGATCAAGATTTCATCCAATGGAGTCAAAATTTGGCGTGGACATTCCTTAGCATGCACGTAGTCTTCTTTGAAAATTTCATAACATTTGGACTTTTAGATTAGGAGATATGATCGATACGAAATGAGATTCTCGGCTGCTGTTTGGTTCGACTCGCTTCTGTTTCGACTCAGTGACGTGGCGCTTGAGTCTTTGGATCACTCTGCCTTTGATGCTGTCTCGAGCGAGTCAAAATGTACATCGATTAAGCGAGTCGATGTGTGCCCAGATTGAGCGAGTCGAAGCGTGCACTAGTCGAGCGAGTCGAAATGGAGCATCCTAAGAGATTCGAGCAGTGGCTTCACCAATGGAGTCGAACAGTGGTTCGAACAGAGCGAGTCGAAGTAGGCATCCGATGGTTGCAAAGCGAGTCGAAGTTATTATTTCTGATGGTTGCGAAGCAAGTCAAAGGGAGCGAGTTGAAGGAGTCATTTCTGGTGGATGCGAAGCGAGTCGAAGTAAGCATCTGAGGGATGTGAAGCGAGTCGAAGGGAGCGAGTCGAAGGGAGCGAGTCGACCGGTGATTGGTTTTCATCCAATTTTGTATCGTTCATAACTTGAGCATACGAACTCGGATTGACTTGAGATTTGGAACGTTGACTCTCATGGCTTAGCTTGTCATGTTCTACCAATTTTGGCTCGATCCGGACTCGGACAAAATTCGTCGATATCCATAGTGAGCCTGTGTATAACTGATCTCTAGGACGGGCCGTCATTGGTTACTAGTCAATTCCTTGGTGTCACGGCCTTGCCAAAAGGCGGGATAACAACGCTGCTTCCGTTTCATTGGAAGACACATGGGGTTCACATTTAGTGCAAGGTACACTATCTGCAGCGAAATTTCATATATGTCAGAATATGTCCAAGCAAACACATCTAGGTTTGCTCGAAGAAAACCCATCAATTCTTCCTCTCTTTATGCCAAGCTGAGAGTCGATTTTCAGGACCCATATAAGGTCATCCTGACTGACTGGGATGCAGATAGTCAACTCCATAAGGGCCACCCTCACATCCTCTGGCTCTTTCCTTGGATACATAGCTTTGTGGAATTTGCTATGCCGACAGAGCTAGGGCTTAGGTGGTGGTTGCTATGCGTTCATCATCTTGACGTGGAGATTCTTCTCTACGTCCTTTCCTTTATCGCGTCATTTTGCTTCCTTTAGCTCCATGACATAGCATTCACGTCAAACACTTTGGTCTCCTTGAATGACTCCTACCCCATTCTCCATAGGAAATTTCAATATTAAGCACCATAAGCCAAGGGCCACTCGAAAGCTAGCTAGGGTCGGTCGGCCTAAGAAAGCATTGTACGCAGAAAAATGTCCATCACCATAAAGGTCACAACTCGCACACTCTTGTGGTCACTTTCACCTAGAACCATGGGTAAATCCACACAACCCATAGGCTATGTTGCTACTCCGCTAACTCACTCAATTTTGGATTTACATGGCTTCAGATCCTGGCTATCCATCAGCATCTGATCGAATGCTTTCTTATACAAAATGTTCACCGAACTACCATAATCAATTAACATCGTCCTCATAGTTGTTGGCCCAATCATGACCGATATAACCAAGGACTCCAGCATAGGTGCTTCAATCCTGTTGGCATCCCCATTTCTAAACACAATATCATCAGTCATGGTTTGAGTTGCTTTGTCAGATCTTCGGGGTTTGATAGCTGGCTTCTTATACTGCTTAGTACCCCGCATCGCAAGGAATATATTCTAAACTGAATTATCTAGTGATGTAAAACTTTCATATTTTGGATGTCCCTTGAAATCAACCATCTTACCTTCATTACCTTGATTATTTTCCTTCTGGTTATTGCCTTTATTCCCCACATTCACAGCTACATTCCCAAACCTTTCACCGGATTGCTTCACAACAATATTACTTTGTATCACCTCCGCCAATCAGTCACCATCGGCCTCTCTAGCGATCTTTCTTGGCTCTTTCAAGTGCAAGAATTGAGTCTCCTTTCTGTAAAATACATCCTGGTAGGTGGGGGTTTCATTTTCAATCATCTTCCGAGTGAAGATCCTGGACTTCTGGGTGTATCGCCTGATCATGGCTATTAACACTATGTCTTTCTTAGCGTTACTCACTTCCATCACTGCCGTGTTAAACCTGCTTAATTTTTTTTCAACAACTCTTCGGTACTTTGGAAAAGATTCGACAATGACATCACATTCTTCGGACGAGTAATGTGCAAGTGAAATTGTTCGATAAACCTTCTTGCTAACAGATCAGAAGACGATATGGATCTTAGCAGAAGCCAAGTGAACCATATCGTAGCCACTCCTTTAAGAAAGATCGGGAAACCTATACATCTCACGACATTTTTTGCCCTTGCCGTGTTCAAATGCCACTTATATTTCAATAAGTGCTGCCTTGGGTCCATCTTTTCGTTATAAGATGGCTGATGTGCACGTAAATGTGCATATTTTTACATCTATATTTAATCTGCTTTTATTTTAAATAAATGTATGTTTAAAACCAAATTTCAAAAATACTTTCAAGTCATCATTCATGCATCAATTTGGGGGGAAAATGGTAATTTTGTGCATATATTAATTTTGGGAATATTCACTTGAACATTTTATTTTTAATTGTAGAAATTTGGATGGAGAGGCTTCATATATGTATGCATACACAAAGGATGGAAGAACAAAGGAATGAAGAAATAAATCAATTCATGCAACATGGAGGACCCCACCTACCCACATACCTTGATCTACAATTAGGAGCTAATGCACACGTTAGTGGAGATTAAAGTTAAATGCATACTTAATGGAGGATTAATTAGAACCTAGGATAACTTGGTGGAAACACTTCCTAAGGGGTATTTTGGGTAGCTCCCTAAAATATGGATTAGGGTTTTAGGCTTGTATAAATACCCTTCTTTTGTTCATGAAATGAAGTTTTAGTTTTACATTAGCTTATATGCAAGTTGTAGCCTCAAATCAAATGAGAAATAAAATGGCTTCCTAAGCCACTTCTTTTTCTACATGCTCTTTCATTTTATGTTTGTTTCTATTTACGTGCTTTCTTTATTTTCATGTTAGTAGATTAGCTTTCTTTTTTACGCACTTAGTTTAATTTTACTTTTATGCAAGTAGTTAGTTCTTTCTATTTTCATTAGCTTGCAATTCCTTCTTTTGTTTTCTATGTTGAAATTTACATATGTTGAAATGATAACACAAATGAGTAGCTAAACAACTTCAATTTAGGGGTAATGAAGCTCTCTAAAATTATGTAAATTCAACATATTTTTTGATTTATGATCTCTTTTATGCTTCATGAAAATTTAGTTTATGATGTAAGTTTATTAGTGAATTTGATAGTCTATGTTGTTATCACAAATAAGCTATTCTTATTCAAACATAAACACAATTTACATCATTGACTAACTAAGTGATTTTTGATTGTGAAATTAAATTAGAATCAAAATTTGATGATATAGTTACAAAATACAATAGTAAATAGATCATACTTATAATAGCTTTTGCTTTGACTTCATTTTCATTACAATTGATAAGTGGTTTTATGTGTTGCATTATAGTTTGATGGTTTCAGTTATGTTGGTTAATAATATAAATAAACCATACTTATGATAAATACATCACTAATTCCACTTAAGATCAAAATAGAGAGATCATAGATTGTTTGTGTGTTGATTATGTAAAAATATGAGAGTTGATTTTCCTATAAATTATTTTCTAATCTCATATTTTTAATCACTTTTATTTCAAGTTAGTCTTTGCATTTCTTTTTAGTTTAAACAATCTCAAACTCTTCGGTTTAATTTGATTGAGTAGAATTTTTAAATAATTTCAATTCCCTGTGGATCGACCCGTACTCGCCACGTACTAGAATTGTACGTTGTGCGCTTGCAGTTAATTTTATTAATGGCATTGTCGGCATTGCGAACCTTCGGAGTTATTACTCATGTAGCATCGCATCAAAGAATAGGTTCCTACTAGGGGAGGAGCCCCACTCATCACTATTTCTACATTTGTTTTCACTCATTAATTTTTTTACCATATCTATTAGTGACTATGGTTCAACTTAATCTACTGGATAGTGGTAATCATAGTCTGCTCGATTGTTTGGATCTACTAGTGGTCTCGATTAGTTCCATGATACCTGGGTTCTCCTATCTTTGGGGGAATCGTTCATCCATTTGACACATTCCTGCGGTTTCTATAAGCCGGACCAGTAGCAGCCATGTAACCCGTAATTTACGATTAATTTAATCAATTAATTAAAAGGCCAAGAGGGGCTAACTAAGAAAATAAAGGGACACCGAATAAATGAAAATGAGTTTGTGGGCCAAAGCACAAGTAATTGAGGGACTTAACAATCGCCCAACACCTATGGTGCAGAATAGTAGTCAAAGGAAAGAAAAAGAAATAAGATGAAGAAATAGAAGAGAAAAGAATGGAAAAAGAAGAAAGAGGAAGCATCGACTAACAAAATTACCTGTCGCGTATCTCACATCGCATCAGAGTAAATATAACAATCATACAAGTATAAAACAATAGAGACAGTAATAACAATATGAAATAATCATCGGAATAAAGATCCACAAAGTTATACAACCCCATAATAGAGTTTATACAACGGGAAAGTAAACTCAACAGGTACACTATCTGATAATAACAAATCAACACCGTCAAGGCTCCACAATGTCACACAGCAGGAATTTAATAAAAAATGCATATATAAGTATAGATAACCATCACCTCCTATCGGTCCACATGTAGAACCCCATAATCATCCACTTGCTCTCAATCTACTCATTTAAGAGTACCCAAGATAATAAGAAGCAAAGCATAAAACTTCGAGTCAGGAAACAGTCTGGTGTGAGCGATATCAAATCTCAAAATACTATAAAACTCGATAATATACAGAATAGAGGGTGTAAAACCATACCTGACCTGTACCTCCAACCACAAAGTTAGCACATAAACATAAGTAATATGCTACTCTATAACATCGTATAAAGGGTATATCATACTCAGTATCTGTCAGGGTGCCTAGGTATCTCCACCTATAGTCCCTACTCCATACTAAGTAAACTTCAGGTATCTAAGTATCTCTATCCATACCTACTCAACACTAAGTCAAGTCAGGGTATCTAGGTATCCCTACCACAATACCTACCTAGCATGATATCCCTAGGGCGACAAGTGACTAGTGAGCAACATAACAAACACATCATCCATCAAACAATACTAACTATTACCCAACGTGCCAGATATATGATGACTAGTATGCTTCCACGGCCCAGTACTCTCCCATACCTGCTTGACACTAGACCCCCTCAGGGCGGTCCAAAGTACACGACCATCGCTACTAGCCCTCGGGTATTACCCGCATATAGTACCCCCGCTCCAAGCACGATAGAAAATGCTCTGAGCACGACAGAAGACGCTCCAAGTCATCAACAATCCCTAGATACAAACACATCCACCGAGCCCTACTCACTCGATACGGATTCGAACCCTACTGTCTCAATACAGTTTCTAGGAACGAGCCCTAACACTTAACCTGTCCATTATCCCCAGCCTTACTCCAATCCGAGCTGCCATCCTCAATCCTGCACTCCACTTGAGCTCTTGATCGAAGAATCCTACTATCATGCTATCCGAAGTTCGAGGTCCAGCATGATCCATATAGTCCTGATACTATCATCCCAGAGCATACTCTGTACATTATTGAGTCACTATCCGTAGTATCAAACTACCAGGTTGAAGCACCACAACCCTACCACACCATCAAAATCACCAGGTCGAAGCACCACATCACTGCCTCACCATTAATATCACTCGTCATAAGCTAATAACATCCAATCTCTAAACTAGTCACACAAATAAACCAGCATGTCATGCACCATGATATCTCATCAACGTCCAAGCCACATATCGGCTGAATCGCCAATCGATAACAGTGATGGACATTGACCACTCTACTATGGTCAATACCATCCACCTTGGTCTTGTACTTAACCAAACGGAAATGTCCGGCATCCACTCTGAAACTCAGATCCGTTGAAACGGATCCCAAATCCTCTTCTATAGCTCATCTCGTTCATTAGATTTCCACGTGTGCAAAACTCCAACGTACAAGATGCTATCTAAAATCAAATCGCCGCTAATCGGTGTTTTCAACCAAAATAGGCAAATAACAAACAAGCCAAACAATCAAACATACATCCAAACATTCATATCCAAACAACCATACATTCCTCCAAAACAACATACATACAATATAAACAATCCATCGATATCCATTAATGTGGGAAATAACATTAATAATAGATCTAAGCTAATAATTCACTAACTCTGGAACGACGATCGAAAATAAATGATATTCTTTATAAAATCAATTTAAAATAATTATATATTCTTTGATAAAAATATATCTACTGTATAATAATAATAATAATAATAATAATATCACGTTTAAAAAGCAAAAATCATTCCTGAATGTCAGTATAACACTAAATAATCAACCATAGTAAAGTGAGAGATAATATCACTCTCCTCATCCAAATCTATCCATACTAGTGACAAAATGCAGGTCTCTTCAGTACAATCCCAACATAAGAAACTGCATCCAAAACAGACTTCATATGCAAAAGATATAGCCAAAATAAGAATTGGAATTAATTAGATAATTAATTAGTTAGTTAAAAAGCTACTTACCAATTAACTCCTTAATCTTTCTTACCCAGTGCCCAGGCCGTGCATGCAAGAAATTTCATCCTGCATATCACAATCCTTTCTCCTTCGATTCCTCATTCAATATTCGATGAAATTTCGATCCGTCTTCGCCAAACCGCTTATCTTTGCATCCTCTTCAATCTGCACTCAATCGCCATTCCTCCACCTCCTCCCTACAAATCACGTCATCCAACCCTAGCTATGACTTTGAAATTGTCACAATCTTCCATTTGTTAGTTGTCTCCATGTACTGGACCTGGAGGTTTTACTAAGCTCCTGGGTATAAAAGGTACAATAATTCCCATTCCTATCCCTGAATTCCCTTTTTTGGTACTGGGCTTAAGATTTCATCACTACTCTTCGCTGCTACGCACCTTACCTGATTGGTAGAGCCGAAGAAGAGGTAAGCCAAGCCAATAGACACACATAAAGATTTGGGCAACTTCTCTTCCCCCTTCTAGTTTCACATCATGCTTGCCCGCGGTTGTTCGTAGATCTGGAGTTCTTGACTAGATCCTCAGATCTTTCCTCTCTTTCAAAGAATAGACTATTCAAACCCCCCAAATGGAGCTAATGTCGATGTTATTCATCAGTTGTTGCCTATTTTACTTCTTACCTTCCCCTCGGCTTAGGTAGGTGCTCAATCGATCCATAAATCATGGCAGAGATTCACATTGGTGAGAGGAAATCAGTGGTGATCTCTATTTCGCCAATCGTCAATCGTATCACCCCCAATCGGTAACCCTAATCTCGGCCATGGACATCGTCCTCGGCCAACATCATTGCACCTTAGATCTAGCATATGAGATCGAAGCTCTCGTTGATACGATCTCAACGAATCAAACGACGTGATTTTTAGTTGAGCGGAAGAGGATAAATTAATTTTTGAAGATCAACATGGTGGGTTCAGCCATGATTATTTCATCTTCAGGTTGTTATAGTGAATGGCCAAATAAAAATGGAAAGGAAGAGATTCAAAGTGGTATTTATATACTATTTTTTAATATCCAAATTATTTAATTTCTCAAATAAATGGCTGTGCGTTTTGAGTTCGTACGATTACACAATGCGTCTGATCGCCATGAAACTCATTTGCGTACATCACCATATTTTTCTAGATCTAAGGGTACTAATCCCGTTGTCATCTGAGACTATGCCTTGGAATGCTAATTTCGTGCATTTCGAGATCGTTTCAGCCATCGGATAGTCCGATATCAAAATATAGCAATCCTTATACTCATTTTAATTCGCAACGTCAATCCGAACTCAACGGAAGTGGTCTTGAGTCCTGACTCGGTCGTATGCAAAAATAACATTTTTGGGCCTTCATTTAGTTAACGATTAAACATTTAGATAAACTATTTAAATATCCGATCATTAAAAATAAGGGTCGTTACATTCTCCCTTCCTCAAAAGATTTGGTCCACAAAATTACAAAGCTAAGACAACGCCCCTAACCCATCGGCCCTAAAAAATTTGTCATGTTCTGGAAAAAAATTCGACAGAACCTCCTTTGGACAACTAGGTTCGAAAATCTAACTACAATAAAGATATGTATACAACTCATATCTTTAACTATACTAGATCATCTATAGAAATCATCAAACAAGAATGTTATACCAAACAATAACTATCCCGCATGCCTAACAACCATACAGCATAAATTTCATTTCAAATGCTAACGATTGAATCAAACATGCATACATAAAATCTAACATCCAAAAATAACATCCATGCCTATCCTAGCATGCAAAATACTAAACCATCTAGTATAAATATCCAATATGATATCCATAATGAAAGCTGATGATAAAAACAAAATCCCACCGTCTAAAGAGCTTCGGACTAACGGTGCTCATGCTCCCCATAGTCTACCATACCCTATCGCCTTTGCTTTCATTCCACCGAACCGTACTACTCCTTCGACCTCCTCTCAACCTGATTCGTATCACATCTACCGACAAAAATAGGCTTATGAGGTCTCCAAGTATATGGTTTAGTCTCGATATCATCTAATCCATTTAGTGCCAAATATCCAAACACCTCTTGTTAGATCTCCCAAAATCATTATTGAACAACGGGTCTTAGCCACTTACAATGCTCTTGGCACATAATGGAATTACACCAACCACCCCTCAAACAACACAACAAGAATGGATGATGTACTACTGGACTTAAGGAATACAAATCTAGCATCATTTGTCAACTAATAGTCTGTGACTCAAATGCTATCTCTCTATCTCTAGTCATTGGCAATCCTTTGATGCAATCCCAAAACATTTGTTCTTACTACTTGAGAACAAATAATCTCTAAGGAATCGACAGTTTCCATCAGGTCCGCACTGCGTCACCTCATCAGACACTACTCACTTTTCTAATTTAGTCACGATCTCCACTAGTCAAGCTTAACGCCTTTGATTAGTACCAATCAGCTAAATCAAAGTAGGTCTGCCAGTCAAACTAGCCATCACACTCGGCCAAAGCTCATCGAGTTCTGAAGTCATAACCACTGATAAGCTCGAGTAATGCCCACTCTAAGAAATTTTCTCCTAAACTGGTATGTCTCCCACTCGAATACCAACACCACATTTCCTTTCAAACGTCTAGGAAATGCCAATACTATATGAGGCTAAGAACTCTAACCAATGCTATAGGCGAAGGTCGAGATCCTCTCAGAGAAGAGATACTACAATGATGTGGAATCACTGAATAGCTCAAACTCCTCTCCTAACAAACAGTGCCTCCATATCCCCAAAGAGAACTCTATTACCTCCAACCCCAAACCAAGAGTTGGATATTACCTCTCGACATCACTACTATACCTAGTTAAGTACCACAGGCAAGTGCATACTGTCATCTCTTCATTCTTGCTCAGAATGAGTACCATCAATGTACCCGTCAACCTCTCGGTCAGACTCACTAGTGTGTGCCTACACCTCACGTTTCAAACAATAGTTTGATCCTCTCCCATATAATAGGTCAACGACACTGCTATCTTAGGAATATCCAGATTCCGGACTGCCGTAACTAAAGGATCTACAACGACATCCTACTCCGAAACAACATGACCCAAGCATCTCACTCCCCTTCTTCAGCAGTGATGCCATCCAAATCTCATCAGTCATCGTGTCTTGTGCTCCTATTTTGTCCATCGATAGACGAAAGTATCATCAACGACCATAAGCAAAACTTACTCAAGTGACCATTCTAATCACGGTCCATGAGATTCACAACATATGCCGACACATTGGTTAGCCCGAATGGCATAACCAACCTAAAATCAAGGTAGTGTGTGAAACATTATAATTGGCACACTCACCCAAATTACTCTTGGTTGGTGCAACCTCACTACAGGGTCCAACTAAGAGAACATCCTCATGCTATAGAGCTGATTGAACAAGTCATCAACAAATGGGAGTACGAACATGTTCATCATCTCATCCAGCTCATAACAATCAATAAACAACTCCAGAGAGCTATTCGTCCTAATGAAGAACACAAGAGGTGCATCCTACCCAAAATATACACACATGGATGAACCATCACCTAAACAGGTCATTCGCTCGCACCTCTAATCTCCTAAGCTCTTTGGACACCTTATGCCTTAAAGGCATATCTACTGGTCCAACTCCTTTGACCAGATTGATACGGAACTCTATCTCTATATGGTTGTAATCCGGTCACCTCCTCGAGTATGTCCGGACAGTCTCCACCTATAGGCACAGATGACATTCTATCATGTGGAATATTAAGCGAATATATAAGGTTCCTCTACTGGTATCCAATCACTACCATTCGCTCCTCCACAACCCTGATTATCATCAATGGCCTCTTTCAGTCCACCACTATTATGTATCCCCTTCAGCCAGTCTATTCTTAAACTATAATACCATGAATCGTTAGGGCAAGTTCTCGACAAAACACGTATAGGCTGGCTGAGCCCCTAGCCAGGTCTGTCACAATCAAAGATCGGTTATTATCTCGAGTATTTATCCCACTATCTAACCATCAGATCTAGATATAAAGGAATATGAAACCTCCACGTCAAATAAAACACTTATGTAACCACCATATGCAGAAAGCATATCTCAAACGATGACGCCATTTCCCTTCACTTTCATCGATGGAGCACTCATCAAAACCGGAATGGTAATCAATACGTATGCTTCCTGATCTATCCTTGTATAATTGGTATGGGTTAACTCTTCAATACTAGGTACTTCTCGATCATCCTCTCGAATCCCTCGTCAATGTGACAAATCAATCGACCTCCAAGATGATCCCTCTACCAAATGATAAACTTCAATCCTTTCTATTTGGAGTATCAACGAGGATAGACGGTACCTCGATATCATATCTAATATGACCATATACTCCAACACAGATATATCACCGTACTTCAAATCAGCGAACTCCCTAACTAGCCCTAACTTTAGAAAAGTTGAGACAAATCTTCTTCGAAGCGAACTATGAACTAGTCAAAAGGAAATCAGTCCTTGAGAATTAGAGCTATAGAAACACTCCACTAGTTCATCTTTGTCCTTGGAGTCATCCAGAGGCTAACTTCTACCTCATTCATCATCTAATTCCAAGTCATCGAACATCCTTCTGCAAGCAACCAACTAAACTTGCCTCCCAATAGCCGACTCTGTTCCAAAAAAGGGCATGCCTCCTAGACTCCCATGGTCTATGTATTGCTCAAAAAATTTGACTCTAGCCAATTGCACTTGAGCACCATGACCATCCAGAACAAACTGGGCATTTAGGAAATGATTCACACCAACTCTATGAACATATTTTATTAGTCAGGGATAGCGGCCCTAATCCTTCCCAATACTCAACTATATAGATAGAGTCAACATCAGTTTTTCTTCCATGCTAGATCATTCCTATTCTATAATAAGGATGATCCGTCTCTCATAAAGAAAACCGCATTAATAGTGCTCATGTGTGCACCCAACTCATATACTATATATACTACTATATAGTTTTGAAAATCAAAATATATATAACAAATACGAACTCTTCCATATATATGCACTTTCTAGATCCAGTGTAAGGCGACAAATCCTACCCTTTCTGTACTGGATCACGATATCAACTAAGCTTAATTGGGTAACCTTTGCTCTGATACAAAATGTAACGACCACCCTACACCTACGATGCAGAACAGTAGTAAATGGAAAGAAAAAGAAATAAGATGAAGAGATAGAAGAAAAAGAATGGAAAAGAAGAAAAAGGAAGCATCAACTAACCAAATTACCTGTTGCATATCTCACATCGCATCAGAGTAAATATAGTAATCAATACAAGTATAAAACAATAGAGATAGTAATAACAATGTGAAATAATCATCTAAATAAAGATCCACAAAGTTATACAAGACCATAATAGAGTTTATACAACAAGAAAGTGAACTTAACTGGTACACTGTCTCATAATAGCAAATCAACACCGTCAAGGCTCCACAATGTCACACAATGGAAATATAATAACTAATGCATATATAAGTATAGATAACCTCACCACTTGTCAATCCACCTGTAGAACCCCATAATCATCCATGTGCTCTCAATCTACTCATTTAAGAGTACCCGAGATAATAAGAAGCAAAGCATAAAACCTCAAGTCAGCAACTGTCTGGTGTGAGTGATATCAAATCTCGAAATACTATAAAACTCGATAATATACGGAACAGAGGCTATATAAACCATACCTGTCTTGTCCCTACAACCACATTGACATCATATAAACATAAGTAACATGATACTCTATACCATCGTAAAAAGAGTATACCATACTTAGTATCTGCCAGGGTGGCTAGGTATCTCCACCTATAGTCCCTACTCCATACTAAGTAAACTTCAAGTATCTAGGTATCTCTATCGATACCTACTCAACACTAAGTCAAATCAGGGTATCTAGGTATCCATACCACAATACCTACCTAGTGTGATATCCCTAGGGTGATAGGTGACTAGTAAGCAACCATAACAAATATAACATCCATCAAACAATACTAACTGTCATCCAATGTGCCAAGTATATGATGACTCATATGACCCTCTACAGCTGTCAAGAACTAGTGGAAATCCCGGTTCTCTGTCGTACTCACGTACAGACGGGTCCGTTTCAATATTAATATGCTACCACATCCTCGTACTCTCTCATACCTACTTGACACTAGACCCTCTTAGGGAGGTCCAGGGTATATGACCATTGCTACCAGCCCTCTGGTATCACCCGCATATAGTACCCCTGCTCCGAGCATGACAGAAAACACTCCGAGTCATTAACGATCCTTAGGCACAAACACATCCATCGAGCCATACTCAATCGTTATGGATTTGGACCCTACTGGCTCCTTCAGTTTCTGGGCATGAGACCTAACACTCAACCCAGTCCACTATCCACAGCCTCACTCCAATCCGAGCTGTCTTCCTCGACCAGCTCTCCTCCTAAGCTCTCAATCGAAGAACCTTACTATCATGCCATTCAAAGCCCGAGGTCCAGCATGATCCATACAGTCCTAATACTATCATCCCGAAGCCTACTCCATACATCATCAAGTCACTATCTGCAGTATCCAACTACTAGGTTGAAGCACAACATTCCTTCCTCACCATCAAAATCACCAAGTCGAAGCACCACATCACTGCCTTACCATCAATATCACTATTTATAGCTTAGTAACATCCAATCTCTAAATTAGTTGCACGAGCAAACCATCACGTCGCGTACCATGATATCTCATCAATTTCTAAGCCACATATCAGCCAAATCATCAATCGACAATAGTGATGGACAATGGCCACTCTACTATGGTCAATACCATCCATCTTGGTCTATTACTTAACAAATAGTTAAGTACATACCAAACGAAAATGTCCGGCATCCACTCTAAAACCTAGATCTGTTTGTAGATACCCCAAACCCTCTTCTATTGCTCATCTCATTCATTAGATTTTCGCATGTCAGAACTCCAACGTACAAGATGCTACCAAAAATCAAATCACCGCTTGTCGGCGTTTTCAACCAAAACAGCCAAATAACAAATAAGCCATACAATTAAACATACATCCAAACATTCATACATCCAAACAACCATACATCCATCCAAAACAACATATGTACATCATAAACAATCCATCCATATCAATTAATGTGGGAAATAACATCAATAATAGATCTAATCTAATAATTCACTAACTATGGCACGACGATGGAAAATACACAATATTCTTTCACTTTAAAATAATTATGTATTCTTTTATAAAAAATATAGCTATTGTATAATAATAATATCACGTTTAAAAACCAAAAATCATTCCCGAACGTCAATATAACACTAAATAATCAACCGCAGTAAAGTGAGAGACAATATCACTCGCCTCAGCCAAATATATCCAAACTAGTGCCAAAATGCATATCTTGCCCATACAATCCCAAAGCAAGAAACCGCATCCAAAACGGACTTCATATGCAAAAGATATAGCCAAAATAAGAATAGGAATTAATTAGATAATTAATTAGTCAAAACGCTAATTACTGATTAACTCCTTAATCTTTCTTCCCTATTGCCCAGGCCATGCACACAAGAAATATCACTGTGCATATCATAGTACTTTGATTCCTCATTCAATATTCGATGAAACTTCGTTTCGTTTTCACCAAACCGCTTCTCTTCATGTCCTCTTTAATCTGCACTCTACCGCAATGCCTCTGCCTCCTCCCTAAAATTGCGTTGTCCAGCCCTAACTTCGGCTTTGAAATTATTGTGATCTTCCATAGGTGCTCAGTCGATCCACAAATCATGGCAGAGATGCATATTGGAGTGATTGATTTCCCGCATTATATAGCGGATGAGACCCTATGCGCCGCATAATAGCGGATGATATTATATAATCCCATATACCGTGATATTCCACCTCGAAGTGGAATTGGTATTTAATTGTTGTGCTAACATCTGTGGATGCAGGGTAATAGGTTGGGGGATCCAACTGGATTCCTTACATTGTTGAATTTATTTGTATATGATGTGATGTTGGTGATCATATGTTGTATCCATGTTGTATATCAATGAAGATTATCATTTTGTTTCTGCTGTGTTGTTATCACTTAATGTTGTTATAAGCTCCAACGATACGGACTTCGACGTTTGAATCTCCGACATTCAAATATGGGTGATGTATTGGATGCCGATTTTCGAAGGTTGAAGTGTGGGTCGTTAAAAATTAGTGGCGATCTCCATTTCACAAATCATCGATCATATCTTCCCCAATTGGTAACCGTAATATCGGCCACGAACATCGACCTCGGCTAACAGCACCGCACCTAGCATATGAGATCTAAGCTCTCATCGATACATCAAACAATGTGTGATTTTTAGTTGAGAAGATGAGAAGAAATTAATTTTTGAAGATCAAGATGGTGGGTTTCGCCATGATTATTTCATCTTCAGGTTGCTACAGTGAATGGCCAAATGAAAATGGAAGGGAAGAGATTCAAAAGGGTATTTATATAATATTTTATTATCCTAGTTATTTAATTTCTTAAATAAATGGCTGTACGTTTTGAGTCCATACGATTACATGATGCATCCGATCGCCACGAAACTTGTCTGCGTACATCACCTTATTTTTCTAGATCCCACGGTACTAATCCCATTGCCATCTGAGACTGTGCCTTAGAATGCTAATTTTGTGCATTTTTAGATCATTTCTGCCATCGGATCGTCCGATCTTGAAATATGGCGATTCTTATACTTACTTTAATTCGCAACGTCAATCCAAACTCAACAGAAGTGGTCTCCTGTCATGATTTGGTCATATGCAAAAAATAACATTTTCGAGCCTTTATTTAATTAACGATTAAACATTTAAATAAACTAATTAAATATCCAACCGTTAAAATACAGGTCGTTACAAGGATAATAAACGTGACTCTTTTCTTTCATTCATTCCATTCTTCTAAAATTAAAACAAAATCTTAAAAGATACCTTAATGGTGGTGGCTTAGAGAAACGAGAATAAAGAGAATATAATGCAAATACGAGCCAAGAAAAAGAAAAGAAGATCTAATCAAGATTTCTTAAAGAATATAGGTGATCAATACTTAACTTTTTATTCAGTTCATTTCCATTGTTTCAGTTCATGTTATTTTGTTGGTTTTCATATTGGTTTATGTCAAACGAAAACATAATATGATGTCCTCCTAACCATTGTTCTAGAGATGGGTTAGCAATTTGAGAGGCTTATAGCTTAGGAATACATTTTTATAAATTTCCAAAGTAAAAAATTTAGAAAATATACAAGGAAAAATAATGTGTAATTCAAATGTAATACAAGGTAGGGGTAAAGGAATTGTTCTCAAATTTTATAGAATTTTATAAAATTTTCTACATGTAAACTAATCTTGAACTAATTAAGAAGTACGCTAGTGTAAAAAGGGGATCTGCCTAGGAATTGATGGAAATCATATATTTTTTATAATAATTATGTAAAGGGACAAGATCCATAAAAATAGGCGAAACAATAAATAAAGGACATTGTAAATGTCACAAAAAGATAAGGTAACGTATCTAATGGTGACATATGTAAAGACGGTCACATGCCTTATTAGAGGTGCCAGATATGGAGCTAAAGAAGCCAAACATCTTAAGGGAGAATTATGCTTAATAAAACCATGTTGGGTAGTAGGGTGGTGATTTGCCAAAGGAATCTAGTAACTTTGTGAGGGAAAGTAGTTCTACGCTGAAAACAAGTGAAGAGAATAAGATAAATTATGCTGTCATGCTGGGCCAAAATTTGAGAGACAAAACACTCAATAAGTACGGAGTGTATTGTAAACATGGATTGGAGCAGGGTGTACTACGCCAAAGTATTATGGGTGAAAGTAAGGTATGGAAGGGCTATTGATGCTGAGTAAGGATGCTTGTTCGAATGCACACTTGAAGAAACTTCAGAAGAGGAGAGGCATTCAACTTTTAGACGTTTACAGGGGCTGATTCTATGCAACCTCAAATTAAAATAAAACAATACTACATGGGGCTGATCTATGCAGTAAGAGGCTACATGTGGCTGATTCTTTATAGTTTAGAATTTAATAACAATTAAATGAGACTAGTGGGTGGTTGATTCATAGTATGTCAAAATTAAATGAATAAGTATTAGACAAGGGGCAAAAGGGTGGTTCATAATAGTTCCAGACCTAGCATTAAATAAAATAATTAATTAGGACTTGCAGGTTGTTGATTCATAGCATGTTCAGTATTAAATAAAGTAAATAAAAGGATCTACGACTGGATGTTTCATAGCATATTAGAATCTAACAAGGGATAAGAATAAGGACCTCGGGTGGGGTAGCATAGTAGTCCAAAGCAAAATTAAAGCAGTTCTACGAGGAGTTATTTCATGCAGAGCAATGTTAAATAAATGTAAGAATTAATATTGTGGAGACTGGATCAGTGTATTATAAGTAAAACATAATAAGAACTAAATGGGAACTGCGTCGGAATGTAGTAGTAACTATTTAGATTTTATGCAACATTAGATTCAAACATCGGTTAGTTGGGACTGGGTGGGAACTGCACAGGGGTGCAGTTGTATCTTTACGAAGGAAAATTAGGAAGTTTCCAAGGAAGTAAGCATGACTTTATGTTGTGTGGTATTATGTTTGTAGTTTGTGGCTAGTGATAAGAAAACCCGTTTCGCTTATGCGGAGTGGTCTTACTATGTAATTTATTATGAATTTTCGGGTAAGTATTATTTACACCCGATTTTATGTCTAACCCATATATTTATCATTGTTTTCTTTACAAACTCATGGGTACTCATTTGAGTAGGCTAAGTTTATGGGATAGGCATGTTATCTTGGGCGTAGAATGAAGAGTGAAGATGGTGCAGAAGGCCTAATTATTTGTCAATATATGAATTTTTCCGCTGTTTTAAGTGGTTGGGTAGCATTATCATATGTTGACCCAACCCTCTGCTATGTATTTCTTATGTTATATTTTGAACCCTGCATGGGTACAACTTGGGTTAACTTTTAACAAGTATGTAATGAATATTAAGACCAATTTGATGAAATGAAAATAGTTTGTTGTTATATTTACTTAGACTGGTTTGAATATACAAAACTCACTATTGGTCGCTTGAAAATAATTCTAATGATCACTGCATCATTATTGACGTTCATTTTTGGGTCTCATAGTGGGGGATGTTATAATTGGTATCAAAGATTAGGATATGGAACTAAGTATAACAGAGCTAAAACTAGGAATAAAAACTTAGAATAAGAAGAACACCCCAAGGATAAGATGAGCTATATATATTACGTATTTTTAAGTTGACATATATATAGGAAGATATATCTATCCTCTTATTATTGTTTTGCCCTTTCTTTTCATTTCTAATGAAGACTTGCTTAACAAAAAAGCAATATGGATTTAAGGAATAGGTGAATTGCGTTAGGAGCGTTAAGCACAAAAAGAGATGCGGAAAGTGCATAGACCAATGAGGGAAGCAGGGGAGAAGTCTCAAGAGTGGTAGGGGGTGAAAGCTGCATAGCCAGTAAATGCAGCGGGCATGGATGTGACCGCCTTGTTTAAAGAGTTTATGGCGCAGATGATGAGGGAGAATGTGCCTAGAGTGGTTGAGCCATGACCCATTGTTGTAAAAGAAGATTTTAGATGTGTAAAGACCACAAGAGTTTAGGAGGGAAAGTGTTTTCGAGGAGAGAACTCGCGGTTGAAGTATTGAACTGGCTAAGGAACCGTGAGCCAATAATGGGATATCTAGGTTTTAACATGTGCAAAAGAGGAGACTAGCATCAAGACAGTTGTAGGAAGAGGCGTTGGACTGGTGGGAGACGGTTATTTCTGGAACACGTAAGGAAGAGTTTACCTGGGTGCAGTTCAGTAAAAGATTCGAGGCACGGTTTATATCCGAGTCATAGCAGACCATATTACTACATGAGTTCATAGACTTGAGGCAGGGAAACCTTACTGTTGAAGGGTATGTTTAGAAGTTTAATTTGTTGGCCAAGTATGGTCGGGAGATCATCAACACTCAAATGAAGAAGAATGAGAAGTTCATCATAGGCTTGAAGCAAGGGTTGGATCATAAGGTGATGTCATAATTGCTCACTTAGCATTTCCTTTTGAATTCGTAGTTAGTATGGCTAGAAGATATGATAGGATGTATCAGCGGCAGGCGAGGGTAGAGATAAAGTTCAAAGTTGAGATAAAGAAGAAGTCTATTCCTTATACCAAAGGAAAGATAGGAGTGTTGAGGGGTAAGAGTGGAGAAGCTGATGCATAAGTAGTCTGCTTCAATTGCGGATAGAAAGAACACTATGCTACCAAGTGTCTAGAGCCAAAGAAATTTATGAGGGCTAAATGCTTTATGTGTGATAAGGTAGAGGCATCTGAAGAAGGACCGTCAAAAGCTTAGGGCCGAGATTTATGCTTTAGAGGGACCCAGGCAAGGACCATCTACCGAAGAAAGAGGCAAAGGAAAGATCTTGGAAGGTATGGCTCAAATTTCTGGTATTCAGTTAGAGTACTGTATGATACTGGTGCTACACATTCCTTTATAGCAAGAGATTTGGTTGATAGACTTGGGTTAGAGTTATCTAATTAGTCACTGTGTAGCTAATCTTATAGGGGAGATATGCTACCCTCTGATTGGGATGCATTGACCTAGATATTGAGTTGGGTGAGTGAAAATTTTCTTTCGATCCCTATGTATTTAACTTCATAGATTTTGGAGTCATTTTTGGAATTGATTGGTTAGAAAGGTATCGTGCAAGTGTACACTATGCCAAGAGAATTATTACTTTTCACCATTCAACCTCAAGGACAGAGTATACGTGGTCTTAGAGGAGTGCAAAGCTAGGTGCAGAAGCATTTTATTTGTTTTAGCTTTAGAGAAGGAAGAAGAGATGGGAGCGGTATGGGTAGTGAAGGAGTTCCGGGATGTATTTGATCCAGTTCCGAGGTTGCCACCCCCTGGAGCAGTAAAGTTTCGTATAGATTTTCTACTAGGAGTTGAACAGTTTAGTCGACATCCTAGTAGAATGCCTCCAAGGGAGATGGAGGAGTTGAGGAAGCAATGGCTGAGTTATAAGGTAAGAACGTCGTTTGGCCAAGTAGCTCCCATGGGGAGCAGCGACAGTATTTGAAGAAAACAGATGGGTCATTAAGACTATGTATAGACTATCATAAGTTAAACGAAAGAATGGTGAAGAATATATATCATTTGCCGAGAATTGATAACCCTTTTGATCAATTGAATGGAGCTAAGGTATTTTCACATCAAGATTTAGCTATGAGGTTCCATCAGTTGAGAGTTGAAGAGTACAGTGTTTCTTTGACTATGTTTAGGTCAAAGTATGGCTCACTTGAATGACTAGTGATGCCATTTAGGCCGACGAATGCGCCAGCATCCTTTGTTGATTTGATGAATAGGGTTTTCCAAGATCAACCAGATACATTCATGTTGGTGTTTATAGACAACATCTTAGTGTACTCCAAAAATAAGGAGGAGCATGAAGTTCACCCAAGGCATGTGCTGGAGACAATGAGGGAGCAAAGCAAAGGAAAAGTTCTCCAAGTGTTAGTTTTGGAGAAGGGAAGTAAACTTCTTAGGTCATGTGATTTTTAAAGAATGGTTAGCCATGGATCCTTCGAAAGTTGATGCAACAAATGGGTGGAAGAGGCCGGAAAATATTACTTTGATGCTTAGTTTCTTGGGGCTGGCTAGTTAGTACTAGAGATTCATTAAGGACTTCTCCCATATAGCTGCACCAATGACGAAGCTTACCAGGAAGAGTGAGCAATTTGTTTGGGAATCAAAGTGTGAGAGGGCATTCCAGGAATTGAAGCATCGATTGATAGATTCGCCTATGTTAGTAATACCTGAAGGGAATGATGAGATGATTGTGTATACTGATGCTTTAGGAACAGGATTGGGTGTAATACTGATGTAGAAGAGCAAGTTGATTGCCTATGCATTTTGGCAGTTGCGACCGCATGAAGTTCGATACCCAACTAATGATTTGGAGTTGGTAGCATTCGTCTTTGCTTTGAAGATTTAGAGACATTATCTCTTAGGGGATAGGTTTGCGTGGTATATTGACCATAATTCATTAAGATATTTGTTCTTTTAGAAGGAGTTGAACATGAGGCCCCAGAGGTGGTTAGAATTTCTAACATGGTATGATTTTAGGTTAGAGTATACCCTAGGAAAGGGAAACAAAGTAGTTAATGCCTTGAGCCAAAAACAGAAAAGTTGTGTTTTGGCTATGTTAGAAGAATGAACTGTTTTGGAAACCTTGTCTTCATGTGACATGCAGTTTCGGTCTAGTGTAGATTATCATTCAGAATGCTAGCATGCTTAGAGATCAGGCCTATGCTGGTTGAAAGAATTGCTAAACTGCAGAAGAAGTCATGCGCTGATCTGCTGATGAGCTTGGACTCAAGAGTCGAGGCAGTAGAGCTAAAGGGATTTAGTGCAGATGGAGATGGAAAACTATAGAAGAATAGATGTGTGTTCTACGTATGGAAGAACCGCGGAGAGAAGTATTGGACGAATGTCATTATTCAAAGTTTACCATATACCCGGGAGGTAAGAAAATATACAGAGTTAGGAAGAGTTTATTCTGGGACAGGATGAAGAAAGATGTGGGGGAGTATGTGAGAAGTTTTCTTACATGCTAGCAAGTCAAGGAAGAACATCAGATGCCAAGTGAGCTTCTGCAGCCTTTAGATATTCCATTTTAGAAACGGGATTCAGTATCTATGGATTTCGTAGATGGGTTGGTAAGATCGAGGGCAGGGCATGAAAGCATATGGGTCATAGTGGATAGACTAACCAAGTGTACCCATTTCATTCCAGTAAAGGCCACAAAAACTGCGCTGAAGTTGGCAGAGACATATATGAGGGTGGTAATGAGATTACACGGGGTGCCTAGCACTATTATCAATGGTCGTGGTCCATTATTCACTAGTGAGTTTTGGCGTAGCTTGTAGAGTGCTATAGGGTTAGAACTGCGCAGGAGTACTACATACCATCCTTAGATAGATAGGCAGATCGAGAGGGTTAACAAGGTCCTGGAAGATTTGCTTATAGCTTGCATTGTAGATTTCGGAGGATCTTGGGAAGATTATCTACACTTGGTAGAATTTTCATACAACAATGCTACCAGAGAAGTACAGGGATGGCTGCATTTGAAGCTTTGTATGGAAGGCCGTGTAAATTTCATGCATATTGGTTGGAGGTGAGGCAGTCAAGGAAGCTACAAAGAAATTAGAGCTGATCCGGGCTAAAAAAGAGCAGCGCGGTCAAGGTAGAAAAGTTATGCCGATGTTGGGGGAAGAGAACTGGTGTTCGCAGTTAGCGATCGGGTGTTTGTAAATATTTCTCCAATGAGAGGCAAGACGCGCTATGGGAAGGCTAGGAAGTTAGCACCCAGATATATAGGGCCGTTTCCAATCATAGAAAGGATTGGGAAGGTAGCGTATAAGGTGCAACTACCTGGTACTTTTGCAGGGATCCATAATGTGTTTCACATATCACGTCTGTGGAAATGACTTAAAGATCAAGGCGTAATAGTTAATCCGAGGGCAGTAGGAGATCTAGTCATAGAGCCGAATATAACCTATGTGCGAAGACCGGTTCAGATACTTAACTGGGACGAGAAAAGGCTTCGGAATAAGGTTGTGAACCTAGCCTATGTTCAGTGCAGCACATATCGGGAGGATTGCACATGGGAAACAGAGGACACAATCAAGAGGACCATTTAAAGTTGGTTGTTTCAAATTAGCGTATAAGCTATGTATTGCATTGCATTGATTGTGAACCATGTACATGCATATGTATGTATGTATGTATGTATATGTATGTATGTATGAATATTATGGTTGAATATTGTATTAGTAGAAAGCACTAATACATTTTATTTATGGATTGGGAATTCATTGTTATGCTTATGGTAAGTATGAGATAGTTGGCAAATCAATACGTTGCCTTGGTTGAATTTTGGAGGCAAAATTCCTTTAAGGGGGGAGACCTGTAATTTATGATTAATTTAATTAATTAAAGGGCCAAGTGGGGCTAAATAAGAAAATAAAAGGGACAATGAATTAATGAAACCAAAGCCCAAGTAATTGTGCGACAATAAACATGACTCTTTTCATTTATTTATTCCATTCTTCTAAAATTAAAACAAAAGTGTAGAAGGTACATTAATGATGGTAGATTAATGAAATGAGAATAAAGAGAAGATAAAGCAAATACAAGCTAAGAAAAAGAGAAGAATATCTAATCAAGATTTCTTAAAAGATATAGGTGAGTAATACTTAACCTTTTATTCAGTTCGTTTCCGTTGATTTGGTTCATGTTATTTTGTTGGTTTTCATATTGATTCATGTCAAAATGATAACCTAATATGATGTCCTAACTATTGTTCTAAAGATGGTTTTGTAATTTAAGAAGCTTATGATTTAGGAATAAATTGTTATAAATTTCTAAAGTAAAAGCTTAAAAAATATACAAGGAGAAATAACGTGTAATTCAAATGTAAGACAAGATAGGGCTAAAGGAACTATTCACAAATTTTTCATAATTTTATAAGATTTTCTATATGTAAACTAACCATGAACTATTAAAGAACCGCGCTAGCGGAAAATAGGGATCTATGTTGGGAATTGATGGAAATGATATATATATATATATATATATATGTATGTATGTATGTATGTATTAAAACAATCATGTAAGGAGACAAGATCCATAAAAATAGCCAAAAAGGTAAATAAACGACACTGTAAATGTCATACAACAATAAGGTAACGCCTTGTTCGAGGTGTCAGATATTGGTAGATACAGAGCTAAGGAGACCAAACATCTCAAAGGAGAATAACGCCTAATAAAACCACGTTGGGTAGTAGGGTAGTGATTTGCCAAAGGAACCTTGGAACTTTGTGGGAGAAAGTAGTTCTGCATCGCAAATTTGTATAAGACTAATAGCGATGCAAACAGGTGAAGATAATAAGACAAATTACACCGTCATACTGTGTTCCACTTTGGATGAGAACACGCTCAGTGAAGAGTGCATAACAAACATGGGTCGAGGCAGGGTGTACTACATCGAAGTATTATGGGTGAAAGAAAGGTATGGAAGGGCCATTGATGCCGAGTAAGGATGCTTATTCGAATGCGCACTTGAAGAAAATTCAGATGAGGAGAGTCATTCAACTTCCAGAAGTTTGGAGGGGGCTAATTCTATGCAACCTCAAATTAGAATAAAACAATACCGCAGGGAGCTGATTCTATGCAGTAAGGGACTACATCTGGCTGATTCTTTGTAGTCCAGAATTAAATAATAATTAAATGAGACATGCATGTGGCTAATTCATAGCATGTCTAAATTAAATAAGTGTTGGACAAGAGGCTACAGGCGGATTATTCATAGTAGTCCTTGGTCCAACATTAAATAAAATAATTAATTAGGACTTCCAGGTGGCTAATTCATAGCAGGTCCAGTACTAAATAAAGTAAATAAAAGGATTCGCATGTCTTGTTTCATAGCAGATTGGAATTTAACAAGGGATAAGAATGAGGACTGCAAGTAGGGTAGCATAGTAGTCCAGAGAAAAATAAAAGCGGTTCTACGGGGGATCAATTCCATATGGACCAATGTTAAATAAACATATGGATTAATACTGTGGAGACTAGGTTCAGTGCAGTATATGTAAAACATAACAAGAATTAAATAGGAACTGCGTCGGAATGCAGTAGTAACTACTTAGATTTTATGTAACATTATATTTTAACATCGATTAGTTGGGACTGGGTAGGAACTACGCAGAGGCACATCACTATCGGTTTAAAGGACATTTGGGAAGTTTCCAAGGGAGCAAGCATGACTTTATTTTGTGCGGTATTATGTTTGCGATTTGTGGTTAGTGAGGGGAAAACTTGTTCAACGTTATGCAGCATGGTCTCACTATGTAATTTATGCTGTATTTTCGAGTAAGTATTATTCACACCAGACTTTATGTCTGACTCGTGTTTTTATCATTGCGTTTCCCATAAAATCATAGGTACTCATTTGAGTAGACTGAGTTTGTAGGATTAGCAGGTTATTTTAGGCACAGAACAAAGATTGAAAACGATGTAGAAGGTCTACTTGTTTGTCAATATATGATTCATTCTGCTGTTATAAGTGGTTGGGCGACATTATCATATGTTGAATTTTGACCCCTGCATGGGTACGACTTAGGTTTAACTTTGAACGTGTATGTAATGAATATTAAATCAAATTTGATGAAATGAAACTAATTTGTTGTTCTGTTTACTTAGACTAGTTTGAATTTATGGAACTCGCTATTGGTTGCTTGAAAATACTTCTAATGACACAACATCATTGGCGTTCATTTTTGGGTCTCCTAGTGGGGGATGTTACAAGCCACTTAAACTTCCACATTTTGGCCATCAACAACATGACTAACGTAACCATCTCCATTCAAATCAACCACACCTTCATCGCCTAAATCACGACGAGTGGGTTCGGTACTAATCCATATGCGCGGGTCGGTACCGATCCATACTCTTTTTTTCCTGAGCATCATCCAATCTACTTTTCGAAGTACCAATTTCTTTTAACTTCATTCTCTATTTTCCATCTTGGTGTTTTCAACAAATGAGGAAGAATCATTTTTCAAGTTAGAAGGTGTTAAATCTCTCCTACTCCTTCTGCAACTCTAGGTTAACTGATTTACTAAGTCAAGACTCTCCTTCATTTTCCTCCTCAATTCATCCTAACTTTCTTGCACCCTATCATTCATCCTGACTTTCTTGCACCCTATCATTCAACTATTTCATTATCCTATCCATTTCAACCCATGGTATCATATCCAAGGGATTATAAAGTTTAGAGACTTCAGAAACATGTGGAGAATCAACGTTCTCAATATCAGTAGTAGGTCCGAAGGTAGCAAATTTATCCTTTCGTGGGGCCATAACTTCAATTGATCCTGTGATAGATTCTGCTAAAATCTTAGTAGTCATGGATTAGAACAATGAAACCGGTGGATCTACCTTATGGATTTGAACAACCCAAAAGTAGAAAGTAGATCCTAATAGCTTGAGATCGGTAGAGAAAGCATCAAAATGTTTACACCAAAAGTTGGCACAAACACCTAGGGATTAAAAGTTGAGAATAAAATGAAGAAAATAACTTGAAAATAAGGAAAAATAAGAACATGCAGCAATTATAGTGGTTTGAAAAATCAAGGGCCTACATCCACTTAAACTTTGTTGAGGAATTCTAGTGAGTTTTATAAGACTGTTCTTATAGATCGGTAATGATTCCCGAAATTACAAGAATAATACAAGAATTCGTTAAACAGCTAAAAAGATCCTTCTTACAATGCCCCTCCTCTATTTATAGCTGTAGATCACTATAAAAATCTCACCCACTCTAGCCCAAGTTCTCCATGTCTAGGAGAGGTTAACTGAAGAGATTGTGGCCATGTCATCAATATTCAGGGATCGGTACCGATCCATAGTCATGGATCCATATTGATCCATGAACTTTCTTTTTAGATCCCTTCTTTCCTCTTCTGAATGTTCATTTGACTTATGTCTTCATTTTTATTTCTTTGTTTTCATTGCTATGGGCTCGAACTTATGATTGGACTATAATCAAATTGGAGTTTTCATATTGAAGATGGATAATATTCTCAAATCAAGAGAACTGTATAAATTAGTCACATAGATATTATGTTTGACTTCATTTATATTAACCAATAGAAAACTATAGCGTGAGTCATTCCATAATTTCCAATAACTATTAGTATGTAACTCCTAAGTGCCTCAGCAGTCATGATTAATAGATTAACCGACATTTGGAGAGCATTACATACTTTGGTCTTCATGGATATACCAATGTCTAGTCCTGATACATCTTGACTAGAAACATTTAAAATGATGTGTTTTATAATATTGTGATACAATACTAATGATGGCAAATATTTGTAATTGCTGTCAAAACCACACAATTTATGGATTTTCTATTAGATATACTTTTAATTAAATTAATTAGGTAATATAACACATTATATCAAGTATATAATAGAAGAAAACACGTTTTATTTTGAACAAGATTGGTTATCGAGTTAGATATATGTAAAAAATTACATAATTGCCCCTAGGGCATACCCCTCACTCATTCATCATATACACAATATGTGTGTGCATGTGTAACATAGCAAACCATGCAAGGTATAACATGCATGTGTATAAATGCCGGGATTTACACCATAATGTACATGTAAGCTCATCTAGTGTACAAATATATTGTCCAAATATATGTTTATTGTTATCCACATAATTTCAATATCAAAAGTAATGCTATAAATGACAAAGCCACAAAGGAATCAGTTTCACTAGGTTCTAGGTTGAAGGTAAATAGTGCCAAGTTGTAACACCCATTATTTTAATAACATTATTCGGGAGATTTAATTAGATAAATTAAATTGAATAATGTAAAGATTATAGTGATAAGGGGATTGAGGTTTGAAAACTAAATAGAGGCCGCACTTAATTAAATAAAATTAAAAGAATGAGTTTATGGAAATGGTTTTATAAGTTAACTAATAAGAGAATAAGGCAAGGGTATTATGGGAAATAACCATCAACCATAACCCTTAACCCCTAAACCCTTATTCCCATTTTCATTCCATACGTTCATAATTAAAAAACATAAGAAAAGGAGGAGCTAAAAGCCGGCCACAACCTAGGGGAAAAGAAGATTAAAAATTTACTAAAACTTAGGATTCAAGCAAAGGAGGATTAAGCAAGATCAAATCTCAAGTTCTTTATCCAAAGCAAGGTGAATAATAATCAAAACCATCTCATTTTCATTTTTAAGAGCATTTGATTATGGGTTTTAATTTTAAAACATTTATGATGATTTTAATAATGATATACTTGGATTGCATGATATGTTTGATTCAAACAAGTATGTTTGATAAATGTTTATTCGATTTTAAAGCTAAAATCGTATATATTGGGATTCGAATGCTATGAGGATTTAATATGTTATGTAAAACATTATTTTGGAGACGGGTTTAAATTTTCATAATTATCCAAGCTATGGATAATTTATTATGAATTTTTGAAGGAAGAAATAAATAATCGGGTTTAAAATTTATTTCAGTTATTATATAAAGGGTTTTGGGTATGAAATTTATTTATGTTAGATAATATATTAAAAGTGAATTTTGATGATTTTTGGGGTTTTTTCCTAAGTGATTTACTGTGGGAATTAAATTAATTGAATTGGAGCACTTAAATGTTTTAATTGTTTTGTTTAAGAGAAGGGCTACTTTGTAAGTTATTTTTATTTAATTTTGGATAAATTCGGTAGTCTTTTAGACAATATTTTGGTAAAGTTTATGGCAACCAATTATATTTTTATAAATAGGCAAGTTAGTTGAAAAGCATTTACTTAAAAGAGCAACAAAACCGTTTTGCATAGATTTACTATTTTGCCACTTCCAATAGCAACCTTCCGACCTCATACCTCCGCCCCCAACCAAGTTGAAACCAATACATATGGTACCAATGCTTTGGTATGTAGTGGATTAGAGAAAGGCGGTAGATATAGAGTCGAAACCATGCTTTCGAAGGGGTCGAGGCCATTTTAATAGCTTTCAAAAGTCTTTGTTTTGCTTTCAAAAGAGATGACGCTTGCCTAGTTTTTAAGGGATGCTTTCAAAAGCATTGAGCTACTTTTATTTTGCTTTCAAAGGGGTTGCCTCCTTTTTGTTTATAGAGTAGCTTTCGAATGAGTTGCCATATAGTATGTTTTAAAGAGGTGCTTTCGAAAGGGCAGTTTTGAACCAAGTCGAAACCTTGCTGCCGTCTTCATACCTTTCGAATAGGTTAAAAGTTTTCAATGAGTTTTAAAGGCAAGATTTGTTTTATAAACATAACAAGCCGCTTCCCAATGCTTACGAAAGGGCTCCTGTAGCCACTTAAATTAAAAGGTTCAAAGGCAATGGCTTCGAAAGGTGTTTCGAAGCTATCCTTCCAATTGTTTTACTTAAAAGGTTAAAGCTTTCGAAAGGATGGTTCTGAAGCCATATGTTTTCCCCAAATTCTTTTATTCAAAGGATAAAGTTTCAAAAGGGTTACTTTCACTTTTATTCACCATGACCCAAAATTTATATTTAAGATTACTTTCAAATGGTTTCGAAGCTATGCTTCTATAAGATGGAATGATATGCTTTAATACTTTCGAAAGGAATGTTTTGATGCTTTCAAAAGAGATATTTTAAAATGTTTCGAAAGGCATATGTCTAAGTGTTTTGAAAAGAAGTTTTGAATGCTTTTGAAAGATATGTTTTTATGGTTTCGAAAGTAAAGGTCTAAGGTTTCGAAAGCCTTAGTTTTTAAAACCAAGAATTGTAACATCCCATATTTGGAGGCCAAAAGCTAAGCGCACAGATGCTACAATCATCTATAGTATTAACTTCTGGTGACAAAATATGGTAATGCTAACGGTATCCATAATATCAGAAGCACTTGAATATGAACAAATTACAGATTTCAAAAACAACATCTTATTTATTACCTTTCAAAACAATAATTCTTATCCAAGTTACATAAGCCTTTAAAGTTTCCCAAGTAATGATCAATTATAATCATTACAAAAATACGCCAAGAGCGACATATGGCGATGCCTCCTTGGTTGATCAAAGCAATATAGTCATATCTGACTTAATACATGTAGTGGAGATAACAGAATAAACTGCAACTTCTATATAGCTATCCGTCATCCACCTTCTCGTCTCCTGAAGCTTTATTCGTCAAAACTAAAACTATAACCTCAACCCTCAGCCTACTCAAATCAGTTTTGAGCACCGGAGAGTTTAATGGGAAACAAAATCTTTGAGTCAGACATAAAGCCTGTTGTAAATAATATTGTTACATCTCTGTTTACTGATATTAAGTGAGACCACGCCGCTTAGCGGAACAGGTTTCCCCTCACTAATATCCTTTTCATAGAATATATTTTGCAAATATTTTCCTACAACCGAACTGTTAATCAAACCAATCATAATAATAATAGCAATATCCATTATGCTAAAAATAGGTAATAAATGGACTATCTATCCGAAAATAGGGCTAACAGTCCGCAAACTGGACTAACTGTCCTTTTGTCTTACTCGGGCCTACCAGATAAGATATCAAATAGTCTAAACATATGTTAGCGGAGCTTCTGGATGGTCTGCCCTTAACTTACTTCTCCAAGGGTCAACTGATCCTAATGGTTTTTTTGGCTCACCAATAACCTATCTCTGTATAAAAATATTCCATTATGTGTGTAACCAACATTTTAGTCTTACCTGTGACTAAGCCCTACATACTGGAATTCTGGACTAAATTAGCTAGGGGCTAATAGCGAATGAGCATAGGGCACGACCCTACGCAAGTCCTATCTGGTCTTCTAATCTGAGTCATTTACATAGGGTTAACTACCCTTCATCTTTTTCCCTGAAAAACCTTTTCAAAATGATTTAACCTTTTAAATCATACTTATACAAGGAAAATACATCTTTAGCTTTACTCTAAGCTATTTTGCCATGTTATATATACTTTACTCAAAATAATGTTGATGAATTTAAATAAGGATTAGCTATCCTTCCAAAACAAGTTAAAGCCCTTTTAACTTGAAAACACTTAGGCTATATTGTCTAGTTAATACATTCAAAACCTTTATTTAAAACCTTTAAACAACCCCTTCGAAACCCTTGAAAATAACCCTTTCAAAACCATTAAAAGTAACCCTTTCCATTGAAAGTAACCCTTTTGAAACCATTAAAAGCCTTTCCTTTGAAAGCTTCAAACATTAGACATCCTTCTTTAAAACCTTTAAATATTGCCTTTCGAAAACGTAGGAAAAACCTTTCCTTTCAACCCATTTGAAACACTGGGGAACCACCCCTTCGAAACCATTCACTAAAACCCTTTCGAAAGCATTAAAATACCAAACCTTTGAAAGACTTTGGGTTCAGTTTAAAACATATGAAAACCTTTCGAAACCATTTAAAAATTTACCACTTCGAAACCTTTGAAAACTGTTTCGGTCGAAACCCTTTGGATTATGCCTTCAAGTAGAGCAAAAGGAACAAAAACCCATTAAAGTCGAAAGCACTTCTTTCGGAATCTTTTCTAAGTAAAGAAGTGATGGTGTCGAAACCATCCCTTTGAAAGCATTGGATAAGTGGCCAAATTTTAGAAAACAAAGTAACCCCTTCGAAACCATCTGAGCAGAAAGGAAGAAAGCGGCAACCAAAAAGGTTTTGACTTAGTCGAAAGCAGTCATTTAAAACAAAAGCGCAACCCAAAAGAAACCATTTGTTTAAATCTATTTGACCTATTCGAATGCTAACCAAGTCGAAAGCTATTTAGTCGAAAGCGACCAGGCGCATTTTCATTTAAAAGCAAAATAGTGCTTCAACCCCTTCGGAACCCCTGGTTTCGACCCTATACCTTCGGCCTGTATCCAATTCACTATGTACTAGTTAACTAATACCATGTGTAATGGTTTTGACAATGTCGGAGGCGAAGGTATGGAGGCGGAACCTGGTGCCGAAAGCATCGAAATAGTGAAAAACTTGTTTATTTGTCCTTTTAAACTATTTCTTTGTACCTAACCTGCCTTGTTTGTCAAATTGTGATTGGTTGCAAGTTTCTCTTTTCTAAAAGTACTGCCGACTTTCCAAAAATAAAAAATTTGAATTTATCTGCAAAAAGCCCCTTCTCCTTTCATAAATATATAAAACATTTAAGTCCCATGCCTTTAATAATTTTATATATCCATTAAAACACTTAGGAAAATTCTACAAAAATTCCTGAAAATCACCTTTTATATGTTTTCTAACGTATATTAATTTCAGACCCAAACCAATTATAATTTAACCGTAAATAATTTATAACCCAAAATAACATTTTCTTCACTAGAGAATTTATATAAATTCCATGAAAATTTAGAAAATTATGTGAATTGAAACCCATCTCCAAAATAATATTCCTAGCCTATATAAAAATTCGTAAGGCATTTGAATGTCATTTAATAGGGTTTTCATATCGAAACGTGTCATAAAATCTATATGAACAACCATAAATCATCAACAAGTATATATAATCATTCCATCATTCCAAAAACATGGCAAATCAATGCAAAATATTTTGGATTTCAACTTAGAACCGAAAACAAAAGAAATATGAGACGTAACATTATTCACCTTAGCTTTAGAGATTAAGGAGATTGAGATGTGAATGGATTTGATTTGATTAAGCTTCTTCCTTAGCTTGTCTTTATCTTTTCCCATTCCTCTTGTTAATGGTGGCCGGCCTAAAGTTTTAAAATCAAATGAAATGAACGTGTATAAGAATACACAGCCAAGGTTTAGGGTATAAGAATGGCCTCTTTCCTATTTTACCCCTCCTCCTTTTCATTTTAAACCTTCTTTTAATTCATTGTTAAATGGCATGGCCACCCCTTAATAAAATCAAATCACAATCCCCTAATCAACACATTATTTTATTTAATTTAACTAATTAAATATCCTAAATATTGTTACTAAAAATATGGGATGTTACAAACTCCCCTCCTTAAAGAATTTCGTCCTCGAAATTATGATAAGATACACAGCAAATCAATTAAAGAGGTAAAACATACCATCAAAAAAGTCAGCATAAGTATCTCTAATCCCGCTTTAAATCTCCCAAGTATTGTCCCTGTCATTGTCACTCCACTAGACTTTGACTAATCTGACCGTCTTGGTTCTAAGCTTCTTCTCATCTCTCGCAACAATACGAATCAGCTTTCTCACTATAGTTAAGTCTGGTTCTGCTACTAAGTCCTCTAGCACAGTCAGTGCAAAAGTAGTCTCCGGGTCTCTAACACACTTTCTGAGATGAGAAACATGGAAAACATCGTGGACTCCTACCAAACTGCTCGGTAACTTAAATCTATATGCGAGTTTCTCGATCCTCTCAACAAAGGAAAAGGTCCAACGAATCTCGATGCTAACTTTCCTAATTTTCCAAATCTAATTTCACCCTTCATCGGTGATATTTTGATGAAAACCTAATCTCCAACTGAGAACTCTAAATCTTTCCATCTTCTATCTACATAACTCTTCTGCCTAGATCGAACCCCCTTCATTCTAACCCCAACGACCTCAATCTTTTCTTCAGCTTCCTAACCAAATTTGGACCAAGAACCAACCTATCCCCGGTCTCGAACCAACAAACAAGAGATTTTCATGCCTTCCATACAAAGCTTCAAACGGTGCCATCCCAATGCTAGTTTGATAACTATTATTATACGAAAATTCGACTAAATACAGATGGTCTTCCCATGATCCCCCGAAATCTAAAACACAAGCTCTTAACAAATCTTTCAAGACTTTGTTAATTCTTTACGTTTTCCCATCTGTCTATGGATGGTAAGCGGTACTCATCTTCAGCTTGGTTCCCAAAACTTCATGTAGACTCTTCCCAAACTCGCTAGTGAATAAGGAATCTCTATCACTAACTATGCTACTAGGAATTCCATGCAGTCTAACCACATTCTTCATAAACAACTTCGCTAATACAGGTGTTGTTTTGGTTAACTTAACTGGAATGAAAAGGGCACTCTTGGTCAATCTGTCCACTACAACCCATATACTTTCATTTCCTCCGTTCGACCTTTGGCAACCCGTCAATAAAATCCATAGAAATAGAATCCCATTTCCATACCGGATTATCTAATGGTTGAAGCAATCCACTAGGCTTCTGGTGTTCGGCCTTTGCCTATTGGTAATTCAAGCACTACTTTACCTATAAGCCAATAACCTACTTCATACCTTCCTAGAAGAAACTCCTCTTCATATCCTAATACATCTTAGTTCCACCTGGATGAATAGAGAACTTCGAACGATGGCATTCCTCTAAGACTCCTTTCCTTATGTTTCCTACATTCGAAACACATAATCTTCCTTTCTTTCTCAACCATCCATTCTTGTCAAGACTGAAAATTTTCAAGTCATCGCTCTCGGTTCCATCTCTTAACTTCCTGATCCGTTCAACTAATACCAAATCCTCTTCCTGTTTAGAAGCAATCCGCTAGATCCAGCCTAAGATCTCCACTGCACTCTGCAATCTGCTAATTCTTCCAAATCTTTCCACTCAGCAATTATCGCCAGCACTACATTCTGATGTTTCCTGCTAAGTGAATCTGCAATCTTGTTGCCTTTCCCCGATGCATACTCAATCTCAAAATCATAAGCGGCAATAAACTCTAACCACCTCTGCTATCTCATGTTTAACTCCTTTTGTGAGAACAAATACTTTAGCGACTTATGATCTGTATATAACTCAAACCTCTAGATAATGTCTCCACACCTTCAATGCAAAAATCACTACAGTCAATTCCAAATTATGCATCGGATATCTGACCTCATGTGGTCTAAGCTGTCTAGAAGCATGGGCAATCACTTTACCTTTCTGCATCAGAACAACTCCTAATCCTATTCCATACGCATCAGTATAAACCACCAAATCATGATTTCCTTCCGGAACAACCAACACAGGTGCATGGGTAAGTGTTTCAAATTCTGGAATGCTTCCTTACACTTATCGGTCAACACAAACTTCACATCCTTTTTTGTTAGCTTGGTCATCGGTGCTGCTATCCGCGAAAAATCCTTAATGAACCTCCGATAATACCTAGCTAATTCGAGGAAACTCTTTATCTCAGTCACTATCTCGGGTCTCTTCCAACTACTCACTGCTTCAATCTTAGTCGGATCTACTGACAACCCTTTCTCTGAGAATACATGACTAAGAAACTTTCACTTCTTTTTTTGTAGAAATGACACTTTGAGAACTTCGCCTTTTGCTGATGCCGCCTTGTTGTCTCAAGCACCACTCTAAGATGAAATTCATGTTACTTCTCATCCTTAGAGTATATCAAGATATCATCTATGAAAACCAATATGAACCTATCCAAGTGCTCTAGGAAAACCCGGTTCATCAAATCCACAAAGAAAGCCGACACATTAGGTAGTCCGAACGACATAATTAACCATTCGTACGACCTATATCTGGTCCTAAACGCCGTCAAAGGTATACTATCCTCTGCTACTCTGAGCTGATGGAAACCTGTCATCAAATCCAACTGAGAAAACATCTTAGCTCCACTTAACTGATCGAACAAATCATTAATCCTCGGCAATGGATATTGATTATTTATCGTCCTCTCATTCAACTTATGATAATCGATACATAGCCTTAATGATCCGTCCGACTTCTTAGCAAACACTACGGCTGCTCCCTAAGGTGAACTACTCGGCCTGATAAAGCTCTTGCCTTCCAAATCTACCAACTGCACTTTCAACTCCCTCATCTTTGTAAGGGTCATCCTACTTGGTGGCCTACTCACCGGTTCTGCTCCAGGAACCAAATCTATCTGAAACTCAATGGTTCATTTTGGTGGCAATCCAACTACAGGCTCAAAAACATCTATGTATTCTCTAACCACAAAAACTCGGCTCAGCTCATCTTCCAATTCCATAACACCCAATAAAGCATTCGCCTCACCGCTAGAACCTTCTACGGTATAAACAATCCTATTTCTACAATCAGGGTGCCTAAGTGATATTTTCCTATCCTGACAAAATATCCTAGCATCATACTCACTTAACCAATCCATACCAAGAATAATTTTGAACCCCACAAAATCAAACACATGCAAACTGCAAAAAAAGCATGACCTAACAAGTCAAACTCTAACTGGTCACATCTCAACCCTATAGTTGCATATTCTTCTATTGGATTCGCAACCCGTAAGGAAGTAACTAAATATGTGGGTTCTAGGTTAAGCTTATCTATCAAACATCTAGATATAAAAGAATGTGATGCAATAGTATCAAATAAAATGCTAACAGACATACCATGAATTTGAAGCGTACCTCCCAAAACAACCTTTCCCTTCTCCTGAGCTGTTGGCTTCGAAGTAGTAGGCTCCAGTGCATACACTTTGCCCTTTCTATCCTTAGCGCGTTCATTACATTGATTCTTATAGTCGCCAATTTGGTCACAATTGAATCACATGACATTCTTCGTCACGGCCACCTCCTTTGCCTTTCCAGCATGATACTCATTAGCAAAATGTCCCTTCTTGTCGCACTTAAAACAAACAATCTTAGAGTTCCCTTTCTTAGCTGCTCCACCCTTCTGAGCACCTTTCTTAAGAAAGAACTTCCTCTTCCGACTCTACCCCACCTGGACCTTTTTAGCCTTACTCTTCTCTAGAGAATCGAGCATCTCCTCATGTCTTAAGGACATCTCCACTACAACATCAGAAGGATATGTAATATGAGGTAATGTAGCCCTACCTAACTCAGTCTTTAACCTCTTGTTAAACTCTCATTTCTCTTCATCACTGTATCCACTGAAGCATACCCATATCTTGCCAACTCCTTGAACCTTCTGGCATACTCCAAAATAGACATCTCTCCCTGCTCTAACTCGGCAAACTTTCTAATCAGAGCGCACTGTGCCATCACAGATATGAACCTCTCTTGGAATCTCCTCTTGAAATTTTCCCAGGTCAAAGTCTCCTCATCCACTGCCACAATCACACTATTCCACCAGAACAAAGCTGCTCCCTGAAGTTGTCTCGAAGCAAGCCTCCTCTTCTGCTCATAGAGCCCCAAATCTACAAAGATTTTCTCACAATGCAACAACCAATTCTCCACCTCTATGGCATCCTTGGTTCCAATAAATGGCTTCCCTCCAAGCTTAGTATAATCTCCACTCAGCTTAGCATGTTGGTTAACTACCAGAACTTCCGGAACCCTTGCTCCTACAGGATTTCCTCCTAACACTCCAGCTACAACTCCTACTTGCATCATATTCATGAAAAACTTATATATAGCTTCCATTCTAAGTTACGGGGCTCCAGCACCCACATTCTCTGCTTGTGCCTGACCTTGGGTCCTCCTCGCATTAGGTCTGGCCTTTCCATCGGTGCCTTCCCCTCCTGGGTTAACTCTTCCTCTTCTACCATCCATATTTGTATTCAAACCTCAAGAGATATAGAAAAAAAACTAACAAAGATAGGAGACTAGAGATAAAGCATATACATATATATATAGCAAATACAAGTACGTTACTATAGCGTTATCCCATACCCCAATCTTACTCTAATTCCTTAAGATTTCATTTTCGAAAAATCATTTTTAGTTAAAGTTTTTCATAAACCCATGCTATGACACCAAGTTGTAACATCCCGTATCTGGAGGCCAAAAGCTAAGCGCTATAGATGCTGCAATCATCTATAATATTAACTTCTGGTGACAAAATACAATATGCTAATGGAATCCATAATATCAGAAGCACTTGAATATGAACAAATCACAGATTTAAAAAAAAATATCTTACTAATTGCATTTCAAAACAGTAATACATGATCCCTTAATGTTTCCCAAGTAAAGATCAATTATAATCATTACAAAAATATGCTAAGAGCGATATATGATGATGCCCCCTTTTTTGATCAAAGCAATATAGTCATATCTGAAATACACACAGTGAAAATAAACAGAATAAATTGCAACTCCTAAATAGCTATCCGTCAGCCACTTGCTCGTCTCTGGAAGCTTTATTCATCAAAACTAAACCTATAAACCTCAACCCTCAGCTTACTCAAATCAATATTGAGCACCCGAGAGTTTAAGGGGAAATAAAAACTTCGAGTCAGACATAACGCCCGATGTGAATGATGTTGTTACATCTCTGTTTATTGATATTAAGTGAGACCATGCCGCTAAGCAGAATGGGTTTCCCTTCACTAATATCCTTTTCAAAACGTATATTTTGCAAATCTTTTCCTGCAACCAAACTGGCTAATCAAACTAATCATAATAATAACAACAACAACAACAACAATAATAATAGCAATATCTGTTATGCTAAAAACAGGTAATAAATGGACTATCTGTCCGAAAACTGGGCTAACTGCTCGCAAACTAGACTAACTCTCCCCTTGGCTGACTCGGGCCTAACATATACAATATCAAATGGTCTAAACATCTATTAGACAAAACTTATGGACGGTTTGTCCTTAACTTACTTCTCCAAGGCTCAACTGATCCTAATGGTTTTGTTGGCTCAACAATAACCTATCTCTATACAAAAATATTCCTTTCTGTGTGTAGCCAACATTTTAGTCTTACCTATGACTAAGCCCTACACACTGGAATTCTGGACTAAATTAGCTATGGGCTAATAGTGAATGAGCATAGGGCACGACCCTACACAAGTCCTATCTGGTCTTCTAATCTGAGTCATTTACCTAGGGTTAACTACCCTTCATCTTTTTCCCTTAAAACCCTTTTCAAAATGATTTAACCTTTTAAAACATACTTATACAAGGAAAATACATCTTTAGCTTTACTCTAAGATATTTTGCCATGTTATATATACTTTACTCAACATAATGTCGATGAATTTTAATGATGATTCTCTATCCTTCCAAAACAAGTTAAAGCCCTTTTCCACTTGAAAACACTTAGGCTATATTGCCTAATTAATACATTCGAAACCCTTAAAAGTAACCCTTTCGAAACCATTAAAAGTAACTCTTTCGAAACCATTGAAAGTAACCCTTTCGAAACCATTAAAAGCCTTTCCTTCGAAAGCATAAACATTAGACATCCTTCTTTAAAACCATTAAATATCGCCTTTCGAAAACGTAGGAAAAACCTTTCCTTTTAACCTTTTTGAAACCCTGGGGAACCACCCCTTCGAAACCATTCACTAAAACCCTTTCGAAAGCAATAAAATACTAAACCTTTTGAAATCCTTTGGGTTCAATTTAAAACTTGTGGAAACCTTTCAAAACCATTCAAAAATTTACCCCTTTGAAACCTTTGAAAACTGTTTTGGTCGAAACCCTTTGGATTATGCCTTCAAGTAGAGTGAAAGGATCAGAAACCCATTAAAGTCGTAAGCACTTCTTTCGAAATCATTCCTAAGTAAAGAAGTGATGGTGTCAAAACCATCCCTTCGAAAGCATTGGAGAAGTGGCCAAATTTTAGAAAACAAAGTAACCCCTTCGAAACCATCTGAGTCGAAAGGAAGAAAGCGGTAGCCAAAAAGGTTTCGACTTAGTCAGAAGCAGTCATTTAAAACAAAAGCGCAACTCAATCAAAACCATTTCTTTAAATCCATTTACCCTAGCTGAAAGCTAATCAAGTTGAAAGCCACTTAGTTGAAATCAAGCAGGCGCATTTTCATTCAAAAGCAAAATAGTGCTTCAACCTCTTCGAAACCCCTGGTTTCGACCCTATACCTTCCGTCCGTATCCAATTCACTGCGTACTAGTTAACTGGTACCATATGCATTGGTTTCAACAGTGTCGGAGGCGAAGGTAAGGAGGTGGAACTTGGTGCCGAAAGCATCGAAACGGTGAAATGCATATTTGTTTGTCCTTTTAAACTATTTCTTTGTACCTAACCTGTCTTGTTTTTCAAGTTGTGATTGGTTGCAAATTTCTCTTTTCTAAAAGTATTGCCGACTTTCCAAAAATAACAATTTGAATTTATTTGCAAAAAGCCCCTTATCCTTTCATAAATATATTAAACATTTGAGTCCCATACCATAAATAATTTTATATATCCATTAAAACACTTAGGAAAATTCTACAAAAATTATTGAAAATCACTTTTTATATGTTTTCTAACATATATTAATTTCAGACCCAAACCAATTATAATTTAACCGTAAATAATTTATAACCCAACATAACATTTTCTTCACTAGAGAATTTATATAAATTCCATGAAAATTTAGAAAATTATGAGAATTGAAACTTATCTCCAAAATAAATATTTCTAGCCTATATAAAAATTCGTAAGGCATTTGAATGTCATTTAATAGAGTTGTCATATCGAAACATGTCATAAAATCTATATGAACAACCATAAATCATCAACAAGTATATATAATCATTCCATCATTCCAAAAACATGGCAAATCAATAAAAAATATTTTGGATTTCAACTTAGAACCGAAAACAAAAGAAATATGAGACGTAAACATTATTCACCTTAGCTTTAGAGATTAAGGAGATTGAGATGTAAATGGATTTGATTTGATTAAGCTTCTTCCTTAGCCTGTCCATATCTTTTCCCTTTGCTTTTGTTAATGGTGGTCAGCCTTACGTTTTAAAATTTATCAAATGAAATGAACGTGTATGAGAAAATACGGCCAAGGGGTATAAGGATGGCCTCTTTCCTATTTTACCCCTCTTCTATTTCATTTTAACCCTTCTTTTAATTCATTGGTTAAATGGCACAACTACCCCTTAATAAAATCAAATCTCAATCCTCTAATCAACACATTATTTAATTTGATTTAACTAATTAAATATCCTAAATAATGTTACCAAAAATATGGAGTGTTACAAGAACCCAATCTCATTTTAGAATAGGAAAACCCATGGCACTATAAAAGATCTTTGAAAAGGTTTTTAAATTTGGAGTTTTCGAAGAAGCTTACCTTGATAAAAGTAATAGGTTAAAGGGATTAACAAAATTTCATGTGAAAAGGATTTCAAGGATATTAAACCATAAATGTTGGTATAGCTATGTTATTGTATATACTTCTTCTATAAATATATTCACTATATAATGGACCCATAGCTGTATTTTAGGGAGAAAGGGCAGAATAACCAGCTAGGTTGACCCAGTAGTGAATATAAATTGAGGTAACTCCTCTTTGAGTAGAATTGCATATAGGAGGTCAGGTAGACCAAAACATAGGATGCCCAAAGACTGATCACGAAATTGTCAGTTTAGACAGGTTCATAGTAAACCCATGAAAATTATATTTGGAAAGAGTTATTGGCAGGGGCCAATATGTTCGTGGTGATCCTATGAAAACTATATTCGGATAAAGTTATTACCAGAAGTCAATAGGTTCATAGTCAACCCATGAAAACTATGATATAAGTGAAGTTATTGGAGATACCAATAGGTTCGGGGAGAACCCATGAAATAATGAAGTGATTGGCAGGGGCCAATAGGTTCTTAGTGATTCCATGAAAACTATGAAACTAGACGGATAGTCCATAAGCTGTAAATAGGTTCGTAGTCAACCTATGAAAACTAAAAGGTTAATGGAGACCCTAGAAACTATAACTGGGAACAATAGTCAATTAAATGGGGATGGGAAATCCATGATATTTTGCATGTTTTCATATCATTATGATATTATAAATTGTTATGTTTTTAACCATTGTGAATGTAGGAGCACGACATATGGTTATTATAAATTTTTAGGTAAGATACTAATGAGGGAAAAACCCATTCTACTAAGCGGCGTGGTCTCACTAGATACCTAAATGGTTCGAGATGGTAGGTTATTATTCATTCCAGGCTTTTTGTCTGACTTGAAGTTTATGTTTTCCCCTTAAACTCTTGGGTGCTCAATTGATTTTGAGTAGTTTGAGAGTTGAGGTTTTCAGGTTCTCCTTTAGACGAATAAGCTTCCGGAGATGTGCATGAGGCAAGCTAGCTAATAGGAGTTCCTTTCTATTTAATTCAATTGTGTTATGATGTAAAGGCAAAAGTTGTTTAGTTGCCTATATATACATACTCTGATCATCCAATGGGGAATCTTCATATGTCGCTCTTGGCGTAGTTTGTAATAATTATATTTTCTCTGAACATGGTTTTCGAATTTGGGATTATGTAATGAATTTGAAATATGATTGAAATGGAATGAGGAATTTGTTTAATGATTTTAAATTTTTTTCATATCTATGTGTTTCTGTTGCATCAATGTATCTAACATTATCGCATTTGGTCATCGAGAATTAATAACTATGGATAACTGCAACATCTATGGCCGTTAGTTTTGGGCCTTCGAGTGGGGGATGTTACAAGATGGTATCAAAGCATAGGTTTATGAAAACTTAAGAAATTTAAACCGAAAAGATTTTTCAAAACATAATCCAATGAATTAGAAAATAAGATCGGGATTTGGGTTAACGCTATAGTAACGTACTTGTACTTGATATATATAAGCACGTATTCCCCTCTCTCTTAGAGCATTCTTCTGTATCTTACTAAGGCTTGTATGTAGATTTACGAGAAAGGAAGATATGGAGGCAGGAAACGGAAGAGGAAATCTTGGTGGAGGAAGTGCTACAACTAATGGAAATGCTCGACCTAATACGAGGAGAAACCAGGGTCGACGGGAAAATGCTAATCAAAATGCAGATGCCAATGTAGCTATTGGAAATCCGCCAGTAGATATGAGGATGATGTATCAGTTTTTCGTCAGTCTGGTGCAAGCAGGAGCTGCCGCAGGAGTAGATGGGGGTAATGCTGGGAATGTTGAAGGTGTGAATCCCATGGCCCCAGTTGGCAACAACTATGCCAAGCTGAGAAGGAACTATACTAGTCTTGGTGGGAAGCTATTTTTGGGAACGAAGGATGTTATAGAAGTTGAGAACTAGCTTTTTCATTGTGAAAGGATCTTCGTTGACTTGGAATTGAATAATGAGCAAAAGAGGAGACTAGCCTCTAGGCAGTTGTAGGAAACAGCGCTTTATTGGTGGAATAGTGTCACTACCGGAGTTCTCGAGGAAGAGTTGACTTGGGTGGAATTTCGAAAGATATTCGAGGAGAGGATTTTGTTTGAAGTTACCAAGTTAGCATTGTTGAGGAAGTTTATGGACTTGGTGCAAGGCGTGATGTTAGTGATTGAGTATGCCATGAAGTTTGATGGGTTATCCAGGTATGGACATGCTACCACTGACACCATCATCAAGAGGAATGAGAAGTTTATTCGAGGATTGAAACCCGAGATTGCTAGGGCAACCCTGCCACATCTTCGCGATCCTTGTAATGTTATTGTGAAAATAGCAATCCGATATAAGGAGATGCTTGCTACATGTGGGAAGGAGAAACAGGTTGAAATCCAGAGTTCTCATGGCAAGAAGAGGAAGTTCTTCAAGAATAAGGGAACCCAGAAGGGAGAAGCTGCCAATAAGGAAAAGATTAATCTATTTTACTTTAAGTGTGATAAGATGGGTCATTATGCTCATGAATGTCAAACTAGCAAGGGGAAGAAGGCTGTAGACAAGAAGGGTATGAAGTGCTTTAACTGCGAGCAGGTTGGACATTATAAGAATCAATGTCCAGAACCATTTAGGAGGGACAAGGGAAAATTCTTTGTTGTTGGACCATCATCTGCTAGGTCAACTACTACTGAGAAGGGAAAGGCTGTGATGAAAGGTATGCTTTTAATTTAGAGTATACCAGTTAGGGTACTTTTTGATATCGGCGCATCACATTCATTTATATCTCAGTGTCTGGTTGATAGGTTATGTTTAGAACACACCTACCTTGTTACTTCCTTAAGGGTTGCGAATCCGATAGGAGGGTATGCAACTCTGGGAATGAGATGCGACCAGTTAGAACTTGATTTGTTAGGTCATAAGTTTGCATGTAGTTTGTATGTTTTTGATTTCGTAGATTTTGAAATCATTTGGTGTACGGATTAGTTGGGTAGATATGAGGCTAGGATATTTTTCCAAGATAGGGAAATATCGCTAAGACACCCTGATAGTCATGATCAAATTATATTCTCAGTGAAGGATTCTGACCAGAGTGCTTGTGCTTTGTTGAGTGTTATGGAAGTAGAAGAAGAGTTAAGACAGGTTTGAGTAGCAAGAGAATTTGCAGATCTTTTTGAGCCGGTTATAGGATTACCACCGAAATGAGCCATTGAGTTTCGAATAAATATTATGCCAAGAACAAAATCTATAAGTAGACCACCTAGAAGGATGACACCGACCGGGACGAAGGAAATGAAGGTGCAGCTAGTGGATCTAGAAGGGAAATTTTTTATTAGATCAAGTAGTTCGCCTAGGGGTGTGACCACGGTGTTCGTGAAGAAACCAGATGGGTCATTAAGGATGTGTATCGACTATCATAAGTTGAACGAGAAGACGATCAAGAATAAGTATCCTTTGCCAAGAATCGACGATTTATTTGATCAGTTGTGTGGAGCCATAGTATTTTCCCAATTGGATTTGGCGATGGGTTTCCATTAGCTAAGTGTGGCTGAGGACAATATTCAGTTAATAGCGTTTCAAACTAGGTATGGTTCGTACGAGTGGTTAGTAATGTCATTCGGGGTAGCGAATGCACCAGCTTTCTTCGTAGATTTGATGAACCGAGCTTTCCAAGAGTACTTGGATATGTTCGTATAGGTATTTATAGATGACATTTTAGTATACTCTAAGGATGAAAGAGAGCATGAAGATCATCTTAGAGTAGTGCTTGAGACGCTGAGGCAACATCAGCTGAAAGCAAAGTTTTCCAAGTGTCTTTTCTGGAAGAAAGAGGTTAAGTTTCTTAGTCAGGTGGTTTCAGAGAAGGGTTTGTCAGTCAATCTAGATAAGATCGAAGTTGTTAATAACTGGAAGAGACCAGAGGCGGTGACTGAGATTAGAAGTTTTCTTGGACTTGCTGGCTATTATTGGAGATTCATTAAGGATTTATCACGGATAGCAGCGCCTTTGACTAAGTTAACCAGGAAGGATGTGAAGTTAACTTGGTCTGACAAATGTGAGGAATGATTCCTTAAGCTAAAGCATTTGCTGACCAACGCGCCTGTGTTAGTGGTTCCAGATGGAAACCAAGGGTAGGTGGTGTATACCGATGCATGCGGAACCAAATTAGGAGTTGTGTTGACATAGAAAGGTAAATTCATTACCTACAATTCACGACAGCTTAGACCGCATGAGGTGAGATATCCTACTCATGATTTAGATTTGGCTATGGTGATCTTCGCATTGAAGATAAGGAGACATTATCTCTTAAGGGAGAGATTTGAGCTATATACAGATCATAAGTCTTTAAGATATTTATTCTCTCAGAAAGGGTTAAATATGAGACAGCGGAGGTGGCTGGAGTTTTTAGTAGCTTATGATTTTGGTATAGAGTATACACCTGGAAAAGGGAATAAAGTAGCGGATGCTCTTAGCAGAAAACATCAGATGTGGTGTTAGCTATGTTGGCAGAATGGAAAGATTTAGAAGCTTTGACTACTTGCAGTGTGCAGTTAAGATCGACTGCTAGTTCTAGTTAGAGCGCCGCCATGTTGTCCTGTTTAAAAGTTTGACCAGTGCTGATCGAAAGAATTGCTTCTAAGCAGAAAGAGGATCCATTATTAGCCGAGAAGATTAGAAGGCATGAGGTTGGGTCAGAGACCAATGATCTAAAGGATTTTAGTCATGACAAGAGGGGATGGTTGAGAAAGAAGGGAAGGTTGTGTGTTCCGAATGTTGAGGACTTAAGGAAAGAAGTTCTTAGGGAATATCATCGATCTAAACTATGATTCATACTGGAGGAACCAAGTTGTACCAGGATATGAAGAGGAGCTTCTATTGGGAAGGCATAAAGAAGGATGTTGACATGTGGGTTAGGCAGTGTGCGAACTGTCAAGAAGCGTAGGCCAAACATCAGAAGCCGAGTGGATTACATCAACCTTTGGAGATACCAGTTTGAAAATTGAATTCGATATCCACAGATTTTATAGAAAGGTTACCAAGGTCGAATAGAGGAAATGAAAGTATATGGGTCATTGTGGACAGGTTGACAAAGAGTGCCCATTTCATTCTAGTTAAGTCAACCAGAACGACGCCTGTTTTAGCTAAGTTGTTCATGAAGAACAAAGTTAGACTACATGGAATTCTTAGCAATATAGTCAGTGACAGAATGCTTTGTTTACTAGTGAATTCTAGAAGAGTCTACAGGATGTGTTAGGTACCAAGCTCAAGATGAGTAATGCGTATCACCCTCAGATGGATGGGAAGACTGAGAGAGTCAATAAGGTACTCGAGGATTTGTAGAGGGATTGTGTGCTAGACTTTGGTAGACCTTGGAAAGATCACCTACACTTAGTTGAGTTTTCCTATAATAATAGTTATCAGACTAGTATTGGAATGACGCCTTTTGAAGCTTTGTATAGAAGGCTATGCAAATCACCAGCATGTTGGTTGGAGATCGGAGACAGATTAGTCTTGGGTCCAGATCTGGTTAGAGAGGATTGGGAAACTCGCATATAAAGTAGAGTTGCCGAGCAATTTGATAGGTGTCCATAATGTATTTCATGTATCTCATCTTCGCAAATATGTGCATGATCCAGAGACTACTATTCCTCCGACAGAGTAGGAAGATTTGATAGTAGAACCAAATTTGACTTTTGTTAGACAACCAGTTTGGGTTGTAGCAAGAGATGAGAAGAGGTTAAGAAATAAGATGGTCAAGATGGTGGAAGTTCAATGGAGCGACAACGAGAAAGACTGTACTTGGGAGACAGAAGATAGGATTAGAGATACTTATCCTGATTTGCTGTGAGGGTATGTTCTATATTTACTTTATATAGATTGTTGCTAGTTAAGTAAGCTAGTATGGTAGTTAGGAGATGTTATAGATGATTGCTATGCTTAGTATTTAGTCCTTACTGAATTTTGAGGACGAAATTCTTTAAGGAGGGGAGCCTGTATCACCCCTAATTTTAATAACATTATTCAGGAGATTTAATTAGATAAATTAAATAGAATAATGTAAAGATTAGAGTGATAAGGGGATTGAGGTTTGAAAACTAAATAGAGGTCGTGCTTCATTAAATAAAATTAAAAGAATGAGTTTATGGAAATGGTTTTATAAGTTAAATAGTAAGAGAATAAGGCAAGGGTATTATGGGAAATAACCATCCACCATTACCCTTAACCCCTAAACCCTTATTCTTCATTCCATACGTTCATAATTCAAAAACATAAGAAAACAGGGAGCTAAAAGCCAGCCACAACCTAGGGGAAAAGGAGATTAGAAACTTACTAAGGCTTAGGATTCAAGCAAAAAAGGATTAAGCAAGATCAAATCTCAAGTTCCTTATCCAAAGCAAGGTGAACAATAATTAAAACCATCTCAATTTCGTTTTTAAAGAGGATTATATTTCAGGTTTTAAATTAAAAACCTTTCTGATGATTTTAATGATGGAATGCTTGGATTGCATTATATGTTTGATTCGAACAAGTATGTTTGATAAATGTTTTATTCGATTTTAAGGCAAAAATCGTATATGTTAGGTTTCAAATGCCATGAGGATTTAATATGTTATGTAAAACAATATTTTGGAGATAGGTTTAAATTTTCGTAATTATCCAAGCTATGGATAATTTATTATGAATTTTTGAAGGAAGAAATAAATAATTGGGTTTAAAATTTATTTCGGCTATTATATAAAGGGTTTTGGGTCCGAAATTTATATATGTTAGATAACATATTAAAAGTGAATTTTGATGATGTTTTAGCCATTTTTCCTAAGTGATTTACTGTGAAAATTAAATTAATTAAGTTGGTGGACTTAAATGTTTTAATTATTTTGTTAAAGGGAAGGCTTACTTTGTAAATTATTTTTAATTAATTCTGGATAAATTCGGCCGTCTTTTAGAAAATATTTTGGTAAAGTTTATGGAAATCAATTATATTTTTACAAATAGGCAAGTTAGTTGAAAAGCATTTACTTAAAAAGGCAACAAAATAGTTTTGCATAGATTTATTGTTTTGCCACATTCAATAGCAACCTTTCGACCTCATACCCCCGCTCCCAACCAAGTCGAAACCAATATACTGGGTATCAATGCTTTGGTACGTAGTGGACTGGAGAAAGGTAGCGGGTATAACATCGAAACTATGCTTTCAAAGGGGTCGAGGCCATTTTAAATAGCTTTCCAAGTTCTTTGTTTTGCTTTCAAAAGAGACACCGCTTGCCTAGGTTTTCAGGGCTTTCGAAAGGATTGAGTTACTTTTATATAGCTTTCGAAGGGGTTGCCTCCTTTTTGTTTAAAGGGTAGCTTTCGAATGAATTGCCGTATAGTATGTTTTAAAGAAAAGATTTCGAAAGGGTAGTTTTGAACCAAGTCGAAACCTTGCTGCAGTCTTCATACCTTTCGAATATGTTGAAAGTTTTCAATGAGTTCAAAAGGCAAGCTTTGTTTTACAAAGATAACAAGCTGCTTCCCAATGCTTTCGAAATTGCTCCAGTAGCCACTTAAACTAAAGGTTTCAAAGGTAATGGCTTCGGAAGGTGTTTCGAAGCTATCCTTCCAATTGTTTTACTTCAAAGGCAAAAGCTTTCGAAAGGATGGTTTCGAAGCCATCTGTTTTCCCCAAATTCTTTTGTTTGAAGGTTAATCGTTTCGAAAGAGTTACTTTTGCTTATGTCCACTGACCCAAATGTTATATTTAAGATTAAACCCAATGGTTTCGAAAGAGGTACTTTCAAATGGTTTCGATGCTATGCTTTTATAAGTTGGAAAGATATGCTTTAATACTTTCAAAAGAAATGTTTTGATGCTTTCGAAATAGATATTTTAAAGTGTTTCGAATGGCATATGTTTAAGAGTTTTGAAAAGAAGATTTGAATGCTTTCGAAATATATTTTTTAATGGTTTCGAAAGTAAAGGTCTAAGGTTTCGAAAGCCTTAATTTTCAAAATAAAGAACCCAATCTCATTTTAAAAAAAGAAAACTCATAGCACTATAAAAGAGCTTAGAAAAGGTTTTTAAATTTGGATTTTTCGAAGAAGTTTGCCTTGATAAAAATAATGGATTAAAGGGATTAACCAAATTTCATGTGGAAAGGATTTCATGGATATTAAACGATAAATGTTGGTATTGTTATGTTATTGTATATGCTTCTTCTGTAAACATATTCACTATATAATTGACCCATAATTGTATATTGGGGAGAAAGTGCAGAATAATCAGCTAGGTTGACCCAGTAGTAATAATAAATTGAGGTAACTCCTGTATGAATAGAATTGCATTCAGGAGGTCAGGTAGGCCAAAACATAGGATGCCCAAAGACTGATCAAAAAGTTGTCAGTATAGACACGTTCATAGTAAACCCATGAAAACTATGTTTGGAAAGAGTTATTGGCAGAGGCCAATAGGTTCGTAGCAATCCTATGAAAACTATATCCGGATAAAGGTATTAATAGAAGTCAATAGATTCATAGTCAACCCATGAAAACTATGATATAAGAGAAGTTATTGGAGATACCAATAGGTTCAGAGAGAGCCCATGAAATAATGAAGTGATTGGAAGAGACCAATAGGTTCTTAGTTATCCCATGAAAACTATGAAACCAGACAGATAGTCCATAAGCTGTAAACAGGTTATTAGTCAGTCCATGAAAACTAAAAGGTAATAGTGACCCTAGAAACTATAACTGAAACAGATAGTCAATTAAATGGGGATGGGAAATCCGGGACATTTTGCATGTTTGCATATCATCATGATATTATAAATTGCTATGTTTTTAACCATTGTGGATGTAGGAGCATAGTATATGGTTATTATAAATTTTTAGGTAAGATACTAATGAGGGCAAAACTCGTTCTGTTAAGTGGCGTGGTCTCACTAGATATCTAAATGGTTCATGATGGTAGGTTATTATTCATACCAGACTTTATGTCTGACTCGATGTTTATGTTTTCCCCTTAAACTCTTGGATGCTCAATTGATTTTGACTAGTTTGAGAGTTGAGGTTTTAGGTTCTCCTTTAGATGAAGAAACTTCCGGAGACATGCAGGAGGCAAGCTAACTAATAGGAGTTCCTTTCTATTTGATTTTGCTATGTTATGATGTAAAAGCAAAAGCTGTTTAGTTGCATACACACACACACACACACTTTGATCATCTAGAGGGGCATCTTCATATGTCGCTCTTGGTGTAGTTTGTAATAATTATATTTTCTCTGAATGTGGTTCTCGAATTTGGGATTATGTAATGAATTTGAAATATGATTGAAATGGAATAAGGAATTTGTTTAATGATTTAAAAAAAATTCATATCCATTTGTCTATGTTGTATTAATTATCTAACATTACCACATTTGGTCGCTGAGAATTAATAACTATAGATGACTACAGCATCCATGGCCATCAGTTTTGGGCCTCCAAGTGGGGGATGTTACACGCGTGAGGTCATTAATGTGTATAGATGATGTCCTTTCTCTTTTGCGTCGCCTCTCATTCACACCGCACTTCATCACGTCGTAGTTCAACAGCACCACATTCCATCAATAAAGAAAAAAGTAGAATGTTGCACTTGATCGAAGCCACATGGATCTCACACAACCAATTGTTGAATTCATACGGTGATAGATGCAATATTGTTTCAAATGCACACCTGTTCAGTGCCGATACTCTTCAATACCACCATTCAAAGCCAGGGTGTATACCACACCTAGTCAATATCGCCATCAAGGATCAACATCGCCACTAAGCAAGTGTCGCTCCAAACCAATGCAGCATGTCAACAAAGTTGAGACAGATATCGTACTTAATCAGTCATCTCACATCATATCACCATTCTTTGCTGTCGCCTTTAATCAATTAGGTTTGGAATGCAATATCGTGTGAGATCAATACCGCTAAGTATTGATGCCAAGGATTATCGTTATCAAAGCTATTTGACTAACGACGCCAAGCAAAACACTGCTTTAACTCAATACTACTATTAACCAATAAAGAGCATCGATCACCATAATGGGGTTCATTAACGCCAAGAGTCATTAACTCTGATACTATACTAGATGAAGTTGCCCGTCTACAATACTGCCCAGTATCGACGTCGCTTCTCATACATGCCTAGTGCCGCCTTCTACCAATCTCACTAACAATCAACAAAGAGTATCTCAACACATATGATTGTCGATGCCGAAAACCATAAAATTCATAACATCTATTAAGGCCGATGCTCTTCATGATGAAATTGCATCATAGCAAAGCCGCCCCTTGTTGGTGCCAAATATTGTTGAAGCAACAAAAATGCATGACGATGCTAACGACAGGCGACGTTGTTGACGTTGTCGAAGCCAAGCTTGCTGAAGATATTGGAGGCGGGATGGGGCTGAATGCTGAGCCGCTCAACCCCAATAAATACGGATCTAGGTATTTGCAAATGGGGGCAATCGTTTCTTTTCTGCACTCTTAAAATCAAACTTTTGTTAACCCTAAATCAAATTGGGAACAAAATCTATTTGACTATAATCATACTCAATCCATATGAACAAGGACTTAGACATATCTATTGTTTTTGGACTATGCCTTTTGAATGTTATTAACATGGACGTGCATATACTCAAACTCTTCAAGTCTAAAGCTTAACGTAACCATTTAAAAGGAGCTTTGGACTATGGCAAATATGTATGCATAATTATATGGACATTGGAATTGAACTTTGAACATAAGAACAGATTACATAGCCATTGACGAGCTTGATGGATTATTGCACAAATTTGTTACTTGCCTTATTTACCTTCTATGAACATATAACATGACATGGGCCCTTTTTGGAATATCTTTCCTCAAAGCCCATAAGAACTCTTGGACATGTTAGCTCCAAGTGACCTCAAAAGTCTCAACTACAATGATCCATGAAAATGTATGGACTTTCACATATTTTACCCCAAAGATCTATTAACATCATAAATCCATTCTTTAATGATTCCATCATGCACTAAGTCTCAAGTGATGAATAGGTCGACGATAACACTATTAGGTTGACATTGATTGGACTATGCATAATTGTGTCATCGTAAATGTTCAAATCAAGGATAAATTCATCACAATCGGCTTCATGGATGTTATACCATTTTTTGGTTATCATTTTTGGCGCTAGAAGGAGGGCTTGAACCTCCAACTTGTTTAACTTTCTCTCCAAACTATTCGAGTAAGTTTTATTCCAGGAAAAAGAGATCAAGGCGACTTAATGTTCCAAATGAAATGGTCATACAAATAGCAACATTAGAAGAGAATGTAGTTCCCAACTTCAACTTGGGAAATAAAGAGCCCGGGAAACCATTAGAACCGCATAACCTACCAACAGTGAAGCCATGATTAAAATCTTAGAATAACAAATGTTGATGATGAAAGAACTTTTGGAAGGAATACTTACTCAAAAATCATCAAAAACCACAAGGCTCACCAGAGGAGATGAGGCAAAGTCTCTAAGGAGGGATTTGAATACCTCTTTGCTTAAAAACAAAAGTAAAGACAAGCTTATCCTAACTCCATAAAAGAGATGGAGTGACCAGCAGGCTAAAGAAAACTAACAGGGAAGGTTGGAAAAAAAGTCCAAGGAGCAATCTGGAAGCTCAACCTCCCAAGGGTACAAATTTGAAAGGAACAACTACCATAGTGATGAGGTCTACTTGAAAGACATGGCAGAAAAAATAGCAAAAGATATGCTTAATCTCAAGGAAAGAAAACTCTAGACGAGAGGGTCAACGATAATCATTGTGAAGCTCCCTTTATAAATGAAATCACATCCACAAAAACTCCCCATATCAATATCCATCCATCAGATACAATGGAAAGACTAATCCGGATGATCACTTATTGGGTTTCGAAAGTCGGATGGACTTATACAATGTGTTAGGAGCTGTGTGTTGTAGGCTTTTTCCAACTACTTTTCAAGGAGCAGCAGCTAAATCATACCGTCGGTACTTGCAACGACCCACCAATCCATATGATTCAAGCTGACAATAAACTACACATGTCCAACCCAGATCGAACGGAAAGACGGATAGTTATGGGAAAGAAAGAGGAAAGAAGAAGAGGGAAGAAGAAGAGAAAAGAAACTAAAAACAACACAAAATCTCATAATCGTAGTGTAACAATATATAATATAAAATCAATAATCTTTACAAAGGATAAACTGTTATATACATACACCCATCTAAGTACAACAACAATCACAATCATCAGCCTAAACAGTAATAACAATCTGCCCTCACAATTGCTGGTGATTTGAAAAACAAAGCAGCAGAAAAAAAAATACACGTGAATACGAGTTGAGGACCTCCAAATCGTCTCCTGAGCTCTAATGCATCCAAAGCAATCTGTAATATACTCGGTCTGACCCGAGCATTATAGTAAAATAACACTCGAGTTAGTCTGGAAAACCAGCATGAGAAAGACACACACTCAATTGGCCTTTTAAGTTATAAAAACCTTTAAAATCAATACTATCTCGTAAGACCATGCCACACATAAACACAGACGGGTTTTTACCTTACGATAACCAAAATAATTTCTATAGAAAATCCATTTAAATTATAATAATATCTAGGGGTTAAAGCAAAATATGAATATAGCTGAAATGCTTGCATCTCACATCTCAGCATAGTTGGGCACAACTAATTCCGTAAAGCTCGTATTAGAGAATGGATTCCATACTAATACAAGTTAAGGAACTACCTTCCGAAGGTACATCTCTAGATAAAATGCGCCAGTGTCTGACAAGAACATCTTGTACCCCTGCCACACAGGACTGGCTTACCACTTGACTAGTAGTATCGAATATGATCACCCCACTTTGGGCACCGAAGCATACAAGAATAGGTAGTAACCGATCTAGATTTGGAATGACCATACCTTGATGGGAGCGACCCACTTGGCCCTGCTGTATGCTCGATTTTTGTCATTTCCCGGTTGATGAGGCTCGAGCCTATATTTTACCTTTATATAACACTTCCCACTTGGAATGCTAACATTTCCCTCCAAACAACAATGCAATATCAGCATTCATCCATACAAGTTCGTTCTAGGCCTGAACGAAACACTTGAGAGCTCCATCTCCAAATTCCATCATCTTCAAGATATCTTCACTTCGAAACGCATTCGTTGGATCAATGTCGTTTTCGGATAACTTATCTGATCCCGGTCTCTTTGAAACAAAGTTCGATAATTTCCAGTAAACTCAACCCTAGTTCTTTGGGAAATAAACAATCAAAGATAAGAGTGGAGATCACCTTCTAACCGTTAGTGGACGAATTTCCTTATCATTGTCCTAGGAGAACGAAACAAGATTTATACGTACAATACAACATCATCGAAGATGACTGTGCCATATAACTCACGTGTTTCTCCTAGATATTTCCAAAGTTACGTTTGGGTCCAATTTCGACAGTCGGTTATTTAATTATCGAATAACAAACATTCAAATCAGGAATTTAATTCCATAGGAAAAACAACATTGGCAAACACCAAGCAACGCTATGTCTTTTATTAACAAACCTTTTAATGATTAAATTCACTTTGTAATACTTGAATAAAAAATTCTTTTTACAAAGATTGGTATAAATCCAAAATCAATATTTCTCCATACTTGGGAAAATATCTATATGCTTATCTCGATGGTATAAGTATATTCACCAACAATTTGGAAGATTGCCATTTTAATATATTTCGAAAACCATTTATAAACCTTATTATAATCCATAAAACCATTTTATAAATTTATAAACCCATTTCTAAAATTCCTTTTATAAATATCTAAAACCATTTATAAGACCCCTTTTATCTTTTTAACAAATCTTCGCTTTTCATTTTCCAAAACATATTATAAGGTTTCTCTTATAAAAACCCCATCTGTTTATATAATCATATTTATAAATCTTGAAAAGCTTAAAACAAAATTCTAATCTTTTACTCAAAACACTATTATATAATACTAAACAACATAAATTAATAAATATTAAATTTAAAACATCTTAAAATAATAATTAATAAATTTCAAAACATTCTTAAATATACAATAATAATTTATCTTCAACATTTTTAGAATTACTAATAATTAATTACCAAAAACTTTACTGATGAATAATTAGATTAATTTCAAACCATATTAATAGTTTAAATAAATTTTTCTAGCATAGCTAGCGAGATTGACTAGACCCCTATCAAATTTTATTACAACAAAACAATAAAATAAAATAGCTCTGAACAGACTCAGAGCTAAGAACACACAAAACAACAAACAGAGAAAGGGAAAAAACACCACATAGAGAATACAGAGAGCAAGAAGCTAAACAAAAGACAAAAAGATCAGGTAACTCCAAACTAAAGAGGGAGGGTAATACACACTGCAAAATTTCATATGCATGGTAATTCTCCTGTATAGCACGTGCCAAAGAACGTCTATATTTCTTTCCTTGTTTTCAAAACACCTATTATTTCTCTCCTCCCATACCAACCCTAAATATTTTTTGATGCACAGCAGAAGCACAGTCGCATCGATTCCCTTGCCTCTTGTCAATCTGAACACAATTTCCCATTCCATTTGTGAATCCGTGGTAACATTACGCCTTTCAGCTCTGGCCATTAGTTTTTTCCATAGAGGAAACAATGCACCACAACTAAAAAATAATTGATCACCGGTCTCACTCTGCGTTGCACAAAATACACAGAGTAGTGGACAATCTAACCCATAGGAGTTGAGAAATTTTTTTGTTAATAATACTTTATTAATGGCTTTCCACATCATCAGGTTATCAGCAGGAGTAATTCGATTGCTCCAAATCTGCTTTGTCCATTTAAATATAGGCATGGTACCAAACTTAGCAAGCTCACAATAGGTATGCTTGGTGGAGTGTTGCTTACCAGCCCAACTGACAAGGTCAGTATCTTCTGCCATGAATTCAGCAGCCTCAGTCCTTTGCCAATGTGTTATGATAACTTGGTTACTAGAATATGGAAGAATTATTTGACTATTGTTAATACATGCACCAGCAGTTGCATTTCTGGGAATACCAGACTGCAAAATTTGCTGATAAGTCATCTTTATAGATAGTATCTCCCCACGCGCACTCCAAGGATCATCCCAGAAAGAAATACTCAACTCTGGTGCTATGTTTACTCTGACATATGGCAAGAAAGTTTCACGAAGGCCAAGTATCCTTCTCCATGCCCAGCTACATGCTTGAGGGACATCCATTGTCCAGAAGTTCTTCCTTCCTATACCATGAATCCATGTCCACTGAACCCACAATGAGGTAGACTTGAAGATTATGTTGTGAAAGTGAGTGCTAAAGGCAGCAGTATTCCATGTACGTATGTTATGTAGCCCTAGTCCACCATTACGTTTAGGTGTTTCTAGCATTTGGAAGGAACAAGGCAGCAAATTTCTAGAATGAATAGATCTAGACCAAAAGAACAACAACATAGCACTTCTCACCATGCTTAGAACCTTCTTCGGCAAAATGAACATTCTTGCCCAGTAAACAATCATAGAGTGGCTAACGGCTTTAATAAGAACTAGTCTACCAGCTTGTGTCAACCACCTATTAGCCCAGTGGCTCATCACAGAAGTGATTTTGCTGTATAGAGGAAGACATGTAGTTGTGGTTATTCTTCCAGTGAGTAGTGGCAAACCCAAGTAATTCATGTCATGTTCCATCAAGGGGAGGTCATTTGCACGATGGAGAACATCAGAAAGTGTATCAGGAATCCTAGACGTGAATAAGCTAGATTTTTGCAAGTTGAGCTTTAACCCAGTCATCAAATAGAAGTTATCAATGATCCTCATTATGCTGGAAATAGATGAAAGCTCTGGTTTAATGAATAACATGATGTCATCAGCAAACAGAAGAGATGTTACCGAAGTTTGCTTGCATTTTGGGTGATATTTGATTTGTTTTTTAGCATAAGCTTGTGTTAACACAGACGTGAACACCTCCATGACAAGTATAAATAGATAGGATGATATCAGATCCCCTTGCCTAATTCCTTGGCTACTATTGAAGTACCCAGTTGTTTTGCCATTGAAGTTAAGAGTGAAGCTGGGTATGGATATGCTAGTGTAAACCCATGCAGCAAAAGGCTTAGGAAACCGCATGGAAGCCATGATCCTCACTATAGCAGTCCAATGAACTGTATCATAAGCCTTTCTTATATCAAGTTTCCTCGTAGCCGCCTTAGAAGAGTTTGCTCTTCCATATCCTCTCATGAGCTCATGAGAAAGTAAAACATCATCTAGGATATTTCTCCCTGGCAAAAATGCAGCCTGATTAGGTGAAACAATGTCTAGCATGACTGCAACAAGTCTCGTTGATAAAATCTTGGATATGCACTTGTACACCACATTACAACATGCAATTGGCCTGAAGGAAGATGTAGTGTTTGCTGGTGAGGATTTGGCTAATAAGACTAGGTTAGTAGCATTCACCACACTAAGCATCCTACATTTATCAAAAAAATTGTGAATAGCTTTGCAAAAGTCATTACCAATTATGCCCCAACTTGTGGTGAAGAATAGGACATTAAATCCTAATAAAGCATCTAACACATATGTGTTTTTCAACTTTAATCCGAATCAATAGGCTCAACATATCATGGCCAATGGATGACATCAACGGCATATATTTCATCTCAGCTGGCAAATGGATTACAAGACTTTTTGCTGGGCCTTCCAGCCCACTTATATATTTTGTATAAATATAGCTGGTGTATTATATCTTGAAATGTAATCTGAATGTTATTAAATAAGCAGTACAAAATAATCGAAAGTATTGTAACAATTCTTTATGGTATCAGAGCGACTGCCTAACGGCTATATCACCTCACTCATTTTTTCAAGCATTTCTCTTTGAGAAATTAAGAGTTTGGATCATATTTGGCTCCCCTCAGAAAAGTGTCATCATCGGGGAGGCTTACCTTCTCGATATCTGTGCAGAGTTATGACCTTATCAGTGTCATCTGACCCTATGTGCCATCCAAGAAGGAGATCAGATTCAAGATCTTCATCTCTCCCTCTGGTTGCATCATTTTTCTCAACCGAGATACTACAGGGATCTCTATTTGTTATATGCATTACTGCTTTGCAATAAAACAGTAATACACATTACTTTTGTATCCTTTCTCCACCAAATTTGTGATCCAGTTAACCTGCATCACCAAAGATCCGCTTCTTGATCAAGAAATCAGGCAAATCAGGGTTCTTGATTCACCATGGCCCACGAAGAAGATGAAGTCACATCAGTTAACACTGGCAACAAACTCAAGGATGATCAAAAACCCGACTGCATCCTAATCAGACCTAAAAATCAAGCAATAAGTACACCATTAGATGAGGATAATTACATCACATGGAAATATCAAGTTGAAATAGCATTAAGAGGGTATGATCTGCAAGATTATGTTAAGGGAACCAAGGTGATACCACCCATCAACACAACAGATGCCAAAGGTAACACTATTAGCGACCCAGATTATTCTTTATACCAAAAACAAGATAATTTGCTTGCATCATGGCTACTTTCATCAATTAGTCAAAGTCTTTTATCACAACTTGTTGGATGCTATACATCATATGAGATATGGTCATCAATTGAGAGAATTTTTAACTCACAATCAGCTACAAGAATCATGCATTATAGAAGAGAATTGCAAAATGCAAGAAAGAATGATATGAGCATGAGGGAATACCTTGCCAAGATTAAGAATCTTTGTGACAAACTAAAGGCAGTTGGTCATGAAATTTCTAACAGTGAACAGATTCTCATCATCACCAATGGTCTAGATCAAGATTACGAATCTTTAGTAACTTTCATTACCACACAACAAATCCTACCCGACCTTAATTATGTCCACTCAGCCCTCCTTGCTCATGAAGGGAGAGTTGAACAAAGAAAACTCATGCAAGAAGATTATTTTGCAAATTATGTTTCTCCCACAAAGAACAAAGGTCAGAGAAACAGCTAGAACAGTCAAAACTCAAGGGGAGGTAGCACTCGAAGAGGCAGAGGCAGGGGAAGATTTTCAAACAACAATAGAGTCAAATGCCAAATTTGTGAAAAATTTGGTCATATGGCAAACAAATGTTACTTTAGATTCAAGGAAGACTACAATACAACTCAACAAGGTCAGTCTAGCAGGCAACCAACAACAAATATAGCACATACCAGTAATCAAGCGAGGAACAATTCAGATAACTCAAGGGATGGTGATGACAAGACTGATGACATCAATACAGCTGAGTGGTTCCCAAACTCAAGAGCCACAAATCATATCACCAACAATTTGCAAAATCTCAATTTGGGGAACAAGAGCTACACAGGTAAAAATTCTGTTTTAATAGGTAATGGTGAAACTGCAAATATATCTCACATAGGGGCAAGCACTATAAAAGGTACAAGGCTGCTCTACCTTAATAATTTACTAAGAGTGCCAAGTATCAAAAAGAATTTAATTAGCGTCTCTCAATTTGCTAGGGAAAATAATGTATATTTTGAGTTTCACCCCAAATTTTGTCTTGTTAGAGATTTGCTAAGCAAAAATATATTGTTACAAGGTAAACTGGAACAAGGCCTATACAAGTTCTGCAATATGAGAAACAAAAACATTTGTAATAGTGTTGTATGGTGCAATAGTGCTAGTTTGAATCATAACAAACATGATATTTTTTTGTGGCATTGCAAACTAGGGCATCCTAGTTATGATGTAGTTAAGCATGTGTTGAATGATAATAAAATTTCTTTTTCATCCTCGAACAATTTATTTATATGCACACACTATCAAATTGGTAAAAGTCATAAATTACCTTTTCAAAATTCTGAAACAATCTATGAAAAGCCACTAGAGCTGATTGCAGCAGACTTGTGAGGACCATCACCACATAATTCAACCAAAGAAGACAGGTATTATCTATCCCTTGTTGATGCACATACAAGATATACATGGATATACTTCTTAAAGGCCAAATCAGACACATGTAGTGCTATAAAACATTTCATTACTTGTGTTGTAAAACAACTCAATAGCAGTGTGAAAGTTATACAAACTGATGGTGGGGGGGGAATTCAAACCCTTAAAGGATTTCTTTGATACAAAAGGAATCATACATAGAATAACATGCCCCCACACATCAGAACAAAATGGGTTGGTCGAGAGAAAACACATGCACGTGGTAGAAACTGGATTAACACTCATGTCACAAGCAGGCCTGCCAATGAAATATTGGAGAGAGGCATTTGCCACAGCAGTTTATCTTATTAATAGAATGCCAACAAGAGTGTTAAACCATGTTTGCCTTTTGAAAAGTTATTTGGCATTAAACCAAATTATAAAATTTTAAGAACCTTTGGTTGCTTGTGTTTTCCCTACCTTAGACCCTATAACAAACACAAGTTGAGCCTAAGATCTAGTCAATGTACCTTTTTAGGGTATGCACATAATAAAAAGGGGTACATATGTCTAGATGATCAAGGCAGAATTTATATTTCTAGGCATGTTGTTTTTAATGAAGATGTTTTTCCTTTTGTAGGAAAGGAGAAACATAATCAAGGAACTAATACAAACCAAGCTATCACAAGTCATATATCTGATCTATCAGAGTGGTTTAGCACAGAAGTTCAAACTCAAAATGGTACAGAAACAAGTGGACTTAATAATCATTCCAAACAGACTACTACAGGCAATCCACAGCATGAAGAACAATAGCAAATAGATACACAACAATATCAAAACTATGAACAACAGGAAGTGGGTGCTCAACAAAGTCATAACAATGAAGACATGAGAAATGAGACCAATGATGTTAATACTGAAGAGCATCTTGAGCCACAGTCAACTACTATTCAACATCCCATGATTACCAGATCAAAGAGTGGGATTTTTAAACCCAAATATACAGCACTCAACTTGATGAGATAGAGCCAACATCATATGACTCAGCAGTTAGAGATATAAAATGGAAAAGAGCTATGGATGAAGAATATAGTGCTCTAATTAAAAATCAAACATGGACTTTAGTTGACCTACCAAAGCATAAGAATGTTGTGGGAAGCATATGGACATACAAAATCAAAAGAGATGCTAATGGTAATGTCATCAAGTATAAAGCCAGACTTGTGGCAAAGGGATACACCCAATAATTCGGGTTTGATTTCAAAGAGACCTTCTCTCCAGTCATCAAACCAGCTACCATCAGAATTATATTAACCATTGCTATGCATAAACAATGGAAGATAAGACAATTAGATGTGCACAATGCATTCTTAAATGGGGACTTGGTGGAAGAAGTATATATGAAACAGCCTAAAGGTTACAGCACTGAAGCCAACAGCAGTAAAGTATGCAAGTTACACAAGACCATTTATGGTTTAAAGCATGCATCAAGGGCTTGGTATGAAAAACTGAAGAGCATACTGGTCAAGTTAGGATTTACTGCTACTAAATCTGACAACTCCTTCTATACTAGAAGAAAAAAGGAAAATAACATCTACATTTTAGTTTATGTTGATGATATTCTTATCACAGGTGATGATCAACAGGAGATTGAGCTTGTTATAAAATACTTGGACAGACAATTCGCCATAAAAGACATGGGTGATGCAAACTACTTTCTGGGCATACAAATTCAAAGACAAGCAGATTCAAGCATCATTTTATCACAAAAACAATACATGTCAGACATACTGGTTATGGCTAACATGAATAAGGCTAAAGCACTTCCCACTCCAATGACCAGCAATCTTCAATTAAGAAAGAACAAAGGTGAACACATTGAAAATGTCAAACAATACAGGAGTATTGTTGGGGCTCTTCAGTACGCTACTATCACTAGACCAGACATCAGTTTTCGCGTTAACAAGGTGTGTCAATACATGCAAGCCCCAACAAGTGAACATTGATGTGCGGTTAAACGTATTCTACGGTATATAAAGGGGACAATCGACTATGGGTTAAAATTAATACCTTGCAGAAATTTAAGTTTACAAGCTTACAGTGATTCAGATTGGGCTAATGACTTGAATGACAGAAGATCCATCACTGGGTACTATGCATTTCTTGGTAAAAATCATATTTCATGGTGCACCAAAAAGCAGGCAACCGTTTCGAGATCGATCACGGAAGCTGAATATCGCGCCATTGCAAGCACTACGGCTGAGGTTATATGGATCAGCACCTTACTCAAAGAATTAGGGTTTGAGCTCAATCAGAAGCCGATAATTTGGGTAGATAACATGAGCGCCATATCTTTATCCATGAACCTCATTCAACACTCGAGAACGAAGCACTTAGAGGTTGATCTACACTTCGTTCGAGAACAGACAGGAAGTGGAAAGCTACAGATTCAACATGTTCCCTCTCTCTATCAACGCGCAGATGTTTTGACTAAGGCCATTTCATCCAAAATTTTTGCTCGCTTCAGGGAAAAACTCAGAGTTTGCCCAGCCGCCATGGAAGAGAAAGAGGAATGAAACCCTAGTTTTGTTTGAGGGAGCGTAATAAAGCATCTAACACATATGTATTTTTCATCTCTAATCCGAATCAATAGGCTCAACATATCATGGCCAATGGATCACATCAACGGCATATATTTCATCTCAGCTGGCAAATGGATTACAAGACTTTTAGCTGGGCCTTCCAGCCCACTTATATATTTTGTATAAATATAGCTGGTGTATTATATCTTGAAATGTAATCTATTCTTTAAATCCATCTGGGCCACCACAAGAATGTTTATTCATGGAGAAAAGGGTGCATTTGATTTCAGCATCAGTGACTTTAGAAATGAGTGTTGCAGACTGGGCAGCGGTAATGCATGGAAGCTTTATACTGGATATCATGTCCAGGTTAGGCTCAAAGTTGGATGTATTGCCAAGAAGACCAGTGTAGTAGTTCAGAAGCGCATCATCAATATTATCAAGAGTTGTGTGCAGTAAGCCATTCTCATCAGTTATGGTAGTTATATGATTCTTGGCTTGTTTCATTTTGATTGAAGCATGAAAGAATGAAGTATTTATGTCTCCTTCCTCCACCCATTTGTTGTGAAGCTGCTGCCTCTTCATGCTACATTCAAGCTCAAGAACTTTGTTAAGTTCACTAAACAGTCTATTTTCTTCTTTAGCAGTATGTTGATCATCTGGGTTCTGCATCATGTTATGCTGAGCATTATTGAGGGCTTCTTTTAATTGAGCAGACTGCAGATTGCCATCACCAAAAATTTTCTTTGCCCAGGCCCTTAATTTTATTCTTGTGTTCTTCAGCTTCCTGCATAATCTATACATGGGGTTACCTTAACAATTAAATGACCAAGCAGAAGAAATAATGTCAATATACTCAGGGTCTTTAACCCAAGCATTAAAAATTTGAAGCTTCTTTTTTCATTTTCAACAGGTGGACCAAAAGTGAAGATTTGTGGTGAGTGATCAGATAGGATTGGGTGGGGTAAGTTGACAGATTGATTTGGCCAATGGGATAAAGCAGCATATTGCAAAAAGCATGGTCAATAGTGGTGGTAAAGGTACGCACACCCCTTCGACTTCTATTGTTCTGCGTGTATTTAGCACTAGTTTTCATGATAGGAAATTGATTTGAGTCGAGCAATGCATTGTTAAGTGGAATCAAGTCTTTGGGCATAAGGGGGATACCACCATGCTTATGATGCAGATCAAAGGAGCAATTGAAATCCCTGATAACATGCCAATGATGGGATTCATGTCTTAAGTGAGGGATTAAGTCAAGGAATATCTACCTAGATGCTTGAGCATTATCAGCATAGATGATAGATAGATAATAGGAAAGATTTGAAGTAGGTGATGTGACATGGAAGTGCATAAGTTGTCTTGTTTCAAGGATGAGTGTTAATGAAAGGATAGTAGGATCATGCATGATTAAAATTCGGGCATATGGGGCTTGGTTTAAGTTATGAGTCAGCAACCAAGAATGGTTTATATATTTTGCAGCATCATTGGTATGATTGAGGTCAAGCTTTGTTTCTAATATTGCTACCATAGACAAGGTGTGTTTCTGAATCAAAGCTTTCACGTGGTCAAGCTTAAAATTAGAATGGGCACCATGAATGTTCCACACAGCAAAAAATCTCATCATGGATGATACTAGAGGGATTGATGATCAGTAATTTTCTGACTCTTGGTTGCAGGAGGACATAAGGCGTGCTTGTTTGAAGGACAAGAGTCAAAACGGTTCTTGTTTGATGGTATACTAGAATTTATATTTTTGGGCTTGTTTTTGTGCTTGTGTGAATTGGTAATGGGTTGAGGTGGGGGAGTTTTCCATCCAGGATACTCATATGGCATGAATACCCATCAAGACCAATGGTTTCAGGATTCAGAGAAGAGGGAATTTGATTGGTTATGATTTAAGTTGGTGAGGTGGAATTTGCTTTGTTTGGGTGAATGGATTCTAAAGGTAGAATAATATCAGAAAGAACAAGTTGATGTTGGGAGGTACAAATAGAAGCAAATTTGTTACCTTCATTTGTCTTTGATTGTAGCTGTGTATTGGTGATATTCACTTCATGCATAGAGAGTTGTTGAGAAAGTGCACCATGATCATGCATACCATGTTCATGCTTACCAGAGTTATTGTTATGGGCTTTATGAGTTGTATGTTCTTATCTTTGCTCAGTCATAACATGTTTTGCCTCAAGTGAATGAGCTCTCTTATTTGAATAAGTAGATTGGTGGTCCATCTCATGCACACTAACAACATGCACATCTGACAGTACATAATGTGCAGTAGCATGTTGTTGCATATTACTTTGCATGGTTTCATTTATAACAGCAGTCACCCTTTGTACTTCAATTTCCCCTTCTTCCATTTCAATTTCATTCCCATTCTGATCATCATTACCCACATCTATAACATTATTGTTCCCATTATCACTCTCATCATCCTCCTGCAGCATATCAAATTTGTTATTGTGCGATACAAGTTCATCACCCCTGAACTGTTTGTTTGCTATTTTCTTAATTTGTTGTTCATTGCCTGTATCAATTACTTCAATATTCTTGTTTTTTTTATCTCACTACCAATTATTGCATCCTTGTTTGCTTTGTTCTTCATATTTCCTTTTATAACACTTCCTCTGTTTCTCAAATGGACTACCTTCTGCCATTGTAGAGCTTTTTTAACAACTTTGGTGACCACCTCTTTTTCCTTCACATTATGGATTTCTTTCTCCTGTTCGGTACCTACCACCAGTCTATCACTTGAATTCAGACAATTCTCAGATTTATGACCAAACTCCTTACATCCAATACAAATATCAGGCTTCCATAGATACCTGACCTGGACCAACTGATCAGTCCCATCCAACAATTTAACTAAAAATTGATCAAGCGAGGCATTATTAGGGGTTATTTCAATCAAGCACTTTGCAAATGATATTCTTTCCAACTTCTCTATAGACTCATCCAAACAAAGAAGAGTACTCACTCTCATGGCCAACTAATTGATGCCTATGTGGGACCATGCATATAGTGGGATGTTGCTCAAGGTAATCCAAACTGGTACAGATTTAATTGTACTACAAGAGTTGCCAATAGAAACATCCCATGGTTTAACAATGAAGAGCTTGCTTCTCATAATGATAGGGTCAGCTTCAGCTTCAGCTTCAGCAATTCTCCTCCTATCTTCCTCATTGGAAAAATGAAAAAGAAACAAAAAGCCATCTGACTTAACATCAAATGTTCCCTTCAGCTTCCAAACTTTGTTTAGGTGATAAACAACAGTTGTGTAGGACAGAGGCTTGTCTAGAAAAAATCCAACAAGGCACTCCTTCCAGACATCACTACCTGTCTGAAGCACTTCAGAGGGCGGAACACTGGCATCACCATTATAAACCAGAGGGATTGAAATTGGTGAAAATTTACCAGCATTACGAGGCTTGGTTTTGAACAGCGAGCTCCAAGTAGGCAAACGAGGACATGAAGGTGGTAAGGAAGATAAAGGAAGAGAGGAAGAAAGAGCAGACAAAGGAGGTGGGTCGGGGCAGGAGGAATGGAGATAGGGCGGTCGGAAGGGGCAGGAGGACAAGGGACAGGGTGGAAAGAAGGACAGAGAAGGTTGGGGATGGGTGAACATGAAGAAGATGGAAGGGTACCAGATGAAAGCATAGGGGGAACATAAGGAGGTAAGGCGGGATTGGACATCATAGAAAGGAACAGAAGAACAGAGAAGGAGTTTAAATAATTAACTTTCCAAAATATTAAAATATTGATAAACCACTTTTAAAAAATATTAATATTAACAGACAACTGTTAAAACATAATTATATTTCGATGATAAAAATCCATATCTAATTTCCAATATAATTGTTTCCATATTTATAAAATTATATTTATAAATCTCTTTTATTTTATGAAACTTCTTTTCATAAAATTCCTTTATTTATGAACCTTATTTATAACTCCATTTCCTTTATAAATCTCACTTATTTATAAGTCCCATTCAAAACATAATTTCAACCGTTTTTAACCTTGCTTCCATAAGTATAAGTTTCTTTTTATAAATTCTTTCAATTTATAAAATATCATTTAACAATCCCAATTCACCCTCACTTTCAATTTCCAAAATATAGTCAATTATTTCCTAAAACATCATTCCATATTTTATAATAAATCCATCATTTGATTTATTTCACCCATTTGTTAAATAATAATAATTTCTTTTGATATATAACACCGTTTATAAATCCACTCTTTTATTAACAAAACATGATTTTTGGAAATCTTTACTTCATTTATAAAACATCACTTTATACAGAATGATTAACAATCTTTATATCAAATATTTTATAATTTCTTTTAAAACCATATCCTTTTTATTTAAAAATATGGACTTAATTTAAGATTTAAAAATCTTTATCCATAACTAAAATTTTCTATTTAAAAATATTTTTATATAACTACAAATTTATAATTTCTCAAAATCATACCTTTTATTTTGCAAAAATTATTTAAACATGTAAAATTTCCAAAATCACTTAAAATTCCTTTTCAAATTAAATCATTAGTTTATAATATTTTAAAATACCTAAATTAAGGCCCAATGCTACTAAAGCACTAAAGAAAACAAAATCATATTCATGTCATCCAATATAACATCAAATCATATCATATATCACAATATATATATGAAAAATAAAATCAATAGTGTGAGGAATCTTGTTGAATCCCTCAAACATGTCACCCTGCATCACATACAGTATATATAATCATAAAAATATAAATCAACCGCTTCGAGGCGAGATTCGTATAAGGGTCATCCGCTCTTACACGGGAACGTAATAGGGTCTCATCTGCTCCAGTTGGCGGGAATATATCCAAACCAACAATATAATTTAGTATATTAACCAAACAATCACTAACAATCAGAAATAAATATCCAAACATCCAATAAATAATATTTATTGATTATATAAATTTTCTAATTAGCCAAAAAAGTAAGATTAACTCACATTGATTTTAATGTTGTCCAAATGTTCCGTTTTGAATTAAAATTGAACGAATCTCCAATTTTAATCTATATTTTCAACTAGCTTCGAATCTATCTAATCTAATTCCCCAGCGTAGCCTTCGTCGATATGATCGCAATGTGACTCGTCGCGCTCGAAACGGACCTCATATGAATTCGATATGAATAAATGAACATTCGAATTAATTAAATGTAATTAAATTAATTAACTAAAAAAAAATAAACCTTTCTCTTCCCACACTCGTATGCTACCAGGCCGAAGCTCGCTTATATTCTTTTTTTTTGTTTAAAACGACTATAACATCGCGCCACCCACGCTCGCCGACCACACCCTACACTGCCGTGTTCCCTCTCGCTTCGCCTCACCATGGCAGCACGCGTGCGCTACGCCAAAACCCTAATCGAACCCAAACTGAGCCTCCCCATGGCCACGAACGCGGCCAATTTTTGGCAATCTCGCCACTCCATGTCCCGATCCAACCATTGGTTAGGTTTGCCTTGTCGAGCTCTATGATTTACTAGTTGATGTCGAGGTCTATTTCGGCCTCTGGTGACTCGAATGGACGGGCCGTTGGATAGGGTGGTTTGAATTTAAACTTTTTGGAAGCGATTCTTTGGTATATACGTGATTATATAGGGAGGAAAGTATGGGGGGTATGGTGAACGAACAATAGATGGTATGGCTGAGAGCATGGTAATAAAAAAGAATATATATATATATATATATATCAATTAAAAATATCGAGTCACAAAACGTTCGAAAACCCCGAACCCCACATGAGGCATGCCGCCTAGAGTTCTATGTATTATACCCCTATTCCGGACACAATGGAACTAGTCTTGAGGCCTAATTCGATCATATGCAGAAGATAGCTTTTTCAACTCGATTATGTTATAAATTTCAAAAAACAATTTCTATACGTTTCGAACTCGCACGGCCAAATGATACGTCCAATCACCACGAAATTCGACGACATACTATAACATAGTATTACGGGTCCAGAGAAACTAGTTTCGTCCAATTTTGAGGCAGTTCCTCGAAAGGCTATTTTTAGACGTTAATTAAAATGACTAATTTCCAAAATTAGCTAAATCACTTTTAAATCCAATTTAAAAGTTTTACTATCTTCCTACTTATTTAAATAGAATTTAATTAAACTTTTGAAATCGTTTCCATTCATATCAAATTCAAGATTCAATTATTTAACAAATTCCAAAAATTAAATTTAATAATTTAATTACCAAATAAATCATTATATTTGAAATCTAGTTATTTAACTTATAAAAATAACTTTCCAATATTTAAAATAAACTAAATATTCCAATTTCAAATGACTAAAATTCTAGGTCGTTACACTCTTCCCCCTTAAAGAATTTCGTCCCCGAAATTGCCAAGGTAAGAAAAATGCACCAAACCCCTTAACTTTTCAAAAACAATTAGTTGAAATGGATTACCAAATTCTTCTAAGTTGTTTAACTTCTTATTAAAACTTTTCTAAGTCTTTCAAATCAATTCATAGTTACCAACTAATATAATTCCAAAAAAACTAATATCATTTAAAGTTATAAAACCAAAATCCAAATTTTAGTTATCAAAATTTTTCCAAAATTCTCAAAAATTTTCTAACGCCTGAAATTCGCGACTCGATCATAAAATTTACAATATATATATATATAATCACAAATATACATCTCATCTTTGAGGATGAGGCATCCCGTAGGGAAAAATATAAAAATACAATATGTCATCTGAGATGTGTACCTTATTATTAGCATTAGCAAGCATATAAAATCAATATAGCGCGAAAGCGAGCTCCAAATGCGAAGCATACGCCATCCACACCTACTAATATATCAAAAACCAATGAGAATATGTACATAGAAAATAATATCACCATATACATAGACTATACCATAGCTATATGCAATTTAAGCGAATGTAACAAGAGAACTTATTAAACAAACAACATCCATCCAATTTATTTACCATCGTATCCATTTGCATTTCCAATTGATTTACATTCAATTTAAATAAAACTCAATTATTCACATTAATTTGACTTACACTCATCTATTCACATTAAATTGATTTTCATTCAATTCATTTACTTTCAATTGATTTGCATCCAATTAATTAACATTCATTTATTGAACATTCATTATTTTATTTCACTAATTTACTTCATTAGCCTAATTCAATTCATTCACTATATTAATTCATTTTACTAGTTCACTTCAATAATTTTATCCCATTATCACCATCAATTTTATTTATTTCGAGCAAACAACATTCCAAAACATATTCAATTCATTTTACAACTTAAGTTCATTTCCATTTTACTAATTTATTTTATTAGTTCATTTCACTAATCCTTTACAAATCGAATTCTACTTCAATTTCATTTAACTTTGCTTTAGTTAAATTTCATTTCAAAATTCATTTTATTTATCTTGACTTAAGTTAAATTTAATTACCTATCTTAGGTTATGATTTTCATTCCTTAACATTCATACCCTACAAATTTAGAAATTTGTTTTAACTTATCTCTTCCAAATTCATAAGTTGAATTTTTAATTTCATATCCCACTTCAAAATTTTATTTTCTTATCTATGTCATTTCCAAATTATAAGTTCAAAACTTATTATCTTATGTTTTCTCACATTTAGATACAACTTCAGGTTTTTGACACCTGGGTTTATTTTGAATCATTTTAAAATCTTATATATTTATATACATAACTCCTTCATATATCAAATATCACTTTTGGAATTTTAAACAATTTTTTTTTACCAAAACAAAACTTCAAAGGTAGCAATCAATCACTTAGAAACTCGAAAATGAATACTAATGATGCGGCCGTCATCACCATAATTATTTTCCAGCGACTGAAGTGAGTTCAGTGCTTTCTATTCTTTTTAAATCCCTTTTAAAATATTTCTAGTAAAACATTCCAAAAATAATACTATTATTATTTTTCCAAACCCCTTGAAAAACATTTTCAAAGCACTGGGATTTAAATTCTCAAATTTCTTATTTTAAATCCATTTCCATTTACAAAATCATATCTATAAACATACTTATGAAAATTTCATTTCCTTTCCATTTATAAATCACATTTATAAATTGTTTGCACAAAAAATGGGCAAACACCTCCAAGTCGTATGATTTAGTCGATTTTATGTTGTTCTTAATGATTTGGGTGGTTTATGCAAATATGTAAAAAGCAGAGACTAAACTGTAAAAGACACACAGATTTATAGTGGTTCGGCCAGAATGTGCCTACGTCCACTTTATATGTTATTCTCCTTTACTGTTCATATTACAAGTACAAAGCTTTGATTACAAGTGTATGAAAGTTGTTCGAAAGTTCTGTCCGTGCTTGGGCTCTCAAACTTGTCCGCCATTGTTGTACCCCTACCCCTCTATTTATATAGTGAGGCTGGAGGTAGGGGTCTTGGATGTATGTAGCTGCTGGTGGGCCTGGGCTGATGTAATCTGGCCTGGCAATGCTGGTTCGGTAACGCCTTGGTTGGTAGTGAGTGGAGCGTGGATCGTTCTGGTCCGGTGGTGAGTGGGTTGATTTCTGGTCCGGTGGTTCTGGTCCGGTGGTGAGTGGGCTGAGTTCTGGTCCGATGGTGGTTGGAGTGGTTTTGGTTCGGTAGTGTTTACTTTGGTTCAAGTTGGTTCGGTCTTTCATTGTTGTGAATCTGGTTCGGCAGTGTTTACTTTGGTTCGAGTTGGTTCGGTCTTTCATGGTTGTGAATCTGGTTCGGCAGTGGTAGGATGCCGAATAAAACTTAGGCAAGCCTGGACGAAACTGGTGCTTCTTGGTCTTGAGATCTCCTGGGTGAGAACACGCCCAACATTTGCCCCCCAAAGTGGGGCATATGCCGGTATATGCCGTGCTTTGTTTTTAAAATCAATGATGTTTAGCTTGGATACTCCTATTCGGCCCAAACGCCGAACCAGCCGGTCCGGTCGTCTATGTTTGCCTATAAGTATGGGCCTTACGCTTTTGTTATTCCTTATTGTCTGAAATAGCTGAACAAAATTCCTGCCGAATCAATCATATCATCGAACCAACTTTGACTGCCGGACCAGGTGAGGTTTTCTTCTGCCGAATAAACTTTATGCTTGAATTACCGAATGAACTTTAGGGAGTATGAGTGCCGAATGAACTCGAAGACTCGAATTACCGAACGACACTTGGGAGTATGATTGCCGAATGAACTCGAAGACTCGAATTACCGAACGACACTTAGGAAGTATGAGTGCCGAATGAACTCCAAGATTCGAATTACCGAATGACACTTAGGGAGTATGAGTGCCGAATGAACTCCAAGACTTGAACTACCGACTGAAGCTTTTATGTTTTGAATTATGAATGAAATTCCAGACTGTAGGTACTTGCTTGTTTATATCTCTACACTCCTTGTTCTAACAATATGTTTTCTCGTGTTGCAGATAATGTCTCATAAAGTAGAAACTCGTTCTGATAAGAAGAAATCCAAGGACAAAGGAGAGTCCCCCATAGTGCCCCCAGTTCAAGCAGAACCAGAATGACATGGACCAACCCCGATATCGTTAGTAGACGGGTACAGTCCTCAAGAGCTCTTGAACTCACCGCCTGATTGCTTTCCCAGCTCCCTCAAAGATGAGCAGCTTGATGTTATCTCTCGCTCTTTTGGGATCGACAGAGCGCACATGTTATTGCCGGGGGAAGGAGTGATGCCGTATAACCCCCCTGAAGGATATTTTGCTTATAGCAGGTATCATTGCATGTGTGGTGCCATCCCACCTATCAATGCTTGGATAGTCAGCTTCATCACATACTTGAAGATGGCTCCTTTCCAGTTTCAGCCCAACTCCTATGCCATCTTGGTGAGCCTGTTCGTCATCTTCCAAAGGAGATACGGGCGTCCTCCTTCCAATCGGGAAATCCGGTATCTGTACAACTTAAGAGGCTACAAGAAGGGGTCTCCGTATATTAGCTTGGAGTCGACCGTGTCCTTCAAGCCAGTCCTGGATTTATACTCGAAGTTCAGCATGTTCAAGAAGGAATGGTTTTTTGTCAGAGATGACTCTGTTTCTTTCCGCCGCTTCACCTCTGGCTGTAAGTTGAATCTTATTTATAATTTTTTGTTCTGACCGCAATACTCTCCCTCACGTGCCTTATTTCTTGCTAGCGACAGGTGGCTTTGCGGTTGTAGAGAACGATCGTTTGGTTCGGATGGCTGAGGAAATAGAAGCCATTCCGGGAAGGGAGAGGTAGGCTTCTTATTTGATCAAGAACGCTACTCTTCTAGGGCACAACCTGATTCTGCCACATCAGTCTGTGGTCAAGCAGAGAGATACGGCTGAGGAGAGGGCCGCCAAGGCTAAAGGAGGGGCTACGGTGAAGAGCAGTAAAGGGACACCTTTCCCGAAACATCCAATTGCCGGGGGGAAGAAACTTAAGAAGTCCGACGGTCCCTCCCCTAGCACATGTCCAGACATCCCGGAGGAGGGAGATGTGGAGGAGGAAAAAGGTGAGGATGAAGGAGGTGAGGGGGAGAGCGGAAGTGATGGAGAAGGTGATGGTGGTGGTGATGGACAGAGTGGCGATGGTGCTAGGGCTTTGTCTTCTAAGCAGGCAGGTGTGATCCAGGAGTGGACAGACGATGCTTTCCGCCTAGCTTTCGAAGGGCTGGAGGGAGAACCGGCTCTGGTAGAGGAGCCTAAGAAATATGACAAGGCCAGAACCGGCGCCGACTCATCTTCCCAGAGTGTTCTAGCCCCCGCGACTCAAGGTGAATTTTTGACTTTTGCAGACTCCATTTGTGATAAGGACTTAGGAATATTTTATGGTCAGCTCCCGTCCTGGAATGAGATCCAAGACTTATTGCAGCATCCCACTTCTCCCCAGGGTTTGTATAACATGAGTGTCTCTTTACTCTTCCTAACTTGATATATTTCTTGAATTATAGTTCAACGTCAGCTTATAACACTTGGTTTTTTATCCCAGGAACGGGTAAAGCGGTCAAGACATCAGATGTTCGGCACCGTCTTGAACAATATAAACTTCTCAGGGCTTCTACTAAACCAAAGCCTCCGACTAACCGCTCTGGAGACGTAGTCGGCTACCGTCCTCTTCTTGGAGTTATCGAAGAGGATATCCGAAAGAAGAAGAGGAGTCGCTCCTTGTTTGAATCTCCACCTGACCCTCAGCCCCCGACTCAGCCGCTTCAGGATACCATGGAGGAGAACACTGAGTTTATTCCTTCCCTGCTCCTGTTTGAAAATCTTACCGTTATCCTGATAGACCATCCTGGCTTGGCTCGTAATCCGTTTGCGGGTCATCCAGATCTGGATCCGGATTCTCACGATATTTCCTTTGATGAGGCTACTGGTGAGCACCTTCTCCCTCGTAATCCCATGGTAAGGGTGCTTGACGAGGCCAAGTCCTTGGACCTTGATTTGCTTACCACTCGGGTTGTAACCTTTGGGGACGAAGCTAAGGCAAACATTGACCGGGTTGCTGAGAAAACCAGGAAGTTGATGGGGCATCATGCTCGACTGGTTAAGGCTGGAGAAGAAATTGGTAGTGCTAACATTAGACTGCATTTAATGGTTTCTGACCAGGCCAAACAACTCGCTGATCAAGCCATACAGATCTCTCAACATGAGTTTGCATCTAGGCAATTAAAGAAGACCATGGAAGAGGTCAGCAGGGCAGAGATGCAGAAAATGGAGGCCGTTTGTAAGGAACGGATTGATATGGCTATTGCAACAGTGGATGAGGTTCGAAAAGCGGATCTCGAGCAGGTACAGGAGTTGTCCGGGAAACTTGACGCTGCGGAGCTTGCCCAAACCAAGCTGAAGGAGGAGATGGAGGCGATGAGAAAAACCTTTCAGGCTGACTGCTCGTGATACCGATCGGAGAGGGACGCTACCGTTGCAAAGCTGTTGGCTTCTAAGGACCGAATAAAGGAGTTCGAGGAGAATGAGGGGATAATGGATGAGATGCTTCACGATATATACTTTCGCACTTGGAAACAGGGCAACTTATCTTGGATGGATGATTACCTCCGAGTCATGGCAGGATTTATCTCAGGGCCTTGGAGGAGGCTAAGTCCGATGCAGATAAGGAGGGTGGTGTGGCCTTTAGAATGGATGTGGTTACGGCTCAATTCACCAAGGAGGAGAAGGTGGCGGTGAAAGAGGGTATGCGGTTGCTTGCTGCTGAGGAGGTTGGTGTGCAGTTGAAGGATGATGATCAAGGAGCAGAGGCTGGTAAGTCTTCCCTTTTAGCTTTTTGTAACCTGATCGCTTATCGCTTATCTAATGGATTCTTCTTCTGGATTGGACAAGTGAGACCTCCAAGGTACCGACTGCCTCCGGCCAGCATGCTGAGAGTTCCGATCCCATGGCTAAGTAGATCTCGAAGGACTAGCAGGATAGGGATAAAGCTCCGATGCAGCTGACTTCCTGACTTGACCTGGATGTCTTTTTGGCTTGTTTGACATTGCTGTCTATGCTAGCTCTAAAACATTAATGTAGCTTTTAGGCTGTAATCATGTTATTGGTAACAAACGACTTTATTCTTAGCCTGTAATTTTTAAATTAAGATGATTCTGTCATATTTGACTGCCTCTGTTATTTTGATGTGTCGCATAAGAAATACAGTTGTGCACATGCCTGTGATTCCATCGTGTTTGATGTCAAGTTCTTGCTTAAAATGTAATTTCATACCTTGCAATGTTTAATGTGATGTGCGAAAAAATTATAGCTACGTATTTATACACAAAAGAAGAAAGTACTGCCCTTCATGTTTTAGTTGTAGACGGTTGCTTTGAACGTCTTATATGACTGAGTATGGAATGTAGTTGATTGACTCGTCATCCAATTGTGAGTTCTTAGTGAGCGTCTCCTATCTTGTGTCCTGTACTTTAGGGATTGTTATAGAGGATAGGAGGAAAGTTTTTAAATAAAATAGAAATATAAGAAATAGTAAAACTTCCAATCACGGAAGGTCTGCGATGTGCTTAAGTTCGAGGCAAACGGGTTTTGTAGTCACTTTCCCTAGCTGTGGGTCTTGGAGACATTTGTCACCCATCTTACGCCTCTGCGAGGAGTTTATCTTTTTTACCACAGCCGTACTTAAGACAAATCGGAACCGAGATCGCGCATAGTAACTACCCGGGCCATTATGGCCCGTAGTCGCGGGTATTATTCGATTTACCATGGCCGGCTAGCGTGGGTGCCGATCGTCAACCGTGAACTACCCCTGGCTGGCCACAACTTATGTTGGGGCTTAAAGTAGGTTCACGGTTGCCGGCGAGCCGAACGCCGTAATGAGCTTCCTCGGCTATAGTCAGCCTTCTCGGTGGCTTATAATCGGCCCATTACAGTTGGCTTTAAGGGCCGATCGCGAGCAATGAGTTAACTCACAGCAGAGGGATGCTGGAGCAAAAGTGTCTCATTGGCGAGGGCATAGATTCGCATAGTACCTGTTAGATCTTGTCCAGGTGAAGTCGTGCCGTGATGTGTCTTGAATGGAAAAGCCATTTCATAGGATTTTGTTCGACAGAAAAGGATAGGGTTAACAAGCAGCCAATATATAAAGGAACAAGTTAAAAAGAGACAAGTTTTTAAAGTGGTTCGGCACGAAAATGCCTACGTCCACTGATTCTCTTTGTTAATTCACTTCATAAGGGCAGTACAAGTTAAGAAAAGTATCGACGAAGGTGTTGGATGTTCGATGCCCTCTGGAACACCTCATAGTCCACCGTTGACAAAATATAAGCTCTGTTGTGGAGATCTTTATGAATTACATATGGTCCGTCCCAGATTGGATCTAGTGCTCCGGGGCGCGGGAAGATTCGCTTGAGGACAAGATCCCCCTCTTGTAAGCTATGATGCTTGACTTTGGAGTTGTATTGCGCTGCCACTTTTTGCTTGTGAGCTGCTGCTTTGAGGGCTGCATCATTTCTTCTTTCCTCAATTAGATCCAAAGACATGTGAAGGAGTTCCTCGTTCTCTTCTGGGTTATAGTGGATCCTACGGTGGGAAGGCACTATAGTTTCAACTGGGAGCATAGCCTCCGATCCGTATGCCAAAGAGAAAGGAGTATGCCCCGTTGATGTTCTGAAAGATGTGCGATAGGCCCAAAGTGCCGTCGGAAGTTCATCCACCCAAGCGCCTTTTGACCTTTCAAGTTTCTTTTTGATTAGAGTTTTGAGAATTTTGTTGACAGCTTCGACTTGTCCGTTTGCCTGGGGATAAGCTACAGATGAGAAGCTTTTGTGAATTCCGTGCTCTTGGCACTAGTTGGCGAACTCCTCGCTGTCAAACTGAAGTCCGTTGTCCGATATGATTTTAAGTGGGACCCCGTACCTGCATAGAACATTTTTGATCAAGAAGTTAATAACTTTTGCTGAAGATACTTTATTTAGGGGTTCTGCTTCCACCCATTTAGTGAAATAGTCGACTGCCACTATAGCATATTTGACTCCGCCTCAGCCCATTGGCAGTTCGCCAATCGGGTCAATTCCCCATACTGCATAGGACCAAGGGCTGGTCATTTGGGTAATCTCAGTTGTGGGTAGCCGCGGAATCTTCGCAAATTTCTGACATCTGTCACATTTTTTGACGAAATCTAAGACGTCTTTGTTTAAGGTGGGCCAGAAGTATCCATATCGGAGTATTTTCTTTGCCAGAGTCTGCCCTCCAATGTGATCTCCGCAGCTTCCTTGATGGATGTTGGATAAGATTTCCTTTGCTTCCCTTTCAGGGACACACCTTAATGAGGGGTTAGAGAAGCCGCGCCGATAAAGGGTGCCTTCTTGTATTGTGTAGCGAGAAGCTCTCCTCAAGATTTTCTTGACTTCGTTACGCTTGTCGGGCAGTGTGCCGTTTTGTAAGTATTTTTGGATGGGAGTCATCCAAGCTTCCTTTTTGATTGTAGCTATCAGATTCACCTGCTCGAAATTTGGGGTCAGTTGCTTTGAGATGGCCACTACTCCGGAAATAGTGCCGTCTCTCATGCTAGCTTGCTTCGCCAATTCGTAGGTCTCTTGGTTCTCTTCCCGAGGGATGTGTTTGATTAAATAGCGATCCAATTGATCGAGAAGCAACTTGGTCTTCTTTAGATATGCTATGAGTCGTTCTTCTCGAGCCTGAAATTCTCCTAGTATTTGATTTACAATAAGTTGAGAATCACTATGAAGACACAAAGAATTGGCTCCGATTTCTAAGGCAAGTTCTAATCTAGCTATCACTGCTTCATATTCTGCATCATTGTTGGTGGCAGCGAATTCCAACCTTAGAGCATAGTGTAGCTTATTTCCCCTGGGAGTGATTATTACCACACCTGCCCCCGAGCCTTGTTCGTTTGACGCACCATCCACAAAGAGATTCCACTTGATGTCTTCTGCTATTTCTGATTGCTCCTTACCTTCGTTGGTAGTGAATTCGGCAATGAAATCGGCCATGGCTTGTCCCTTGATGGCGGTGCGGGGATGGTAGGTGATATCATATTGACTTAGTTCAATGCACCATTTAAGTAGTCGCCCAGAAGTGTCGGGACGATGGAGTACCTGCCTTAGTGGTTGATCGGTCAGAACTCTGATGGAATGAGATTGATAATAGTGACGCAGTTTCCGTGATGTGATTAGTAAACAGTACGCTAGTTTCTCAAGTTTAGGATATCTGGCTTCCGCCCCTGTAAACCTCTTGCTCACAAAGTATACTGGCCGCTGTGTGCGTTTGTCTTCTCTCACCAAGGCGGCGCTTAGAGCATGAGATGACAAAGCAAGGTATAGGTATAGCTCTTCGCCTTTGTTCGGAGTTGAGAGTACTGGTGGTCTCTGGAGGTGTTCGATTAAGTTAAGGAAAGCTGTTAAGCATTCGTCAGTCCATTCAAACTTTCCTTTGTCTTTCTTTAGAGCTTCGAAGAAGGGGATGCATTTGTCAGTTGCTTTAGAGATGAATCTGCCCAGGGCGGCCACCTTCCCATTTAGGCTTTGCATTTCTTTTCGGGTAGAAGGTATCCTGATATCTTTCAGAGCTCGGACTTGCTCAGGGTTTGCTTCAATTCCTCTGGCATGGACGATGAATCCTAGGAACTTCCCTGATGATACTCTGAAGGAGCACTTTAGAGGATTTAGCTTCATTCCATATTGGCGAAGTACTTGAAACATCTCGCCCAGGTGGCTTACATGATCGTTAGCTTTTCTTGACTTTACTAGCATGTCATCCACATAAACTTCCATAGTTTGTCCTATTAGCCCCGCAAACATCTTGTTGACAAGGCGCTGATAGGTGGCTCCTGCGTTTTTAAGTCCAAAAGGCATTACTTTGTAGCAGTACAATCCCCGGTCAGTGATGAAACTAGTGTGGTCTTGATCGGGAGCATGCATAGGAATTTGGTTATATCCTGAGTATGCGTCCATAAAAGATAAGAGTTCGTGCCCGACCGTGCTGTCCATGAGCTGGTCGATTCAGGGAAGTGGGAAGCAATCCTTCGAGCAGGCGTCATTTAAGTTGGAGAAGTCAATGCACGTTCGCCACTTCCCATTAGCCTTCTTTACTAGTACCGGATTAGTGATCCACTCTGGGTAGATGGCTTCTCGTATGAAGTCATTGGCAAGTAGGTTTTTTACTTCTTCATCGAGGGCTGCTGATCGTTCTGCCCCCATACTTCTCTTTTTCTGTTTTACTGGCGCCTTGGTAGGATCGATGTTTAGTACGTGGCATGCTATGTCTGGGGAGATTCCAGTCATGTCAGCGTATGACCATGAAAATACATCCAAGTTGTGGTGGAGAAAATCAATGAGTTGTTCCTTCAATTTTGCTTTTAGTTGGGACCCGACTTTCAATAGTCTACTCGAGTCGTGTTTGTCCACAGATACAAATTCCATAGCCTCTGCAGGCTCGACGATGGCCTCCTCCTCTTTGTCCCTGGGGTCTAATTCATTGAAAGGGTCACTGGTATATCGAAGAGGAGGGGCTTCCTTTAGCTGCTATGCTTCCAAACTTTTCGTGCAGAGGGCAGTCTCTGCACTCTTCCCTATATCCTTCCTGCGGTTATTGTGAAGTTCAGTTACATAGCAATCTCGAGCGATGTCCTGGTCTCCCTCTACTTCCCCTATTCCATTGTTCGTTGGAAATTTCATCTTCAGGCACCATGGGGCCAGGACAATTTGGAAGTCAGACAAGACGGGTCTTCCTAAGAAGGCGTTGTAGGCCGAGTGGTTTTCTATCAACACAAACGTTTGTTTCCGCACAACGGAGCGGGGATGACTTCCAATTACAACAAAGAGGTCCAGTCGCCCGAGAGGCATCTTCTCATTTCCAGTGAAACCGTGTAGTGGTTTATTGCAGGGGAAAACATATTTAATGACAGATTCATTTTGTCGAATGCATGCTTGAATAGGATATTCACTGAGCTTCCAGTGTCTACTAGAATTCGGAAAACTTCGGCTGGACCGAGTCGGACAGAGATAACCATGGGATCCGCGTGAGGGTACTGCCTTCCCTCCAGGTCACGCCTACTGAATGTGATGTCATCATTCTCTATCTGCTTCGGGTGGCGTTCTTCTATAATAGAGTTAACGCATTCTTCTTCGTTCCTAAGTGACTTTCCGTACCTTTCCATCTCTGCCCAGCTTCCGTCGGCAATGTGTGGCCCTCCCGAGATGGTATGGACCACTATCTTCTCTTGACTGGAACCGCTGGTGTTGCGATTTCCTCTGCCTATTTCTGGGGAGGGTAACCTTGGGTTCTCATTGGCAGGAGCTGGAGTCCTGTTCTGACCTTTTACATAGCGTTCTAGTCTCCTTCTTCTGATGTGTTCTTCAATCAAGTCCCGAAGATGATGGCATTCATTGGTATCATGCCCATGGGATTCGTGGAAGCGGCAGAATTTTCCAGACTTAATTGTGTTTTCTGATTCCTTCTTATGCGGGGAGCGTTTGTATTTAACTTCGTCTTGAGTGGCGAGGAAGATGTTTTCGATCGTTTCATTCAAAGGGGTGTAAGCGTCAAATCTCGGTCCCGGCCGATATAGACGCTTTTCTCCCTTCTTGTCCCCAGCATTGTCTCTAGAATCATTTCTTCGAACGTCCTTTGCTACAGCAGGCGTGTTGCCGTGAGCTGCCTTATTTTGTTGCCCTGACTGCCCCTCAGTGGCATCGTCTTCAAGCCTCATATATTTCCCGGCTTCATGGAAGAAATCGGGTATAGTAGCTGGTTTTTCTTTTGTCAATCTTCTAGCAAATTTAGTATCCGGATGCACACCACTACAGAGGGCCATTAAGATAAGCTTCTCATCGGCATCTTGGACTGTGGTCGCTGCGACATTGAATCGGGTTAGATATTGCTGCACCTTCTCTCTAGGTTTCTGTTTGATACTGGATAAGGAATAAGCGTCCTTGGGTTACTCCACATGAATGCGGAACTGGCTGATGAACTTTTCTTTCAACATCTCCCATGAGCTGATGTATCTTTGGGGTAGATGGCAGAACCAGGAGGTAGCTAGATCTGATAAGAATAGTGGAAAGCATTTGCACAGCACTCCTTCTGTTGCTCCGCTCATGAGCATATGCTATGTGTATCTCTGTAAGTGTACAACGGGGTCAGAGATTCCCTTGTAAGGTTCCATTGTAGGCATTTTCCATTCTCGGGGGGTGATGTCAATTTCGATATTGCGGGCGAAAGGGCTGGTTACCCTAGCGCATATCCCTCGATCTCTTTGATCCTGTTGGACGCACTCTCTGAACAAGCGTGCCATCCTTTCATCAGAATTTGGAGCAGATAGAAATGAGTTCGGTTCTACTCTGTGGGATTGATTCTGTCCAGATGACCTGTATGGATGGTATTGTCTATCATTCCTAATATTTTCCAGTGGCTGTCTTTGGTCTTCTGGGAGCATGCTAGGGTCAGCTACAGTTGGCCCTTGCCTTGATCTTCCCCTGCTGGGTTCTGTTCTAAGCACTTCCTCGGCTCCACCTTTGGGCTGGACTCTAGCTCGGCCCCTTTCATTGGTGTTTCCGTGGTTAGGCAGAATGACAGGCTCAACTATAGTTAACCTCCGCCCGGTACCTCCCCCGTTGGGTTCGGTTCCAAGCGTTTCCTCAGGTCCAACTTCGGGCTGAGCTCGGTCTCGGCTCCTACCATGGCCGCTTCTGTCGTTGGCTTCTTCGAAGAAGGAATATCTTTGTTGCCTCTGAGATCCTCCAAACTGGGACTCACCCCATGATTCAGTGTTGCGGTTGGACTCTTCAGCATCCCTTAAGCGTGACATGAGTTGGTTCACCAAGGCTTCCTGTTGGGATGTGAAGCGGTTAGTCACTTCAGCCACAACCCTGTCTAGATCTGCCCTAGTAATTGCTGCCGGCTGTTCCGTGGTGGGGTTGTCGGATTTTCCTGACCTTCATTTGGTACTACTATTGGAACGGGACGATTTACTTGATCTGTGACCACTGGATCTGGAATACTGCTGGTTGCGATGTTTTTTCCTTTGTTAACGTCTTTCTTCTGCTTGGGAGGCATGTCTTCCAAGCAATGAGCGATGTTGTTAGGAAGAAGGTTAAGTGGGAGAAGCTGAAGTCTTGAGTTCACCTTCTCAGTGAAAGCACCAAAAATGTTTGCACAAAAAATGGGCAAACACCTCCAAATCGTATGATTTAGTCGATTTTATGTTGTTCTTAATGATTTGGGTGGTTTATGCAAATATGTAAAAAGTAGGGACTAAACTGTAAAAGACACACAGATTTATAGTGGTTCGGCCAGAATGTGCCTACGTCCACTTTATATGTTATATTCCTTTACTGTTCAGATTACAAGTACAAAGCTTTGATTACAAGTGTATGAAAGTTGTTCGAAAGTTCTGTCCGTGCTTGAGCTCTCAAACTTGTCCGCCATTGTTGTACCCCTACCCCTCTATTTATAGAGTGAGGCTGGGGGTAGGGGTCTTGGATGTATGTAGCTACTGGTGGGCCTGGGCTGATGTAATCTGGCCTGGCAATGCTGGTTCGGTAACGCCTTGGTTCGGTAGTGAGTGGAGCGTGGATCGTTCTGGTCCGGTGGTGAGTGGGTTGATTTCTGGTCCGGTGGTTCTGGTCCGGTGGTGAGTGGGCTGAGTTCTGGTCCGGTGGTGGTTGGAGTGGTTTTGGTTTGGTAGTGTTTACTTTGGTTCGAGTTGGTTCGGTCTTTCATGGTTGTGAATCTGGTTCGGCAATGTTTACTTTGGTTCGAGTTGGTTCCGTCTTTCATGGTTGTGAATCTGGTTCGGCAGTGGTAGGGATGCCGAATAAAACTCAGGCAAGCCTGGACGAAACTGGTGCTTCTTGGTCTTGAGATCTCCTGGGTGAGAACACGCCCAACATAAATCATATTTATAAATTCACCTTCTTATGCAATTCATTTCAAAATTTTTGATTATTTTAATTATTATCAATACTTTATAATGCATATTTACAAATCCAATTTCTTATATAACTCATTTTACGACTATTTATCCTTGTTTAGATTTTTAATAATAGCAACTTTTACTAGAACAATGAACAAAAAACAATAAATGATAATAATCAAATATTATCATTTCCTACCAACCAACACTCTATATATAGCTTATAATAATTTCTGAAAAATTATTCCTTTATATATAAAATATAATTTAGGTATAATTATTTCATTTACATAGTATTCAAAACAATACTATGTCGGTTTTCCTTGTTTAAGTTTTTAGAAAACTTTGTCGATATCGTAGCGTCCCACGTGTCGACCAAAATTCATAAGCCACTCAACAGATAAATTAACACAATAAAAAAAAATTATCATTAACAAATACGCGCTCATATATATACTCTCAAACTCATAATAAGGCGTTCCATTACCTTATCTCTTAATGAGTTGCCCCACCAAAGCCAAGGTTCTCGCTTAACCTTGCGCTCTGATACCAAGTGTAACGACCCACCAATCCATACAATTCAAGCTGACAATAAACCACACATGTCCAACCGAAATCGAACGGAAAGACAGATAGTTATGGGAAAGAAAGAGGAAAGAAGAAGAGGGAAGAAGAAGAAGAGAAAAGAAACAAAAAACAACACAAAATCTCACAATCGCAGCGTAAAATATATAAAATATAATCAGTCATCTTTACAAAGGAGAAAATGTTATATACATACATCCATTAGAGTAAAACAACAATCATAATCATCAGCCTGGATAGTTTTAACAATATGCCCTCATAATTGCTGATGATTTCAACAACAAAGTAGCAGAAAAATAATATATACGTTAATACGACTTGACGACCTCCAACTCATCTCCTGAGCTCCAATGCATCCAAAGCAATCTGTAATATACTCGGTCTAACCCGAGCATTATAATAAAATAACACTCGAGTCAGTCTAGAAAACCAGCATGAGAAAACCACACCCAATTGGACTTTTAAAGTTATAAAAACCTTTAAAATTAATAGTATCTCGTAAGATCACGCTGCATATAAACACAGATGGGTTTTTACCTTACGATAACAAAAACAATTTCTATAGAAAATCCAAAGTAAAATATAAATATAATTGAAATGCTTGCATCTCACAATTCAGCATAGTTGGGCACAACTATGCTCTATCAAGCATGTATTGGAGAATGGATTCCATACTATGACAAGGTAAGGAACTACCTTCCGAAGGTACATCGATAGATAAAATGCATCAGGGTCTGACAAGAACATCTTATACCCCTGCAACACAAGACTGGCCTACCACTTGACTAGTAGTACCGAATATGATCACCCCGCTTTGGACCCCGAAGCATACAAGAATAAATAGTAACCGATCTAGATTTGGAATGACCATACCCTGATGGGAGTGACCCATTTAGCCCTACTGCATGCCCGATTTTTGTCATTTCCCAATAATGAGGCTCGAGGCTACATTTTACCTTTATATAGCACTTCCCACTTGGAATACTAACACTGCTCTCTAGACAACAATGCAATAACAGCATTCATCCATACAAGTTCGTTCTGGGCCTGAACGAACCACTTAAGATCTCCATCTCCAAATTCCATCATCTTCAAGATATCTTCACTTCGAAATGCATTCGTTGGATCGAAGTTGTTTTCGAATAACTTATCTGATCCCGGTCTCTTCAAAACAACGTTCGATATTTTTCGGTAAACTCAACCCCGGTTCTTTAGGAAATAAATAGTCAAAGATAAGAGTGGAGATCATCTCCTAAAAGTTAGTGGACGGATTTCCTTATCATTGTCCTAAGAGAACGAAATGAGATTTATACACGCAGTACAACATCATCGGAGATGACTGTACCATATAACTCACGTGTTTCTCCTAAATATTTGCAAAGTTACGTTTGGGTCCAATTTCGACAGTCGGTTATTTTACTATCGGATAACAAACATTCAAATCAGGAATTTAATTCTATAGGAAAAGTAACATTGGCTAAGCACCAAGCAACACTAAGCCTTTTATTAATAAACCTTTTATTAATTAAATTCACTTTGTAATACTTGAATCAAAAATTCTTTTTACAAAGATTGATATAAACCTAAAATCCCTATTTCTCCATACTTGGAAAAATATCAATTTGCTTATCTCGATGGTATAAATATATTCACTAACAATTTGGAAGATTACCATTTTAATTCAATTCAAAAGCCATTTATAAACCTTATTATAATCCACAAAACCATTTATAAACACCTTTTATAAATTTATAAACCCATTTCTAAAATTCCTTTTAGAAATATCTAAAACCATTTATAAGACCCCGTTTATCTTTTTAACAAATCTTCCCTTTTTTTCCAAAACATATTATAAGATTCCTCGTATAAAAACCTATCTGTTTATAAAATCCTATTTATAAATCACGAAAATGTTTAAAATAAAATTCTAATCTTTTACTCAAAACACTATTATATAATACTAAACAACATAAATAAATAGATATTAACTTTAAAACATCTTACATTAATAAGTAATAAATTTCAAAACATTCTTAAATAAACAATAATAATTTATCTTCAACATTTTTATAATTACTAATAATTAATTACCAAAAACTTTACTGATGAATAAGTATATTAATTTCAAACCATATTAATAGTTTAAATAATTAACTTTCCAAAATACTAAAATATTGATAAACCACTTTTAAACAATATTAATATTAATAAACAACTTTTAAAACATAATTATACCTCCATGATAAAAATCCATATTTAATTTCCAACATAATCGTTTCCATATTTATTAAACTATATTATAAATCTCTTTTATTTTATGAAACTTCCTTTAGTTATGAACCCTATTTATAACTCCATTTCCTTTATAAATCTCACTTATTTATAAAGTCCCATTCAAAACATAATTTCAACCGTTTTTAACCTTGCTTCCATAAGTATAAATTTCTTTTTATAAATTCTTTCAATTTATAAAATATCATTTAACAATCCCAATTCACCCTCATTTTCAGTTTCCAAAATAGAGTCAACTATTTTCTAAAACATCATTCCATATTTTATAATAAATCGATCATTTGATTTATTTCACCCATTTGTTAAATAAAAATAATTTCCTTTGATTTATAACACCGTTTATAAATCCACTCTTTTATTAACAAAACATGATTTTTGGAAATCTTTACTTCATTTATAAAACATCACTTTATACAAAATGATTAACAATATTTATATTAAATATTTTCTTTTTTTTGAGATAAATATGTGATCCTCTAAAGTAGAGGAGAGCTCACATGTGCTTATATATAACACCGATAGAAAAGGAGCTGCCAACCTGCCTGGCATGTGACAAATCATAACACAGAAAGATCTAAGATAACAACATCAGGTAACTTCTTGAATGAGCTCTATCAAGGCCACCGCCCATTACACCTGAGTATCGAACTCCTGTAAGGCCACTACCCATTACACCGGAGTATCAAACTCCGGCAAGGCCACCGCCCGATAATGAAGTGTTAGAAGTACCCAATATAAACCATGGTACATCCATGAGAACAAATGAGGTCCACAAGCAGCTCCACTAGAGAAGGAATGCCTCACAGCTAGCACCGATAATCCAAATCCAAAATATGAAAACTCTGCTAACAATGATCATATGAATAGTAATCCAGAATCATGGCAACATCAACCCTGAAACCTTGCAAATAGCATCCTAGCATCAATTTTAGCCTAAACCTGTACCTATAGATGCAACTATACAAAATTATATGAATAATACACACATATATATATATATATATATATATATATGTAAAATTATATACATATATGTGCATTAATGAAATAAAAGTAATAGAAGTATAGTTGAAACTATAAGACAGCAAAAAAACAATAATAAGCGTTAGACTAATAATAAGCATATATATATATATATGTGTGTGTGAATTATGAGATAATGAACACAAAATTAAAAGGCAAAGATATTAACAAAATATGTAATTATATACTTATAAAATGTTAAAAAATCTAAAAAATATTAACATTATGCTCCTTTGATCAATTTAACATTATGATAATCGGTATATTCATTATTCAAATTCGAACAAATGTTAATGCTGAATTTATTAATGTTAAAAGTATTGTTTTTTTGTTTAAATAATTCCATGTTTTTTCTAACCTTATTAAGATATTCATTAAAATGATTACTTTTAACCAATCTATATTTTGGATTTGAGATCTAATTGAAACAAAATGAAGCTACTGTAATTACCAATTTATTAATATATATATATATATTATTATTAAATAGTCTCTGGTTTCTCTCAAACCAAATATACCAACATATTATAGTGAATAAAGTATCTAGTAAAAACTATTTTCCTTTTTAAACTTAAATCTTAAGTTATTCCAGTAAAAATCACAATTAGTAACTTTAGTTGTATGAATAAAGTTAAAAATTTTAAGAGTATTATTAAGAATGTAGCAAGTATCCATACAATCATAATATATATGATTAATATTTTCAAAATACAAGTTACAAAAAGTACATTTATTTTTGATTGGAAAGTTCTTTCTTTTTAAAAGTTCAATGGTATTTAGCTTCCCATGCATGATTAACCACATATATATCTTAGCTTTTGGTGGTGCATTTGTTTTCCAAATAAGATTAAAAGTGTCATTAGTAACTCCCGAGAAATTAAGAAATTTGTACAATGAATTAGAAGTGAATTTCTTACTTTTATCCCATTCCTAATTAATAATATCATTTTCATTATCAATGTTATATAAATTCAATCTTGCACATAATAAAGAGAATTGTCTGAGAGTTGTACCTTCTAAGATTATATTAAAACTGAAGTTCCAAGGGGGATCATTATCCATAGAAAAAACATCTTTAATTAAAGCATTTTTAAAGTTACAAATTTGAAAAGCTCTTTAAATTCAACCCTAAGAGGAATGGCAGATATCCAACGATTATGCTAAAAAGTTGTATTATTTCCTGAATGAACAATCATACTAGTACCAAGGTTACAAATAACATGACAATTTAAAATTGATTTCCAAAAATTAGACAATTTATTGTTAACCGAAGGTGTAATTTGGTATAAATTATTATTACCATTATAATAGTGATTAGATATAATTTCTTTCCAAATAGAATTATCATTTATATCCTTAAATTTCCACAACCACATCCCAAATAAAGACAAATTCATGTTACGTAAATTAATAACACCTAATCCTCCCTTCTTTTTCGATTTACAAACTGTTTCTTAGTTAACTAAACATTTTAGACTACTGTTAGGATTATCTTTGCTCTATAAGAAATCCCTTCTTATTTTATCAATTTTATTGATTACCCAATCTGGGAAAAGATGCATAGACATCAAAAAATCGGAAGTGCAAATAAAACAGAATTGATAAGAATTAATCTACCTGCTCTCGATAAAAACCTCCCATTCCAATTAGAAATTCTATTTTTAATTTTATCTATTAAATTAGTCAGTCATCGTGCTTAAGTTTAGTTGGTCTAATCAAAAATCCAAGATAATCAATAGGGAAATTCATGGGTTTACAATTAAGCGTATTAGCTACTAAACCTTCAACCTTATCAACGTCATTTAATACTAAAACCGAACTTTTATGAAAATTAATTTTTAGTCCTGAAAGTAGTTCGAAGTTGTATAAAATAAATTTAAGGATAATGATGTAATTAAGCAAATGAGAAGTAAATAATAAGGTATCATCCGCAAATTAAAGAACGGAGAGACCATTACGTGAAATATCAACAATACCAACGCACCCTAAAGATCCATTTCCAATAGCTTTTTTAATTATCATAGCGAAAACATCTGCAGATAATTTAAACAAGAGAGGCGATAAAGGATCACCCTGTCGTAAGCCACATTTTGATTGTATTTTATTCCCTAAAATCCCGTTAACCATTATACTAAAATTACCAGTTTAAAGTAAAGTCATAATCCAACCAATCCATTTACGACTAAAACCTCTAGCCAGTAACATATCAATTAGAAAATCCCAATCTACCGAGTCAAATGCTTTCGTAAAGTCAAGTTTTAGAAGCGCACATGTAATGTTATTCTTACAATAGTGATTAATGTACTCTTGAACATCAGCCACTCCATCCGTGATATTTCTACACTTAATGAAAGCGGTTTGTGAACAATCAATTAGATCATTCATTCATGTACAAAGTCTATTCACTAAAACTTTTAAAATAATTTTAATGGAACAATTAATTAAATAAATTGGTCTAAAATCTTTTAAATTATTAGCACCGATTTTTTTATGTAATAGAATGACGTTTGAAATAATTAAATCTTCCTAATTGTAGTTTTCCATTATAAAATTCGTTAAACATGCTAATTAAATCAAATTTTAATACATCCCAAAATATTTTGTAAAACAAAATAGGAAACCCATCGGGACCCGGGGATTTATCACTAGGCATGTTTTTAATTACCTTCAAAATCTCCTCTATAGAAAAAGGATTATCAAAGTCATTAAGATTAATTCTAGACTCAATAGGATATAGTTCATTCCATCTAACGTTTATTCTATGCTTGTTCTTATTGCCAAAAATATCCCTATAGTAATCGGTAAAGGCCTTATTTAGGTCCCGTTGATCAACCAATTCAACATTATTCGAAAAAATAGAATTTATCGTGTTGCTACGTTTTCTACCATTAGCCATATTATGAAAAACAAATTGTATTATTATCACCTTCATTAATCCATTGAATTCTAGATCTCTGTTTCCACATAATCTCTTCTTTTTCTAAAATTGAATTAAGTTCTTCTTTTAAATTAACGAGTACATTACGCTCTCCAAGATTTAGTTGTCTGGTTTCTTCTATCTTATTAATTTTAAGCATTTCAGAAAGTAAAATTTATTTTTTAATTTTAATACTACCAAATACATTCTTATTCCAATCTTTAAGAAAATTCCTAAGACCTCTAAGTTTTAAAACAAATTTTTTTGCAGAGTTATCCTTATTTTTGATATTATAAAAATTCATTGATATCCATTTATTATTAATTAGATTACGGAAATTAGATTCTAATAACCCCATTTTTTCAAATTTAAAAGTTTTATCAACACTTTTATGATGATCACACGTAAGAATGATAGAGCAATGGTCAAAGTACGTATATGGCAAACTAGTGACTCTACAAATAGGAAATTTATCTTCAATTTCATCACTGACGAAAAATCTGTCTAGAAGAGCCATTGAAGGGGATTCCCTAGTATTACTCCAAGTGAATTCTCTATTAGTTAGTGGTAATTCAATCAAATTAGTACTATTAATAAATTGATCAAATTCTTCCATAAAAGAGAAATCACCTTCCCGGGGTGATCGTTCCCCTAAAAAATGCGTAATATTGAAGTCACCACCTATAATCCATGATCCATAAGCAAATGATCTAAATTCTAGACATTTGTTCCATAGAACTCGACGACCAATTTTCGAGTTTGGTCCATAAACATTAGATATATTTAATAAATCGTTATCTCTAAGGTTAATGAGAATAATATGTAAAGAGTGTTGCTTAGTAATAGTTTGAAGAAGTTTAAAAGAATTATCACACCACCTTATAGCAAACCCCTAGAAGCTCCAATAGCAGGTAAACATGCCCAATGTCTAAAATGAAAACCACCTAATCTTCTATAAAAACGAATATCAGGACAATCTAGTTTTGTTTCATATAAAAGGGCAATATCAATAAAGTAATCTTTCAAAAATGCTCTAATTTTATCACATTTATTTAAATCATGTAGACCCATAATATTCCAGCTAATAATCCTCATAATCCAGATGATTTAACCCTCTCTATTTCCCTACTCCTAATGTTGGCAGCATCTAATTCATCATTAGTAAAAACAAAAGCAGTATCCCTAGCTAACTGACATAACTCACCGGTGGATAAACTACCCAGAGCATAGGAAGAATAAGTACCGCCTAAAAAAGAAACCATACCTGAGCCTGAATTCGTAGTGCCACTCACAGCACACGAGTCAGGTGACTCACCCATAAATGAAGAATGGCTGTTACAGACCCTGGCGCTACGACGAACAACACCATTGACATCAATTGATTTCCTACACCTACCTCTCTTTGTCGATGATTATAAAAATGAAGCTTTGTTGTCAATATTACATTCACTAACAACTACTGTTTAAATGCTTGATGCGCATTGTAATACATCATCTACAACATTACCACCCACTGATTCATCAACGCCAGCGTTTACACAATTACCAGTAACTGATTTTGCATTTATATTCTTTCTTTCTTTGAACTCATCAACCATAGGAACATCAGTGTTTACAACATTCCCATTCACTGCATGTATGATGTCAGTAACCACCATTTGATTACCATCATCAGACTGAATCCCCACTACATCAGACTGAAACTCCACTATGCCAGAATCTGACAATCTTCTCACATCCACTTCATCTAGAACCCCAACCTCATCACATAAACGATCACCGCTAATAACTACATCATTATCAATGTGCAAACCATCCCCATCAAGCAAAACATCAGAGCTTGTCAACCTTCTCTCATCCACTTCATTTATATCCTCAACCACATCACAGAAATGATCACCATAAATAACCAAGCTATTTGATAAAACATCATTTACCTTATGCATATCATCATCTAAAACATTAATAGCCTTATGTGTATCATCACATAATTCACTTGAATCACAATGCACATTATCATCATCCAAACAGCCATATGAAACAATCCAATCATCTAAGACATGAGCATCAAAAATCAGATTACTCTCAGTACCTCCTGCACAAAAATCAAACATCTTGTTAACATCTCTACCCACAAATTCCTCAATCAGACCGTCAGAAATAACAATGCACTCTTGAATCCGATTATCAACTCTGTTTTCATATACCAAAGATTCAAAAGATGCAAGACCAACAATATCAACATCATTACACTGATAATTCACATCAGCTCCTCCGATCAAATCAGAGTTCTTACCTTAATCTTCCATTGACTTAAGACGGTCAAAAAGATTAGAAATGATTAACTCAAAACTCCCCACTTCACAAGATTTTGCTTTGGATTTTTTACAATGAACATATAAAAATTCATTGTTCAATTCACTCAAATGAACTGCAGAACCAGAATCCCCCTTAGAATAATTTGCATACTTACAATCATCTGTATCTTTGATTATCAGAGAATGAGAACCCAAACTTCAATGTAATATAGCAGGGTCAAAGTAATGGATCAAAGTAATTAAACTCCTCCCTTTGAACTGTACCAAAGATACCATAAGCACATTACCACCTTCAAAACTGTTCGAAACACTATTATTCACACTAGAAACTGCCACCACATCAACAGCCAAAACATCACCATCCAAAGAATAAGAAAATTTCCTAAAATAATCCTCAGGATCTCCAAATTTCTTTCTGCAATTTTACCAATATTAACCGCGTTGATCACAAAGTGTTTGAACAATTCCTCCAAGAATTCAATTACTTCTTTCCTCTGAATCCATAGATGATCTAGCAATATTCTCTTAAGTTTCATACATTTTAGAACAAACAGAAAACCATGATCAGAGATAGAGAGATTTTTACGCTCGTTAGAACTAGGAATAATTCCATCGAACATTCGAACTTTTTGTGACCAAAATAGCCGCATCCAAAACATCTAACGGGTTCGCGACAATCTTTTGCCAAATGGGTATAGTCCCCACACCGAATACAAATTCTTCTTCCTCTTATGGATTCGTCCTAATTCTTGGATTTAGATTTATGATATAAAGATTGTGGAGAAGAATACTTTAAATCCTTAACCACCTTAGCATAGGTACGGTTATATGAAGAATCGCGATCGAAAAAAGAACAAGAATGGGGAAATTTATAAAAAAGAGAAGGCGAGATTGAGGAAGATGGATATGGGATCAAGAAAACTATTGACGCCATGATTTTTAATTAAATAATCTTGACCCATATTATATATTTTCTAATTTCTTTTAAAACCATATCCTTTTTATTAAAAAACGGACTTAATTTAAGATGTAAAAATCATTATGCATAATTCAAAATTTTTATTTAAAAATATTTTTATAAAACTATAAATTTATAATTTCTCAAAATCATACCTTTTATTTTGGAAAAATTATTTAAACATGTAAAATTTCCAAAATCACTTGAAATTCCTTTTTAAATTAAATCATTAGTTTATAATATTTTAAAATACCAAAAATAAGGCCCAATGCTACTAAAGCACTAAAGAAAACAAAATCATATTCATGTCATCAAATCATATCATATATCACAATATATATGAAAAATAAAATCAGCAGTGTGAGGAATCCCATTGGATCCCTCTAACCTGTCCGCTTGAATCACATACAGTATATGTAATCATAAAAATATAAATCAACCACTTCGAGGCAGGATTTGTACAAGGGTCATCCGCTCTTACACGGGAACATAATAGGGTCTCATCCGCTCCACTAGGCGGGAATATATCCAAACCAACAATATAATTTAGTATATTAACCAAACAATCAATAACAATCAGAAATAAATAACTAAACATCCAATAAATAACATTTATTGATTATATAAATTTTCTGATTAGCCAAAAAGATGAGATTAACTCACATTGATTTTAATAGTCGTCCAAACAATTCATTTTGAATTAAAATTGAACGAACGTCCAATTTTAATCCAAATTTCTAACTAGCTTCGATTTCATCCAATCCAATTCCACAGCGTAGCCTTCGTCGATATGATCGCAACGCGACTCATCATGCTCGAAACGGACCTCGAATGAATTCGATATGAATAAATGAACATTCAAATTAATTACATGTAATTAACTTAATTAACTAAAAAAATTAAACAAACCTTTCACTTCCCACTCTCGTATGCTACCAGGCCGAAGCTTGCTTATAAAATTTTTTAAACCGACTGCGACATCGCGCCACCCACGCTCGTGGACCACCTCCTACACTGCTGCACTCCCCTTGCTTTGCCTTGCCGTGGCAGCGCGCACGCGATGCCAAAACCTTAATCGAACCCAAATCGAGCCTCCCCCTGGCCATGAACACCGCCAATTTCTAGCGATTTTGACGCTCCATGTCCTAATCCAACCATTGGTTAGATTTGCCTTACCGAGCTCTATGATTTTTTAGTTGATGTTGAGGTCTATTTCGGCCTCCGGTGGCTCGAACGGACGGGCCGCTGGGTAGGGTGGTTTGAATTTCAAATATTTGGAAGCGATTCCCTGGATATACGCAATTATATAGGGAGGAAAGTATGTGGGGTATGGTGAACGAATAGTAGATGGTATGGCTGAGAGATGGTAATAAAAAAGAATATATATATATATATCAATTAAAATATAGAGTTACAAAACGTCCAAAAATCTCGAACCCCACACGAGGCAAGCCGCCTGGCATTTTATATGTTATACCCCTATTCCAAACATAATGGAACTAGTCTCGAGACCTAATTCGATCATATATAGAAGATAGCTTTATCAATGAAATTGTACTATAAATTTCCAAAATCACTTTCTACGTATTTCAAACTCGCATGACCAAATGATACGTCCAATCGCCATGAAATTCGACGGCATATTATAACATACTATTACAGATCCAATGAAATAGGTTTCGTCCAATTCCGAGTTAGTGCCGCAGAAGGTTATTTTTACACGTTAATTAAAATGACTAATTTCCAAAATTAGTTAAATCACTTTTAAATCCATTTAAAAGTTTTACTACCTTCCTACTTATTTAAATAGAATTTATATCAACTTTTGAAATCATTTCCATTCATATCAAATTCAAGATTCAGTTATTTAACAAATTCCAAAAATTAAATTTAACAATTTAATTCTCAAATAAATCGTTATATTTGAAATCCTAGTTATTTAACTTATAAAAATAACTTTTCAATATTTAAAATAAATTAAATATTCCAAATTCAATTAACTAAAATTCTAGGCCATTACAGTATAGAACTTTCTATTCCTAAAAGAATCTTTTTATGAATTCTCGGCACAATTCTGCATTAGCAAAGATCCCACTATCGACTACATCATGCTAGCTAATATTAAACAGAGACCAGGGGAATTGTTGGGTGATTATCTTAAGAGGTTCAACATGGAGGCCTTGAAGGCGAAAAATATGACCGATATGGATAAGCTAATGGCATTACATTCAACGCTGATTGAGCAAACCCCATTTTGGTGAGAACTCTATATACATGGATGCAATGACTTACAAGATTTCCATTTTCAAGCTGATAAATTCATCCGCATGGATGAAATGTTTCACGTCGAAAATAAGGCCTAAGCCAAAAAAGAAAACAGGAAAAGTTAACAATAACTGCAACCTTTATAAGCCAAGATAGGAAGAAAGCTAAAATACCAATCATGTTGCTTTAAACAAGCCAATATCATACATATATGCTACAGTGAAGTAAAATGATAACTTCTCGATTTCTTACAAAGCTAAAACTAATCATGAACCGAGGAAAGGGTGAGATTACTACACTTACCATAAATCGAACAAGCATATAATAGATGAGTGTCGAGTGTTGGCAGGCATAATACAACGTATGATCCGTTCTGAACACCTGATGAAATTTATTAAGGATAATCAGAAAACTGTCCGTTTTGAAAATGACAACCAAAGGCCACCAAGCAACTCCACAAATCAGATAGAAGATGATATTCATCCAGACTTCATTCCACCTATCAACATGATTGATATAATCCACGGAGGAACAGACCTGGCCGGAAATAGCAAAGGAGCTAGGAGTCACCATGTTGGGGAACCGAAGGAAGGGATTCTCTATATTCAAGATGAACCGCCGCTCAAGAACCTAAGATTCCAAATCTAGATGCATAATTTGAGCATCACAAGAGCTAAGAGGTGTTCGCCATCCGTATAACAATCTGCTTATGATCACTGCGTAAATTGGACTTTTCGTAATCACTAAAATTTTGGTGGATACTGGAATTGCGGTCAACTTTTCAAGCACGTGTTCGACTAGTGGAGAATTTCGAAGGAAAAAATTTAACCGAGTTTTGAGCCTATTTTTGGCTTCAATAATATGGGGTCAACTCCTGTAGGGCAGATAAAGCTTCTTGAGAAAATGGAAGTTCCACCATGTTCTCAAACCTTTGGAACTCTCTTTGTCATCATGAGCCAACCTTCTTATTATAACGTCTTCTTTCGAAGATCGGCTTTAGATGAAGCTGAAGCTTTTGATTCATCGAAGTACTCGATGGTGAAGTTCTTGACCAAAAGTGGGTGGGGAACCATAAGAGGGGAAAATTCAATGCTCATGATATGTACTTTGCAACTTTGAGCAATATAAACGAGACTACCCTTCTTGTTACATAACCAATACTAAAAAGCCTTTGGATGATGATTCATTAAACTCATCACCCAGAGTGAGAACAGAATCCATTAAGAAGATTATACATGTGTTGAGGAAATTTGACTTCTCCAAAAAGAAAAGGAAAAGGAAGGAAGTAAACTTAATAGGAGACAAAATAGAAGATAAAGAGATTGTCACTGAACTTGACTGTAGAAATAAACAAGAAGGAATGAAGCCTACTGAAGATCTAGAGGAAATATGCTTGGAACTGGCCAATGCAATAAAGATAGTTAAGATTGGCAAAGAGCTAGATAACAAGCTAAAAGAAGAGACAGTTCAGTTCCTTCAATCCGTCAAAGATGTATTCGCTTGGACCCATTCAAATATGGTTGGAATAGACTCGACCATCATGTGTCATGCTTTGAATATAGACCCAAATATCACATCGATCTATAGAAGAAAAGCAGTTCGATAAAGTTCGGTCTAATGCTTTAAAAGAAGAAGTCAAAAGATTTCTTGGAAGCAAGTTTATCAAAAAGGTGCTTCATGCAGAGTGGTTAGCGAATCTAGTGCTAGTCAAGAAATCCAATGGAAAGTGGAGAACGTGTATCTATTACACTAATTTGAATAAAGCATGCCCAAAAGACCGCTATACTCTTCCGAGGATAGATCAGTTAGTCGATGCAATGAGCGGACACCAACTTTTATCTTTCATGGAGCATATTCTGGATGCAATCAAATTCCAATGTTCAAACCAGATGAGGAAAACACCAGTTTTATAATAGATTGGGTAACATATTGCTACAAAGTAATGCCCTTTGGATTGAATAATGCTGGAGAAACATACCAGAGACTAGTGAATAGTATGTTTAGAGAACAAAGTTGGTCGGAACATGGAAGTATATGTGGATGATATGTTGGTCAAGTCCCAAGAGAGAGGCAGTTTTCTAAAAGACCTAGAAGAAATGTTTGATGTTTTACGAAGATATCAAATGAAGCTTAACTCACAAAAGAGTTCTTTTGAAATTTATTACGGCAATTCTTGGGATATATCGTCAGTGTAAGAGGAATTGAAGCTAACCCCGACCAAATTCAAGCTATTAGAGACATGGCAGAACCTAAGACAAGCAAAGATGTAATGAGCCTGAATGAGAGAGTGGCATCATTAAACAGATTCATTTCCAAGGCTATTGACAATTGCATTCCATTCTTCGATGTGATTAAGAAGATGGAAAACTTTGAATGGAGTGAAGATTGTCAAAAATCTTTTAAAGAGTTGAAAGATCATTTGGAAAAACCACCCATTTTCTTTAGCTCTATGGATGGGGAAATATTTATCTTTATATAGCCATTTCTGAACATGCAATTAGCTCGGTGCTAGTAAGAGAGGAGAAGAGAATTCAACTTCCAGTATATTGTACCACTAGAACACTTAAAGATGCAGAAACTGGATATCCAGTTATAGAGAAATTGACATACTGTTTGATGCTCACCGTGTGAAAATTGAAAGCTTATTTTCAAGCACATCCAATCAAAGTCCTAATTTATTTTCCACTCAATTAAGTTTTTAGTAAGCCGGAAACTTCAAGAAGATTGGTTAAATGGGGAATAGAGCCTAGCCAATATGATATTGAATTCCTAACCTAGGTATCAATTAAACGACAAGCTCTAGTCGATTTTGTCAATGAATGTACAGGATTCATTAAAGAGCAATCAAAAAAGGAAAAATATCTAAGACCTAAGTGGCAACTATTCATAGGCGGAGCCTCAAATGAACAAGGAGCTGGGATCGGATATGTGATTATAACCCTCAATGTGGCGGAATATGAATATATGATAACAGGACTTGCCCTAGCCCTCCAACTAAAAATCCCAAGAATTAAGATTTTTAGTGATTTACAATTAATGGTAAATCAGTTAAACCGGAGATACCAGATGAAGGATGGCAAACTAACTCCATATGTTAAAAGATATTGAAAATGTTAACCCAGTTCGAAGATTTCTCAATATACCAAGTGCCAAGAGGCAAGACCTCCCAAGCTGATTCTTTGGCTAAGTTGGCCAGCTCATGAGGTGCACCAAAAGCCCGCATCATACCGGTAGGCTACCAAGAGAATCCTAGTATAGAGGAGAAAAGCTCCAGTCCAAAAAATGAATCCATAGTGTTGACCAAGTCTCAAGCCTTAACACACAAGGAGAAAGAAGACAAAATTTGGATTCTTCAAGAAAAATCTCCTTATATGGAAGCTAATAATCACTATGAGAATAATTAGATGACGCCTATCATCGAATATATAACAAAAGAAAGACTATTAACAGATAAAAAGGAGGCAAGGAGAGTAAAATGTCAAGCTCCAACTTTTATAGTGACAAACGGGATACTTTATAAAAAGGGATATTCGCTCCTTTACTTAAGGTGTGTTGATCCAGAAACAGGAGCAAGATTGCTAAGGGAAGCCCATGAAGGATTCTGTGAAGACCATTCCAATGACTAGTTAAGCCATTGATTATGTAAGAAGACGTGAAATATGTCAAAAGTTTTCTAAGATCCCACGTCTACCATAAAGCATATTGACGTCTATCTCAACCCATGGCCTTTTGATGTATGGGGAATTGACCTAATTGGGTCACTGCTAATATCCAAAGGAGGATCTAAACACATAGTAATAGCCGTTGATTACTTCATGAAGTAGGTAGAAGCTGAGCCGCTTTTGAATATCACATCGGGAAAAGTTCTTAAGTTCATAATTAAGAATATCTTTACAAGATATGGAATTCCATACAAGATAATATCTGACAATAGAACTCAATTTGAAACTGAAGAATTCATCCGAATCTGTAATAAGAATGGAATCATTAAATTCTATTCATATGTAGCTTGTCCCAAAACAAATGGAGCTATTGAAGTAGCCAATAAAACTGTAAAGACCATCCTAAAGAAACGGTTGGACAAAGCAAAAGGAAATTGGGTAAAGGAACTACCTCTCGTTCTATTGGCATATAAAACCTCTACTAAACTGCACCTAAGCATACCTCATAACATATGGATGTGAAGCAATGCTCCCAATTGAGGTTGAAGTACCTTCTCATCGAAGAATTGCGTATGCTTTTAATCGAATCAGAATTAAAGAAAGAGTCCCTGGACCTAATCAATGAATTAAGAGATGATGCGGCTATAGGAATTGCTGAATATCAATGAAGAATATCCAAGTACTATAACTCTAGAGTAAGAGGAAGATCATTTCAAAAAGGAGATTTAATACTTCGAAGAGTAATGCAAATACTAAGAACGCAGCAGATAGACTACTTGGGCCAAATTGGGAAGGGCCCTAATCATACACAAAGTAATCCCACCTAGGCCTATAAACTATGTCGACCTAATGGCAATGTAATAGTAAGAACATGGAATGCTTAACATTTGCAACCATATTTTCCAACAAGAATTAATAAAGAAGTTGAAGGAAAAGAAATTACTAGCCCATCCATAAGAAGGAGTGAGACTATTTTAAGACAAAAGGCCTGGCCATCAAATGCCTTGCAACAAAAAAGCCTTTAGTGCCATCATCAAAGGCCTCACTAAGGCGCCTCTTAGAGGGAGGACAGGTAAGACTTTGGCTTGTCCAAAGCACCAAACAAGTCTTCAGTGCCATCATCAAAGGCCTCACTGAAGCACCTCCTAGAGGGAGGAAAGAATAAGCCTTTAGTGCCGTCATCAAAGGCCTCACTAAAGCACCAAACTAGTATTTAGTGTCATCATCAAAGGCCTCACTGAAGCGCCTTCTAGAGGGAGGACGGGTAAGCCTTTGGCCTATCCAAAATGTGGAACCAACCATTAGTGCTTTTATTAAAGGCCTCGCTAATTAAAGCACCTCCTAGAGGCGGGTAAGTCTTTGGTCTTCCTCAAGATAGCTAACCAAACGCACCGGACAGTAGACCTAATCATCGTCTAAGATAGTGATAAGGGGTCTGAGCCAAGCAGTGCTCCGAATCCACCAATCTTCTAGAGGAACATCTATCAAAATCCGAGCCAAGTAGTGCTCTAAGTCAACCAACTTCTAGAGGAAGATCTATCAAAATCTAAGCCAAGTAGTACTCCAAGTTAACCAATCTTGTAGAGGAAGATCTATATCCGAGCCAAGTAGTGCTCAGCCAACCAATCTTCTAGAGGAAGATCTATCAAAATCTGAGCCAAGTACCACTTCAAGTTAATTGAATTTCTGGTCTTCTATTATTATTGCCAGATTTGAATTTCTAGTCTTCTATTATTATTGCCAAGTAAGCATTTCTGGTCTTCTATTATTATTGTCAGATTTGGATTTCTGGTCTTCTATTATTGCCAGATAAGGACCACTAGTCTTCTATTATTATTGCCAGATTTGGATTTCTAGTCTTTTATTATTATTGCTAGTTAAGGATTTCTGGTCTTCTATTATTATTGTCAGATAAGGATTTTTGGTCTTCTATTGTTATTTTAATCTTTTATTATCCTTGGCAGATTTGGATTTCTGGTCTAATATTATTATTGCTAGAATTGAATTTCCGGTCTTCTATTAGTATTTCTAGATTTGGATTTCTGGTCTTCTATTATTATTGCCAGATTTGGATTTCTAGTCTTTTATTCTTATTTCTAGATAAGGATTTTCAATTTTCAATTATTATTGCCAGATAAAGGCTTCTGGTCTTCTTCTATTATTGCCAGATAAGGATTTCTGGTTTTCTTTTATTATCACCAGAGGAATTTCTAATCTTCTGTTATTATCAAATAGATTTCTGCTTTTCTATCAGATAGGATTTCTAGTTTTCTATTATTGTTAGATGGATTTCTACTCTTCTATTCTGCACATAACGTGGATTTCCTAGTCATCCTTTCAGATAACTTTCTGGTTTCTTATTCAAAATATTATTGCGGTTTTTGGTTATTTGTATGCTCCCTTCTATGATATTACCAGATAATATTCTAGGCTTTCATTTGAAAATTTATTGTTGTTTATTGAATTCATATAACAAATTATAATCTTAACTCATATAGATAATGTAGACAACATATACCTATTTATAACTCAGAGGATTGCTTGAAATTGAGTTTAAAGTTAATAACAAAAGTCACCATTCATTTTATGTTTTACAAGAAAATGAGATTGAAAAAGAAATTTCACAAAGAATCGAGAAAGCAAAGGAATTCTTGGTTTTACCCTAAAGGGTAAAAAGCTTTTTGTACAAGAAGGGAGGAAAATTGTTTGTACCAAAATTAGGCACAACACTCTTTGGATGTAATTGAAGAGATTAGAATGAAGAAATTAAATGGAAAAGGAGGCTAATCTAACAATCACACCAATAAAATAAAACAGAAATAGAAAGAGACAAGAATTTATAGTGGTTCGGCGTTGTAGCCTATGTCCACTTTGAATAGTTTTGTTGTTTATTGATGATTGACAACTAATTACAACAGTACAAATCACTAGCTCTCAAGTTACAATGGAGTTGCAATAGAGTAATGGCGTAGAAGCATCAAAAAGTCCTTTTTCTTTAGGCATGGGGATGCTATTTATAGGAGTAGATCTGGAAATATCTGCCCCAAAACTCGGAATACCCCTTCTCACACATGGGTGGGCCCACCAGATCGGTCTGGGGTCAATCCTGATCGATCCAAGCGCATTTCATATCAACCAAGATTGGCTCTATTTGAGCTGCGATCTATCATGGTGGTTCTTCAGGTGATATGCAAGCTTCTATGAAAATTTCATAGCATTTGGACTTGTAGTTTTTGAGTTATGATCGATCCAAGAGGGGTTTGCAGTTTGGCTGAAGGATGCGTATCGATCACGTTCGTATCGATGCTCCTTCGGATCGATGATGTGTAGCGACAATTATAGGGAGATCCACATTTCATGCTGAGAAGTCGCTTCTTTTGGTTTAACTATCTCCTTCATATCCATCTAGTGCCAAGCTCTTCGTATCGATGGCTGCACATTGCCTTCGTATCGATGTCTGGCCCTAGTCTTCGTATCGATCAGATGGCTGGTCGATACGAAATGTGCAGAGGCGGGATCGATACGAAATGGGAAGTTGTTGAACAGATGAACCTGGATCGATGTTATTGCTTGATGGATACGAAGGGAGCTGGATGTAGATTGATGGATACGAAGTATGATCGATAAGAAGTAGACTTGTTTCTCATGGATATTGATCGATCCATACCTTGAGCATACAAACTCTGATTGACCTGAAATTTGGAATGTTGCCTTCTATAGCTTTGATTGTCATACCATGCCAATTGTAGCTCGATCCAGACTTAGAACAAATTTGCCTGTATCCATAGTGGACTTGTAGATAACCGATCTTCGGGACAAATCGTCTTCAGTCTCTTGTCAAGTCCCTGGTGTCACGGCCTTTCCAAAAGGTGGGATAACAAAAATGTTATCCATATAATTTAAATATCAAAAGTAATGCTATAAGTGATAGCATCACAAAGGAATCAGTGCCGCTAAGTTCTAGGTTGAAGGTAACCCGTGCTGCATGAGGTCACCAATGTGTATAGACGATGCCCCTTCTCTATGGTGTCGCCTCTCATCCACACCGCACTTCACCACGCTGCATTTCAGCAACGTCGCATTCCATCAACAAAGAAAAAAGGATAACATCGCACTTGATCGAAGCCGCATGGGTCTCACACCGTCCGTTGTCGAAGTCATACGGTGATGGATGCAATATTGTTTCAATGGCGGACCTATTTAGTGTCAATACTCTTCGACACTACCATTCAAAGCCAGGGTGTATACCATACCTAATCAATATCACTGTCAAGGATCAACGTCTCCACTACGCATGTATCGCTTCTAACTAATGTCGCATGTCAACAAGGACGGGATGGATTTCGTACTTAATCAATATCGCCTCACATCATATCGCCATTCTTCACTGTTGCCCCTACTTAATAAGGTTTGGAATGTAATACCACTTGAGATCAATACTACTAAGTATTGATGCCATGGGTTATCATTATCAAAGTTGTTCGACTAATGACGCCATGCCAAACACTGCTTCAACTCAATACTGCTATTAACCAATAAAGACCGCCGATCACCATGATGTAGGTCATCAACACGAAAGTCATCAACTTCGATACTATACTAGATGAAGTTGCTCGTCTACAATACTGCCCAGTATCGATGTCGCTTCTCATACATGCCTAGTGTCGCCTTTAACAGACGTCGCCAGCAATCAAGCTTTAGTATCTCAACACATAAGACCATCGATGCCGGAAGCCATCAACATTCACAAGGTATGTTAAGGCCGTTGTTCTTCGTGATGATATTGCATCATAGCAATGCTGCCCCTTATTGGTGCCAAATATTGCTAAAGCAACAACCATGCATGACGAAGCTAATGACAGGCAACATTGTTGAAGCTGCGAAAGCCAAACTTGCCGAAGATATTAGAGGTGTGGTGGGACTAAATGCTAAGCTACTTAACCCTTATAAATACGAACCTAGGGGTTTGCAAATGGGGGTAACCATTTCTTTTCTCTACTCTTAAAATCAAACTCTTGTAAACCCTGAATCGAATTAGCTAGGAACAAAATCTATTTGACTGTAATCATGCACAATATATACAAACAAGGACTTGGACACACCTATTATTTTTAGACTATTCCTTTTTGAACATTATCGACATGGACGTGTACATACTTGAACTCTTCAAGTCTAAAGCTTGACATAATTATTTAAAAGAAGCTTTGGACTATGACAAAATTGTTGACAAAATTACTGTAAAATTGAAATCACGCTATATATAATTTTTTTAAACACACACACACACAGATATATATATATATATATATTAAATATGTATATTCACAAAAATATATGATATAATTATATATATATATATATGTCAATACTTTTAAAATATTCATAATATATATACCTAATAATGTGCACAACACAAAATTGATTTATTTTAAATTTAAATATATATTTAAATTAATATTTGTATGGATAAATATTAAAATTTTAATAAAATATGTTTCGAAACATAATTTTTGAATTTTAATTTTTTTAAGAAAAAATCTAAGTGATATTTTGTTATTTGGATGTTTAATATATAATTTTATAATTTATAAACAATTTTAAAATCTATTTTTAAATTTCGGTTGAATTTAAAATAATAAATTATACATAATTTATTTTTATGTCTTTGCCATAAAAATAATATATGATAATGTAACATTATAAAATATAAAACATATTTTATAATACATAAATATATAGATATAATAAATCAAATAATTAATTAGCTTAAATAATATTTAATAATAATATATGAAAAGAAATTTCTACGAAAATATTTTATGTATGAAACTATACATATTAAATTATAAAACCATATTTTGTACGAGCAGATTATAGATTTAAATTATATAGCTTATGTATAATTAAATAATATTTATTAAATCAATTGAATAATAAAAAAGTTTTTTTATTTTCTAAGTTGTGAATAGTATAGGTAGATGTATGAAAATTATTTTGTAGTTAATTTTTTTGTAAATATATAAGTGTATAAATATGGAACCAACCCGATTGTGACAATATATCGATATAATAGAATCGTGACCTAACTAATGTTGCAGATCATGATACATAAATATTAATTCAGTAGAATATTTTTGTAAATCAGATCATTATCTTATACCAAAGCTAAAAACTTACAACTTGAAGCATCGAAATGAACTCTTATTGAATCTAATTCTGAAGGTACTATCTCCCGAATTGTAGAACCACCGGCTACCGAATAACACATTATTTGATTTGATTTGAGCTTCTAATAACTGAGGAGAGGAGATGGAGGGTTTGGCCAAAAATTATAGGGTTTGCAAGCTTCCAAAAGTCATCTAATAAGTATGGTCTGAGATGTTTATATAGAGGGGGAATGGAGACAAGTTAAGATCTGGATCTCTTACCAATTCTCCTTTCCTTATCAATACAAACCTATCACATTTAGTTGCCATCAAATGGCCACACCAACCTAGCTCCATCATGGCCGAACATAACCAACCCCATATGTGCTTCAAACCCATTTAAAGCCGTAAAAAATATTTTGCATCTAAATCCAATTTAAACGTGCATCGATATCGTATATCAATAATATATTTATAGCTCTAATATATTTAATAATATTTGTTCATCAAACCAAAATAAAATTTTATAGTTAATATTTCTCAAATATTTATTAATTTAATTGATTTATAACATTTATAAACTAATTAAATCATATGTTCATGGAGTATTCAACGATTCAGTTATGCGACTCTTTAGGTGTAAGTTTGGTCTGCGATTAATATTGAATTATTCGAATTTTTAACATTGACACATCACTTAGTAGGTGGTGTGATATTTTGACCAAATTTATCGCTAACTTTTTTTTAGTAAAAACCAATTTTACTTTGTTAAGTGTTACTCGATTGTGACTATTATTTAAACCAAGTCTCTTCCTCAAAACTACATCACTTTGGACTTATGGAATTTGGTAATGGTCAAAATTCCAATACAAAGTCCTTGGTTCAATAATAACAATTATTATTAACAAAAATGCTCTGACCAGAGACTTTGACTTTGAGACTTCAATTGATTCTGATACTAATCTCATATAAATGAGGAGACAAATCCTCTCTTGAATAGTGTCAAACCTTCAATGCTTCCATTTGACCCAACTATAGTCATTTGTTGGACGCTGTGCTACGGTTTAACTATAATCAAGGCGGAGCTTTCACATTGAAGATCAATGGTATTCTAAGTCAAAAGAATTATGTAACTTTGTCGCGTCGATATTTTATATTTGACCTTAGTTATATTAACCAACAAAAAACTATTGAGGGAGTCATTCCATAATTATCCAATAACTATCGGTATGTAATCCCTTGGTGCCCCTAGTAGTCATGAATAATACACTGACTAATAATTAGAGAGCGTCACGTACTCTAGTCTCAACGGATGCATCGATATTATCCAGTCTCGATACGTCTTGACTAGGAATATTTAAAATGGTATGTTTATTTTTATTGTGATAAATTACTCACGATTATAACACTTTGTAACTACTATCATAAAATATATTATTTATGGATTTTCTATGGAATATATTTTTTATTAAATTAATTAATTATTATAACAAATTATATCAAGTACGTAATAGAAAGAAAACATGTATTGTTTCAAACAAGATTGGTTATCGAGTTAGATATATGTAACAAATTACATAATTGCCCCTTAGGGCATACCCCTAACTCTATCACCAAGGACTTTGTTTTTGGATTGACGAAGTTAAATGTGGACGATATTAAAATTTTGATCAAAAACCAAGTTCATAAGTTCTAATGTGATATAGTTTCGGTGAAGAAATTAGTGTAAATATCGTTGATACCAAGTACCACTAATAATAAGTAAAATTGGATTTTACCAAAAGATGTGTAAGTAATAAATTAAGTCAAAATGTTACACACTAGCTAAAGTGACATGTGAATGTTAATATTTGAATTGTTCACTATGAATCATTGACTGAATTTACACCTTTGAGTCACACAACTGAAATATTGAACATTCCGAATAAACTGCATGATGATTAATTTTTTATCATTGAAAGTTAACTTGATTAATTAATATTTAAGAAATATTGATTATTTACTTTGTTAGAGTCTCATTAGTATTTAATAAAGTGTGTTTGTAAATGTTATAAACATGCATATTGATATACGATATCGGTAGACTATTTAGATTCGACTTAAATTAAATAAATAATAAAAAAGGCTTTAAATAAATTAAATAAATTAATATTTATGAAATATTAATTGTTATTATTACTCATTTGTTTAATACCATTAGTATTTAATATAGTGCATATATAAAAGTTATAAGTCCGCGTATCGGTATGCGATATCGATAGAAAATTTAAATTGGATTTAAATAGAACAACTGCTAATTGGGTTTTGAAGTTGTTTGGGATCCATACCCCTTTGATATGGCTGGTCATAGGATATCGAAGATGTAGAGTTTTTTTACCTTTGAAACGAAGAGGCAAATCTAGAATAAAGAAGGTGAGTCAGCATATCTTTAATGATATTTTTATTTCCTCCTTTATTTTCATTTGCCTCGAACATTTGCTCTTCTTTCTAGATCTATTCTTAGCCGAAAATTTCATGGGGTCTAGGGTTTGAAAACCCCAAAACCAAATATAAAACAAAACAAAATAAAAAAGGAGTGGTTATCTCTCGATTGTTGCAAGATCTAGAGATTGATTCTGTGACGACCCGCCCTTTTCGACCCTCGAAAATCGATATAAATACGCTCATTGTATAACATGCCGAACGATCGAGTGTCGAAATGACAGATTGTTAAGGGAAAAGAAAGTAGGTAGAAGAAAGAAGAAAACAAACAACTGAATCTCACAGCGGACTGAATAACATATAATATGAACAGTTCTTTACACAAATCAAAACTGTAATATACATATCTCACATCAAGGTACACAAATCAATAGTTACCAGCCCGGACAGTTATAACAACCTTCCCTCACAATTGCTGATAACTTCAACAAAACACTGCAGTGGAATAAAATCAAATACGAGTAATACGTCTTCGCCATCCAGCTCGCCTCCTGAGCTCCATCGCATCCTAACCTGAACCTGAAATACTCGGTCTGACCCGAGCATTATAATAAACTAACACCCGAGTCATTCTGGAAAACCAACGTGAGAAAAACACACTCAATTTGAATTATTAAAATTTTCAAAATCCTTTGAAAATCAAAGGTATCTCGTAAGACCACGCCACACATAAACACGATGGGATTTTACCTTACGATAACCAAAACATTCATATCAAATCCTCTGATATTATAATAATGTCTAAGTACAAATACTTATTCAAATAGCTGAAATTGTTACATTAATTAAATTCCAGCATACTAGGCTCTACAATCAAAACCGTAAAGGCGCGTATTGGAGAATGGATTCCATACGAATGACTAGGCATTGGGGTACCACCTGTCATAGTACACGTCTAGAATAGTGTACCGAGGACCACGTCGGGATCCCCTACCATAGAAGATCGAACTATCCCTAGCCTGGATAGACCGAATATGCTATCACCACGGGTGTTCCCACCCTCTCTCGAGCTCCTTACATATACCGTAGTAATAAATAATATCCGAGGTTATCTAGAAAGGTGATAAACATACCCTACTTGGGTGCGACCCACTTAGCCTTGCTGCATCTCCCCTGATTTTCAGTCATTCCCGGTTGATGAGGCTAGAGGCTACGATTACCTTTTTAAGGAATTTCACTTAGAATGCTCATTGTCCTCCAATGACAATGTATTGATAACATTCGTCTATACAAGTCCGTCCTGGGACCGAACGGAACCGAAGACACTATTCCTACTACATATTTTTGGAATCACCCTCAGGAATAGTAGCGATTAGCACTTGCACTTGCACTTCACTGCTCCATCTTCGACTCCATGCTCTTGTCTTCATTTCGAAAACGTACTCATTGGATCGAAGTGGTTTTCGGATAACTTATCCGATCCCGGTCTCTTCGAAACAACGTTCGATATTTTCTGGTCAACTCAACCCCGGTTCTTTAGGAAATAAACAGACAAAATAAGATCGGAGGTCACCTCCTAACCGTTAGTGGATGGATTTCCTTATCATCGTCCTAGAAGAACGAAACAAGTTTACACGTACAATATAGCACCTCAAACGGTAGCTGTACCATATAATTCTCGTGCTTCTTCTAGATATTCCCAAAGTTATATTTTAGGTCCAGATTTGATATTCGGTTATTTAACTATCAAATAACAATCATTCAACCAAATATTTTCATTTCCACTGAAAAACACCAAGTCTTATTTAATTTAAAATTCCAAATAAGTTACATCTCTTAAATCCCAAAAGTATGTACTTATATTGTCGAATTCAGATATTCCCGATTTATCATTTTTTTTAAATATTTGAAAACCCTTTTTGAAAGTAATGTGGAAAGTACCACTACAGCATCAAACCATGGATTCACAGCTCAATGGTTACGTCTCCATCCCAGAGAAATCCAAGACTTAACTGCAGGCACTCACTGCCTTCGATTACGCCAAGCGAGTATACCATTACTTCCCAAAACTTTATTTAAAAATTATCTCAAAGTAATGCTTATAAGTTTCTCAAATAAATTTCCAAGTTTTATCTAGGTTAATTTACTTAAATAAAGGTTGTTATATAAAGCCATAAAAATATTTAATAATTTATCTTTTAAAATAATATGCTGACTAATTTTTAAATAATAAATAATAATAAATCTTTAACAATCTTTGTAGGGTAACTAATTAATATTTAAATATGCTTTAAACAATTTAAAATAATTAAATAACTAATTTCCAGAATATTTTTAACAATTTTAAAGTTACTCAGTTACTAATTTTAAATCCACTTTTTAAACAAGTCCAATTTCTCGATTTTTAATTTCACTTCGTAAATTTGGAAACCTCACTTGAACTCTAGTATAACAAATTTTATACTTATTTCCGAATTCACTTCTATTCTTTCGATTTATTCAAAATCTCGATTTTAAAACCTCCTTTATTTTTTAAACAAGTGCCACTTAAGAATTTGTTATTTAAAATCCTTTTTATACCCTTTATTCCAAAATCCCTATTTACAATATCCCGAAATAGTTAAACACAATTTTCAAAACCTTTTATTTTGTCCAATTAATTTATCCAAAACTCTATGTAAACATTTTACTTCAAAATCATTATTTACAATTCTTTACCCATTTAAAACCATATTTTATTAGCATTTAAAAATACCAAAATCTAGGCTTAAATTGTCATAGCATTTAATCAATTCAAATCACACAATAACCTGTCACAGATTATTCCAACCAAACATTTATCACTATATATGAAATTAAATTCAACATTTTTGAGGAATCCAGTTGAATCCCTCCAACCTGTTTCCTTGCATCCACAGATGTTAGCACAATATAAAAATACCAATTCCGCTTCGAGGCAGAATATCGCGGTATATAGGGTCATCCGCTATTATGCGTGGCACATATGGTCTCATTCGCTATATATTTGTGCGGGAGTATCAATCACTCCAATATATATATATACTAGATATAATATCACATTAAATTGGTAATAATTTATCAATTTAACCAATCAATCATTAATTAATTTTTAACAATTTAAAATTCATACCAGCAGTCCAAAATTGAGTGAGATTAACTCACCTTGAGTTTTAATTCGCCAAACGCTCTAATTTTAAATTAAATCGAACACGTTCGATTTAACCTAAAATTTTAGCTTGTTCCAATCGACTCCATATCTGCTTTAGCGCGTAGTTTTCGTCGCTGCAATTCCAACGCCGTCTGTTTCGTCCAATTCTGACAATATATGAAAAAGATAGACTATTTTAAAGTTTGGATATAATTTATATAAATATAATTTCTTTTTTTTATTCCAGAATAAAATCTTGGTCGTTGGTTTTGGTTTCTGCAGATCATGGCTGTGCTTTGCTTTCTTCTCACGTGTCGTTACAGGTATAGTTCGAACCCATAGCCATAAAAATTAGACGATCATCGCTCCTCCATCGAGCAGCCGGAGGTTGATCAAGCAACATCGAACGACGCGCCTACGTCTCCTCGACGTCCATGCCAAGTTTCACCCTCTCCCTCCTCACCGCTGGCAAGGAATTTACGCTTAAATTGATGACGAACGCGGCCTCCCTACTTCCTCTATGGTCGACAATAAATGATCTCCACCATTGGATACGTCGAGCTCGACGAGCTCTTCGACATTGCAATTGGAAATTTCTCGCGAAAGTGGATGGATGGAGAGATAAGCGAGGGAGAGCGAGGGAGTGTTTCGACCACTGGAATTATCATGGTGGCCGAGAGAAATGCCCCTAGGGTTTACTGTTGAGTGCGTGTGTATATATATATATGTGTGTGTGTGTGTGTGCGTGTGTGTGTGTGTATGTATGTATGTATGCGTATAAACTTAAATTAATATTATTTTTCACAATTAACATGATTTTTCGAACGAACTCCAAACTAGACGTGCCGTCTGGCGTTTATAATGTTTTACCCATATTCCGAACACAATAGAATGTGTTTCGAGGCCTAATTCGATAGTATGCGGAAGATAGCTTTTCGAATCGAATTACAATATTAAATTTTCGATTTTAAATTTAACGCGTTTCTATTCCGTACGACCAAACGGTAACACCAAATGCTACAAAATTTGAAATCCGATAATAATAAAATATTATGGATCCAATGGAAGTAGTTTCGTTGAATTCCGAGACTGTGCCCCGAAAGGCTATTTTAACGCGTCGATTATATCGAGCGATTTTCAAAATCATCGAAATCGTTTAAAATTTCAATTTTTAAAACTTACTAACTCCATTATAACTCAAATAGAATTTATATCCATATAAGAAATCATTCTGATTCATTTTAAATCAAAGTTCAATTATTTACACTATTACTATATATATTAATTTCCACTATTAAATAAATATATAAAATCCCAAATTCTAACTTATCGACTTTTAATTCCATTCAAAGTCTGTTTCCATCACTCTAATTTTAATAGAGTTTAAAATCAACTTAGAAATCATTTCTATTCATATCTAACTCCAGATTTCCATATTTGCCCAATTTCAAATATTAATTTTGCCATTTACTGAATCTGTTAATCGCTATATTTGAAATTTTAAACTGTTTCACTTATTCAACCAAAATCTCCATATTCAAAATCAATTTATAATTCAAGTTCAACATTTAAAAATAAATTAAATGTTCAAAATTAAACAACCAAAATTCTGGATCGTTACAGATTCATTTAATCTAGGAATCTTTCCATCGTTCAAGGTAATTTTATTGGCTTCATCTCGAGTAACCTTCTATTTTATTTATATACAAATTCATCAGGTTTATATTTTTGAACTCCCTACCTTTTATATCTCTCTCCCTTTATGAATTTGAAATATGCTTTAGATATCTATATTCTTTCCTTGGATTAGTTGTATGCTCATCTTGTTAATATGTTTATAATATCTTCTTGTCCTTCTTAATTATTGTTCATATGTTATATATGCTAATAATTTTTGATTTGTCGATAGTTTTATTGTTTATTCATATTATGTATTTGATTTTGGATCTGATTCCAATTGTCATGAATTTATATGTGCCTAAGTCGTCTAATTCATTTTGTTTTCATAAACTATTATTTATACATTTTTTATAGAAAGTAATTTTATGAATTGATTAAACTTCACGTTATAAGGCTAAAATTGAACTCATATGCCACAAATTGGTTTAAACCAATTTTGGTCATTTTTTATATAATTTTTTAAGTCAATTTAAAATTCATAAGTTGTTGTTTTTAAAACAAAACTTTAAAACTTTTGCTTTCTATCTTAAGTAACATTACATCTAAATTAGACTAATTTTATTGTTTGAAGGCATGTCTTTTAAATTACAAACTATTTAAAACATTTTTTGTTTGTTGTTTTGTTTCAAAAGATTGGTTTAATTAATATTTTTGTGTGTGTATTATGTTATGTATGTACGTGTATGTATGTGTGCATATGTATTTGTTCTTATTTCAAGGTTTAGAAAATGGACTTTTATGTAAACATCGCAATTTTGTTTCAAACTATCTTAATTAAAACTAACTTTAAATTGTTTTCTTAAACTACAAAACATGTTAGAAAATCAAATTTTATTTTAATGTAAGCAAGTTTACATACATATGAAAGTGTTTGTGTTTGGACTATAGACTTGAATATGGACGATATTGGAATTTTGACCATTATCAAATTCCATAAGTCCAAAGTGATATAGTTTTGACGAAGAGAATTGGTGTAAATAAATGTCACAACCGTAGAACGCTTAACAAAGTAAAATTGGATTTTACTGAAGCCAAGTAAATGATAAATTTAGCCAAAATATCACACCACCTGCTAAGTGATGTGTGAAGTTAATATTCGAATAGTTCGATATTAATCGCTGACCAAATATACACCTAACAAGTCACATAACCAAAATAATGAATTTTCTTTTGACCAAACGATTTAAATAGTTTATAATTTTTATAAATTAATTAATATTTATGAAATATTAATTATAAAATTTTGAATAAGATTTGAAGAATAAATATTATTGAATATATTTATAATAGTTATAAATATATCGATCGGTATACGATATCAATAAGCAACCAAATTATATTTAATTACATGATATGCCTTTGAGCTTAAATGGGATATTGGCCCATGATGTTAGGTTGTTATTTTCGGCTGAATGAGGGCTATAAGGGACGGCTCAAATAAGTTAGAGATGTTAGAATCGGATGGCTTAGATTTAGTGAGAATTGGTATGAGATATGATCCATTATTTTCTCTCTTCCATCCACTATTTAAACACCTCTAACCCCAATTGAAAATAATTTTATTTTGGCTGCCATTATTCCCATCCCTTGCTAGCCAACTTCATTCCCTAGGATCTCAAGCAAATTAAAATCAAATCAATTCAGAAGACTTCTATTTGATAGTCAAAGGTCTACAATTCAAGGATTAACAGTCTGCCGAATCAAAAAGCTTTCAAAGGAGAGAGAGTTTAACATTATAAGTTATGCTTCAAGGCATTGATATTAGGTATGTTTTTACTGTATTATATAGTTTAAATTTCTAGATAATTTTTAATTATTCATATATATTATCACTATACTACTAGGTGACAATTCTTATATGTATTGATGTTGTCACATAATTGATTGGTTATATGTATGTAATCATTGAAAAAAATTCACACATAAATCAGATATGCACAACGGAATATTTGAATTATAATAATTATTATTTTAGTAATTAATATATACATATAAATATTTCATTTATTTACACTTATATGGTTTGTATTTAATTATAACAACATTTCATTGCAATAACTGAACATATATATATATATATATATCTTATATATGTATATTTATAGTCATTATAATTTTTGGCAGTTATAAAATATTTTTTATAATTATTTACCATTATTTAATATTATTTAAATCAATATACTATCCAAATAATTTATATAAAATAAAATATACTTCGAAAATTAACTTCAAAATTTTATAAAATATTTTATCATGAAATTAGCCTTAAACTAGAAAATGATAATTAAAAATTCATATTTTCTATTTTTAAAATTTATTACGATATATGATTAGAAAATAAATAAATAATTAATAAAAATAAACTTTCATTGAGAAAAATCATGAAATATTTTTCAAACTGTAGAATTTCATATTAGATTTTCTAGAAATTTAAAAGTTGAATTAAATGCTACGAAATAGTTTTATTAATATTTTATTGATTTTTGACTAATAAATTAATTTATATATTTTTATATAGTAAAATTTTATTGTGCTTAGCACACGATCTGTAACCGTTTAAATATAAAATTTAATAGTTTTATTAATATAATAATTTTTTAATTAATTAATATATATACACACACACTCACATTTAGATATTATAAATATGCTTACGAATTAATAAGTATATATATACATATTAGTTCAATTTTTTTAATATAATATGTATACATATATATTATATTAATATTTACTAGAATAGTACACAAATATATATAAATTATTAATACTTTACGCACACAGATATATATACATACATGCATGCATACACACACACACACATGTGTGTGTGTACGTGTGTGTGTATTTTACATATATATATATATATATATGTTTAAATATTTTCATTCTCGTAAAATTATTTCAATAAAATTAACATGTATATTTATATATTTATATACATATATCTAGTTATAAATAATAAGTTTAATTACAGACATATATTTGGACAACATGCAATACATATCAGATGAGCTAATGTGTGTTAATGTGTCTGTTGTAATGTAAATCTCAACATTTATCCACAGGTATGTTATACCATGCATGGATTATCATATTACACATGCACGCACATACATATATGTATATGATATGTATGTGTACATTTATATGTATAAAATATAAATCAAATAAAATTATATATAATTTATCAATTTAAATAAAATAAGAGATTTTATTTAAATAAAACTAGAAAGGTTCAAAATAAGTTAGACTTCATGAATCCAATATAGATCCAACAAGGGAAATTATTTTGAAATTCACCCATAACTTCCGCTACGGGGCGGCTCCTATATTATATTAAGTGCCAAGTGAGGTAAGACGACAAAAGCCTTGCTTTGCTTAATGGTGCTTAAGCAACGTTTAAGCACTGTCTAAGTGCTAGATCTGTGCTTCGCCCAGCTGGCTTAAGGATGCTTAAGAGGCGCTTAAGCAGCACTTAAGCAATGCTTAATTATTATACAAAATTTCATTTCACTATAGATAAGTAACATTTTTTTATAATTCACAATAACTATGTAAAACCTTCCAGAAAAGATAAATGAATTCATTTAATAATAATTTAGTTTTTTACCTATCATTTGTGCTTTGCAATGTTCAATTACAAAGATATACAATGGACAAGATATGCCTAAAATATGTACAAGTAATTGGCTTATTATCAAATAAAATGAATGGATTAAAAGCATTAAACATAAAATGAAATAAAGCCAATATGCAACAACATTATTAGAGATTAGATGTAACATTACATTTAACGGTAAAGAATCTAAAGAATACAAACAAACTACAGATAAATTGCTAAACAGATTAGCTTGCTGCAAATAAAATGAACAACCTAAACAAAATCGAAAACCTAAGCATTAAAATTAGCTTGCTGTCAAATATGGACAACCTAAGCATTAAAATGAACATGCTAAACAATTAGCTTGCTATCGAATAAAATGAACATACTAAAAAAACACAAAGCATTATAAAACCTGAGCATTAAAAAAAAATTAAATGAAATAGAGCAAATACGCAGTAGGAATAAACTAGAGATAGATTAACGGTGAAGTTTACAATATAGCATTACATTTAACAGTAAAGATTACAAACAAGCTAGAGATAGATTAATACATGGGTCAACATCTAACTTTAAAATGAAACAAAAACAGTAATAAACATAGATAAGTATACATTAGAATTCATAACTATATACATGTCTATTAAGCGACATTTAAACTTCTTACTTACTATTAAAAGTCAATGTTTTCCTCCATTGTTATCCAATATCATAATCGAAATTATCTTATTCACCAATTTGTACATCACCGTTATCCTCAGTCTCTGAACCTGAATGCTCAATATTTGTTTCTCCTTTCTTTGACTTGGGATTTGGCTCTTGTTGTTTTATATTTTTGCATAGTCTTGTACCACTATTTGGACCAATATTATCATCTAAATCTTTAGCTGCTTCAACAAGCCCAAATATACGATATGTATCACCTACATTTTCATTAGCAAAATCAAGAGGAACTATCCAATCCTCACAAGCATCGTCTAGTGATATTAAAACAATTGGATCTGCATCTCTTCCTGCCAAACTAGTCTGATTTCCATAATGATGTCTCAATTTTGTATTGTATTAAACATACACGAGATCATTCAATTTTTGATGTTCAAGTCTATTTCTTTTCTGGCTATGTAACTAATTATTGAAAAGAAAAAAAATGTAATAGGAGATTAATAGATTGTACAAGTATTCATTATATGAAAAAGGTTAAATGACTTAACTTACATTATTGAATGCACTCTGGTTTCTCTCACAGGGCGAAGCAGATACAGTAAGGTCTAAAACTCTTTTAGCAAAATTCTGTAGCTCAGGGACCCCAATGTAATACACTACTCAGCTGCAATGAAAATAAGATGAATACTTGGTTCAATAGATATTAAAACATTTAAACCACTTTAGTATAGTAATGAATACCCGATGCCATAGTTTTCCTTTGTTTGATAGCAATAGGCATACCCGTCATACCTCTAGTTGTATGGTATACAAGAAATTGGTCCATAATCCTTTCGTGTTCCTCTTCATTTGTGACTAAAGTGGAAATAGCTTTAAACATTCCATTTTTTATTTCTGCATTTGATTCAATTAGAACTATATGCTTACCTTCATCAACATAAATAAAAGGGTTAAGGTAAAACCCGACTACATGCAATGGTTGATGGAGTTGTTTTGCCCATCTATGCTCAATAACCCTTAGCAACTCTAAATATTTTTCTCTCTCGTAAGTTCTTATGTTTGTCTCAATTTTATTTTTGCAATCCTTCATCGCATAATAAATGTAACCCATACAATGTTTTTCTTCTGCATCTACCAATCGAATAACATCAACTAATGGAGAAAATACTTTCAATGCAAAATGTAAATTATTCCAAAATGTGGGCCTCTTTATTATTTACTCACTTTCATCCCTTCTTTGCTTTTCACTGCTTTTAATTTGCTCCAATCCTCTAGGAGTACCATATTATTTAAACTATTCTTCAGTCCATAAATAGAATCCATGGATAGAGAACTAGTAGCGAATCTAGTTACTGCTAGTCTTACTATGTTTCTTTTGTTTGTGATTTTCTCATTGTATGCAGCACATTAGCATGCTTATAGATAAACCTTGAGATGTACATGGATTCTTCTACAACCTCGCTCATATACGATAAATGAGAAATATCTTGACACATCAAATTAATACAATATGCAGCACATGGAGTACAAAAAATATTCTTCTCTTCCATTATACATTTTGCCGCAAGTTTATAATTAGAAGTATTATCAATGATGATCTATGATAAATTGAAATACTAAATGAGATAGTATAGAAAAAAATTAATGGAACTAGAAAAACTTACTTGCATAATGTTATTCTCATAACCTCATCTATCACATCATTTATCATTTTATGAATTAGTTTTGCATTCTTGATATATTCAGAGCCATCAAGCGATTTCAAAAAGATTCTCTCTTTTGGACAATTAACCAAGAAATTTATAAGTGTTCTTCCTACTCCATCTATCCACTAATCTGTCATAATACTGCAGCCTTAGTTTTCCTAATGTGTTTTAAATGAGTCAACCTACTATTATATTGACAATGCCTTCTTTTTTAGCAATGAACTCTGATTTCACGAAATGTAGGAGCAATCAAACCTTCTCCATATTTCCCTAATGCTTGAACCATCCTTGTATAACTTGTAGTCTCTGCTGTAAGAAATGATATTGAATTTTGATAGTAAAAGTCCATAGTTGTAAAAATTTCTAAAAATGGCGAGTTTCAAGAAAATGGCGGAAAGTTTTTCTCTCTCGTCTTTTTTTAATAATTCTTTCTTTCCATCATTTCCCAGCATCTCTTCTTCTCAAACACGTGGTTCTCAAAACCCTTCCTATGCCGATGTGATTAAAACAAATAATACTATTCATGTTCACAAACACAACTCCACATTTATTCCTATTCACAAAAAAAATTCGAATATCAAATCTCAAAATCTTTGCTTCAGGTGTGGAATGGCAAATCATAGAGCGAAAAATTGTCGAAATGGTCTTATTTGCTTTTACTGTAACAGATCTGGGCATCGATCTTCGAACTACCCTAATCGAGCAAGATCTCAGGATGGTAGAGGGAAAGGGATTGTTTTCAGAGATAATATTCTTTCGAAGAAGACTGCGGATTTATCTAGAAGGTCAAATAAACTTGAATTGGTAAATGGGATAGATGATAACAAATCACATAGTATTGTTCTTGACAATTCGGATGGTTTCGCTAAAGCCTACAAGAAATGCAGAAGATGGGTAATTATCACTATTATTCAAGGTAAATTCACGATTCAAGAAATTTCCGATCTTCTTACTTTTTATTTTGGCAATCAGAATTGGGAAATTAAGAAGTATAATCGAGAATTTAAGGTTCTTTTTCCAAGCTTTAGTCTTGCTATGGATGCTGCGATGAGAAATGTGTTGAAGCTTTCCAACAAGGCGATCAGGCTGAGGCTTTGGAGTCTGAACGAAGGGAAAATTGAAAGAAATTACTCAGTCAAAACTTGGATTCGACTTGTTGATCTACCAGATTTATGTTGGGAGCCGGATCTTTTAGAAGAAGTTGTTAGTGGGATTGGACTCTTGGTTAATATGGATTTCGCTGAAGGTAATAAATTTGATTATTCCTTTCTGGATGTTGAGATAGAAAGAGATATTAATGGGTCTATTCCTGGTAAAATAGAAATTGCTATTGGAAATGCATGTTACATTGTCTCTGTTAAGGAGATTTCCACAGAAAATGATATGAATTTTGATGCATGGAGTCACACTCACTTTGGACCGGATAATAGTACGCTGTGGAGGAAAAAAGATAATTGGGATAAGAAAATCGAAGGTAAAAATAACTTGATTGATCTTGAAGTGAGTGGTAATCAGGTTACTGTTACTCATATTTCAGATAGTAGTAGTAATAGATCGAGGAAATGTTTTGCGGCACATGTTGTTGATTAATTTATGATTCTAGACAGAGTGTTTACTGAGGAGATTGTTTCTGATTCAGGTGTTCAGAATGTTCTTAATTCTAATGATCCAAACAAAGTCCATGTTGAAGATGTTGTCACGGACTCAGATGATATCAATGCTGTGGTTTTTCGTGCTGATAATTTAGATGAAGTCAGGGATTTTCTCAAAAACACTAAACTGGTTGTAGTAGGTGGAGCTAAGGAAGATATTGCAAATCAAGAGGTGGTTTCTAATGAACTCAGTGTGGAAATTATTGAAGTAGAAAAAGAGCCTATTCCAGTTATGGAACTAAGTGATAATTCAAGCAAAGATGATAATGCTGCTTTCAACAGTGTGCGTAGAAGTGCCAGGATTTTGGGTCAGAAGGAGGATACGCTGAAGAAAGCTAATAAAAGAGCAGGAGTGAAAGCTTTGGAGCACGTTGCCTCTTCAAGTAAGTCTTCTCATCCTTTTTTTTGGAAGTGTTCATGTTCCAGCTGCTTTAAATACTCTTTCTTCTGAACAACTCTTTGATATGGCTAAAAAAATTGGTTTTACTTTTCAAAATGGTATAGTGGACATGGAAAGTTTCAAGTTATTAGAGTTACTAAAGGTCTCCAATAATTCATGAAGATCTTAACATGGAATGTTAGGGGTCTTGGCACTCCCCAGAAATGTGTCAGGGTAAAGAACATAGTTATGTCATTATGTGTGGATGTAGTGTTATTTCAAGAAACTAAGATTGATGAATCTTCTGTTTTCAATTTTAACACATTGGGTGGAAATTTCATTGATATTTGGTGTGTTGTTAATGCCATGGGTAGCAAAGGCGGTTTTTTTGTTGGATGGAGGGGGGATAGATATAGGATTTTAGAAGAATACAAATATGTTAATGTTCTGCATATTAAATTGGAGAATATGAGAGATGGGAGTTTTTTCTTTATTTCAAATGTATATGGCCCTTGTAATAAAAATGATAGAACTGTTTTCTGGGATTGTTGTACTGATTTTTTGAAAAAGGTAAATGGACCTTGGGCCATTGGAGGTTATTTTAATGTTACAAGATTTCTTGGGGAAAGAAGTGGGAGAGAAGGAAGTTATTCTGAAATGGAGAAATTTTGTGATTTTGTTGATGAATGTAGTTTAATTGATCTGCCTATGGGAAGTAGAGCTTACACTTGGAGCAATGGGCAAGAGAATCCTATAATGGCTAGATTAGATAGATTTTTAATCAATTCGCAATGGGATGATAAATTTCCTTTTTCTGTGCAATATGGCCATGCTAGAATAGTTTCAGATCATTGTCCAGTAACCTTAGACTGCAAGGATGAGGAGAAATTCAAGAAGATTTTCAGGTTTGAGAAAATGTGGTGTTTGAAGAATGATTTTGATGATTTTGTTAAAAAGAAATGGGTTAGTTTTAACAGTCTGGAAAATTTTGCTAAGAATATAATGTTTAAGCTTAGATCTTTAAGAAACTTTATTAAACAATGGGAGAAAAGTAACTTTGGTAATTTGAAAGACAAGAAGATTAATTTGAATAAAGAGATTTTGGATCTTAACAATAAGGAAGAATCTAAGGGTTTATCTCAGGAAGATGTTGTTGTTCTTAAATCCAAAGAAAAAGAATTGATGAAAATCATTGATCAAGAGGAAATCATGTGGAGACGGAGATCTAGAGTTAATTGGCTTAATCACGGAGATGCAAACACAGCATATTTTGATAAAATAGCCAATGAAAGAAGGAGAACAAATTACATAAATAACATTATTGTTGAGGGAGTTGAGGAATTTGATCAAAATAAAATTTTAAATAAGTTCTCTGATTATTACAGAGAATTATTTGGTAGTGCTCAAGAGAAATTTACCTCAGTGGATTGGGATTTAATGTTCGATGACAATGAGAAGGTGGACCTGAACTGCTTAGAGCAAGTTTTTACGGAGGAGGAAATTTGGCAAGCTGTTAAAGATCTTCCAGCAGACAAGGCTCCTGGACCAGATGGTTATCCTACTTTTTTCTTTCAAAGATATTGGTCTACCATTAAATCAGATGTAGTTGCCCTCTTCAATGATCTTTATATGGGAAATTTAGATTTTAGTTATATGAACTATGCTTTTATTGTTTTACTAGCCAAAAAGGAGGGAGCAAATGATGTTAAAGATTTTAGACCTATCAGTTTACTGAACTGTATCACAAAGATTATTACCAAAGTATTAGCCAACAGACTCAGTGGTTTGATGAACTCTCTTATTCTAAATAGCCAATCTGCTTTTATTAGAAACAGAAATATTATGGAAAATGTGGCCATGGTGCAAGAAGTGGTCAACTATTGCATACAAGAAGATTTGCCTTCTGTAATTCTGAAATTAGATTTTTCAAAGGCTTTTGACTCATTGAACTGGGATTTTCTATTAGATGTCCTAAAAGCTAGAGGTTTCGGAAGTGTTTGGTGTAGATGGATCAGAGGTCTTTTAAACAGTGGGGTTTCATCTATTTTGTTGAATGGGATGGAAGGTAGGAAAATTAAGTCTAAAAGAGGTTTAAGACAAGGAGATCCTCTCTCTCCTTTGTTATTCAACATTGCAGTTGATATTTTTGCAAGGTTAATTCGAGTTGCTGTCAGAAATGGAGTATTAGAATCTTTTGGTAACTCTTTTGTTGCTGGTGGTATTTCTTCTTTACAATATGCTGATGATACAATCATTTTTAGTTCTCCCAAACCACATTTTATCACTACACTAAAGCTTTTCTTGTATGGTTTTGAGAACCTATCAGGTTTGAAAATTAATTTCAATAAGAGTTTAACTATGGCTGTGGGGGGTTCAGACTTTAATATTCAAGATATTGCTTTGTCTTTGAATTCTAGAACTGGTAATTTTCCTTTATCTTATTTAGGAATGATTATCAGGCCTAAAAAACTGAAGCATGAAGATTGGTTACCATTGATTGATAAAATTGGGCTAAGACTAGCAAGATGGAAATGTCATACTTTATCTAGAGCAGGAAGGTTGATACTTTTAAACTCGGTTCTTACTTCATTACCTTCTTTTGGGATGTCTTTATATAAATTTCTCAAATGGGTTATTAACAAAATCGATACCATTAGAAGGAATTTTCTTTGGAAAGGATGCAGAAATGGTAGTTCAGTAAAGAATTTAGTTGCTTGGGGGATAGTATGCAAATCCAAAAATCAAGGTGGTTTAGGGGTAACAAATCTGTAGGAATTTAATTATGCTCTTCTATGTAAATGGCTATGGAAAATTTCTGAAAATAATAGTTCACTTTGGAAAATTTGGGTTGAAAATAGATACTATTCTGGTAATTTTAACACTGATGTTTTCTCCTTGCATCGAAATCCAAATTACTGGTCAGAAATTATTAAATTAGAACCTATCTTCAAAATTGGACTGAACTGGCAATTGGGTAATGGGGACAGAATTTTATTTTGGCATAATTCTTGGTTATCCAACCTTCCTCTGAAGAATGTCTTCCCTGACCTTTATAACATTTCTTTGAATCAAAATGCCAGAGTAATTGAACTCTATTTTAAAGACTGTAATGAGATTAAATGGATTCTCAGTTTCAACAGAATTTTGGTTGGGGATTTGTTCTTTCAATACTGCAAGCTTATAAATATGTTAGAGAGTACAATCATTCACAAGGATAAGGATGATGTTAGCTGGAATTTAGAGAGGAATGGAATTTTCAGTGTTAGTTCAGTTTACTCATTACTAAATTTTGATGGTATCAAGGTGAAATATAGTAAAGCTCTTTGGAAGATGCATGTACCACCTAAAGTGAAGCTGCATATGTGGATCTGCATTAACAACAAGCTGAATACTAAAATTCTTCTGGTTCATAAAGGCTTAAGGATCGAGCCCAAATGCCTTTTCTATAATTTCAGGGATGAAGACATTAATCACTTATATTTCCAGTGTCATTTCTCCTACTTGCTCAGAATTAAATGTTTTCAGATGCTTCATGTCCATCCTCCTTATTTCTTTAATCTGTTCTGGTATTGGGAAGAAGATAGGAAACATGTTTCTAATAAAATAGATAGAATACTATTTGATTTCAAAACTATGAGTGTTTCTTGGGTTTTATGGAGTGAAAGGAACAGTAGATGTTTTAATAATAAAAGGAAATTTTTTGATGTGCTTCTCAGAACTTCGATTTCTAATATTTCTTTTTGGCTAGGCTGCGCATATCCCTATGGGCAGGAATGGAAAGCTATGTTACCTGAGCTGTAGAAGAGAGTTAGGGAGAGCATGGATTCAATTGGCAAAAGAGTGGTGCGCAGAAGGAAGGGTGATGATGCTACTTGATCTGCAGTCTAGGATGTTTCTGTTATTACAGTTCTATTGTATAGTTTTTTAAGTATGTAATATTTTATGGGTAGAAGTGTAATGGGTATGAGTATGTGTATTTTTTGGTTTGTAAACTGTGTAATGGGTATGTAACACTTTGTATTTTGTGTACTGGGTTGTTCTCTGGGTTGTAAGACTTCTTTTTTAATGTTAAGTTTATAGGCTGGGATTATTTTCCCATCCTGGGTTCAAAAAAAAATATACTCACAACACATGTCTTTAGCTTTCTTTCTATGCTTGTTATCGATGGGTTTTTGAATCATGTTATCGAAATAGGGAGGATACATACTATAAAGAGGTCCTTTATGCTTAGGTTTCTTTGGCCTAATGGATGATTTTGACTCACTACTAGATGCTAATGATAATTCTCCGTATTCATCATTTTGTTGCTCATCTTAATCTCTATAAATTTTAACATTTCTAATTGAAAATTCATGCACTCTCTGCTTTTCTTTTTTCTTATCACAATAGGACTGATATATTTCTCAATCTCTTCTCGAATTTCCTTTGTTGCTTTTTAACAAGCTTTTGTATCCTTAAACCCAAAAACTAGATGTTGTTTGTGCCTTTTAATCCCTCCTTTGGTAATAACACCACACAAATTACATTTTAAAAATTGCCTATTTTCTGGCATAGGCTGACTGTACTCCCATCCTGGATCATTAGATGGTCCATTCTTTGTGTAGGTATTTGAGTAAATCTGGATGTGGACATGATGCCAAAAGTCAAAATATCTATAATACATTAAAATAACATTTCAAATCATCAAGTTTTACATTTAGTTATCTGACACTTGATGTAAACATAAGTTTATAAAGATAGTTCTTTAATAAGACAGTTCTAATACATATCAAAGATTTAATGCTCGAATTGAAATTTGAACAAATATCCATAAGGAGAAGGTTATTAAGAACCATATAGTACTTAAAAAAACATATCAAGCACATGGCTTGATGTCAACATTCATTCTCAACTTGTTATGGTAGATATATTACACTTCCACTGTCTTAAGATTCACATACGCATTTTATACCAATTTATTTATATTATTTGATGAAGGAAAGTATTTGGTGCATCAGCAAGCTTAATAGCAAGTACGATGCATCGGCAAGCTTAAAACCAATCTATATATTTAGTTATTATTTATACATATATATAATAATGGAAATGTTAGTAAACATTTATTTCAAGAAATAAAAACATGCAACAAGTACGGTGAAGTTACTGGAATTGGATATTGACTGCATACTGATGAAGCTAGCATGAAGGTATATATAAATTAATTACTGAGCTAGCAACATATGAAGACAAATGAGCTATAGTGACCTAAAATAAGGTGGTTCCTATTTCCAAAATCATACTACAACCGTTGGTAGAATTGTTCATGCATTGACTCTGTAATCTTTATGATTACAAAGATGATACTACAGGTAAATGGTTCATCCAAATTTTTGGTCAATGTAGTTATAGCATATGGAAGAAACAAAACATGGCTTAAGGACTGTAGTAGATATCTAACACAAAAATATTTGGTCAATACTAATAATCAACTAGTTTATAACTATAATTACAATAGTTCAGATTATATGTGAAATCTACATAAGAAAAGATATTCGAATATTACCTAGGGTTTCCTTTGTTAGAAGTTATATTTGTTTGGCTCAGTCAACACATTGTTTTACATGTGTTCCTATTATTAGTGCTAGTAGTTGGTCTTTCCTTGTTTGCAGGGCAAGAAACAAGTAGTGGTTCTTTGCCTATTTATTTATCTGTATTTTCTTTGTTTTAAGTACTGTAACCAATAACAATGTAATCCTTTGGTGCTTTATCGTTGTTCCTCTCTCTTCTCTCTATATCAAATTCTAATATGGTATCAGAGCGAGGTTAGATAAGAGAAGGGTAGAGAGATCCAGAGAGCCAAATAAAACTGCCAAAAGATATCCTCCTCCAAAACTACCAAAAAGAATCCCCACCGTGAAATGACGAATCGAGGTTCTCAGAACTGGATGCTTTCATCGAAGTCTTGAGTAGCAGCTGCCGCGCTGATTTCGTCACCTACCTTAGTTACTGGTCGATGCCTGAAGCTCTTGCAGTGGCTGCCTGAAATTTGCTGTCGAAGTTAAACCGTCACCTGATGGTTCCGATGATGAAATCTAGAGCATTACTCACTGCCTGGAATTTTCAGAGAAGTCGTGCTGCCTTTGATGTATTCTGCTATGCCTGGATCTTGTTAGGAAACTCGCTTCGTTGATGTGAGTTTCTGCATCTATCTTTCCTCGACGAGATGCTTGCAACTTTGGGATCGACGTTGGCTGAAGTTCTGATTTGCATTACTTGATATTGGAATTCATGAACTCAAATCTGAGATGGATCTGCGGATTTGTGGTTTTCTTCTATGAGATCGAATGATGCTAAAACAATGGTTGTTGCAATTTTTTGTAACTGAAAGGCTGAAGGTTGATGTAGTGCTGCCTAGTGACCTCGTAGATGTTTGCCTGGATTGTTGTGCTGCTATGGGATATTTGCTTGACTAATTTTGAAAGATGAAATGCATTGTTTTGTTTGCTTTGGCTCTGAGATTGTTGCTGAACTTGTTTGTTGCAAGATTGGAGTATGGATGCAGTGTGTCGACGGTGAGTATTTCTTTGTCTTGTCTGTGTTGGTTGTGACGTAGAAACAGTGATTGACTATCCGTTGAGGTATGAATTATTCTACTCCCATGATCAATTGTATTTACTGCTTTATGGTGATGATATTAAGTAGTTGAGACAAGCAGGAGATAATGATGGTTTTGGATCTGGTTGTATGCAGTTGCAGTGATGGTATGTTGTGTTTAAAAAAAATTGAAGAGAGAAAACGTGCGATTGGAAAAGAAGAAATCGTGGTCGATATTTGGTCGAGGGCGATTTGGTTGGAGGATGAATTTGGATGAAGGCGGATTGGGTTGTGAGTTCGAGGCTGGTTGCGGGTTAAGGTGTTGAAGGATTCGAGCTTGAGGTTGGGTTTCGAGTTTCAATAATTGGAAATTCCTAGCGATTGGGGATTTAGTGGTGTTCGATTTGGGTGTTGTTGCTCAGGTTGAGATGTGTTGTCTGAAGAGGGCATTGATGAGTTTTAGCAGAGGTAAGGGATGCAAAGGTTGGTGGAAAAGGCAGTAATTGGCAGCAATCGTATGGTGAAGGCAGCTAGGAAGTGGTGGCTTATGAAAGTGAAGTGGTGATGTGTGTGATTGTAGAAGGATAGGTTGTAGGATTGTTTTGTGTTAATAGTTGCAGTGATGAGTGTATGACAGTGTTGTGATTGTAATATTTCAAATGTTGCAGAAGGAGGAGTGCAGAAGTAGGTTGATTTGGTAATGATATGTGAAGGAAGTGCAGGTGAAGTGTTTGAAGGGGATGCACGGTTTTTTATAGGTGGTTTGTGAAGATGATAAAGGGATGATGGTTAGAAAAAGGTTTGTGATATGAAAATACACAGTGACACAGTTGCAAAGCTGCAATGTGGGGAATGTTTGCACAATTGTGATGTGGAAGGTGAGTGGATGGTAATGGTATATATGCAGTGATAGGTTGTGGAGTGATTGTTATGACAGTTTGTATTGAAGTAGGAAGATGGTTGAAGGGGAGTTGGTTATGATGCTGTAGGGTGATTATGAAGGTTAAGTGGGTATGAAAGCAGTGATATGGAGAAATGTTGTTTTCAGGTATGTATGATGTTTTGATATATGGTGTTACTGCATGGAGATTGCACTGTGATATGCGGTTGCACAGCAGAGATATGATATGTATACATGTTGGTTATGTGAATGGGCAAGGTAATGATTGTTGAAATGAAATATGATGATATTTGATGGAGGAGTTTGATTGGTGATGCTCTGGTGATCAGTTGAAGGGGCAGAGGGCAGAGAGTTGTATGTAAGCAAGCAGTTGTTAATGTAAGGTTGTATGTATGTATGTTGTGTGGGCAGTGTATGGACTTGCAGTGGTTTAAGTTGAAGTTTTAATGGTAGTGGCAGGGGATGTATGGAAGAAGTTCGATGTGGAGTGGGAGGCAATGGTGTGAAGTGGTTATGCAATGCTTTCGAAGTTGCTGAGTGTTTGAACAGTGAACCAGAGTGGTGATGTAGATGTGAAGACGATGAAGAGTAGAACGTCAGTTATGAGGTTGGACAATATGTGGAGTGCTCAATAGGAACTGTTTGAAGATATGCTATAAGAAGATAGGCAAGCCTACATGTAAAGTAGGCTGAGTGAGAAAACTTGGTTTTGTGTCATCCAATAAGTAAGTAAGAAGAGCTGCGGTTCTCACTTGTTGGGGAGATGATAGATGCAGCGGTATCAGGGAATGACCCGAATGGAGAGGTCAATGGATCCCAAGTGAAAAACCAAGAGTATTTGTTGATGGTTAAAGTATCAATCAACGTGAAACAGTTGAGCATGCCCAACCAGGTAGAGTTGAGATTTGTGATCGAGTTCGTCTATACAAGACGATGAAGAAATTGAGAAGCGCAGTTCATTGCTTTGTAAACTGGATGTTAGCACATCTAGTTTAAGAGAGGTTGTTAGAAGTTATATTTGTTTGGCTCAGTCAACACATTGTTTTACATGTGTTCCTATTATTAGTGCTAGTAGTTGGTCTTTCCTTGTTTGCAGGGCAAGAAACAAGTAGTGGTTCTTTGCCTATTTATTTATCTGTATTTTCTTTATTTTAAGTACTGTAACCAATAACAATGTAATCCTTTGGTGCTTTACCGTTGTTCCTCTCTCTTCTCTCTATATCAAATTCTAACATCCTTTTCTTCAAAATCCGAGAATATAGGGTAGATAGAGGATGATTACATAATCAAGCAAGCGAATAATGATTTTAGTTGAGTAATCTATTAAGATTTGCAAGGAGCAAAAAATTTCTACCAGTACCACATATACTTTTTCGAGAGAATTTCATTGAGGAAATAATGAGTTCTGGGAATAAAGAAGAATGATTTTGTTATTTGGTTTTATTCGAAAAATCCCACTGACTTTCTTTTTTGAAAAATCAACCTAATAAGCCATCGTTTAATACCGCTAAATAAAAGCTTAAATTTAAGCGAGGCACTGTTGGGCACTAAAAAAGCGCATTTAAGTGCTAACCTCTTAATGTCTTCCGCTTTTAAAAAAATTAAGCGTTGTAGTTGCTAAAAACGCTTAAGTAGCGCTTAAGTTTGCTTTTCATACAAAGGCCCAGCGCAGTTCCAACAATGATATTAGAGCCCAATAGCCTATGCGTTCTAAATTAGACATGCTATGGTTAACTAATTAAGCTCACAGCCCAAAGCTTGCCCCTAATAGAAGAGGCCAATTTGAATTGGGACTTAAGCTAATTTTCAAAATTGTTTGAAAATTAAAAAAATTTGAATTTAAAAGTTAATTTTAAAATAAAATATAAATATATTATAAAAGTTAATATAATAAAGTTTTCAAAATGTTTGAAAATAATTCAAATTAATTTTGAATTTTTTTAAATTTTATTAATAAGATTAATAAATTAAAATTAACTAAATAATCAATTAATAAATGAATACATGTATTATATATTATGATATATGTTATGTACTTTAAATTGTTTAAAATAACATAAGTATACACATACGTATATGAATTAAAATTTGAAATTAATTTAATTAAAATAGTTTAATTAAATAATATAAATATGTATATGATACATGTGTCATACTATAGAAATTATAGTATATAACAACTAATAAATATAAATGTTATATTAATATGTGATTAATTAAAACATAAATTAATTAAAATTAATTAACTAAGATTTAATTAATATAATATTATAAATATGACAATAATATAAGCAATATGTCATATAAAAGTTATATAATATGAATGTATAAATTAAAGTGAAATATTAAAAACCTTAAATAGAATTAAGGAATAAATACATACATAAATATACGTATACCGTTATTTCAGATGTGTATGATATTTGAATCACGAAAGTAATTCATAAGAATTATATTATTCCATAAGTCTTATCACTCAATATTAAATATTAAAGATTATGAATCTTCAATATTACCATGTATATATATACACACATATACACATTAATAAATTACTTGCATACTCCTTAGTTGTTGAGCAGACTCAAGTTGGAGATATTTTACGTAGTATTATTAATATATTGAATAGATGAGGTAAGATAACTATATGTATTTGTTAAGCAGACTCAAGGAACACTATACGTAGGCGGTCGCAATATAGTAGGTACGAGTGAATAATTTCTTTTCCATTTGTTAAGTAGACTCAAGGTTGAAGTGGAATTAGGACAATGTACCATAGGGTTAGGAGTTGTATATGATACAATCGATAAAGAGTTACCATCATTCGTGGAGCTACGACTTGTTGAGCGAACTCAAGGTCAGAATTATGAGATGGATGAGTCTTAACACCTACTAGTGAAGTCGAAAGAATTCTATGTTTCAACTAAGTGTTTGGTGAAACAAAAAAGACTTGTGGGAGCTTATTAGTAAAATGAAACATAAAGTTTAACCTTAATAATATTATAAGAACATCTTGTAACGACCGCCCTACACCTATGGTGTAGAATGTTTGTCAAATGAAAAAAAAAGAAATAAAGAAGAGGATATAAAAGAGAAGAGAATGGAAAAGAAGCAAAAGGAAACATCGAATAACCAAATAACCTGTCGTATATCTCACATCGCATCAGATAAAATATAATGGTAAACACAGATATAAAACAGTCAAGGCAGTAATAACAATGTGAACTAATCATTAGAGTATAAGATACACAAAGTTATACAACACAGTAACAAAGTTTATACAACTGAAAAATAAACTCAACTGGTACGCCATCTCTAATAATAGTAAGTCAAACACTGTCAAGGTTCCATGGTGTCACATAGCGGAACATACAATAACAAACTCAAACATAAGTATGAGTAAACGTCATCTCCTACTAGTCCATCTACAGAACTCCATAAGCCATCTACACCTACTCTCTAGTCTACTCATTTAAGGGTACCCGAAATAATAAGAAGCAAAGCATAAAACCTTGGGTTATACAACAGTCTGGTGTGAGCAACAAACAATATCAAAATACTTTAAAAGTTGATATAGTATATGAAACAGAGGGTATAATAATCATACCTTACCTGTCCCTGCAAGCAAAGAGTTAGCACATAACATCAATAATATTCTACTCTACAACATCATAAAAAGGGTACACCATACTCAGTAAACTGTCGGAGTGCCTAGGTATTTCCATCCACAATACCTACTTCATACTAAGTAAACTGTCAGGGGTGCCTAGATATCCCTATGCACAATACCTACCTTGTGTGACATCCCTAGGTTGACAGGTGGCTAGTGAGGAAACCTACAAACATAGCATCCATCAAACAATACTATTTGTCATGCAATCTGCTCAAGATATATGATAACCCGTATGGCCTCCTTTCTACCTGGGACTAGTGGAAATCCCAATTCTCCATTGTTCTCTCATATCTTGCAACCCAAAGCTGGACACTAGACCCAAAGCTTCCAGGGAATATGGATCCTTGCTACTAATCCATAGGTGTCCCCACTATACAATACCCCTGCTTCAGGTATAATAGAAAACAATCCGAGTCATCGACGATCCCTTAGCACATACACATCCATTCAAGAGCTACTAGCTCAGTACAATTTCAACTCCCCAGAACCCACCATGTTCCTCCACTCTACAACTCCCAAAATGAGCCTCTTCGGTACCTACAACCCACACGAGCCACAAACGAAGATACGAAGTGTCTAATCTTCGGTAACTGCTACCCCCACAAGCTACAAACCAAAGATACATGATTTTCCATCATGTTGTACATCGTCGTCCCCCATGATGTGAATGAACCAACACCTCCAACACGATCTACAGAGTCCTAAACCATCTACCTCAAAACCTACTCCCTACACCATCAATTCATAATCCGATGTACCAACTCTCATGTCCAAGCACCACATCATCGCCTCCCCATCTAAATTGCTTGCCCTAGAGCAATAACATTAAGATTCTAAATTGGTCGCATGAATAAATCATCAAATTGCACACCAATAAATCTCCTCAACGTCCAAGCCAAAGATATGTGAAATCGCCAATCAACAATAGTGATGGACATTGACCACTCTATAGTGGTCAATACCAACCACTCTGATCTTGCACTTAACTAAAATGGTTAAGTACGAACAAAATGGAAACTTCCAGCGTCCATCCTGAAGTCCGAAGCCTCATCTTCCACCTTCAGATTTCGTCGGCATATATCCTAACAGTACTCTACAAATTATCTCATTCATTAGGTTTCTACATGTATGAAACCCTAACGTATAAGATATTCCCATAACACCCGATAACGGCTAATCGGCGTTTTCAAACAAAAAAAGCCAAACAAGCCAAATAAGCAGCCATGAAACCAACATCCATACATACATCCAAAACAACATACATACTACATGTAAAATACATCCATATCAACCAATGGGGAAATCATATCAAAAATAGTCCAAATCTAATAATTCTCTTAGATGGCACGCCAATGGAAAATATATGATATTCGATATAAATCATTTTAAAATAATTTTATTTTCTTTTATAAAAATCTACTAGGTATATAAGTATAGGAAAATCACCTTTTAAAATCAAAAATCATTCCAGAACGTCGATCTAATACTATATAACCAATCATGGTATGGTGAGAGGTATATCACTCACCTCTATAAAATCTATCCAAACCAGTGCTAAAGCATAGATCTCTCCATCATGATCGCAACGCAAGAAATCGCATCTAAAATATACCTCATATGCAAACGACATGGCCAATGTAAGAATCAAACTTTTCGATTAATTAAATAATAATAATTAACCCTTAATTACCTTAATTAGTGTTAATCCCTCTTCTCCTACATCTTGCCTATACGTGCACAATATCTCAACCTATTCATGTGTGCAGTAATTTGGAGTGATATAGAGCTATGCTCTACGAAACCGAGTGATGTTTACGCCATTGTTATTCACATCAAATGCTCCACTCGTCCATGGAAAAATTTCCTAGCTTCGTGCCTCCATTCAGATCGTGCCCTCTAGCCCAGGCGTTAGCTTTGGAGATGTCACACTCAGTTATGGTTTATCGATCATCTAAAAATCTCCACAGTGGTAGATATCGGCAAGAGAAAGTCAATGTTGATCTCCATTTTGCCTATCATTACCTTTATCTTCGACGGTCTCAAACCCTACATTCACAACTAAGAAAGTCATGTTGCCAATTACCATCGATCAAAATTGTGCTATGGTCATTGCGAAGGTCTCGTCCATACGATCTCAATGGATATGTTTGGCAGTTTGTCGTTGAGCAGATTGGTCAAATTTATTTTTTGAAGAGGATTTGTGGAAGTGGCCATGATTATATTTCCCAGGAATGGAACATTGAAATGGGTTTGAATGGGAGAGAGAGTTTAGGGTTATTTATATTAATATTTTATTCCATTTATTCAAATTCTCGAATAAATGGTCTTACGTTTTGAGTCCATATGATCACATGACACGTCCAATCTCCATGAAACTTGTCTACGTACTTCATCTTATTTTTTCGGATCCAACGTTATAAATCTCATCGTTATCTATGGCGGTGCCCTGGGATGCCAATTTCATGTATTTCAAGATCATTTCGGCCATCGGATCGTCCGATCTCCAAATATAGCAATCCTTATACTCATTTTAGTTCCCAATCTCAACTCGAACTCAATTGAAGTGGTCTTGAGTTCTAATTTGATACAAAAAGTCATATTTTTAGGCCTTCATTTTATTAACGATTAAATATTTAAATCAATTATTTAAATATTCTTTCATAAAAAATACGGTTCGTTACATTTCCCCTCCTTATATGATTTCGTCCCCGAAATCACAAAGTAAAGAGAACATCTCCTAACCATAGGCCCTCAAAAGCCTCTCAGATTCCAAAAAAATTTGGCAGCACCTTCTTTGCGAGGCTAGGTCCGGGAAAAAACCCAATACAACAAAGATATATATCCATCATATATTTAAACATACTAGATCATATATAGTAATCATCTCAAATAAATATGCTATATCCAACCATAACCATCCCGCAAGCCTAACAATCACATAAGCATAAGCTACCACATCAAATGCTAACAATCCAACATCAAACATGCATACATGAGATCTATCATCAAAAAGTAACATCCATGCCTATCTTAGCATGCGGAATACGAAACTATGTAGTATAAAACATTGAATATGATATCTAATATGAAAGCCGATGATTAAAATGAAATCTCATTAAGTGAAGAGCTCTAAATAAGCGGTCCTCATGCTCTTCTCCGTCTTCCATATCCAATCGTCTTCACTTTCATTCCACTTTTAACTTCTACTACTCCACTATCCTCCTTCTAACCTGTTCCTATTATATCCATCAGTACAAATAGGCCTACGAGGTCTCGAAGCACTTGGTTCAGTCTCAATATTATATAATCGATTCGGTGCCAAATTCCAAATGTCCCTTGTAAGATCTTCCAAAACCCACTATCGAACAACGAGTCTCAGCCACTTACAATGCTCTTAGCACACAATGGAATCATACTATCCATCCTATATATAACTCAAAAATACGGATGCCATTCTACTGGACTTAAGGTATACAAATCTAGCATTATTCATCAACCAATCGACTATGACTCAATTGCTATCATACTATCCTCAGCTATCGATAATCCATCAATGCAGTCTATAAATATATGTTCCCACTACTCGAGAACAAGCAATCTCTCATCCCTATGGAACCAACAGTATTTGTTGAGTCCCTACTGCATCACCTCTACAGAAACTACTCATTCTTCTAATTTATCCACAACCTCCACTAGTCTGTCTAACTCCTCTAACTCGTACTGATCCGCTAAATCAAAGTAGGTATGATCATCAAACTAGCCATCAGCTTTGGCCATAGCTGATCGAGTTCACAAGTCATAACCAGTGATAAACTCAAGAAACGCCACACTAGGAATATTGCTCCCAAACTGGTATGTCTTCAACTCAAAACATCAACAACTGCATTTCCCTTACGGACGTATAAGAAATGTCAAATCCATAGGAGACTGAGAATTTCAAACATCGCTACTAGCGAAGGTCGAGATCCTTCTCAGAGAAGAGATACTTCGATGATGTAGTATCAATTAATAGCTCAAACTCCTCTCCTAATAGACAATGCTCCTAATTCTCTAAAGCGAACTCCATCACCGCCAACTCTGAATCAAGAGTCGAATACATCCACTTGTGCGATTTCAATTGTTGACTAATGTGTGACAACCTTACCTTATGGTATCAATACCGCACCCAGTTAAGTACCATAGGTATGTGTGTACTACAACTCCACATTCCCGCTCGGAATGAGTAACATCGATGCACTCGTCAACCTCACAGTCAGACCTACTAATGCATGTCCACACCTCATGTCTCAAATAAAAGTCTGATCATCTCTACTCAAATAGGTCAACGATGATGCTACCTTGGGTCTATTCAAATTCTAGACCATCGTAACAATAGGATCTACAATGATGTCCTACTTTGAAACAATCATGACCCAAGCATCTCATTTCCCTCCTCTAGAAGTGATACTCCAAAATCTCATCATCAATCGGTGTCTTCTCAACACCTATAACACAATCATCAATCATGCCTTGTGCTTTTCTTTTGTCCATAAGTAGACGAAAGTATCATCAATAGGCACAAGCACAACTCACTTAAGTGACCTCTCGAAATATGGTCCATGAGATCAACAAGGCGTGCCGACATGTTAGTTAGCCCGAACAGCATAACCAACCAATAAAAATTCAAAGTAATGTACAAATTGCTTAAAGACATGCTGAGAACTTGTGTGTTGGATTGGGGAGGAAGTTGGGAGGATCATATCTTTTTAGCTGAATTTGCATACAACAATAGCCATCATAGTAGCATAGGCATGGCACCCTTTGAAGCTCTCTATGGGAGACCATGTTTATCACCCTCAAGTTGGCTTGAATCTGGGGAAAAAGTGGTCTTAGGGCCAGAGAGTGTGAAGGAAAATTCAGAGAAAATAGCTTTGATCAGAAAAAGAATTGCTTCTGCCCAGGATAGGCAAAAGAAATATGCAGATCAAAGAAGGAAGGCAGTACAATATGGTGTTGGGGATTATGTATTTATCAAAATATCACCCATGAAGAAGGTTCTAAGGTTTGGGAAACAAGGAAAGTTGATTCCTAGATACATAGGGCCATATAAAATTCTAGAGAGAATAGGAACTGTAGCCTATAAGCTGGAATTGCTAGAAGAAATGAGAGCAATGCATGATGTTTTTCATGTGTCTCAACTAAGAAGATGGGTTCATGATAAGGAGGCAATCCTAAAATCCCCTAAGGATGTACAGATTGACCCTAGGATGATCTATGAAAAGGAGCCAGTAGGCATAGTAGCTAGAGAGATCAAGAAATTGAGAAACAAAGAAATTAAATTAGTGAAAGTGCAATGGAGTCTTGACCCAAATGATTGTACATGGGAAGTGGAGGATAAAATCAGAAATGATTATCCACAACTGTTTGATTGAATGAAAGGTAAATTTATATATACTGATGAATGTTTTGATTGAATATGCATTATGATTTTTGTTTTAATATGCATAGAGTTTAATCAAGTGATTGGCTTGAGAATGGTTTGAGATCAGAAAAGTTGATTTTTCTGAATTAATGATACTTAAGTTAAGTATGAGAGAATTGTGGGACACAATTCCTAAAAGGAGGGGTATATGTGATAACCCTGATTTTGTGAGCAATTTCATGATTTAAATTAGTATATGTTTGTTTAAAAATTGCATTGAGAAAAATAGAAATGGAAACTGATTGCAAATGTATGGTTTAAGCATGTACATGTGCACAAGACAGTGCACACATTTTTCTGTATAATGAAATAGGCAGAAATCAATTTATAAATTAGAATAAATAATTTAGAAATACATATGTATGAAAATAGGATTATGTCTTTAATAAATCTGGCACAAAGAAAATAAAAGCTAGGCAGAAATAAACTTAAAAATTATTTAAAGAAAGAAAATAAGGACTTAGGCAAAAATAGGCATACATATACATGTGCATAAGCAAACACTTGCTGGAAGAAAACAAATGTTGCATGGAAATGGCATGAACCCTTAAGCAAACACTTTATCCATTTCCAGTAATTTCTTTAATTTGGAAAATGAGAGTCATGCATATAACATGACCGGGGTAAAGGGGATAAGGATTATTTCTGAAAATAAAAACAAGGACCACATACCCTTTTTCTCTTGAATCAAATGAGAGGCAGACCATGTTTTGTATAGGGTAAAAATGACATTGGGTAATTTTGTTAAACCCTAGTAGCAGTCAGGGTTTTGTATAAGGAGGCTCAAGGTAGTGAGGCCTGTCACATTGCTCCTCATCACTTAAAGAAAAAAAATAAAACATAAACCAGAGAAAAATAGAAGAAGGCAGAAGACTAAAAGAGTTCATAAAGCTTAGGAAAAAGAAGGGTTAAGGTGAGTAACCTCACTGGAAACTGTGGCAATAAGTCCTGAATATTGAGGCAGCCTAATTAAATTTATATTTCACTTTTGCAAGCTATGTTCATTTTATGATTTGATAACTTAGGCTTGTCATTGATCTGCTCAAGTGTAAATCCCTTTACAGTGACATATTTAGTATAAAAGAGTCATGGATTTCATGTTTAAATATGGTGATCTGTGTTGTGGTTTAACTTTGAGATGAAGTAGATTTTTATGGGTTTTCTTTATACATTTATTTATTTAAAACTCAGGATTCATGTTGTAGATATATGGCCTAAAAATGAAAGAAAATGTGGGCTGCAACATTGTGTTGTTGCTTATGTCTCACATCAACTAAAATAAAGATAAATGTAGAGGTGCAATGTTATACATGTGCTGAGCTTCTACGTTTTATGAACTCTCCAAATCAAATCATATACTTGTGGTTTAGCCAGATTTTAAATTAACAAAGGTCTTATTGAACCAGAGGTAAGAGAGGACAACCAGAAAACTATCTATGGCCATATGTTTGTAACTTGACCCATTGAAACCCATAGACAAAATAATATGCTTAGAAATCACATCTGGTTGCATGTTTAAAATGTTTGTTTATGAGAACATGACTTACCTATCTCTGGATGAATACATGTTGGCTGAATGTTTATTTCTCTGATTGAAATATGATATACAGAAGGGATTAGCATAGGAATGTGAAAAGGAAAATAACACTTAGTAATTTAACTAAGGACTTTTGGATCTTAGGGCTACAAAATATGGCTTGGCAAGGTGAACATTGCAAGCTCGCACATGGTATGTTTATACCCAGGGGCCTGAGTGTGCTGGGTTAACAGTGATATGTCCCAGGCAGTGTGTGGTTTAACAAGAGAAAGTAGCTAAAGACCATAACATACTTGATAGTGAACAATAGAAATAGGTTCATGAGAGGGCTTGGGTAAACTCCCTGATGGCCAGTAATCTGGTAGAAAAGACTTGATGATTGGATTGATGAATATGTTGATTGGTTTATAATGTTTTATGGATGAATCTTATGGTTGCAATCACTGAACTAAACCATTGAATCACATATAATCTGTAGTGCACTGATGTATATACACATGTATCACAGAAACATGCACAAGAGTGGTACTGAGTTCCTTTATCCATTTTGAAGTTATATGAATATGAATAAGTGTCATAAAAATCATGTTTTCAGTTAGATTAATCATACCAGACTTTAGTCTAACCCTTGTGTGTTTTATGCACCATTGGGTGTCTCATGTTTATATGGGGCAGTTCATGGTGGTTTTGCAGGAAAGTAAGAATTCCTTTGATCAGGCTTTGGATGTTTAGCTGCTTAAGGAATTGGATGCTATCTTTAAGGATCTGTTGAAGTTAAAATAGATGTTTATGCTGAATTATGTTAAACTATTTTGTTTACACTTGATTAGAAAACTGATGTATTGTATAACTACTGGCATGATCAAGTGTTGAACATATATGTGTATTAGCTGAAACTTATGTGCTTTGCTTTGCAAATGTTTTGATAACAAATGGAATTTTTAAGCTTCAATAACAGTTAGTTTAAAATGGTGGAAAATCTGAGATTGAAAGAATTTGCGGATTGAATGTATATCCAAGTATCTAACATAAGAAAATCCATGTTTAAGTTGAAATAAAACCTAGCAGAATGAGGGTTTGAGTTGCTTTAAAAAGAAAACAGAATAACATGTATCTTGTTTAAAAAAAAGTGCAAACTGAATATGTCTAACATGACCATTTTATTGAGCCTGGGTTAAGCCAGCACTAAAAAGTTTTAAACTCAATTTATAGTAGAGTTTTACAACATAAATATAGGGTAGACTCAGTCATTTGGCTAACAAGAAAAGGAAAAAAATTAGGAACTTAATTCTTCCACTGACACACATGCACATGCAAGAGTACAGTTCATACAGTAACAAAATTATGGAAATACAGGTAAAATGCTAAGTCTTTAGATATGAAACCAATAGTTATGCAATAATCTAAGTACATTTGGAAAATCTGGTTTTTGAAACACAATTGCTATGTAGGGATTATTTCTTTAAAGTGATTCCCAAACAGATTATACTTACAAACTTTTATACTCTGATTTAAGTAAAAAGTAGCTTATATATCTTCATATATGTAAGTTTAAGATGATCTAAGCAAACCAATATTCTTATTGGCATAAATATCCTGTATAGAAGAAAATATTAGAGTGTAATATTTTCTTGATTAAATGGCCACTGTATAAAAAAATTAGGAATTAAAAGGTGGGTCATTTCATGTCTGATCTTCGGTACCTGCTACCACTATGATCCATAAACCAAAGATACAAGACTTTCTATCATGTTCTACATCGCTGTCCCCCATGATGCGAATGAGTGAACACCTCCAGCATGATCTACACAAGTCCTATACCATCTGCCTCGGAATCTACTCCCTACACCATCGAGTCGTAATCCGAAGTACCAACTCTGATGTTGAAGCGCCACATCATCACCTCACCATCGAAATCACTCGCCTTAGAGCAATAACATCAAGACTCTAAATCGATCGCACAAATCAATCATCAAATCGCACACCATGAAATCTCCTCAATGTCTAAGTAAAAGATCGACCAAAGTGCCAATCAACAATAGTAATGGACATTGACCACTCTACAGTAGTTAATACCAACCACTATGGTATTATACTTAACTAAAATGGATAAGTACAAACCAAATGGAAACGTATGGCATCCATCCTGAAGTTTGAAGCCTCATCTTCCACCTTCAAATCCGTTGGCACGTATCCTGACACTACTCTACAACTTATCTCATTCGTTAGGTTTTCATTTGTACGAAACCCCAATGTACAAGGTATTCCCCCGACGCCCAATCACCGATAATCGGCATTTTCAACCAAAAATAGCCAAACAAGCCAAACAAGCAACTATACAATCAACACCCATACATATATTCAAAACAACATACATACAACAGGTATAATGCATCCATATCAACCAATAGGGAAATCATATCAAAAATAGCCCAAATCTAATAATTTTCAAACAATGGCATATCGATGGAAAATTTGTGATATTCGATATAAATCATTTTAAAATAATTTTATTTTCTTTTTGAATTCTAGAAGGTATATATGTATAGGAAAAATCACATTTTAAAACCAAAAATCATTCTAGAATGTCAATCTAATATCATACAACCAATCATTGCTAAAGCATAGATCACTCCATCAAGAGCGCAACGCAAGAAACCGCATCCAAAACGGACCTCGTATGTAAAAGATATGGCCAATATAAGAATCGATATCATCGATTAATTAGATAATAATAATTAACCCTTAAGTACATTAATTAGTGCTAATCCTTCTTTTCCTACATCTTGCATGTATATCTACACTATCCCAACTCATTCACCTGTGTACTAATTTGGAGTGATACAAAGCTACGCTCCACGAACTCGAGTGTCATTTACGCCATCGTTCTTCTTGTTAAATGGTTGGCTCGTCCACGCCAAAATCGCCTAGCTTTGTGCCTCCCTACAGATCGCATCATCAGCCCAGGCATTGGCTTTAGATATGTCGCATTTGGTTGTAGTCATCAGATCATCTAAAAATCTCGACAGTGGTAGATATCGACAAGAGAAAGTCGATGGCGATCTCCATTTCGCCTATCGTCGCCTCTATCTCTATTGATCTCAAACCCTAGATCCATGACCAAGATGTCAATGTCACCAATCACCATCGATCAAAATTCCACCTTGGTCATTACGAAGCTCTCATCCATACGATATCAACGGATCTGGTTTTACAATTTATCGTTAAGCGAATTGGTCGAATTTATTTTTTGAAGGGGATTTGAGGAAGAGGCAATGATTTTATCTCTTAGAAATGGAAGTGTGAAATGGGTTTGAATGGGAGAGAGGGTTTGGGTTTATTTATATTAATATTTTATTCCATTTATTTAAGTTCTTAAATAAATGGTCGTACATTTCGAGTCCGTATGATCGCACGATGCGTCTGATCGCCATGAAACTCGTTTGTGTACATCTCCTCATTTTTTCGGATCCAACGGTATAAATCCCATCACTATCTGAGACCGCGCCACGGGATGCCAATTTGGCGTATTTCAAGATCATTTCTGCCACCGGATCATCCAATCTTCAAATATAGCGATCCTAATTTTCATTTTAATTCACAACTTGAATCTGAACTCAATGAAAATGGTCTAAAGTACTGATTCGGTCCTATGCAAAAATCATATTTTTGGGCTTTAATCTAAGTAACGATTAAATATTTAAATCAAATATTCTATCGTAAAAAATATGGGTCGTTACGCATCTACTATGAATTATCCTAATAATATACTGCTTAAACTTATAGAAATGACAATTTCAAAACTTTTTTCTAAAACCAACAAGCTTACCAGACCTAACTATATCGACGGGCTAAAAGCAATTAAAATAGCATTAACTTACGAGGGCCTTTGGACTTCCATTACATGCAAACCTAAAGAATAACATGTCGATGATGCGGACCCCGAACTACGACTTGCTTAAGAAAAATGGGTGTCGGACCTAGAGATCGCCTAAGTTTTCGTGTTCTTTAGGTTAGACAAGCCATTGTAGAGGCAAAACGAAAATATATCTGTCCATGAGATATTTTATAGTCTCACGGCACTGTTTGGTGAACAATCATGTTCCATAAGGTATGGGCTTACAAAGAAGCTATTCAATACCAAAATGACCAAAAGACAGAAAGTGGACATTACGTGCTAATGATGAAGGGTTATATTGATAGGCTTTCACGGTTGGATGTCCAAATAAGCAACGAACTACAAGTAGACTCAATCCTCGGTTCCCTTGCTCCTCAGATTGAACCATTCATACTGAATTATAACATGAACCAATCAAATGTGAATCTCGTGGAACTCCTCAATATGTTGAGGTCGGTCGAGTCTGCATCTAAGGATGAAGCTGTTGTACTTGCTATGAAGGGTTCAAAAAGTTTGAAGAAGCGAAAAAGAGATGGTAAGAAAAGAAAAGTAAGAAGACCAAGGGATAAGGATGAATGTCACAACCACCACAAAAAAGGCCATTAGAAAAGGAATTGTCCTAACCACTTGAAGATTGTTAAGGAAAGGAAGCAGAATGGTTCTACGGCTTCATCAGGTGCTTTTATGATTCAAAATTATTTTATAATCAATAAAATGTCATGGGTTTTAGATATTGGATCTAGTACTCATATATGTAATTCGTTACAGGGGCATAGCAATTGGCATCGCATGGCAAAAGGAGAGATGAGGCTCCAAGTTGCTGATGGATCTATGATAGATGCAACGGCAGTAGGAGACTATCATGTAGTCTTACCTAGTCGATTAGTATTAAATAATTGCTATGTTGTAAATGACTTCATTTGTGGGATTATTTCTACTTCTAGATTGTCTGAGATTGTATATATATTTCACTGTGCAAATAATGTTATGAATATTAGTCTGAGTGGAAAAAGTTTGCGATGGTATTCTTGAAAATGTCATTTATGTGATTAATACCAATTATGTGTGTTCTGTGAATAATTTGTCTAACAATATAAAGGATAGTTATCTTTAGCGTAGTAGGTTACTTCATATTAATTACTCAAATTGAAAACCGAAGATTTTCTATCGTCAAGTGATTCTGAATCATTTAACACATGTGAGTCATGTCTCAAAGGTAAAATGAGCAAGCATCTCTTCAGTGGGAGCAATAAGAGAGTCGATGAACTCTTAGGGTTAGTATATAGTGATGTATGTGGCATGATACCTATAATTACGAAAGATAATAGCTCTTACTTTGTTACCTTCACTGGTGATTTCTTGATACTAGGATATGTGTATCTTATGAAGAACAAATCCAATGTCTATAGGAAATTTGTTGAATTTAAAAATGAAGTAGAAAATCAAACTTGTCGTAAGATTAAAATACTTCGATCAGATCAAGGTGGCGATTATTTTGGATAGGATTTCCAACAATACTTAAAAGATAATGGGATTATCTCTCAGGTTGCTCCACCTTGTACTCAGCAACACAACCGTGTGTTGGAGTGGAGCAACCGAAATCTATTAGATATGGTTCGTTTTATAATGAGTAAGGCTCAACTACCTCTGTTCTATTGGGGATATGGATAGAAACCACATCGTATATGTTGAACTTGTTACCTACTTAATATGTGCCTAAAACACCATATGAGATATGGTATGGTAAGAAACCCCGATTCAAGCATTTGAAAGTGTAGAGTTATTCGGCATATGTCAAGAACATTGGTCTGCATAAACTAAAGGTAAGATTGGTACTGTGTAAATTGATAGGAAATCCCAAAAACTCGATGTGATATATATTCTATAATACCGAGGAACAAAAAGTCATTGTTTCTCAACATGCTATATTTTTAGAAAAGAAATTTTTGTCAAAGGAAATTAACAGCGAGATTGTGTACTTGGATGAGATCTAAGAAATTAACACTAAAACCGAAATGGTGGGAAAACCAAGTTCACCTATATATGAAAACACACAATCTATTAGAAGGTCTTGTAGGATATCTCCCGCACCAGAGAGATGCTATGGTTTTATCGTGGATGGCGAGAATGCAGACTGTCTTAGATGACAACACTCTTCTATATTTCTAACAAGCACTGCAAAGTAAAGACTCTGTATTGTGGCTTGGAGCAATAAAATCCAAGATGGATTCTATGTACGAAAACAAAATTTGGACTTTGTCGGACATACCCAAAGGGATAAAACCCATCGGCTACAAATGGATTTTAAGAAAAAAATAAATGCAGTAGGGAAGTGGAGACATAGAAGGCAAGGCTAGTTTCAAAAGGATTTCATCAAATTCAAGACATTGATTATGACAAGACCTTTTCAAATGTAGTCATGCTTAAGCCTATTCGAATTTTGCTAGCCATCGCTGCATTCCATGATTATGAAATATGACAAATGGATGTAAAGATGGCGTTTTTAAATGGTGATTTAGAAGAAACCATTTATATGTTGTACGAGGGTTTTGTGGTCAGTGGAAGTGAGAGCAAGGCTTGCAAGTTGTTAAAGTCCATTTATAGACTTAAACAAGCTACAAGGAGTTGGAAAAAGTGTTTTGATAAAGTAATCAAATGGTTTGGTTTTTATAAGAACATAGCGGAAGCGTGCGTATACAGAAAGAAACAAGATAGGGCTATCGTTTTCTTAGTGCTTTGTGTCGATGATCTGTTATTGATTGGCAATGACACTTCGTTGTTGTAATCAGTGAAAACTGGGCTTTCTAAGAATTTCTCCATAAAGGATTTGGGAGAAGCAGCCTATATACTTGGTATAAAGATCTTTATGATCTAAGAGGTTGTTGGGATTGTCCCAATCTCTGTAAATAGATACCATACTAAAAAGTTTAAATATGGAGAATTCCAAGCATGGAAACGTTTGAACGCAATCTGGAATCATCCTTTCTAAGAAGGACACCCATCTTACCAATGAGGAGAAGGAGCGTATGAAGGAGATTCCCCATGCTTCAGCCATAGGGACCATAATATACACTATGTTATGTACTAGATCGGATGTAGCATACAAATTAGGATGCGTAAACCGATACTAGTCTAATCTTGAAGAAAAACATTGGATGCTGTGAAATGTATACTTAAGTATTTAAGAAATACCAAGGACTTATTCCTCATATATAGGAATGAAGACCTCCTTATGATGGGGTATACAGATTCAAGTTTTCAAAGTGACATAGATGATAGTAAATCAGTGTCTGGTTATATCTTTATACTTAACAATGGGACCGTTAGTTGGAAAAGTTCCAAACAAGAAACATTTGCTGATTCCACGATGGAGGCCTGGTATATCACCCTTAACGAAGCAGCTAAAGAGACAGTCTGAATTAGCAAGTTTTTAAGTGAGCTCGGAGTGATTCCCAATACCGAGAATCCTATAGCATTGTTTTATGATAACAATGAAGTGATACTGATCGTAAAGGAGCCCACAGTAGACAAGAAGTCATGGTATATTCTTCAGAAGTTCCACTTAATTAGTATGTTCGTTGAGAAGAAAGAAGTCATGATACAAAGGGTAGATACCAAGAACAACATATCAGATCCATTCAAAGGCCTGGGTTGGTCGGTTCTCGAGAAGCTGATTGAAGGGATGAGATTGAGATTCTATAACTTACCCTAAGTGCAAGTGGAAGATTGATATAATCAAGATATGCCCTAGGGGCAATTTTGTAATTTACTGTAAATTAATTAGCTTGGTAATCAATTCTCGTTCATAATAAAGGTGTTTTTCTTTATGTTGTATATTTGTTATAATGTGCTATAAATAATTAAATGTTTAATCAAAATATATTTAACAAAAATCTCTAAATTATGTGTTTGTGATAGTAATTACAAATAGTTGCAATCATGAGTATTGTATCACGATATTATAAAACACATCATTTTAAATGTTTCTAATCAAGATGCATCGAGACTGATATCGATGTATCCATTGAGACTAGAGTACGCAACACTCTTCATATTTTGGGCAGTGTATTACTCAAGACTACTGGGGGCACCAAGCAGTTACGTACTAATAGTTATTAGATAACTATGGAATGACTCACTCGATAGTTTTCTGTTAGTTAATATAACTTGGTTAAACTGAAAATATCGACATGGTTGATTTACACAGTTCTCTCGACTTGAAAATTCTATCAGTCTTCAATATGAAAGCTTCGCTTTGATTATAGTCAAATCATGGCATGATGTCCATCGAGTGACTGCAGTTGGGTCGATTGGAAGTATTGGTAGTGAAGCACTATTCAAGAGAGGATTCGTCTCTTCAGTTATATGAGGTTGGTATCACAAAAACTCAAGTCAACTCAAAGTCAAAATCTCTGGCCAGAGTAGTACAGTTAATAATAATTTTTATTACTGAACCAAGGGCATTGTGTTTGGACTATAGAGTTGAATATGGATCATATTGGAATTTTGACAGTTACCAAATTCTATAAGTCCAAAGTGATATAGTTTTAACGAACATAATTGGTGTAAATAAATGTCACAACCAGGAATGCTTAACAAAGTAAAATTGGATTTTACCAAAACCAAGTAGCGATAAATTTGGCCAAAATGTCACTCCATCTGCTAAGTGAATTGTGAATGTTAATATTCGAATAGTTCGATATTAATCGCTGATCAAATTTATTGACAAGTCACACGACTAAATTGATGAATTCTCTTTTGACCAAACAATTTAATTGGTTTATAAATGGCCCAAGATGATGGGTTGGTATTTCGGCTGTAATGAGGGCTATAGGAGGCGGCTCAAATAGGTTAGAGATGCAAGAACTGGATGGCATAGATTTAGTGAGAATTTGTATGAGATATGATCCATTATTTTCTCTCTTCCATCCACTATTTAAACATCTCTAACCCTAACTGAAAATGATTTTCTTTTGGATGCCATTATTCCCATCCATTGTTGGCTGACTTCATCTCATAAGAGCTCAAGCAGATCAAACTCAAATCAATTCAAAAGACGAGTGTTATTTGATAGTCAAAGGTCTACGGTTTAAGGATTAGTAGTCTACCGAATCAAAAAGCTTTCAAAGGAGAGAGTGTTCATCATTAGAGAGTGTGCTTCAAGGCATTGGTTTTAGGTATGTCTTTACTGTATTATATAGTTTAAATTTTCTGGATAATATTTATTATTCATAATTATTATTATATTTTTAGTTAGGTAATGATTCTTATATGTATTGATGTTGTCACATACTAGATTGGTTATAAGTATGTAATGATTTTAAAAAAAATCACATATAAGTCAAATATACACAGCCGAATATTTTAATTATTATTATTATTACTAATTAATATACACATATATATATATATCATTTAGTTATACTTATATGGTTCGTATTTAATTGCAACATCATTTCATGGTAATAATTGAATATGTATTTTTTGTACATGTATATTTCAGTAATTATAATTTTCGGCAGTTGTAAAATATTTTTGATAATTATTTACTAATATTTAATATTATTTAAATCAATATACTATATATAAATAATCCATATAAAATAAAATTTATTTCAAAAATTAACTTCTAAATTTTATAAAATTATTTTACCATGAAGTAATCTTTTGGCCAAAAAATGAGGATTTTAAAACAAATCATTTTTTCTATTTTTAAAAATTATTATAGCATACGGCAGAAAAATAATTAATTAATAAAAATAAATTTTATCGAGTAAAATTATGAAAAAAAATTTCAAACATCAAAATATCATATTAGCTTTTTTGAAAATTTAAAATTTGAATAAATTGCTTTGAAAATATTTTTATTAATATTTTATTGAATTTCGACTGGTAAATCAGTTTATATATATATTAATATAATTAATTTTATAATAAAACTTTATTGTCTATGCATACAATCTACATCTATATAAAAATAAAAGAAAATTTAATTTTTTTATAATAAACACACACGTTTAGATATTATAAATATGCTTATGAATATATATAAATATTAGTTCAATTTTTTTATATATATATTATGTATACATATATATTATTTTAATATTTACTACAATAATACACATATATATATAACAGGAAATTATTGTCAAGGACAAAATTTCTCAGCATTTTAGCCTCAAGGACAGACCTTCAGTATTTTAGCCTGAAGGACAACTTTCTTTAGGTATCAGTTTTTAGTTATTGATAGCAGTTTTTAAGTATCAGTTTGTAATTATCGGTAGCAGTTTTGGAAGAATGTTTGTCCTTATGAATAATTTTGGAAGAATGTTTGTCCTTATGAATAATTTTTAGGAGAATGTCCTTGTGGTTAAAATATTGAGGTCGTGTCCTTAAGGCTAAAAATATACAAATTTTTGTCCTTTAAATTAATTCCCCCATAACAGGAAATTATTAATATTTTACACACACACGTATATGTTTAAGCATTTTCATTTCATTAAATTATTTAAATAAACTCAACATACACACACACACATACATACATGTATGTAGATTTATAATATTTATATAAATAATAAGTTTAATTACATACATATATTTGGACAACATACAATATATATCAGATAGCTAACGTGTCCGTTGTAATGTAAATCCTAACATGTATATATGGGAAGGGCTTGCTCCAGGGCAAGACTGATCAGGCAGCCGTCTAGGGCAACCCACCTCGGCGGGACAACAACCAAGGGAAATATGCCAATAATGAATGATAAGTTATTAACAAATAAATTTTGATCTTGATTATTTGATAAGGTTCTTTGGTTTAGTTGGTTGTATACCTACTTATGTTTCATAAGATCAGGAATTCAAGTCTTGGAGGCAATAGATTTTTTTACTTTATGATTTTTTTTGCACTTTCTCGATAGGTTGCCTAGGGCAACCAAGCTGTAGAGTCGGATCTGTACACGGGCATGTTATAACTTGTGCCGATTATCATGCTACACATGCACACGCATACATACATGTATATGATACATATACGTACATTTATATGTATAAAATATAAATAAAATAAAATTGTATATAATTTATAGATTTAAATAAAATAAGAGATTTTATTTAAATAAAATTTAGAAATGTTCTAACTAATTGGAAATAAAGTATAAAACCTCTTATCCATGAGTTACAGAGATGTATGCTTGCGACAATAACGACAAAACTTTCTCAAGCATCGATCTTGCAATAATTCTTTCCAAATAATCAGACCTACATTCCCAAACTATGGTGTTGTATTGTATGGTCCATAGACGACACTCGTGATGAATCAATTACCAAAATTGAGGAATGACAGCCAATAAGAAACATTATTACTCCAAGAGTATTTGTATACTAAACCTCTACATTTCTACTGATTATAAAGACAATCTAGCATTTTCATTGATCAGCAAACTGAATGTTTGAATTGCCACAATAGAACGTGACCATTCCTTTTCTTCTTCCATGTTCTTCAACCAATAATGTTTCATGCGAAGAAGAGTGAGAATGATTGGTGAGATATACGAGGGAGGATGAATGCATGTATGCTCGACCATGGGTAGTGCCAGCCCAACAAATATAATGCCCCAGCCCAAAATACAAATCCAGAGATGAAAAATTGAAAATCAAATATTGTGCCCCTCTGAATTGAACCTGGCACATTTCAGTGGAAAGCATACAGCCTACCACTAGACCCGAACTTATTATATTAAAAAGCTATAACTAATTTTATATATTTAAACAATTTCTAACTCAAATACTAACAAATTTTGCCCCGATCCAGTGGGTTACCCCAGCCCATGGGCTTGGTGGGCTGTCCTCCGGACCGGCCCTGACCACGGGATATAGTGCGTTTGTAGTGCTTATAGTGCATAGTGCGTGCTGTTTTACATGTTTCTAAATTAAGGAAATATGATAGACCTGCCTACAGGGAATGTAAAGTGATAAATAGGAAAAATAGAGAAGACAGAAGAAAATTTCTTCCTTGTTGCAAACATTAACAATAATGGGTATCCATGCCTGGTGAAAATGTATGCTGTGGGATCTGAATTTGCAAGAGTATACTATGGTATGATGTAATTTTTTTCTTCTTTTTTTCTTTTTTGAAAATGTGACAAGATATTTATTTATTTGGCATTTGGTGGGGTTCTAACTTAAAGTTCATGTCTATCCCATGGTCCATTAAATACTTAGGCGGCTTTAAATCATAAATATAAAATTGTATATCCTAATTGTTAAATATTTATTTATGGTCATATCATAATAGTAATTTATTCAGAGAACTGAAATATCCTTCTACATACTAGCTTCATACTGATGATATAACACTGTCTGTATTTGTCATGTACTCGTGTCCATCTTCATAATTCTACCATAGTTCTTTCCTATGACTGTCTATGTTATATGTCTAGTATACCAAAACAGAGAATAATCAATTATAAACTCGTCGCACAAGTTTATAACTCAGATTTCCACTACACTGGAATTCTGTGTTAATTATTATAACAATATGATTGTTGTAAATAAATTACAACAACCGCGTTATACTATTTGAATAAATAGTATAACCAAAATAAAGGATAGAATGTAGAATAAAGTATATAAATATACAAACAGACTAGAATTCTAACCGGAATATGTCTGAGGCTCGTCGTAACGATTTCCTTAAGAATTTTATTTCAAAATTCTCCCAAGATACAACAGACGAATTCTGCTCGAAATTGTAATGAGTATATCACTCTGTGATTTGAATCAGCATTTATCAGAGGAGAAGAGAGAGATTCGGAATTGGAAAAATGAGTGAGAAAAATGATCAGTTTTCCTCCTTATTTATAGTTGGTCCGTATCTCTTCCGAACGGTCGTGTCTGCACCCGTTCGCTCAAACAGTCGCGTCTGTACCTCTTCGCACAGTCAAATCTGTTCCCCCGCGTCGTTGCCCTATAACGGGCCGCACCCGCTCATGCCATATCCATTCGCTCGCGTCTGCTTCAGTTGGGTCGCGACTCCTCAGTCCAAAACCCGCCCGCTTCTCTTCAAATTCAAGGCCCAGCCCAGTTTTCAGCTGAAGCTCAAAACTGTTAAACAATAGCCTAGTAAAAAGAATGGTCATTTAAGACCCGTACCCGTACCCGTACCCGGCCCGGTTCGGTCGGACGGACGGCGGCGGCGGCGCGCGCGTGTGTGGTGGTGATGCATGATCTCCCTCCTCACAACGAAGCATACATTTGGGAGCCCCAGGCCCCCAACCTCCTCATGAGAGAGCCATATATAAACTAATATAGCTCTCAATATTTTGGCGATGTGGGACTTTGTATATTTCCATTCATCTTATTTCTTAATGAATTCCAACAATCCCCCACATGAATGATAATATACATATCCCCCACACAAAGCGAAATATCACAGAGTATATATGGATTTAATGCTTTATCGTGGATAAGTAGATATTTCACTTTGAACTTTCCCTAGTTAAAACTTATCGGATTTACTTGGCTAATCGGTGAAATATTTCATTTTGAACCGTCAGCCTTTATTGTATATCCAGACAATAAGTTCTACGAAGCATTAATTCCCTTCTTATCCAATTTCTTGGTTGTGTTCATTTTGGTCCTGAACAGTACTTGGTTCTGCGAGTGTTTTAGAGAATAAAAGCCTTTTAATATTCTCATAGAGCCGACCCAGCTCATACTTACATAGGTGATCGCAACCATTAAGAGTATCCTACATATACCCCACTTGTTATTTCCAAGATATGGTCATCATTAAAAAACATAGTTTTAACCTTTAAATACTTCTGTAGGCATGCATTTATATTGTGCACCATAGGAATGGAGTTGGACTTGTCCACGCAAATGCATTACGTCTTGAGTTATTCAGAACTGGTTTGCCTATTGATCCTAGTCCTTGGGATCTCCAGTCGCTAGGATAGGTTTCCGTATAAGATAACTCCTGGTGGTTTAGGCTTTTAAACCCATTCCCCTCGATGCGCAGTCAATTTTCTCTCTTGATAAACCTTTAGTAAATGGATCCGCTAGGTTATCATTTGTTCTCACATAATCTATGGAAATAGTTCCATTTGAGAGTAACTGCCTAACTGTGTTATGGCGTCAACGAATATGTCGTGACTTTCCATTATACACAAAGTTGTGCGCTCTGCTTAGCGCAACTTGGTTATCACAGTGTATGCATATGGCCGGTACAGGTTTAGGCCAAAATGGAATATCTTCTAAAAAGTGACGAAGCCATTCTGCTTCTTCGCCTGCTTTATCTAAAGCGATGAACTCTGATTCCATAGTGGATCGAGCTATGCATGTTTGTTTAGTAGATTTCCATGACACTGCTGCCCCTGCTAGGGTAAATACATAACCACTTGTTGATTTTGATTCCTCTAAATCAGCAATCCAATTTGCATCACTATATCCTTCTAAGACGGCAGGATATTTTCCACAATGTAAGGAATAATTTGTGGTATTGTTTAAATATCCAAGCACTCTCATTAGTGCTTTCCAGTGTTCCTTTCCTGGATTGCTTGTATACCTGCTCAGTCGACTTACTGCATAAGCTATATCTGGTCTTGTGCAATTCATGAGATACATGAGACATCCTATTACACGAGAGTATTCCAGTTGCATTACACTCTCATTAGTGTTTTTATGCAGTACTTCTGATGGATTAAAAGGTGTTCTCACTCCTTTAATTCCATAGTCTTGGAATTTTTCAATCACTTTGTCTACATAGTGTGACTGAGACAATTCAATTCCATTAGGAGTTCTTATTATTTTAATTCCCAAAATAACGTCTGCAACTCCTAAATCTTTCATATCGAAATTGCTAGTTAACATCTTCTTTATGGTCTCTATTACCTGAGTATTTGGACCAAATATTAACATATCGTCTACATATAAACAAATCATCACATATGATTGTCCAATTTGTTTATAATAAACACACTTATCGCATTCATTTATACGAAAACTGTTTCTCATCATGACACTATCAAATTTTGCGTGCCATTGTTTTGGAGCTTGTTTTAGTCCGTATAATGATTTTACTAATCTACAGACTTTGTTTTCATTTCCTTTGGAAATAAAACCTTCAGGTTGCTCCATGTAGATCTCCTCATCGAGATCTCCATTTAAGAATGCCGTCTTTATATCCATTTGATGAATTTCTAGACCATAAATTGATGCAATTGCTATTAGCATTCTTATAGAGGTTATTCGTGTTACTGGCGAATATGTGTCAAAGAAGTCTACTCCTTCTTTTTGACGATATCCTTTGGCTACTAATCTGGTTTTATACTTGTCGATAGAGCCATCTGCTTTCATTTTCTTCTTGAAAATCCATTTGCAGCCAATAGGTTTTATTCCTGGTGGAATATCAACAATTTCCCAAGTTTTATTACTTAGAATTGAATCAATCTCACTTTGGATTGCTTCTTTCCAACATGAAGATTCAGAAGATGACATTGCTTCCTTGTACGTTTGAGGTTCATGTTCTAACACATATGTGAAAAAATCCGAACCAAATGTCTTGGAAGTCCTAGCCCTTACGCTTCTTCTTGGTTCAACTTCCTCAATCTCATGATGAGTTTCATCTTCATGTGAATTGCTTGATTCTTCTCTTGTCCTTTTAGGGACATTATTTCCTTCATTCCTTTTGTGCGGAAACACGTCTTCAAAGAATGAGGCATCTCTAGATTCCATGATTGTATTAACATGAATATAAGCTATATCAGACTTGAATACCAAAAATCTATAGGCACTACTATTTTGGGCTGGCCCTAAATAGTAACAATCTACTGTTTTTGGTCCAAGTTTGACTTTCTTGGGAGGCGGAACTGGAACTTTTGCCAAGCACCCCCACACTTTGAGGTATTTAAAACTTGGTTTGTGTCCTTTCCATATCTCATATGGAATTGTTCCTGTTTTATTATGAGGGACTTTGTTTAATATGTGATTAGACATATTTAAGGCTTCCCCCCACAAGTTCGTTGGTAGACCAGAAGTTAAAAGCATGGCGGTAATCATGTCTTTTAACGTTCTGTTCTTCCTCTCAGCTACACCATTTTGTTGTGGTGAATATGAAGTTGTTGTTTGATGAATTATACCATTTTCGGCACAGAACTGTTCAAATGGTGATTTATATTCTCCACCTCGATCAGATCTCAATATCTTAATCTTTTTATTTAATTGATTTTCTACCTCAGCTTTGTACTTTATAAATGATGTAATTGCTTCATCTTTGCTATTCAAAAGATATACATAGCAATATCGCGTATAATCGTCAATAAACGTGATAAAGTACTTTTTCCCACCTCTTGTAGGTAATGATTTAAAATCACATAAATCTGTATGAACCAAACCTAGTGGTTCGGTGCTTCTATCAACAGATTGAAATGGTTTTTTAACCATTTTTGCTTCTACACATGTCTCACATTTGTAGTTCTTATCTACTTGGAATTTTGAAATTAATCCCAAGTTTGATAATATTTTCATTTTTCGGAAATTTATGTGTCCTAATCTATCATGTCATAGTAAAATTTCGTGCTCAAGCAAGTAAGAAACTTCAATTTTATTAATAGCACAATTAGAATACATAGTTTTATTGCCGATAACGGCTACATTTGCCTTAAATAGGCCATCACATGAATATCCTCTTTCGATATACATTCCAGCTTTGGACAGAACCATCTTGTCTGACTCGAACACCATTTTGAATCCTTTTTTTGATAATACTGCACCAGAGATGAGATTCTTGCGTATGTCTGGAACATGGAGCACGTCATTCAACTTGACAGTTTTTCCTGAAGTAAACTTGAGGATTACTGTGCCACTGCCTTCGATCATAGATACTGCAGAATTACCCATATAGAGTTTCCCTTCATGATCGAATTTCTTGTATGTAGAGAACATGAATTTGTCAGAGCAGACATGACGAGTAGCGCCTGTGTCCACCCACAATTGGTTAGGATTCTGAACCATATTGCATTCAGATACAACTACCGAGAAGTTGGATTCATCCACTTCCATGTTGTCTACTAAATTTGCCTCTTTGTTGCGATCCTTTTTGAGTCTGCAATCTCTAGCGGCATGTCCAACCTTTCCACAAACCCAACATTTACCATTAAACTTTTTGGTTCATTTGTTGTCTTTTGGTTTGTTGTCTGGAGCTTTCCTTTTCTTCTGGAAATTCTTCTTTTTGTTTTTGGTCTTTGAATCTTCAGCCACAAATGCCTCCTCGCTTTGTTTTGTAATTCCACGGTTATCTGCCTCAATTTTCAATCGGACTATGAGATCTTGTAAAGAGATTTCCTTCTTTTTATGCTTTAGATAATTGTGGTAATCTCTCCACGACGGCGGCAGTTTTCCCGTGATGGCTTCAACCAAAAACGATTCTCCAACCTTATGACCTTCCGCCTCGAGTTCATGAATAATGATTTGTAGTTCATGCAGTTGAGCAGTCACCGATTTGGAGTCGACCATCTTGTAGTCCATGAATTTGTCTACAATGAATTTCTTAAGACTGATATTCTGCGTCTTATACTTCGTGGCAAGTGCATTCCAGAGTGCTTTTGCTGTCTTTAGAGGTTGATATACTTTGTATAACACCTTGTCGAGACAATTCAGAATATAGTTTCTGCAAAGGAAATTGGAATGTTTCCACGTAGCAACATCTGCTTCCTTGCCTAGTGCAGAAATCGGTTCCTCCTCCTCGAGATACCGTTGCAGACCGAGTGTGGTGAGGTAAAATAACATCTGATTCTGCCATGTTAAAAAGTCATCACCATCTCCTTTGAACGGTTCAGGTCTGTTGTGAGTAGTGGTCTTTGAAAATTCTACTGTTGCCATCTCTGTTTTAGTAAGAAAACAGTAAAATTCTTAAGATGTTATATGTCTAGTATACCAAAACAGAGAATAATCAATTATAAACTCGTCGCACAAGTTTATAACTCAAATTTTCCACTACACTGGAATTCTGTGTTAATTATTATAACAATATGATTGTTGTAAATAAATTACAACAACCGCGTTATACTATTTGAATAAATAGTATAACCAAAATAAAGGATAGAATGTAGAATAAAGTATATAAATATACAAACAGACTAGAATTCTAACCGGAATATGTCTGAGGCTCGTCGTAACGATTTCCTTAAGAATTTTATTTCAAAATTCTCCCAAGATACAACAGACGAATTCTGCTCGAAATTGTAATGAGTATATCACTTTGTGATTTGAATCAGCATTTATTAGAGGAGAAGAGAGAGATTTGGAATTGGAAAAATGAGTGAGAAAAATGATCAGTTTTCCTCCTTATTTATAGTTGGTCCGTATCTTCCGAACGGTCGTGTCTACACCCGTTCGCTCAAACAGTCGCGTCTGTACCTCTTCGTACAGTCAAATCTGTTCGCCCGCGTCGTTGCCCTTTAACGGGTCGCACCCGCTCATGTCGTATCCATTCGCCCGCGTCTGCTTCAGTTGGGTCGCGCCTCCTCAGTCCAAAACCCGCCCGCTTCTCATCAAATTCCAGGCCCAGCCCAGTTTTCAGCCGAAGCCCAAAACTGTTAAACAATAGCCTAGTAAAAAGAATGGTCATTTAAGACCCGTACCCGTACCCGGCCCGGCCCGGTTCGGCCGGACGGACGGCGGCGGCGGCGCGCGCGTGTGTGGTGGTGATGCATGATCTCCCTCCTCACAACGAAGCATACATTTGGGAGCCCCAGGCCCCCAACCTCCTCATGAGAGAGCCATATATAAACTAATATAGCTCTCAATATTTTGGCGCTGTGTGACTTTGTATATTTCCATTCATCTTATTTCTTAAGGAATTCCAACAATCCCCCACATGAATGATAATATACATATCCCCCACACAAAGCGAAATATCACAGAGTTTATATGGATTTAATGCTTTATCGTGGATAAGTAGATATTTCACTTTGAACTTTCCCTATGTTTGCGCCAAAATTGGTCACAAACCCCGAATGTTGTGAAAGCACCCGTATATGAATATAAATCAACAATATTCACACACAAATCTCAAATCTAAGCAAACAGAGTATCACAATTCAGAAATAATGAACAGAAACACGAGATTTATAGTGGTTCGGCGATCTTGCCTACGTCCACTCTGAAGTTGATGATTTTATTGATGTTCACTCGATGATTACAATCTCTTCTAATGTAGTACAACTGAAATTATATTCTAAGTCTCAATCTAAGGTAGCGGTGATGTTCTGGAGTAAATCTGGCAGAATTTGGGCGCTCTTCAGTACTTAGAATTCTCCGACCCCTTTTCTGAATGACCAGAGGCTCTATTTATAGGTGTAGGAGGCTGATATTTCGCCTAAAATGAGGGGGGACCAGTTCTTGTACGTCAGGGGGCCCACATGGCCGAAATCTGGAGATCCGGGCCCACTTTGGGATCGATTCGACCCTTGGTTCGAATCGATCAAGAAATCATCCAATCGAGCTGAAATTTGGTGTGGACATTCTTCATCATGTGCTTAAGCTTCTGTGAAAATTTCATGGCATTTGGACTTGTAGAACTTGAGTTATGATCGATTCAAGATTGCATTTCTGGTGGCGATGCTCTGTTCGAATCGATATGGTTCGAATCGATTGCTTCGAATCGATCCTCCTGCGCGTGAAGACCATGGCGTGGCGCGCATGCTTCGGGTCAACCTTCCTTTATCTCCGAGTTTTACTGAGTCGTACCCGGGGTTTTAGCTGCTTTGACTGGGGATTCGTGGTAGTGGATTCGAAGATATCCCTCTTCGATCGATTCGAAGCGAGGCCCAGTGGGATGGATTCGAAGCATGGTCTGTGGATGGGTTCGAATCACTATGTGGCTGATGGATTCGAACGTTGGAGGAAACGAATGTGGATTCGATGCTTGACCCTCTGAAGGATTCGAAGTGAAGTGGTGTTATGGATTCGACGTGACTTGTCTTGAACCGATTCGTAGCGCCGTGACTTGATCGATTCGAAGGGTATCCTTGCTCATCGATTCGGAGTAGGGGAAATTCGATGGAGTCGAACACAGACTATCTCGTGGATACGAAGCCTGGTCACCAGATTGATTCGAACGCCAGCTCCTTCTATGGATTCGAACATATGACTGTCTACCCTAAATTGCATCGGTGATAACTTGAGCGTACGAACTTGGATTGACTCGAAATTTGGAACGCTGGTTCTCATGACTTTGCTTGATGTGTCTTATCAATTGTAGCCCGATCTGGGCTTGGAAAAAAATCATTGATATCCATGGTGAAACAGCGTATAACGAACTTTTACGACGAACTGTCTTTAGTTTTCCAGTCAACTTTTTGGTGTCACGGCCTTGCCAAAAGGCGGGATAACATTTGCCCCCCAAAACATGCCTTGCGATAGGAAGGTGTGTTTTGTAATGCCATAAGTTGGATGTTCATATCCTGTTGATGCCCTGCAAAGAAATTGATAGTTTTATATGACCTCAAATGACGACCGTTCGCGATCAAGCCATTTGAGGTGGAATTCGACCGTTCGCGATCTAGCATTTCTATATGGCCCCAAATGACAACCGTTCGCGATCAAGCCATTTGAGGTGAGGGGTGCCGTTTGAGGCGAGTTGTGATCGTTCGCGATCGGGTGCCGTTCGAGGCGAATGGTGACCGTTCGAGGTCGGGTGCCTTTCGTTGCGATTTGTGACCGTTCACGGTCGGGTGACGTGGAAAGAGGAATGTGATCATTCGCGATCGCGTGCCGTACGAGGCAAAAATGTGATCGTTCGCGATCGAATGTCGTATTAGGTGAATTGTGACCGTTCGTGGTCGAGTGCCGTTCGAGGCTAATGGTGACCGTTCGAGGTCGGGTGCCGTTCATGGCGAAGTGTGATCGTTCGCGATCGAATTGTGACCGTTCGCGGTCGGATGCCGTTCGAGGTGAATTGTGACCGTTCGTGGTCGGGTGCCGTTCGAGGCGAATTGAGTGTGCCCGGGGAGGGACTTAGTATCATCAATACTGGGTTTCACGTTTGGGTGAATCCCCAGATTGTTTCTTGCAACGGTTTATCGCCATCTCAGAGCATGCCCAGGGACCGTTCGTGATCCCGTACATGTGTAAGTGGCTTAGCCGTTATGAAGTCACAAGTAGCATTTTTTCATTGAAAATAAGTCTTTAGCAGAAATGTTAAACAAAGTCAAGTTCAAATATTCAAATCAAGATGAAACAAAAGCAAAGCAAGGATGTCAAAGCGTAAACTCCCACAATGATAGGGTTAGTAGTCATTCACAACATGCCTATGGACCGTTCGTGATCTCGCACATGTGTAAATGACTTACCCGTGTTGGTGAGAGGTTTACAACTTGTCCATCGTTAACTAATTGATAATCATACGATGTCCTGGCTCGGGGGCACCCCTGGCTGATGTAGACGGTGGTCGCTCTGGCTCCACCGCTGGAGCTCGCCTCCTCACATACTGAAGTAGCATACTGTTCCTGATGTGCCCTTCCACCTCATCCTTCAGATGTCTACAGTCGTTAGTGTTATGACCATTCAGTTCGTGGAATAAGCAGTATCTGTCTGATTTCCTCTCGTCAACAGTGGGATCCCTTCGTATTGGCCTACGGTAGGGAACTTGCTCTCGTGTATCTTGGTAGATTCGCTCCAAACTCTCATTCAGCTCTGAATAAGTGGTGAATCGTGGCTCTCTCCGCAGTCGCTTTGACCTGTCACCATTGTCCTCAGCCTTTCGTTTTCCTTTATCCTTGCCTGAATCATTTTCGAGAGGCTTTTTGTCTTTAAGTGCATAAACTTCTATTCCCTCTCCTTCTTCTCTTTCAGCATTAGCGTCTTCCAATCGTAAAAACTTTTCTGCCTCGTGATAGAATTCTCCTAGATCCATTGGTGGATCCTTAGTTAATGAATTTTTGAATTCCGTGCCATCAGCTACTCCGGACACAGCTGCCATCATAACCATGGATGGATCTGGCCGATACACCGATGCTGCTGCTGCATTGAACCGCGTCAAGAAATTCCTCAAAGACTCCCCAGCTTTCTGCTTTAGCGTCGCCCAACTCATCACATTCTTGGGTCTCGAAATATGAACTCTGAATTGTCTCATAAATTTCTCAATCAAATCGGTCCATGTCCCAATGGAGCCGCTCTCTAGCTGTCTGAACCATAAAGCTGCTATGTCTGTCAAATACAATGGGAAGCACCGGGCCATGACTTCCTGTGATGCTCCCAGCACTTCCATGTGCCTTATATACCTCGTTAGATGGACCACAGGGTCCGTCCTCCCATCATAGCCTTCTACTGTTGGCAGTTTGAATTCTGGTGGGTTCCTAGCCAACCTAATCGTAGGAGAAAAGGGACTCTTGTTCAAGTATTCAAGATCTCTGTTTACTAATCCGCCCCTCATGGCTCGCCTGACCATCTCTGCCAATCTATCATTGTCTCCAAGCTGTAGTCCTTGTTCGCTACCTTCGATCTGCCCCCCGAGTCCGTGTGAGCTTTCGGGTGTCTGCCCCCCTGGCTGAGCGTTCATCCCTCTATTGCCGCCAGGTTGCTCGGATGTCCTTGTCTCTCTTCCCAGGTTCGGATCAATATGTCCTAAGTGTATGCCCCCCAGCTCCGGCGCTGCGCCAGATGGTCCTGCTCCGTTCTGGATTCTGGTTGTTCCTTGATTTTGCGCTCCAAGTTGTCCAATTTGTTGAAGCAAATTCTGGATCATCTCCTCCTGTCTCTTCATCATCGTCTCCATCTCATCCCTGGTGATGAAGATCGATGCTTGGTTTGCTCCTGAGGAAGCCTCTTGACTCCCTTCGTGCTGACATCGCTCTGGTGTCTGCCTTTTACTAGTTTGTCTCGTCATAGCTTTTCAAATCTGAACTTTTAAACCTTCAAATTCAACTTCCAAGCGGTAGAATCCCTGAGTTCAGCTCTCAGTGAAAGCACCAAAGTGTTTGCGCCAAAATTGGTCACAAACCCCGAATGTTGTGAAAGCACCAAAGTGTTTGCGCCAAAATTGGTCACAAACCCCGAATGTTGTGAAAGCACCAGTATATGAATATAAATCAACAATATTCACACACAAATCTCAAATCTAAGCAAACAGAGTATCACAATTCAGAAATAATGAACAGAAACACGAGATTTATAGTGGTTCGGCGATCTTGCCTACGTCCACTCTGAAGTTGATGATTTTATTGATGTTCACTCGATGATTATAATCTCTTCTAATGTAGTACAACTGAAATTATATTCTAAGTCTCAATCAAAGGTAGCGGTGGTGTTCTGGAGTAAATCTGGTAGAATTTGGGCGCTCTTCAGTACTTAGAATTCTCCGACCCCTTTTCTGAATGACCAGAGGCTCTATTTATAGGTGTAGGAGGCTGATATTTCGCCTAAAATGAGGGGGGACCAGTTCTTGTACGTCAGGGGGCCCACATGGCTGAAATCTGGAGATCCGGGCCCACTTTGGGATCGATTCGACCCTTGGTTCGAATCGATCAAGAAATCATCCAATCGAGCTGAAATTTGGTGTGGACATTCTTCATCATGTGCTTAAGCTTCTATGAAAATTTCATGGCATTTGGACTTGTAGAACTTGAGTTATGATCGATTCAAGATTGCATTTCTGGTGGCGATGCTCTGTTCGAATCGATATGGTTCGAATCGATTGCTTCGAATCGATCCTCCTGCGCGTGAAGACCATGGCGTGGCGCGCATGCTTCGGGTCAACCCTCCTTTATCTCCGAGTTTTACTGAGTCGTACCCGAGGTTTTAGCTGCTTTGACTGGGGATTCGTGGTAGTGGATTCGAAGATATCCCTCTTCGATCGATTCGAAGCGAGGCCCAGTGGGATGGATTCGAAGCATGGTCTGTGGATGGGTTCGAATCACTATGTGGCTGATGGATTCGAACGTTGGAGGAAACGAATGTGGATTCGATGCTTGACCCTCTGAAGGATTCGAAGTGAAGTGGCGTTATGGATTCGACGTGACTTGTCTTGAACCGATTCGTAGCGCCGTGACTTGATCGATTCGAAGGGTATCCTTGCTCATCGATTCGGAGTAGGGGAAATTCGATGGAGTCGAACACAGACTATCTCGTGGATACGAAGCCTGGTCACCAGATCGATTCGAACGCCAGCTCCTTCTATGGATTCGAACACATGACTGTCTACCCTAAATTGCATCGGTGATAACTTGAGCGTACGAACTTGGATTGACTCGAAATTTGGAACGCTGGTTCTCATGACTTTGCTTGATGTGTCTTATCAATTATAGCCCGATCCGGGCTTGGACAAAAATCATTGATATCCATGGTGAAACAGCGTATAACGAACTTTTACGACGAACTGTCTTTAGTTTTCCAGTCAACTTTTTGGTGTCACGGCCTTGCCAAAAGGCGGGATAACACCCTAGTTAAAACTTATCGGATTTACTTGGCTAATCGGCGAAATATTTCATCTTGAACCGTCAGCCTTTATTGTATATCCAGACAATAAGTTCTACGAAGCATTAATTCCCTTCTTATCCAATTTCTTGGTTGTGTTCGTTTTGGTCCTGAACAGTACTTGGTTCTGCGAGTGTTTTAGAGAATAAAAGCCTTTTAATATTCTCATAGAGCCGACCCAGCTCATACTTACATAGGTGATCACAACCATTAAGAGTATCCTACATATACCCCACTTGTTATTTCCAAGATATGGTCATCATTAAAAACATAGTTTTAACCTTTAAATACTTCTGTAGGCATGCATTTATATTGTGCACCATAGGAATGGAGTTGGACTATGTCCACGCAAATGCATTACGTCTTGAGTTATTCAGAACTGGTTTGCCTATTGATCCTAGTCCTTGGGATCTCCAGTCGCTAGGATAGGTTTCCGTATAAGATAACCCCTGGTGGTTTAGGCTTTTAAACCCATTCCCCTCGATGCGCAGTCAATTTTCCCTCTTGATAAACCTTTAGTAAATGGATCCGCTAGGTTATCATTTGTTCTCACATAATCTATGGAAATAGTTCCATTTGAGAGTAACTGCCTAACTGTGTTATGGCGTCGAAGAATATGTCGTGACTTTCCATTATACACAAAGTTGTGCGCTCTGCTAAGCGCAGCTTGGTTATCACAGTGTATGCATATGGCCGGTACAGGTTTAGGCCAAAATGGAATATCTTCTAAAAAGTGACGAAGCCATTCTGCTTCTTCGCCTGCTTTATCTAAAGCGATGAACTCTGATTCCATAGTGGATCGAGCTATGCATGTTTGTTTAGTAGATTTCCATGACACTGCTGCCCCTGCTAGGGTAAATACATAACCACTTGTTGATTTTGATTCCTCTGAATCAGCAATCCAATTTGCATCACTATATCCTTCTAAGACGGCAGGATATTTTCCAGAATGTAAGGAATAATCTGTGGTATTTTTTAAATATCCAAGCACTCTCATTAGTGCTTTCCAGTGTTCCTTTCCTGGATTGCTTGTATACCTGCTCAGTCGACTTACTGCATAAGCTATATCCGGTCTTGTGCAATTCATGAGATACATGAGACATCCTATTACACGAGAGTATTCCAGTTGCATTACACTCTCATTAGTGTTTTTATGCAGTACTTCTGATGGATTAAAAGGTGTTCTCACTCCTTTAATTCCATAGTCTTGGAATTTTTCAATCACTTAGTCTACATAGTGTGACTGAGACAATTCAATTCCATTAGGAGTTCTTATTATTTTGATTCCCAAAATAACGTCTGCAACTCCTAAATCTTTCATATCGAAATTGCAAGTTAACATCTTCTTTATGGTCTCTATTACTTGAGTATTTGGACCAAATATTAACATATCGTCTACATATAAACAAATCATCACATATGATTGTCCAATTTGTTTATAATAAACACACTTATCGCATTCATTTATACGAAAACCGTTTCTCATCATGACACTATCAAATTTTGCGTGCCATTGTTTTGGAGCTTGTTTTAGTCCGTATAATGATTTTACTAATCTACAGACTTTGTTTTCATTTCCTTTGGAAATAAAACCTTCAGGTTGCTCCATGTAGATCTCCTCATCGAGATCTCCATTTAAGAATGCCGTCTTTACATCCATTTGATGAATTTCTAGACCATAAATTGATGCAATTGCTATTAGCATTCTTATAGAGGTTATTCGTGTTACTGGCGAATATGTGTCAAAGAAGTCTACTCCTTCTTTTTGACGATATCCTTTGGCTACTAATCTGGCTTTATACTTGTCGATAGAGCCATCTGCTTTCATTTTCTTCTTGAAAATCCATTTGCAGCCAATAGGTTTTATTCCTGGTGGAATATCAACAATTTCCCAAGTTTTATTACTTAGAATTGAATCAATCTCACTTTGGATTGCTTCTTTCCAACATGAAGATTCAGAAGATGACATTGCTTCCTTGTACGTTTGAGGTTCATGTTCTAACACATATGTGAAAAAATCCGAACCAAATGTCTTGGAAGTCCTAGCCCTTACGCTTCTTCTTGGTTCAACTTCCTCAATCTCATGATGATTTTCATCTTCATGTGAATTGCTTGATTCTTCTCTTGTCCTTTTAGGGACATTATTCCCTTCATTCCTTTTGTGCGGAAACACGTCTTCAAAGAATGAGGCATCTCTAGATTCCATGATTGTATTAACATGAATATCAGCTATATCAGACTTGAATACCAAAAATCTATAGGAACTACTATTTTGGGCTGGCCCTAAATAGTAACAATCTACTGTTTTTGGTCCAAGTTTGACTTTCTTGGGAGGCGGAACTGGAACTTTTGCCAAGCACCCCCACACTTTGAGGTATTTAAAACTTGGTTTGTGTCCTTTCCATATCTCATATGGAATTGTTCCTGTTTTATTATGAGGGACTTTGTTTAATATGTGATTAGACATATTTAAGGCTTCCCCCCACAAGTTCGTCGGTAGACCAGAAGTTAAAAGCATGGCGGTAATCATGTCTTTTAACGTTCTGTTCTTCCTCTCGGCTACACCATTTTGTTGTGGTGAATATGAAGCTGTTGTTTGATGAATTATACCATTTTCGGCACATAACTGTTCAAATGGTGATTCATATTCTCCACCTCGATCAGATCTCAATATCTTAATCTTTTTATTTAACTGATTTTCTATCTCAGCTTTGTACTTTATAAATGATGTAATTGCTTCATCTTTGCTATTCAAAAGATATACATAGCAATATCGCGTATAATCATCAATAAACGTGATAAAGTACTTTTTCCCACCTCTTGTAGGTAATGATTTAAAATCACATAAATCTGTATGAACCAAACCTAGTGGTTCGGTGCTTCTATCAACAGATTGAAATGGTTTTTTAACCATTTTTGCTTCTACACATGTCTCACATTTTGTAGTTCTTATCTACTTGGAATTTTGAAATTAATCCCAAGTTTGATAATATTTTCATTTTTCGGAAATTTATGTGTCCTAATCTATCATGCCATAGTAAAATTTCGTGCTCAAGCAAGTAAGAAACTTCAATTTTATTAATAGCACAATTAGAATACATAGTTTTATTGCCGATAACGGCTACATTTGCCTTAAATAGGCCATCACATGAATATCCTCTTCCGATATACATTCCAGCTTTGGACAGAACCATCTTGTCTGACTCGAACACCATTTTGAATCCTTTCTTTGATAATACTACACCAGAGATGAGATTCTTGCGTATGTCTGGAACGTGGAGCACGTCATTCAACTTGACAATTTTTCCTGAAGTAAACTTGAGGATTACTGTGCCACTGCCTTCGATCATAGATACTGCAGAATTACCCATATAGAGTTTCCCTTCATGATCGAATTTCTTGTATGTAGAGAACATGGATTTGTCAGAGCAGACATGACGAGTAGCGCCTGTGTCCACCCACCATTGGTTAGGATTCTGAACCATATTGCATTCAGATACAACTACCGAGAAGTTGGACTCATCCACTTGGACCACTTCCATGTTTTCTACTAAATTTGCCTCTTTGTTGCGATCCTTTTTGAGTCTGCAATCTCTAGCGGCATGTCCAACCTTTCCACAAACCCAACATTTACCATTAAACTTTTTGGTTAGTTTGTTGTCTTTTGGTTTGTTGTCTGGAGCTTTCCTTTTCTTCTGGAAATTCTTCTTTTTGTTTTTGGTCTTTGAATCTTCAGCCACAAATGCCTCCTCGCTTTGTTTTGTAATTCCACGGTTATCTGCCTCAATTTTCAATCGGACTATGTGATCCTGTAAAGAGATTTCCTTCTTTTTATGCTTTAGATAATTGCGGTAATCTCTCCACGACGGCGGCAGTTTTCCCATGATGGCTTCAACCAAAAACGATTCTCCAACCTTATGACCTTCCGCCTCGAGTTCATGAATAATGATTTGTAGTTCATGCAGTTGAGCAGTCACCGATTTGGAGTCGACCATCTTGTAGTCCATGAATTTGTCTACAATGAATTTCTTAAGACTGATATTCTGCGTCTTATACTTCGTGGCAAGTGCATTCCAGAGTGCTTTTGCTATCTTTAGAGGTTGATATACTTTGTATAACACCTTGTCGAGACAATTCAGAATATAGTTTCTGCAAAGGAAATCGTAATGTTTCCACGTAGCAACATCTGCTTCCTTGCCTAGTGCAGAAATCGGTTCCTCCTCCTCGAGATACCGTTGCAGACCGAGTGTGGTGAGGTAAAATAACATCTGATTCTGCCATGTTAAAAAGTCATCACCATCTCCTTTGAACGGTTCAGGTCTGTTGTGAGTAGTGGTCTTTGAAAATTCTACTGTTGCCATCTCTGTTTTAGTAAGAAAACAGTAAAATTCTTAAGATGTTATATGTCTAGTATATCAAAACAGAGAATAATCAATTATAAACTCGTCGCACAAGTTTATAACTCAGATTTCCACTACACTGGAATTCTGTGTTAATTATTATAACAATATGATTGTTGTAAATAAATTACAACAACCGCGTTATACTATTTGAATAAATAGTATAACCAAAATAAAGGATAGAATGTAGAATAAAGTATATAAATATACAAACAGACTAGAATTCTAACCGGAATATGTCTGAGGCTCATTGTAACGATTTCCTTAAGAATTTTATTTCAAAATTCTCCTAAGATACAACAGACGAATTCTGCTCGAAATTGTAATGAGTATATCACTCTGTGATTTGAATCAGTATTTATCAGAAGAGAAGAGAGAGATTCGGAATTGGAAAAATGAGTGAGAAAAATGAACAGTTTTCCTCCTTATTTATAGTTGGTCCGTATCTCTTCCGAACGGTCATGTCTGCACCCGTTCGCTCAAACAGTCGCATCTGTACCTCTTCGTACAGTCAAATCTATTCGCCCGCGTCGTTGCCCTTTAACGGGTCGCACCCGCTCATGTCGTATCCATTCGCCCGCGTCTGCTTCAGTTGGGTCGCGCCTCCTCAGTCCAAAACCCGCCCGCTTCTCTTCAAATTCCAGGCCCAACCCAGTTTTCAGCCGAAGCCCGAAACTGTTAAACAATAGCCTAGTAAAAAGAATGGTCATTTAAGACCCGTACCCGTACCCGGCCCGGCCCGGTTCGGTCGGACGGACGGCGGCGGCGACGCGCGCGTGTGTGGTGGTGATGCATGATCTCCCTCCTCACAACGAAGCATACATTTTGGAGCCCCAGGCCCCCAACCTCCTCATGAGAGAGCCATATATAAACTAATATAGCTCTCAATATTTTGGCGATGTGGGACTTTGTATATTTCCATTCATCTTATTTCTTAAGGAATTCCAACAATCCCCCACATGAATGATAATATACATATCCCCCACACAAAGCGAAATATCACAGAGTATATATGGATTTAATGCTTTATCGTGGATAAGTAGATATTTCACTTTGAACTTTCCCTAGTTAAAACTTATCGGATTTACTTGGCTAATCGGTGAAATATTTCATTTTGAACCGTCAGCCTTTATTGTATATCCAGACAATAAGTTCTACGAAGCATTAATTCCCTTCTTATCCAATTTCTTGGTTGTGTTCATTTTGGTCCTGAACAGTACTTGGTTCTACGAGTGTTTTAGAGAATAAAATCCTTTTAATATTCTCATAGAGCCGACCCAGCTCATACTTACATAGGTGATCGCAACCATTAAGAGTATCCTACATATACCCCACTTGTTATTTCCAAGATATGGTCATCATTAAAAAACTTAGTTTTAACCTTTAAATACTTCTGTAGGCATGCATTTATATTGTGCACCATAGGAATGGAGTTGGACTATGTCCACGCAAATGCATTACGTCTTGAGTTATTCAGAACTGGTTTGCCTATTGATCCTAGTCGAGGGATCTCCAGTCGCTAGGATAGGTTTCCGTATAAGATAACTCCTGGTGGTTTAGGCTTTTAAACTCATTCCCCTTGATGCGCAGTCAATTTTCTCTCTTGATAAACCTTTAGTAAATGGATCCGCTAGGTTATCATTTGTTCTCACATAATCTATGGAAATAGTTCCATTTCAGAGTAACTGCCTAACTGTGTTATGGCGTCGACGAATATGTCGTGACTTTCCATTATACACAAAGTTGTGCGCTCTACTTAGCGCAGCTTGGTTATCACAGTGTATGCATATGGCCGGTACAGGTTTAGGCCAAAATGGAATATCTTCTAAAAAGTGACGAAGCCATTCTGCTTCTTCGCCTGCTTTATCTAAAGCGATGAACTCTGATTCCATAGTGGATCGAGCTATGCATGTTTGTTTAGTAGATTTCCATGACACTGCTGCCCCTGCTAGGGTAAATACATAACCAATTGTTGATTTTGATTCCTTTGAATCAGCAATCCAATTTGCATCACTATATCCTTCTAAGACGGCAGGATATTTTCCATAATGTAAGGAATAATTTGTGGTATTTTTTAAATATCCAAGCACTCTCATTAGTGCTTTCCAGTGTTCCTTTCCTAGATTGCTTGTATACCTGCTCAGTCGACTTACTGCATAAGCTATATCTGGTCTTGTGCAATTCATGAGATACATGAGACATCCTATTACACGAGAGTATTCCAGTTGCATTACACTCTCATTAGTGTTTTTATGCAGTACTTCTGATGGATTAAAAGGTGTTCTTACTCCTTTAATTCCATAGTCTTGGAATTTTTCAATCACTTTGTCTACATAGTGTGACTGAGACAATTCAATTCCATTAGGAGTTCTTATTATTTTGATTCCCAAAATAACGTCTGCAACTCCTAAATCTTTCATATCGAAATTGCTAGTTAACATCTTATTTATGGTCTCTATTACCTGAGTATTTGGACCAAATATTAACATATCGTCTACATATAAACAAATCATCACATATGATTGTCTAATTTGTTTATAATAAACACACTTATCGCATTCATTTATACGAAAACCGTTTCTCATCATGACACTATCAAATTTTGCGTGCCATTGTTTTGGAGCTTGTTTTAGTCCGTATAATGATTTTACTAATCTACAAACTTTGTTTTCATTTCCTTTGGATATAAAACCTTCAGGTTGCTCCATGTAGATTTCCTCATCGAGATCTCCATTTAAGAATGCCGTCTTTACATCCATTTGATGAATTTCTAGACCATAAATTGATGCAATTGCTATTAGCATTCTTATAGAGGTTATTCATGTTACTGGCGAATATGTGTCAAAGAAGTCTACTCCTTCTTTTTGACGATATCCATTGGCTACTAATCTGGCTTTATACTTGTCGATAGAGCCATCTGCTTTCATTTTCTTCTTGAAAATCCATTTGCAGCCAATAGGTTTTATTCCTGGTGGAATATCAACAATTTCCCAAGTTTTATTACTTAGAATTGGATCAATCTCACTTTGGATTGCTTCTTTCCAACATGAAGATTCAGAAGATGACATTGCTTCCTTGTACGTTTGAGGTTCATGTTCTAACACATATGTGAAAAAATCCGAACCAAATGTCTTGGAAGTCCTAGCCCTTACGCTTCTTCTTGGTTCAACTTCCTCAATCTCATGATGAGTTTCATCTTCATGTGAATTGCTTGATTCTTCTCTTGTCCTTTTAGGGACATTATTCCCTTCATTCCTTTTGTGCGGAAACACGTCTTCAAAGAATGAGGCATCTCTAGATTCCATGATTGTATTAACATGAATATCAGCTATATCAGACTTGAATACCAAAAATCTATAGGCACTACTATTTTGGGCTGGCCCTAAATAGTAACAATCTACTGTTTTTGGTCCAAGTTTGACTTTCTTGGGAGGCGGAACTGGAACTTTTGCCAAGCACCCCCACACTTTGAGGTATTTAAAACTTGGTTTGTGTCCTTTCCATATCTCATATGGAATTGTTCCTGTTTTATTATGAGGGACTTTGTTTAATATGTGATTAGACATATTTAAGGCTTCCCCCCACAAGTTCGTCGGTAGACCAGAAGTTAAAAGCATGGCGGTAATCATGTCTTTTAACGTTCTTCCTCTCGGCTACACCATTTTGTTGTGGTGAATATGAAGCTGTTGTTTGATGAATTATACCATTTTCGGCACAGAACTGTTCAAATGGTGATTCATATTCTACACCTCGATCTGATCTCAATATCTTAATCTTTTTATTTAACTGATTTTCTACCTCAGCTTTGTACGTTATAAATGATGTAATTGCTTCATCTTTTCTATTCAAAAGATATACATAGCAATATCGCGTATAATCGTCAATAAACGTGATAAAGTACTTTTTCCCACCTCTTGTAGGTAATGATTTAAAATCACATAAATCTGTATGAACCAAACCTAGTGGTTCGGTGCTTCTATCAACAGATTGAAATGGTTTTTTAACCATTTTTGCTTCTACACATGTCTCACATTTGTAGTTCTTATCTACTTGGAATTTTGAAATTAACCCCAAGTTTGATAATATTTTCATTTTTCGGAAATTTATGTGTCCTAATCTATCATGCCATAGTAAAATTTCGTGCTCAAGCAAGTAAGAAACTTCAATTTTATTAATAGCACAATTAGAATACATAGTTTTATTGCCGATAACGGCTACATTTGCCTTAAATAGGCCATCACATGAATATCCTCTTCCGATATACATTCCAGCTTTGGACAGAACCATCTTGTCTGACTCGAACACCATTTTGAATCCTTTCTTTGATAATACTGCACCAGAGATGAGATTCTTGCGTATGTCTGGAACGTGGAGCACGTCATTCAACTTGACAGTTTTTCCTGAAGTAAACTTGAGGATTACTGTGCCACTGCCTTCGATCATAGATACTGCAGAATTACCCATATAGAGTTTCCCTTCATGATCGAATTTCTTGTATGTAGAGAACATGGATTTGTCAGAGCAGACATGACGAGTAGCGCCTGTGTCCACCCACCATTGGTTAGGATTCTGAACCATATTGCATTCAGATACAACTACCGAGAAGTTGGACTCATCCACTTCCATGTTGTCTACTAAATTTGCCTCTTTGTTGCGATCCTTTTTGAGTCTGCAATCTCTAGCAGCATGTCCAACCTTTCCACAAACCCAACATTTACCATTAAACTTTTTGGTTCGTTTGTTGTCTTTTGGTTTGTTGTCTGGAGCTTTCCTTTTCTTCTGGAAATACTTCTTTTTGTTTTTGGTCTTTGAATCTTCAGCCACAAATGCCTCCTCACTTTGTTTTGTAATTCCACGATTATCTGCCTCAATTTTCAATCGGACTATGAGATCCTGTAAAGAGATTTCCTTCTTTTTATGCTTTAGATAATTGCGGTAATCTCTCCACGACGGCGGTAGTTTTCCCGTGATGGCTTCAACCAAAAACGATTCTCCAACCTTATGACCTTCCGCCTCGAGTTCATGAATAATGATTTGTAGTTCATGCAGTTGAGCAGTCACCGATTTGGAGTCGACCATCTTGTAGTCCATGAATTTGTCTACAATGAATTTCTTAAGACTGATATTCTGCGTCTTATACTTCGTGACAAGTGCATTCCAGAGTGCTTTTGCTGTCTTTAGAGGTTGATATACTTTGTATAACACCTTGTCGAGACAATTCAGAATATAGTTTCTGCAAAGGAAATTGGAATGTTTCCACGTAGCAACATCTGCTTCCATGCCTAGTGCAGAAATCGGTTCCTCCTCCTCGAGATACCGTTGCAGACCGAGTGTGGTGAGGTAAAATAACATCTGATTCTACCATGTTAAAAAGTCGTCACCATCTCCTTTGAACGGTTCAGGTCTGTTATGAGTAGTGGTCTTTGAAAATTCTACTGTTGCCATCTCTGTTTTAGTAAGAAAACAGTAAAATTCTTAAGATGTTATATGTCTAGTATACCAAAACAGAGAATAATCAATTATAAACTCGTCGCACAAGTTTATAACTCAGATTTCCACTATACTAGAATTCTGTGTTAATTATTATAACAATATGATTGTTGTAAATAAATTACAACAACCGCGTTATACTATTTGAATAAATAGTATAACCAAAATAAAGGATAGAATGCAGAATAAAGTATATAAATATACAAACAGACTAGAATTCTAACCGGAATATGTCTGAGGCTCGTCATAACGATTTCCTTAAGAATTTTATTTCAAAATTCTCCCAAGATACAACAGACGAATTCTGCTCGAAATTGTAATGAGTATATCACTCTGTGATTTGAATCAGCATTTATCAGAGGAGAAGAGAGAGATTCGGAATTGGAAAAATGAGTGAGAAAAATGATCAGTTTTCCTCCTTATTTATAGTTGGTCCGTATCTCTTCCGAACGGTCGTGTCTGCACCCGTTCGCTCAAACAGTCGCGTCTGTACTTCTTCGTACAGTCAAATCTGTTCGCCCACGTCGTTTCCCTTTAACGGGTCGCACCCGCTCATGTCGTATCCATTCGCCCGCGTCTGCTTCAGTTGGGTCGCGCCTCCTCAGTCCAAAACCCGCCCGCTTCTCTTCAAATTCCAGGCCCAGCCCAGTTTTCAGCCGAAGCCCAAAACTGTTAAACAATAGCCTAGTAAAAAGAATGGTCATTTAAGACCCGTACCCGTACCCATACCCGGCCTGGTTCGGTCGGACGGACGGCGGCGGCGGCGCGCGCGTGTGTGGTGGTGATGCATGATCTCCCTCCTCACAACGAAGCATACATTTGGGAGCCCCAGGCCCACAACCTCCTCATGAGAGAGCCATATATAAACTAATATAGCTCTCAATATTTTGGCGATGTGGGACTTTGTATATTTCCATTCATCTTATTTCTTAAGGAATTCCAACAATCCCCCACATGAATGATAATATACATATCCCCCACACAAAGCAAAATATCACAGAGGATATATGGATTTAATGCTTTATCGTGGATAAGTAAATATTTCACTTTGAACTTTCCCTAGTTAAAACTTATCGGATTTATTTGGTTAATCGGTGAAATATTTCATCTTGAACCGTCAGCCTTTATTGTTCGCGACCTAAAAGTGGCGATGTGGGACTTTGTATATTTCCATTCATCTTACTTAAGGAATTTCAAAAGTCTATCCACTGCAGGACTAGCTATAACAATCAGAAAGGAAAGAAATACAAATACAAAATTAACTATCCATCTCTGATACTTTAACTGTTCTACTCAACACACATGTTCAAAGATAACGATATTGTATACACCTTTGTATTACAAAAGAAATGCCGAATTTACATAACCCAACTAATGGAGTTCATAGGTGGCACTTCAAACAAATTTAAAATAAACAATAAAAAAACGAATGGTTCAGCTCTGTACTGAACAATCAAACCGAAAAGTTATTGTCAAAAAAAAATAAATAAATAAACAAACAGAATATAAAAAATAAAAAAACTTGCTTATACAGTAAACCTCATCAAGACGTGATTAGCTTCGTCTTGTTATTCTCGTTCATCCTAGTATATTGTTAGCAAATACTAGACTTGTTAGTCGCCACTAGCTAGTAAATTCTCAACCCTTTACGGATTCAGGAAGAGTAAGGGAAACTCTAGGACTAGGAATGCCCATATAAGCAAGCCTTGGACTAAGTCTAACCCTTGGACTAGGACGTGGAGATGGAATTGGAATTCTGTTTCCCCTCGGCGAAGGCACAACTCTAGGCGAGAGGTTAACTTGTTCAAGCGCCTTTGATTGAAGTTCAGTTGGATAATCACGTAAACATCCAATACGAGGTCCAGTACCCGTACTCCATTTGCATGATAATGGCCTGCCTGATCCGAACACTTCTCTGCTTTCCTTGGCTTCCCTAGATTCCTCTTGCACCAACTCTACTACCTCAGCAATGTTTCTAGTCTTTGTTGATGGGAATACATCATCATCCACTGAATGTCTCTGTATAGAACATAAATTGGATTTTATTTTTTTAATTAGTTTTGATGCCAGACTTGTTATATATTGACTGATGTAAGTCAATGACAAAGGATTTACCTTGACGTCCGCTAGGTCTACGTTATTATCCTGAAGAAAACTTATAAATTCCTTGAAATTCTCTTCAGTCGGTAGATAATGACCACTGTATGGCCATATTGCTTTTAGTACACCTTCCTTGACTACCATTCTACCGGCAGCTGTTATAGCTCCTCCAGCCAAAAAACTCGAATGTTGAAAAGACCCTTTTTTCTTCTGCTCATCAGTACATAAATATATTTAGAATATGTTTTTCTTCTTTATCGCAACTAAAAGCAATATAAATTTTTATATTAGTCCAACTTTTTACCTGTCCAACATACAAGGTTCTTGCTGTGCTGAGAACAAAAATCCATTTCGTACCATCAACAGTGTCAATTAGAATTTCGTTGTGCCTATATACAAGTTTCCCTTCCTTAACAATTACTTCATATTTTTTCCTTTCTTCCTATAATTTTGAAAATTGGAATTTCGTTAGTTTCGCAAATTAATTAATTATTAATGTACGTAAAGAACGCATATTAGTTTAATGAACACATACTGGTCCAAGATATTGAATGCATTGTCGCTGAAGATTGGCTCTTGAACATTTCTCGATATTTACTTCTCGACCATTTCCTACATCCAACCTACATTATTGAAAACAAAGACGTTTAGCTAACAATACAGGAAAAATATTTAATGATATAATTGTGTGATATATGCAAGTAACTGTACCAGTAAAAAAATGGTTCAGTGCATTCGCTGTTGAACCATACATCATAGTAGAGATGCAAGTTGTGTCCATAACGATGACGTGGGTCAATCTGTACAAAATTTAGGAAATTCATTTAAGCATCGGATTATTGTTTATCAATGATCAAGTATTGTCAGGAGTTAAGGAAGAAGATCACACATACCGCTTCTAGCCAGTGTTGTAGCGCAAGCTTTTGTGCCTTTTCATCTTTAGACAAACCTTTACCCACCTAAACAAGATAATAATATTAAACACGATTATTTTTTGCAAAATTTTATCATTATAAAGTTTTATTAGTATTAGCTGTGTAGAATTTACCTTAGCTGCTCTCGTTCGTGCTCTCGCCCATCGAGATACTGCTGTCTCTTGTTTCTCTACATCAAAGAATGATATAGAACTATGCTTTAGGGAAGCAAAATCAAGTGCTTTCCACCTACAAAACCAAATGAATGTTAGAATATAAAACTAATCAAGTATATGCAAAATTGACAACTCAATGCTGTGTTTATATTTCTAGACTTACCAGAGCTCCTCCACAACTACTGCACAATCAGCAAGATTCCTTCGGGTTCTGTAACTCTTATAAACCTTCTGTAGCTTCACAGCTGCAGCATCTAGCTCGCTCCTTGGCCTTGGTGAGATAAATTCAAGACAAGGACTTAGATTCAATGAGGGCCTTTTGACATTTAAAGGATGGTTAATTCCGCTCTTAAAGGTGATGTGCTCTTCCTGCTTATTGTGCTGATCAACATTTTCTGTTTTTGTTTCTTCAACTTGTTGCCAATTCTTGAAGCTCAGTGATCTTTCTAGGGAAATAGCGTCAGAACCTTTCGGTGAAAATTTAATCTCAGAAGCAAGTTTTTCAAAGCTCAAGGACTTCAGCATGATTTTCACTTCGTTTTCAGTAAAGCTGAATGATTTTGCTAGAACTGCTTCAACATCTTTCGCATTCAAGATTGAATTTCTCATGACTTCAATTCCTGACCAAGAAAGCGAGGAGAGCGATATGCCCATATACCTGAAAGTGCTGCTCTTTGTTCAGATTGCTAGTATTATAGATTTAAAGTAGATATGCGATTCTTTATAAAATTCTAAGCTATACATGTGCTTCTTTATACAATTCTAGGCTATTCATGACCAAACAACAAGCTAAAGTTCTTTACAAATTACTACAACGAAGAAAATATATATCCACAATTGAAGTACCTTGTGAATTCGTTGGAGGAGTTCAACAAAGGACTCTTGAAAAAAATGGATGAGAGAAAGAGAAAATGCTTATGGGAGGAATTGAATGATTTGTTAGTTTATGCAACTTGTTAGAGCAACTGTCATCTGTATTTATACTAACATTAAATATGTGGGGTCGTATAATAAACGAGTAGAGCAGTTGACACACTGTAAAATTAAACCTTCAATTACGAAATGTGGACAAATAAAGCTGATCCTAGCTTTATGTTTTTCTATGTTGAATTCAAAATGCGAGCTGTTGGAAATCTGGTAAAGTTGATTTCATAGCAAGCTCATTTCTTCGGTTTGTTCAATATTGTAGACTCTCTAGTCTATAGTATGATATCTTGAATAATGAATTATTTCACAAGTTTTTGACCTTTGAAATGTTCAGTATTTAATTCCATACCGAATCACACCCTTGGATTTTGCATTTAAATGGGACAAAGAGAGAGATGGGTCAACAATTTGTTGTTGGCTACGGATAACTTCTAGATTAGTAGCATGTTATTTCAATGTATACAGTTGGACTATATATTTTGCATTATATCGGAATATGATTCATGCTCTGGTTTGAAGCAAAAAAATTTTATGGTGTCATTCACTGCATAGGACGCTTTACTTTCCAAGTCTCGAGTCCGGACGTGATATGAACTTGTTTTTTTAACTTAGAGCATCACCAATATTTAGTATATGGATTACACTCACTTCAGTAATCAAACTCCGAAATTGCTTCCATTAGATTACCGGAGGGTATAATATTACTAAAGTCGATGTGAGATAATATAGTTGTAAGCATAAATTAAGCGTCTACTCAACAGACGTTTGCCTTTCTGGTACCTGACAAACAAATGCTCAAACAAGAATGTTTTTTTTTAAACGTCTATTTTACAATGGCTATTTTTGCAATAACAGATTTAATTCTTATTTAAAGTTCAAAGTTTTACAAGCACTTCATACCATATTACTGTTAAATTTATGTGGTACAAAATCTAATATTAAAGAGAAATAAATACATATACGAATATGCATATTATAATATATATAATAAGAATTTTTTTTCTCTATGATTGGAAAATCAAATTATTTGTTCCCACATACCTGGTGACTTGAACATCAAATAATTGGTTGTTGTTATAAATATAGTCTTCATTTTTTATTATGATGTGTGGAACAATGTTTTGTGCTTTTTTTTCATATTTGTTTTTCTAGTCCAAACATCCATTAAATAATAGTAGACCCAAAGAATTTCTAGCACCCGTATTAATTTTATAAGTTTTCTCCCTTCTTCTTATTTCTCTCTTCGTATTTTAAAGTTTATATAATTATTTTCATTAATTACCTTCTAATATTTTATATTCAAGATCGTGTGTTTAGATTAATTAAATAATCAAAAAGTTATACTATTTAAATATATTCAGTTAACAAAAATATATTAATATTTCTTATAAACATTAAAGAACAACAATTTCAATATGTATGCAACCATTGTACCAACCAAAATTATAAAATTAATTTTTTATTCAGTTATAATGATGTATAAATCACATAAAAGAATAATAACAACAAATTTAGTTTGTAACTAAGTTATCGTAATAAATTCATTATATATTGCATTGTGAAATTTTATTTTTAACCTCGAATACCAACGTTTAAAATTACCACAATTATTTGCAAAACCTACCTCACTTTCTCCTAATATTATACATTTTAGTCATTATATTTAAATTAATAATGCAATCATATAAACCAATTAGGTAAATTCAATTAACTAAAATTTGTTAATTCGTCTATTAAATTATGAAAATATGAAATTTTTAATATGTGATATTTAATATATTAATAAAAATAGTAAAGTATATTTTTTCATAGAAGTAAAGTTGCGTAAGTCACATAACATAATGTTATATATAAACAATAATAATAAATTCAATCCAAAATTCGTTTATCTCAATATTTTCATCATGTAATGCTTTACAAAATTATGTTTTTTTAATTCTATACATGCAATTAAAATTTCTTTAACCATTAAAAAATTCCCGAGGTTCCCTTTTAATATTTTACATTTAAGCCCATATATTAGAACTAATTACGTAATCTTAAACTTTGTAAATAAATTCAGTAAACGGTTATTCATGGATTCGCTTAATAAATCATAAAAATATGAAAATTTCAATATTTATATCATATTCATATTAGCAAAAATAGTGAAAATATAAAAATACATCAATCGCGGAACATGAATTACATACAAATGAATAGCAATCATAACTTTAATTTATAATTCATTTATGTCAATATATTTACTACGCAGTGCATTTTAAAATTCTTTTTCAACATCAATTACCTACATTTTGAAATGTCTACAATAATTTACAAAACTCCCCTCAAGCTAATATTGTACTTAAGTCAATATATTTAAATTAATTATGCAATCTTGAATTTAAATATTCAAGTAATTTCAATTAACATATATTTATTAATTCATCTAATAAATCCTAAATATGATAGTATTGATATGTATACCATAATATATCAACAAAAGCGGTAAAATTAAGTTTTTCATTCAAACACAAAAATATACAAATCACGTAATATAAACAATACACGTAAACAATAGTAAGAAAGTTAATTTATTATTTATTTCCTCAATAAATTTTAGCTTCAAATACTTATATCTAAGCATTTCCACAGTTATCTACGAACCCTCCTCTATTCTTTCCTAATACTTTTTATTTGAATCCATATATTTACTACTTACGAAATCTCAAAAATTTAAACTATTCAAATAATCTCAGTAAATAGTTGGTCTATTCTTCTAATAAATCATATATATATATATATATATATGTATGTATGTATGTATGTATGTGTGTGTGTGTGTATGTATGTAATGGTATAATTATTTTTTCCATTCAACTATAAATATACATAAATCACATAACATAAATTATGTGCATAAAATAACATAAATTATGTACATAAACAATAAAGATAAAGTTAATTTCTAAATCAATTATAGTTCATTTATCTTAAAAAGTTAATCATACACTTTATATTAAATTATGTTTTTAACATCAAATAACTCCCCAATAAAATTTCTACAATTTTGACAAAAGCCTTCTTAATTCTTTCGTAATGTTTACCTTTGAGATCGTATATTTAAACTAATTACATAATTTAAAATTTAATATATTTAAACAAATTTAGTTGAATAATATTTGTTTATAATATTCTAATAAATAATTAAAATATCTCAGTTTCAACGTGTATACTATATTCATACTAATAAAAGCAATAAAATTAGTTTTTACTCAAATATAAAGATATATAACATAAATTAGACATAAACAATAATACTAATTTTAATATATAGTTAATTTATTTAGTGGAAAATAAGTACAAGGACAAACTTTGAAAAAAAATTAGGCTGAAGGATAACAAGTTTCATTCTTCGATTGAAGAACAAACTTTGAAAAAAATTAGGCTAAAGAACAATGCTAAATATATCTAACATTTTGTACAGTGAAAAATTGAATATAATTTTAGTTATAACTAGTATTTTATATAGTGTAAAAACTGAATATAATGCTAGTTATAACTAACATTGTCCTTCAGTCTAATTAATCACTACAAGAGAAACCGGCTATTCCAACGGGTTCAAGCCGTTGGCGGCCGTTGGGAGCCGTTGGAAAAGCCGTTGGAATAGCATTCACGCTTTCCAACGGCTTCCAATGGAAGCAACGGGGCTATTCCAACGGCTTTTTCAATGGCTTCAAACTGCGTCTAGCTGATGGAGGCCGTTGGAAGCCATTGGTTTAAAATGACCAAAGAGTCGTTGGTAGCCGTTGCTAATCTGGGTGAAATTTTTTTTATAACAGCAAGCCATTCACCTTCCAGCCACACACAATCAATATATATCCATTTCTATTCCATTTCCACTCCATTTCACATATATATAACATATCCAACACATTATACCACAAACAATATAAACAACCAAAAATCAACATCAAACATTACATTTTCAAACCAAACTTCAAGTCAATATGTACATAAACAACAAAACCCTCACCAACACCAACTCCATATTCAAGTCAATATATATAATGCAAACACTTAAACCTCGCCACCTCAAAGTCAATATATACACAATAACCATCAAACACAATCATCACCACCTCAAAGTCAATATATACAATAACCAACCACAAAGACAATAATCATCATACCTCTCAAGCATCATCATCACCTCCGGAAGCACCAGACGACGAAGGGAAGGAACCATGCCTCTGCACGTACTCCGCTAAACGTTGATTCAGCTGCTCCATTTGTATAGCGCGAAGACGGTCCTGCTTTTGCAGCTGCTCAACCATGGCTCTAAGCTATTTTATTTCAGCTTTGTCACACGCCTTTTGAGCTGCCCGAACCTGCAAATAGAATGTGAGATGTTCACATTTGTATTATAATCATTTTCTTAAGCAATGCATATTTTAAAATATAGAAACGTAAATGACGTGATCTTAAGCAATGCACATACCATAAGGAAATGCATATTTTATTAAATGATAATGGTGCAGGATGATAATGGTGCATATTTTTTTTTGATTCATGTTTTTGGTTCCTAATGTAAAATAGCGAACCCTTTTCTTGGAATATATACCACAAGGAAATGGATTCTTTTTAATACAATATATAGGTATTAAAAGTATTCTTATATATTTTTTTTGGTTCATCCATTTTCATCACATATCTTTGTATATTTTTCCTTTTTTCTTATCTAATATTTATAAATCATGTATATGTTAGATTTAACTCACGTAGAAATCATCATATGTATAGTGTATCTATAGGTTAATTTATTAAATATAATATTGCAATGTTTATAAGATTACCGCTTGATTTCCATAGCCATAGCGCCTATTCCGCTGCGTCGGATCCATAATAACGTCGAAAATATTATCATGCTCCTCTACCGTCAACTCATCGCGATCTGATTCTGAAAGCAGCTCTGCCCGTGCCTCCTAAAATTTTGCCTAAAATAAAAAACAATTATAGGTTAAAATTAGTAGAATAGGATTTAAACTTATCGATATTAATAAAATAAGATTTAAAATATGCATACATATGCAGCCGTCGCCTTATCATCATCATCCCACTGATATGTAATATTGCCAGCATTGTCTGCTTGTCTTGATGCGTGGGTGCGGGTAAATACCTCCATCATAGACACGGGACGTCCAAGCGATCTTTCCTGCAATAAATAATTTATATATTTTAATTTTTCATAGCTAATTACTGAACTGATTAATATACAAAATGTAATAACGGTTTAGATTCGTAATTGATAAATTTACCAAGTCCTCACGGTGATGCTGAAAAGACTTGGATCCCCATGATTCGTTACAGAATTCTACTTCTATTGGTAGAGATCCTCTCCGACTCCACCTACAATTTAAATTGAATATTATATTTACTAATTGCGAAATAATTAACTATATATTTGGTAGATTTACCTTGAACTCGTCGGTCTCCCACCAACTCATCCAAGAATCCCATACGGAAGCGCCCATCCAGTTCGGTTTCTTCTCCAATTTTTTAAGAGCTGACATTACCTCCCTGTAATTTTTGGTGACCTCCCTGTAATAGGCCAAGATGAATATTTAGAACAAAACTGAGAAAACGGTGAAAATCCATCAGTACACAAACCTAGTCTAACGTTACGGCTCTCCGTTGCGAAATCGGGATATTTCTTATCAAAATACTTCCATGCTTCTCCATCAGATGAGTGTATTAACGTACCTTCTTAAGGTGTTCTCACACTGTGCCATCTCATATGATGCGCTGTTACAGATGATGCATATAACCTTTGAAGTCTAGGAGTGATAGGTAAATAATGCATACGCTTGTATGGAACTTCTTTTCCTTTTTTTTTCCTTGGTTTGTATCTTTCTTGATTACATATTTTATAATTCCGAAGACTGACCTCATCTTTCCAAAACAACATGCAACCATTTAGATATGTATCAATTTTTTGATACGTCAAACCGAAAGATGACATAAGTTTTTTCACTTTATAATAATTTTCGCACATTAAATTATCTGATGGCATATGGCGTTTAGCAGCTTGTACAACAGCCGTAAATTCGGCTTCCGTGAGGTTGTACTTTGATTTCATTGCAATGTACTCTGCAGTTGCCGATAATTGAGTGCCGCTAGTACATCCATTCCAAAGAGGTTTCTTAGCAGCATCCAATAAATCATATATATTTTTCGCTCCAACATTTGGTTCCTCTTCGACGTTAACATCGTCGTTATTAATTTCAACAGTAGAGAACATTGATCTTGCTGCATCTTCAACCATATGTTCTATGAGATTCGTTGTACTAACTTCATCAACCTCTATTGACTGTTCTTCGTTACGTGTTATAATTTCTCCATGACGATCCCACACCAAATAATTGGTTACGAAACCATATTGGCGCAAATGAATCCTAACCATATTCGGTACTAAATGCTTCAACAATTTGCACCTACTACATGGACAATGAATTTCTACGTCGTTTCCAATATTACTTAAAGCAAATTCGACAAACACATTTACCCCGTTAAGAAAATGTTTACTTATTGAGCCTACTATTTCTCTTCTTTGATACATCCAGCTCTGATCAATAAAATAATTGACCATTTTTCCTACTGTAAAACCTATGATCAATAGTAAAAAAATTATTAATCAAATTCGATATGCACATTTAGATTTTACTGTTTTTTATAATCCATTTTCGTTTATATACAAAGTTATATTTCTTGCTATTTTGTTTACATTTTTGTACCTTTTGTGATGGTCGGTTATCCTACTTCCCATTACAAACACAATAGTAATTACATTTCTTAAATCATATCATTATAAACGATTTTCCAAAATTTCGACAGCACTTCCCCCGTGTTCCTTGTATCGTACACATATGCATGTACACAAGGAACGAAAAGGAAATGTCATCGAAATTTTGTGAACCGTTTATAACGATATGATTTACGAAACGTAATTACTTTATAGTGTTTGTAACTTGTCCAATACAGGGACAAATCCAACAAATATTGTATCAGATGAATATGAATATCTGTTTTGCAATAAAAACGAATATTCATACAACGATCATATACAACACTTGTCAGGCGGGGCCAAAAATTCACTAAGGGATTTAAATTTTGTTTATATGTTACCGTTTTATTAAATATATAAAATAAAGCATATTATGCATTATTTTATTTATATTCTACTATTTTATTAAATATATAGTAAATTATATGATTTTTACTATTTCGCAAAATATATAATTCATGTGTATATATATACTAAATTATATACTTATCTAATGCTAATATATTTTGTAAAAGATATAATTCATGTTCGTAAAATATTCGACTAATTCATGTTTGCCTAATATTTTTCAAAACATACACAAAATAATTTAAATCAATCCTAACTAATCTAACGCTAACTCAAATGCGCATTTACACTAAATTATCAACATATGTATATATGTGCATAATATATATACACAAACAATTTGGACATTTTGATGGTAATAATTGTAATTAGCACTTAGTTTGGTATAATAAACAATCAATAGGCCATTAGATACAACTATAACAACAAATTAAACACAAAATTAGCAAAATTTAAAATTTTAGGGTTTTTAGCAAAACCTGATTTTGGAGTGTATTTGGATGGAGAGAGGCCGCTGGTGTTGATTGATGGCGTCGGAGTGGCTGTCGGTTGCGTGGGGAGGCTGGGAGCAAGAAAAGAGGAGGAGTGGAGGAAGATGGTGAAGGATTTGGGTTTTTTTGTGGTAGAAGGAGAGAATGAGGTTTGCTCTCGGCTTGCTGCAGGTTTACACGAATAATTCCAACGGCTTCCAACAGCCGCAAACGACATTTTTACAACAGTTACCAACGACTACCAACGGCTTGTTAAAAAATAACCGCCATTGGAAATTCCCGTTGGCGGCCGTTGGAACCCTGTCGTGGCTATATACTGTAGTTCTAGTAGTGAATTTTCTTTCAAGGTTTGTCCTTCAGTCCAAAAATAAAACTTGTTGTCCTTCGGCCTAAATTTTTTTCAAAGTTTGTTCCTGTGCCTAATCTCTCTAATCTATTATTTTAAAATCAAAAGTATAAATACTATATTTTTCAATATTACCACGCACGGATTACACTCAAGTTAAGAAGTAATAGCCATTGAGATGACTCCGTTCTTACTTAAGTTATTGATTGTATTTGTGTTGTTTTGTTTATTTTTATTTGATAAACTAATTGAAATAAGTTTTTTCAAAGAATCAATAGAGATGGTGATTTGATGGAATCTTGTCTGTTGATTTTTTATATTAGTTTTTGTGTTTGGTACTATCATCGTCTTTATTTGTATTTTAATATTATTATATTTTATCCAATATTATCTTTTGTGCTTTGGATAATACAAGGTTTTGAGCTAGACTTTGGCAACATATTTATTCTTTGTTAGGTTTAACTCAACAAAAATCCTAACAATTCCATTATTATTCAATAATAATTAGCGACGACTATCTATTATTAATTACTAATAACCAAACCGATCATCAAGGAAGTTTGTCCGTAGGTTTATAAGATCAAACAGTGAGAAGCAAAAAACAAAAACATTAAAATATCGTCTTAAACATGTTCCCTTAAATTTCTCCAATATTTACGTCATATACTTAAATCATTTTTCTCATACTTGACTGATATTTAAATGATAACAAATTTTCTTTTTGAAAAGATTTGACTTTTTCCATAAAATTTCAAATTCTCATACCTACAAATTTTGAATTCAAATTCAAACTTTTATTTCAAATTATAGTTTTAAGTTTGTAAATTTTCAAATTTCAAATTCAAATTTTCAAATTTAAAATCATTTTTATGCATTTTAATTCAAAGAAAAAAATTCTATCCTAAACTTCGTATCTAATAGTTTCAAATTCAAATTTAAATTTAAATTCAAAATTTTGTCAAAATTTTAAATTCAAAAACAAAAATTCACAAACTTCAAATTTCATATAAATTTTCCCTTTTTTGAAGAAACGTTTGCCAATTGAATTATTATTTTTTAAACAGATTTTGAAAATTAACTGAAAATTTCAAGTATGAATTTTCAAATATAATTTTAACTTTAAAATTTGTTAATTAAAAATACAAGATTCAGTCCATGTAATCTTAAATTTTCATAACCAAATTTGAATTTTTAGGTGTAAATTTTTAAATTTTTGAATTCAAAATTCAAATTTTCGAATATAAAATCATTTTTTTAATTCAAAAAAAATGCAATTCTAAATTTTGTTTTTAATAGTTTTAAATTCAAAATTTTAAATTCAATATATTAAATTTGAAAATAAAAGTTCTCAAAATTTCATATTCCATATTGATTTTTCCTTTTTTGAAGAAATATATGGCAACCGAACTTCTTACTTTTTTAGAAATTTAAATTTTGAAAGATAAATTAAAATTCCAGATATGAGTTTTAAATTTCTGTTTCAAATTCAAAATTTGTTTATTTTAAATTCAATTCATGCAATCTTAAAATTTCAAATTCAAGTTTCAAATATAAAATCTGATTTTCATATATTGCAGTTTCAACGTCAAATCTTTAATTTTGGATTTTCTGATAAAACTTAAATTCTAGTTTCAATATTCAAATTTAACACTCAATTTTCAAATTTTGGAGTCAACCTTAAATTCTAATTTTTTTCTAAACATGTTATCATTTAAAGTTTGCTTAAAATCGAAAATTGCAACAATTTTTTTCGTGAAGTTATGCAAATGGTGGGTTCCTTAATCGTTCTATGGTTGTATGGTTATTATTAATTACGAGATTAATTGGCATGAGCAATGCACGTGCATATAAAAAACCCTTATATAATGATACAAAATGGTTAATTTTTATACATTTATATAGTTTTGATAAGTAAAAGTTGTAAATTATAAAGAAAAATATTATGAATGTTACATTGAAACTAGGATTTCAACTTGTGACTTTATTTGTATATCAAAATTTTCATTTGAACATAAATATTATTTTTGTTTTAAGTGGAGTTCGAACTCCTTACCTCTTATTTGTATATAAAGACATTTTTGGAACTTTGCGATCGAACTAAAAATTTGCAACCCTATTCCAACTATTAATAAAGATTATTAATTAATTATGAATTATAATAGGTAAGGTACTAATTAACTAAAGAATAACACCACTTAATTAATAAGAATTACCCATTGATTCTATATATAATAAACAAATCTTCATTTGGAACTTTTGAATTGTCCAAAATGTCTTTTAAAATGTTTACCAAGTTGTTATTTTTGTCATTGTATATCACACGTTTTACAGCACTTCAATTAGTTGTGATCTATATATTTTTGCTCCATGGAGTGGTTATTATACATACATATATATACATCTGTGCAGTTAAAGCGCTCGGCGGATTCAAAGCGGTGGAGGTGCAAAAAGTCATAGCGGGGATACAGCGAGGATATAGCGGGATATAGCGGATGGCTCTAAAATAGCATATAAAACTCGTACTTAATGTTTTTTCAAATATATAAATGGTAATTAAATGAAAAAATATCATTCAATTGAATTATAATTAATACATAAATAATTTTAAATAAAAACATGTGCGAATATACTTTAAATAAACATAAAACTGTTATATAACACAATTGAATTTAGTAGAATATTAGAGTATTTTCATTTCTAAAAATATATTAAAAATTAAATCAAATAAACTAGTTTCATAATTTTTATAATGTATAAATGCAATTTTTCAATTCATTTTATTAAAGAAGATATAGCGGAAATAGCGGAATATAGCGGGAATAACGGGATATAGTGGAAATAATGGGGCTTAAAGCGGAAAGGCTATATTTTGGGGCTATATGGAAAAATCGTAGCGGTAGAAATCCGCTATGAGATATGGCGGGGTTATAGCGGGGTAATAGCGGGGCATTAACTGCACAGATATACATATATATACATATACATACATACATACATACATACATACATACATATATATATATATATATATACATACATACATACATATAGATATATATATATATATATTCACACACACATACGATCATTATTATTTCATAATAAATGAATTTTCTCATACATATATTCGTACACGTTTAACGAACATGCCTAAAGTAGTGTTTGATATGTGTGTGACACAAGGGATTTTAATGTAGAGTTGCATAACTCAAAACCGTTGGATATCTGATGTAAATTTTAGATTCTTGACAGTTGAGCTGAGTGTTTGATTAGTTTTGTATAGAACTTCAATCATTTTTTCACCGTTCTATAAATGAGAACTTATAAATAATACGTGAGAACATCAAAACACGTTGAGATGAGTGTTTGACAGTTGAAAGTTTAAGAATGGCCCTTAAGTGAAGTATAATTCTGTTAGTTGCTATCCAGTTTTAATACTGTTTGACGTCTACCTATTTCTTTCACTTTGTGCATGCACATGATTCATTTTACAGTGAAAGAAAGTTGAAAATAGACACAAGGACAAACTTTAAAAATAATTTAGACTAAAGGACAATGAGTTTTATTTTTGAGCTGAAAGACAAATTTTGAAAAAAATTAGACTGAAAGACAATGTTAATTATGACTAGAATTTTGTATAGTGTTTAGTTTTTTTTTTTTCTACAATCATTTCCACACATTTTCAACATTGGATACTGTTTACCTGATCGTTAAAGTCACAGATTACAAGTTAATTACACAAGCATACTATCATCATAATTTGCTGTGAGTAGAAATATCCTGCTTCAGTTGATCCCTTAGAACTCTTCTAAGAACCTTATTTGACGCAGTTCAAGGAAATTCTTTTACAATTTTCACCATACTCACCTTAAACAAAGGATTGAGGTCCTTCTGAAAAGCTTTATGTAACTTTTGTATAGTGTTTAGTTATAACTAGCATTTTGTACGGTGTAATAACTGAATATAAAATTATACTTCAGTCTAATTTTTTTTCATGTTAGTTATAATTAGCATTGTCTTTCAGTTTGATTTTTTTCATACTAATTATTACTAGTATTGTTTTTCTGTCTAATTTTTTTTTTTAAGTTTGCCTTCAGTCCAAAAATGAAACTTATGCTTTTTTTTTTTTTTAAGGTTATCCTCCTTCCTAATTCTTTATGGACAAAAAACACCGAACCCAGAGCAAGTAAATAGAGCACGTAAAAGGATATTCTTATTTATTTAAAAAAGAAAAGATAAAATTCGAAGTCTTTGTTTGCAAGTCAATTGTCTGATGTACCGTACAATGGCAGGTCAATGTTGTTGAAATTGACTGAAATAATAAAATGGAGCAAGTGTCACTAGATATGGACATTTACCAGAAACATGTCATCAATCAATACAAGAAACTACATTAATTTTTTTACCCTTTTCAACTTTTTATACTATTCTCCGTAACAGCATGATTGTCAATTTTGATGTACCCGCGCTTTTTACGGTCACATTTGTTCGATTGCATGTACAGAACCATAACAAGACCTACCGAATTTCAATACCACTTTTGACTAGCCGTAACAGGAAAATTATAGTAGGCAGAGAACATAGTGCAGAATGTCTTTTTTTTGTATTATGCTGCGGTACGTGCGAGATTGTGGTGAAAACTAGCTCTGTATGAAATCAATATTTTACAAAGGTGTCTTTCAGGTTTAAACAGTTAGGAAATTTATTTTATTGCTGTGATAATAAATAAATTTAACGAAAACATGTGTTGTTTACTAATTTTGTATGCAACAAATGTGATTTTAGTTAGTAACACACGACGTGCATATAAAACATGTCATTATTGCTAAGTATTGTATGTTAATCAACTACTGTTTCAATCATTTCCAAGAAAGAGAGGGAAGCACATTAAAAAGAAAAGGCAAAAAAATAATAAAAGAGGTGGTAAGTATTGATCGCTAGCGTGGAAGTCCTTTTGTTTTTGGATTTGGCGTTAGGAATTTACATAGAAGTAGCAGCTGGGTTTGCGTGCAATTTGTTTAGTAATTAGACCACGAGGCTATAAATAAATTAAACCATTCTATTTATAGTGCCACATAATCTGTTGCCGTAGGATATGGCTGCATTGTATATTGTATTCTATACTTGTATCATGAAATTTCATGTATTTTATTACTGAGAAAATGATAATGTTTCACGCTGTTGTGGTTTCTCCTTTTTCATAGTATTTTCATAGTACAGGCGCAAACATTGATATTTATTACTGAGAAAATGATAATGTTTCATGTATTTTCATAGTACAGGCGCAAACAAACAGCAGAAACGAAGGAATTACTGTGGTAAAGAATGGTAGAAAGCGAAGAAAGTACAAAGATCAATGAACGCACATCAATGGCCGTCAAAGTACACACAAACGAAATATCCTTTCTCATTGCAACCTCACGTGTTATTTATCATAGATATTGGGATCGTTTTTTGAGAGATTCAACCCAGTCCAACTGCATCACTTATTGCGATTTTCCCAATGGGAAATAAATTTTGATTGATTCAATCCTGCTTTCTGACAAATTAACCATAACGTAGAACAAAAATATAATAAAAAACTAGCTCGCATGATGTTGATAACATAAAATAAAATATCAAAAACAGATATATGATTTTATATATATATATATATATATATATATATATATATATATATATATATATAATTGTTTTATACACACACATAAAATACCACATCCAAAATCCCTCTTGCATTTTTAGAGCATCTCCAACGGCTAGTTCTTAAGGTGTAATATTAAAGCAACAAGATTCAGAGAACTCCAACGAACGATATAAACATTAAACCTTTATATTAACGTTTATATTCGGGACCAATTCAGAATTCTGTATTGACCTTGAACGCTGGTTTAATCAGCATAAAGTCAACGGTTAGGCACAAACGGTTATTTTCTACCTCCAATGGCTACTTTCTTCCTCTTTAACCACATAAATACACTGTTTTCACTCTTCATATCCACACAAAACTCTTCACCGCTTCCTTCTCCAACGTGCACTATCTTCAAATGTCTTCACTGTTTGGAAATTTTACACATCCTTCCAACTCTCAAAACTATGCCTTCGAAAACGACAACGAGCCACAACCAAGTACTCCTTCGAGTCAACATTCATCCAACCCATGGCAAAGCGATGATGACTTCAACTTATGCAATATCTAGTGTCATTATACCAAAGACTCGATTAGGGGTAATGAACAAAGCGGCGACAAATCTTGGAAGAAAATAGTAAATACTTAAAACCTTAAGCATCCTGAAAGCACAAGATGTTTGTCGGCGATTCTAGGTCGATTAAAAAATCAATTGTCCAACTAATTTTATGAATCGTAGATTTATAAAATAAAGAAAGCGAATCATAGCGGAATGGGAGGCAAAGAACATTTGGTATGTTTTTTGATTTTATTTGTTTGTTAGTACTTTATCTTATTATTAATTTATTTCTACTTTGATTACCAGAAAAGAATGACGAACGAGGAATTCATAAAGCTTTTTGCAAGGGAAAATGGTGCTAAAACCACACTTTATCAATTCTTGAATTGTTATGAGTTGCCGACGAGCACATCGAAGTGGAACTCTGATAATGCAAAGAGCCTTCGAGACGTTCAAACAAAGGCGAAGGGAAAGAACAAAGCATCGAAATCATCATACTCGTCTAGTCCGGAAGACTCATCATGTAGAGAAACCCCATTTAAGGGAGAAAATGAGGTGGATGGGCTCACCCAAAGACCTGATGAAGGTTATAGACCAATTGGTGTCAAAGCAGCAAAGAAAAAGAAGAAAGTTGATGTCGCTATTAATACTAAAGTGAATACCGCTCATGAAATTCACAAAAGATGACATCAAGATAGAAGCAGGCAAGCGCAGAAGAAGATCGATGTAATGCGTAAATTTGTAGATCTTGAGCAACAAAAGTTGGGCATTGAATGGGTAAACCAAAAGTTGGAGGTTGAACGGCAATAGCAAATGATTATGGATAAAGATTTGACGGGAATTGATGAAATTCAAATGCAATATTGGATGGAGCGGAAAAGACAAGTAATTATATCTTAGTCCCTCAAAGTAGTTTGTTTTAATCTTAACATTGTATAATTTGTATTATTTTCAGTGTATTTTAAGTTGGGGCATTTCACCAGAAGGACAAACTTTGCAGTCCAATTAGTTTCTAGGACACACATTCAAAGAAATTACTTTCAAGGTCAAAGTCAGTAGAATAATTACTTTCAAGGACAAAGTCAGCAGTCCAATTACTTTCAAGGACATAATTTCATAGGTTTTTAGGCCCTAGAAACTAATTATTTTACGTTTTGTCCTTGAAAGTAATTATTTCAGTTGTGTGTCCTAGAAACTAATTCCACTTACTAAAGAGGCCCTTGAGGTTAATTTCCACTTTTAAGTTTATATGAATATGTTGTATTTGGTTATTAAATAACGTTCTAATATTTTTGTATCACATTCATACAGAATCTAACCAAGCTAAATAGCATTTTGATGGAAATGCGGTACAACTGATAAGTTAACTAAAATACGAATACACGACAAATGCATACACACATGACTAATTAGATGTAAAATTGAACTAACAATCTCCAAGTAATTCTATATACGATTCATAAGATCTTTTTGTAGCCGGTTGTGAAGTTGTGCATCTCGGAATGAAAGTTGACGTTCCATGTGAATGTTGAAAGCTTCTTCGTTTATAAGAATGTCATCTCGGAATATTTCTGGTATTTGCGCTGCACCATCATATTCATAGTGACGATGTTATTCAACCATATCTCGTTCATCTTCAATAATCATATTATGCATAATAATACATGCAAACATGGTCGTGGACATTTTTTTCTCGAGACCACAATCGACAAGGATCACTAATCATTGAAAATCTAGATTGAAGAACGCCAAAAGCTATTTCCACATCTTTTCTCTGCCCCTCTTGCATCGTGGCAAACTTTGCTTGCTTTGCTATTATCGGATTTGGACACGTTTTCACAATGGTGCTCCATTTTGGATAAATCCCATTGCTAAGATAACATGTGGTCGTAAGTGTTTTGCCCAAAAGTAAATGTCACTGGAGTTACTTGGCCAAGTGCTAGATCATTGAATAAGTGTGACCTCTCAATAACATTTAAGTCATTGTTAGATCTAGGCATTTCAAAGAAAACATGTCATATCCATAATTCGTATGAAGCAACAGCTTTCAAAATAATAGTTGGTCTTCCTTCTTTACCATTGTAAGCTCCATAGTATTCTTTGGGCCAGTTCTTCCATTCCCAATGCATATAGTCGAGACTTCATAACATGCCAGATAATCCTTTGCTCTCGTGCATTTCTCTAATCCGCACCACATCATCCTCATTCGGAGATATAAGGTACTCACTGCTGAAAACGCCCACCATAGCTTGGCAGAATTTGTCGAGGATTTCTAATGTGGTACTTTCTACAATTCGATATGCATCTTTCAGTGCATTTGCGGAGGTGGCATAAGCTAGCATCCTCAATGTGGCAGTCATTTTTTGTTCGTCGCAAAGACCCTGTGTTTTTGCAACATTTGGTTTCTGAATAAAACATTTATTGTTGTTTTGAATACCTGCTAAAATTCTCAGAAATAGTTCTCTTCTCATTTTGTATCTTCTCTTGAATATATCTGGTCCATAAGTACAATTTGGATTGAAGTAGTCGTGCATGAGAGTTTTGTGAAAGGCAAATTGATTACAGTTTACATGTTTCCGATCGATGATTGATCCGCCATCTTTTTTGGATATGGAACCATAAGCTTCATGGCATATGTCAACTATTTCTTGCATCTCCTCAGCTTCCTCTCGTAGGATATCTTCCTCCTCGGAATCACTATCGAACCCATAATACATTTGAGGAAAGATAAAGTATTCTGCAATTCATTGTAGTATTTAGTTTTATGCTATGAGAGAAAGAAAGAAGATTATAATGTGATATCTGCAATGGATTGAAGTCCTTATATATAAGTGAAATGATATGTGCATAGCAACAAGGAATGCGTAACGACCTGAAATTTTATAATAATAATATAAATATTTTAAATAATAGGTTTATAATTAAAATATAACTCTTTTAAATAATAATAAATGATGGTAAAACCGATTTGTAACGATCTAGGATTTTGCCACTTTGAAATAGGCTATTTAAATATATATTTTATAATCAATAAATGGATTTTTATTAGCAAATAACCCTATTTTAATTATTTAATAATGATGATAAAATAGTTTTCAAAATTTGTTTGCTAATATAGGTAGTTCAAATAAAAATAGAAAATGTGACCGAAGAATGTTCTTTGAAATTTCGACTTTTCGACACCCGAAAGTCATCGAGAACGTTATGCACACTTGGTGCAACATGCACACATTTATATATGATATGATTAATAATAATAAAACACTCTTATTTACAACCCAAGAAATATTTAATTAAGCATAAAAATGGATGTGACAAATTATGTTAAAAGGCATATATATATATATGTATGTATATATATATATATATATATATATATATATAAACATACTTATACACACACACACACACAAATGTCATGCCATAGCTTAAGTATCCTACAACATGGCCAGGAGAGGGGAGAGGGGGCAACGTGTCCTAGTGATGGGAGGGAGGTATGATGATTGTCATGTGCATGACATGTATATATATTATTTTATACAAAGGATATTTTAGTAATTTCTATTTTTCTATGCTTATAAATACCTCCATCTTCTCATGTCATCCACTTTACACTCTCATTTCATCATTTCCATTTTCTTGACACTCTTCTTGCATACTCTTATTTCCATGACTTCCAAATAAAAATTCCTAAGTTACAAACTTGTGTATACACTTTAAAAACTAGCTTAAAGCACTCCACTACACTTATACTACCACTACCCTCCAAAACAAACCCCATATACTCCCAAATCCAAGTAGGCCGAGCCCAGTACTAGCCAAGGTCGAGCCAAACTTATCCCTATAAGGCCACACAAAGTCCTATTTTCAAGTTAAGGTGGTTTGTTAGGAGTATATTTGAATTCGGTAGAAGTTTGCCTTGATTTAGTGAAAGTTTGGTGACTAAAGTCCATGTTTTAAAAACTCAAGTTACTAACTTTTTAAAATTGTAAAATTTATAAGTTAAAATGTTGCTTAAATATGTAGTAATATTATAAGTTTTGTATGCATGGATATATGTTGATTTGGAGTTGATTGCTTATGCCGAAGTTTGAGTAGGCGACAAAGATTATACATTGAATATTGGAAAAGTTGGTTAGCATTTATGAAGCTTTCTTATGATTGTGCTATAATGTTATGATGTGCTATTGTGTTGGAATTTTTAATTTGTTGTATATGAATTCATGACATGAAGATAGCAATTCGCTACCAAAAGCGACTTAGAAATCCCTCTTTTTGTCGAAATGTTGTTTTTGTTCAAAGCGAAATGTTTTTGAGTTTAAATCTTTGGTTTTGATTTCAAAGGTTTATTTTAATGTTTTATAGAAGAAAAGAGTTCAAAATTGAAGTTTTAAAAGTTAGAAAATCAACATTTCAAGTTTTGAAAATACGGGTCTGTATAGCGATGGTCGCTATACACGCAGTTCGGAAAATCTAACTATTTTTCTAATCTAAACATGTTTTCACTTAGAAATCTTTTTGGAAACGTTTTCTAACTTTAATTAGTAATTAGATAACAATTATTTATTTATTTATCTAATGATTAATTAATTAATTAATTAATAAAGGTGATTAGTACTTAATCATTCGTTAAAAATGGTATTTATACTTAAATGTTAATCAATTAAGTTAATCATGATTTTCCACTTAATTATAGTTAATTATTGTTTAATTATTTAATTAAGGATTAATCATTTATTATTTAATTAATTATTTTAGATAATTATTAATTAATTATTATTTTAAAAAGGGGTTTTATTTAATTAATCTTTGATTAAAGTTAATGTTACCCGGCACCTTGGCCTGGCTACAAGACAATAGTTGCAGAAGTGATAGTTGGCACCATGCAAGATTCTGACTAAGGAAAGGCTGGAGATATAAAGGTTTCAGTGCCTTCATTATGTTGCGACATTTCTATGTGGTTCGGTCAAAGGAGGGAACGCCTGACTCGGTCTAAATTGTTCGAAGTGCCTCGTTCGGTCAAGATGGCTCGGCATTCCTTATTCAGTCGTGGGAAGTTCTATTCCGAAGTGGTTCGGTCTGGGAGGTCCAGTAGGTATCGATCGGCTAGTTTGGGGAGACGTAGTGGTTCGGTCTGGATGGTCCAGTAAATATCGTTCGGTTGGGATTGAGGAGCTATTATCGTTCGGTTGGGTCTGTTTCGGCACGAGCGTTCGGTATTTCTGTTTTAGTGCAAGATGAGGGAGTTAGCTTATTCTTGGAAACCAACATCAAGGCGAGGGGTTCAGAATTGCTTCACTTCGAGACCATTACGAGTTACTCCGAGTCCTTTAAGGCCTTACTTCATGACTACCGGTCGGCCATGACGGTTCAGAATTCTTGGATCGGCCGATTGCCGTTCGGTGAGCATGGATCGGCCAACTCGAGATCACCATATATGTGCCGAGTCACCTCAGCCTTGAGCCTGTACAGGGAGTCCAGCCTATCTTCGTCTATAATAGAGGGCAGGGGCGCAGTGTAAAGGGACCTTTTTCAAGAACTCCAGGGAGACTCTGCCATTTCGAAGACTCATCTATTTTTGATCCAAACTTGTAATCAAGTCGTTAGTGTACGGATTGTATCTGTATTCAATTGTTTGAAGAAGCAATAAAGATTAAACTCAAAGTGGACGTAGGCAGTTATGCCAAACCATTATAATTCTAGTGTTCTTGTTTCTGCAATTAATTTTGCATACATTCCTCTATCTTAATTTTATATCTTCATTGATCTCTCTACACAAATCCTTTCTTGGGTGTTAGTGACCAATTTTGGTGCTTTCACTGAGAATTGAACTAAGGCTGTTAGGATCTCCTTTGTTATTACTGGATTGAGGAAATCCCCCGAAGAAGATCCAAGTTCATTCACAAGAAGTCCATTGATTCTACTCAGAGTTCCAACCGATAACTCTACAACGGGAAGACCACGAACTAGATCAGCCTCCCACAATGCGGATGTCAACGAGACCACTAGCGTCCAGCAAATATGACCCAGCAATCAACAAGCTAATCCTGGCATGGGGACAATGGCCGCCCAAAACCAAACGGAAGTTGTCACCAGAACGGAGTTCAGCGAGCCGATGTGCGAACTCGTGGAAAGCAGAAGACAGCTTAACGAGCATATTCAAGCTAACGCCAACCTCACGACTCAGCTTACTCAACAACAACATCAGAATGCTGGAGGAAGTCCTACTTCCTACTCCTCATCCGACAGCTCTGCTTCATCTGATGAACCTCCCAGGCATAGACGCCGTAGAACTGAAACAACGCAAACAGGTGCAGTGCACCAGGGAAATTACGCTCAAGCTGAAATAGTAAACGTAGGATCTGGAGCGCAGGTGGAAGCTGGACGACTGGCTCACTAAGGTCATGATGGAGTAGGTCCCTAGGAAACACATTTGGTAGATCGCCAACATAGGAGGCACCAACCGGAACGGTCCCGCAGGACGGACTCCAACTTGCCATCTTCCATACAAACCCTAGACCTATCAGCCATGGTCAGACAACTGATGAGGGAAAATCATGGTTTAACTCATGATGATTGGGGCGCATCTAGGAGTCATACTCCGTTCACAGATGCTATCCTACAGGTTGAATACCCCAGGAAGTTCAATATGCCAATTATCCCGGCCTACGAAGGGAAGACTGATCCCCGACAGCATGTAATGAGGTATGGATGGATGATGGATTCAGCTTGGGCAAACGATGCAACTAAATATAGGTGTTTCCCAATAACTTTATCTAGAATCGCTACCATGTGGTTCACCCGACTTCCTCCGCAGTCTATCTCCAATTTTGATGAGTTAGCGACGAAATTTGTGGAGCAGTTCAGGATTCATGCCACTCGTCCCAAGGATGTTATGTCCTTGTCCAGTGTAATTCAGGCCCCAAGGGAGTCGTTAAAGGAGTACTTGCAAAGATTCCACGTTGTTGCCACTGAAGTTAGCAACCCGAATGACCATGCCATTTTAATGGCCGTGATGTGAGGAGTAGATCCGAATTCAGAGTTTGGTGATTGGCTGACAGGGAAGCCTCCGGCTACACTGAAACATTTTTATTCAAAGGCGCACCAATTTATAAGAAGGGAGGAAGCCAGGTGGACGAGGCGAGACAATGCACCAGGGCCCAACAAGGAGACTGTGCAGAGCAACATTGCTGTAAAACAATCTGGTGACAACTCTGGAAAAGTCCAGGTCAATGTTCAAAACAAGCCCGAGCAGTCAAAAGGATCAGGAGGAGGAAATTCCGGAAAGAAAAGGGAAGCCGGAAAGTGGAAACCAAGGATCCCAACTTATAATGAATACACTCCTCTGAATGCATCTCTGGAAAATATTTACCTATCGACCTGTAATACTTTCCAATATCGAAAGCCACGCCCAAAAGAGTCCACCGAAGAGCAAAAGCGGGCTGGGAAGTATTGCCGCTTCCATGAGACTTACGGGCATAATACCGAGGATTGTAGGCACCTCCATGATGCGATTGAAAAGCTGATTCGATAGAAAAAGTTACAGGAGTTTGTAAAGAACCCTCAGGAAGGCAGACAGGGGACACCCGACCCCAATCACGGACAGGCTCCACGACGATCTGAGGAACCTGTTCGGACTGGAGGTAGATTAGTCATAAACATGATAGTCGGTGGGCCTCACTCCGCAGACAAGAATTGGCAAGAAATGGAGCGCTATGCTAGTTCCCTAAAGCATGCAGGTTTTGAATGTTATTCAAACATGAAAGATGGGACTCCGGCTAAGCAACAGCGAATGATGACGGATGATATAGTGTTCAAAAGTAGAGATGCCGATCAGGTAGAGGCACCTACCATTGATCCGATGGTCATCTCGGCCACTATTGGGCCAACTTTTGTGAGAAGAATACTGATTGACCGTGGAAGTTTTGTTAACATCATCTTCAAAAAAGCATATGACCAGATGAAGATGGAGACAAAGGACCTAAAACCATCTAAAGCCCGTATCCATGGCTTTAATGGTACGGCTACTGATGCAGTGGGTTTTGTTGAATTACTAGTTGAACTTAGAGAAGGTGAACGTAGGAGGGTGCGGATCCTACCATTCATCGTTTTGGATGTCGATTCTCCGTATAATGTGTTTCTGGGTCGACCGGCCCTGGCGGAGTTTAGGGCAGCTTTGGCCCCGTGGTGTTTAACCTTGAAGTTTCCGATGGATAAAGGAGTTGGTGTTGTGCATGGAGATCAGGCAACTAGTCGTGCATGTTATGTGGCTGAGCTGAGAGAGGCCCAGCGAAGAGAGAAAGGAAAGGTTGCGGACAACTCCATCCGCATCCGGGTCACTAAGGATTGACAAGTAATGCCCGAGCCTTGGCCCGGGCAGCTTGATCGAACCTATAGAGACATAGATCCGAGGGACGATGATGAGGAACCCAAGGAGGCAAAAGCAGCACCGGTTGAACTAACGATTGACATTCTAGTCAGCCGCGACGACCCATCGCGGGTACTAAAGAGTGGATCACAGCTCAACCCCTCGATGATCGAGGATCTTACTGATTTCCTCCAAGCAAATCTGGATGTCTTCGCTTGGATGCATTTCGACATGTGCGGGATTTCTCCCGCCATTGCGAGTCATATGTTGAACATAGACCTGAAATACATGCCGGTGAAGCAAAAAAGGAGAGGTATGGACCCGGAGAGGTCCGCGACTCTCAAAGAGGAGGTGGACAAACTCAAAGCTAATGGTTTCGTCCGCGGCGCCCTCTACCCAGAATGGGTGTCTAACCTTGTACTAGTGAGAAAAGCGAATGGGAAATGGAGGACCTGCGTGGATTACTCAGATCTGAACAAAGCATGTCCTAAGGATAGTTTCCCTTTACCCAGAATTGATCAGCTGGTCTACTCAACAATAGGACACGAGTTATTGTCATTTATGGATGCGTACTCGGGATATAATCAAATCCTGATGCAAATTCCAGATCAGGAACATACTAGTTTTGTCACAGACGCTGGACTGTACTGTTATGTAGTGATGCCTTTCGGATTGAAAAATGCAGGAGCAACTTATCAACGTCTGGTGAATCGGATGTTTAAAGACCAAATTGGTAGGACGATGGAAGTTTATGTGGATGACATGCTCGTGAAGTCACGGCAGTCAAAGATCACATATGAGACTTGGTGGAGATGTTTGATACACTCATACACTACGGGATGAAAATCAATCCCTTAAAGTGTTCTTTTGGTGTTGCGTCGGGGAATTTTTTGGGTTTTATCGTCAATGCACGGGGAATTGAAGCTAACCCAAAAAAGATTCAGGCTATTCGAGACATACAAGTGCCCAGAACCATAAAGCAAGTACAAAGCCTGAACGGAAAAGTGGCCCCGCTAAGTCGATTTATATCCAGAGCGACAGACAAGTGCATTCCCTTTTTCGATGTATTAAAGAAAGGGAAGAGAAATTTTGAATGGACTCCCAACCGCGAGGATGCATTCTGAGCTTTGGTAAGACATTTGGAAAGCCCCCCGGTGCTGTCGAAGCCTATAGACCATGAAGTGTTATATGTATACTTGGCCGTGTCTCAACATGCCATCAGTACAGCTTTGGTTCGCGAGGAGGACCGAGTTCAGAAGCCGGTGTACTATGTCAGTAAACGTTTAACGGGAGAAGAAAGAAACTATCCTAAAATTGAGAAGCTAGCCTACTACTTGGTGATTGCATCGTGCAAGCTCCGTCCGTATTTTCAGGCACACCCGATCAGTGTTTATACCGATCAACCCCTGCGACAGGTACTCCAACGACCAGAGACCTCAGGAAGGTTACTGAAATGGAATATTAAGTTGAGTCAATTCGATATCGTCTACCTGCCACGTAGGGCTATCCAAGGGTAGGCGCTAGCAGACTTCATCGCAAAATTCACCATATCAGACGAACCAAACAGTGACGATGTTATTCCCTCCATTTGGTGGAAAGTATACACCGACGGGGCATCCAACGACCATTGCTCTGAGGCTGGAGTCATTCTTGTAACCCCTGAAAACCGATCAATTTGTTATGCCTTGAAACTTAATTTCCCAGCTACAAATAACAAAGCTGAGTATGAAGCATTACTTGCTGGCTAAAAACTTATCAGGGAACTCGAAGTAAGATCGGTTGAGATCTTTTATACCTCGCAATTGGTGGTATACCAAGTACAAGGAGATTATCAAGCAAAGGGGCAGAGGCTTGCTCCATACCTCACTCGGGTTCAAGAACTGTTGGCAGACCTTGAATATTACAATATTTTGCACGTCTCGCGTGAACAAAACAGGGAAGCCGATTCATTGGCAAAATTCGCAAGTACTAGCGATGCATAGCAGATAGGCTTGGTTCCCGTTGGAGTTTTACAATTTACGAGTATAAACGAGATGGAAATAGATTCTATGCTAGAAATAGAAATTGAAAGGGAGTCATGGATAACCCCATTCAAACAATACTTACTATATGAGACTTTACCCGATAGAAAGAACGAAAGATGACAAGTCACTCGCAAAGCTTCACGATATATAATGCAGGACGAAATAATGTATCGGAGGGGATTCTCGGTTCCCTTGCTTCGATGCATCGCCCATGATGAGATAAAACGAGTTTTGAGGGAAGTTCATGAAGGAGAATGTAGTGACCATACTGGGGGAAGACCCTAGCGAAAAAGATCCTCCGCTATGGATACTATTGGCCGACTGTAAATCGAGATGCTGCGGACTATGTAAGAAGATGTGACAAATGTCAAAAGTATGCGAAAATCCCAAGAGCTCCGCCAACAGAACTCACACAAATGGTTAGTTCCTGGCCATTTGCAATTTGGGGGATCGATATAATTGGTTCCTTACCAATTTCCAAAGGTGGTGCAAAATATGCAATTGTTGCGGTCGATTACTTTACCAAGTGGGCAGAAGCAGAGCCTTTAGCTACGATCACCACCAAAAAGGTAAATAATTTCGTTGTACGAAACATCATATGCCGTTTCGGCCTCCCACGAACTATCATTACGGACAACGAAACTCAATTTGGAAGTAGGGAGTTCAAAGAATTTTGCCAAAAGTATCACATTGAGAAAAGGTTTTCAACAGTCGCTCACCCTAAAGCGAATGGACAAGTTGAAGCTGTAAAAAAAATAATCAAGTCAATATTGAAGAAACGCTTGGAGAAGGCTAGAGGCAAGTGGGTGGATGAGCTTCCGACAGCGCTCTGGGCTTACAGAACCACCCATAAGTCCGCGACTGGCCATACTCCATTCATCTTGGCATACGGCACTGAAGCTGTGATACCCGTGGAACTTGAAGTTCCTTCTCATCGGGTAACTTATTATGACCCTAAGACAAATCAGAATCTCCTATTGGAATCGCTGGAATTTTTGACGAAAAACATGAGGAAGCTGATTTAAGAGCAGCCGCATATAGGCGTCGAGTTGCTCGATATTATAATGAAAAGGTTCGACCAAGAATTTTCGATGTGGGTGATCTTGTTTTGAAGCGAGTCTTTCCGACTCCATCACATCTGAATCCCACATGGGAAGGTCCGTATGTCATCGAACGGAGGCTTGGAGAAGGGACTTTCAAGCTAGCGACCGTAGATGGCGTGACTCTTCCCCGCGCATGGAATAGCGAGCATTTGCGTCATTATTACACTTAGTCTATTTCTTTTACATTTTAATTGCAATTACTTCTAGTGTATGTTGATTTTGTTGTCCTTAGTTTTCGGTATGCAATAAGACAATTCAGTTTGTTTCCATTTGTTATGATCATTAAAGGCTTGAAGCCGTCTTTTCCATGAACTGTTGATGTTTCCGTATATTACAATTCTGAGACAAAAATTAAATTACGTTATTCGGTCTAGCGCATGAACGCGCACCCAAACTTAAAAATCTCTAAGTCCCCAGAGTGCGGACTAGAGTATTCTGAGTCCCCAGAGTGCGGACTAGAGTATAAACGACTTAAAAATCTCTAAGTCCCCGGAGTGCGGACTAGAGTACTCTGAGTCCCCAGAGTGCGAACTAGAGTATAAACGACTTAAAATTCTCTAAGTCCCCAAAGTGCAGACTAGAGTACTCTGAGTTCCCAGAGTGCGGACTAGAGTATAAACGACTTAAAAATCTCTAAGTCCCCCCGAGTGTGGACTAGAGTACTTTGAGTCCCCAAAGTGCGGACTAAAGTATAAACGACTTAAAAAATCTCTAAGTCCCCAGAGTGCGGACTGGAGTATAAACGATTCAAGCTAATAACTCAGCCTTTAGAGCACAGGCTAAAATATAAGCAATTTAGAAATCTCCGAGTCATGCGGAAACAAACGAGAGTTTAAGTGACCCACACAACCCTGGATTTCAGATACAAGATGGGTGGTGAAGCTAAGTAGCAAAGATCATCAAAAAACAAAATTTTATTTACTAATCGAGAATTCAGTTTCACTACAACTTCTCCTGAACCCGGAGTAAAAAATCTATTTACAACGACTACGAGAATAAATAGAGATAATTACATAATCCAGGCTTATTCGCGTTGAGCGAGGCATGATAGATACTTTTTGACTTTTTCTCTTTCCTCGGTTTCTCTGAAGACTCCTCCCCAAGCCTTTTTTCCTAGATGCCTTGCTTGCTAGGGAAATGGTGCTTGGGGAAGGAAGAGGGACTTCCTGTGGCAAGGTTCCACCAGGGAGTATAACCTTCAGGGGCCTGTTCAATGGATCATCAAGTTCCACCACCTGAGGCTCAACCTTAATTTCAGATTTCTTCTTCTTCTCTTCTATGATTTGCTCCATCATGCTTGATTTTGAGGTGTGTTTAGAGGCGCCCATAATCTCAACTTCATCATGTTCCTCCACGGGCGATAAATTTCTAGATTTGTCTTCATCGAGCGCCCCGATCACTTGAGCGTTGGGTCCAGGAGTCTCTCTAGTCTGAGTTGCCTCTCCCGTTTTCCCCTCCTTTTCTGTGGCAACATCGCTCCTTGGAGTTGGCTGGGGGTCAGAATGGCCTGCACGAAATCGTAAGAGACAAATGTTAGGATACATTTATTATTTGCCAAAAGTGATGGCCCTTTGAACTCTAGGAGGAAAAGCTATGTACCAGTTTCTGGCTGACTCTCAACAGTTCGGGGAGTTTCACCTTCCGTAATAGGAGATAGAGCGTGAATATCAAGTCCAGGCTTCTCTGGGTCATAGCCAATATGCTGCTCGAAGGGATCGAGTGATGGGCGACCAGTCGGCCGAATAGGAGGAGGAACTGAGGACTTAGTTCCGGATGGACCGGCAGTGTCATTTTTTCCTTTTGATGAGGAAGAGTCCCTTCCGTAAAGGGTCTTTGCCGCAGATAGGTCAGTGCGCTCATTCTCGTGAAGTATTTCCTTCATAAGAGACTCCTCATCCACCTCTTCAGTTCCCAATTCGACCTTTTTAATTTTAATCAAAGTGTCCCATGCTTCGGCCAAAGCTTCGAGGTAACCCTCGCCAAGAAAAGTTAGGTTACGATGCATGAGAACTCGAGTGTTATACTCGGCTATGAGTGGATCAAACATGCACTTAATTTCCTCCCTACCAGCCTCATTGGCCGCCTCGAGGTGAGAATCGATTTTCGAGAGCGCCATTCTTTTGCCCTCTTCACGGGCCGCATCCTTCAGCGCTTCCACTTTGGAGAGCTCCTCATCAAGCTTTGCTTTTAAGAGTCGTGTGGAGACAATATCGTTGTGACTCTTCTTGGGCTGCAGTTTTTTCTTCTTTTTCTTTAAGGAGTAGCTCCTCCAATTCTTTAACTCGTTGAGGGAGAGCATTCTTCTCTTTATGGATGGAATCCTTCTCTAAGGCTAAAGCGCCACAGCGTTGAACCGCCTCATCAATTTTCTTTTTGTGTGCGGCTTCCAGACGATCAACTGCTTCGGCTGTGTCTTTAGCGGTTTTTTGGGCAGCTTCAAGCTGAGATTTATACGATGAAAGCTCTTCATCCTGTGCTTTGATAATTTCTTTGTCGTGGATAGCTTCGAGTTTCAAGCGATCAATTTCATGCTGACGTTCCACCGAAACTTCTGAAACTTTTTCCACCAAATGAACGAATGCGTCGTGCTGGACGTAGACATCATTTTTACAAGCATTGGCACTTTGTTTAACGTGCCCTGGAATAGGATGGATCTTTGGAAGAAACTTTAGTCCATCAAAGCATATCTTTTGAAATGTGGTTTTAAGCTCAGCTAGCTTTTCTGCTATCGATGGATCATGTGCAGGGCTGGAGGAAGTTTGTTTAGTCAAAACTACAGATCTCTTGTGAAGCTCACGGGACTGCCTAGTGCTTGATGAACCAGAATATTGATCACGAGGAGCTTCAGATTGAGACCCCCTTTGAGCAGATTTATCCCTACTATGCTTTGGTTGAGGAGGAGGATCGTTGGGGTAGGAAGAGTGGCTATAAGTTTTCCTTCGAGACGATGAATCTCGAGGACGATAGTCTCTATCGCTGTTGTCATCTCTATCTCGGCGTTTTCCGGGCCCTAAGTCTCGGCTAGAGTGATGAAAGATAGAGGAACCGCGAAGGCGGTCGAAGCCATGTGAGCGTCCCATGTCACCTGCACAGAAATCAAGTGAAAACAAGTTAGAGATGATCATATGATGGTTAAAACTTAAGTGTGGGGTGGAGAGTGAGTGTTAGTGTGTGTCCTAGTGTTTCTCCCCGACGGACCAGTTTCTTTAGCTTTACTTATCAGAGTTTTTTCTCCTTGGTGATGGGCTTGAACGCCTTCGTCACCTCTCACGGGCGAGTGAAGTTTTAGGGCTTCTGGATCGTTGAAGCCGTAATTGAGCAAGTCATCGGGAATGGTGAGATCTGATAAGCCTTTTAATGAACCCTCTAAGTGTTGTGGAGATGGCTCTTTCTCCATCGGAGTAATTGTGACCTTCGAGGTTCCGCCCACTGTCTTCTTCCTTAGTTTGTAGGCTAGTTTCTTTTTCCCCTTTGTTGGGGGAGGCGGTTCATCGATGCCGGGTGCGTCGATCACCGGTTCTGAGAGAGGACTTATATGCTCATTGCACGCTCTAGAAACCCCGGCCTCTCTAATCTCACCTTCCTCGGGCATGTCGGAGGCCCCGCCTGTAAGGGGCAACGAAGACCCAGATTGTTCTTTACCCTTCTCCACCGCGGGTCTGGTTGTAGTGGCGCTGGATGGGAGATTAGTTCGGCAACCTTCCGCCAATAGCCCAAACTTTCAAAGTGACTCATTGGAAATAACGACTTTGATCTCCCAGTCCTCCACGGGAGTAGCACGAATGGCCTCGACGGCCTCAGAATACCTCGCACCTTCGGGACATGGGCTAATGCCTGCAAAAGACCGAAGGAAGTTAGAAAAAATGCATTTCATGCCTCTGGTAAATAACGAGTCTGGAAATGGAACTTACTCCCTTCCAACCATCTTCTCGCGAAGCCAGGGGGCAGCGCACGTAGAACCACTCCTGCTTATATTGGGAGAATTTACTCCATGCCCCCGTCAGGATCTGACACTTAGAGTGCGGCTCAAGGAATATGAAAGAAGGGCTGTCAGATCGCCTTTTGAACCGATAAATGTAGCGAATATCCTCGAGAGTGGGGAGACTGGATAAGATGCTCATAAAGAGAATGCAAGTGCCATGGAGAAATGCATGACTGTTGGGGTGAAGCTGTGCCGGAGCGATCCCAATGTACTGCAGCACCTCACGAAGAAATGAATTGAACGGTGGCACACTCCCGACCCAGCACATGAATTTGCTACAAGCTGTATATCCAGCTGGGGGCAGGTGGGGATGATTTTGTCCCGATGGAATTAATACGTCGTAAAAAGGGATTCCATGGATTGAACATAGCCGACGAAGGGCGGTTTCATTGATTCTTGAAGCCTGAGAATCAGTTGGGTTGTCCAGGATGATTGCTCCATCTATAACATCGGGTGCCGGGCCAATAATTACAGCGGATGGATCCAGAATACCCTGCGTGGATGTCGTCGGTGGTTCCGAAGTACCTACTACCTCCCGCTTATCTGAAACTGTGGCGGAACTCGACTTTCTAGACATCCTCAACGAGTGTCGAATTTGGGTAGATACCTATTCGAACTATACTTGAAAGACAATCGATGTTAGATGTAACAACAAAAATGTTCCCCCCCGTGTGGTGTGTGGACTAGTGCAATCGTTCAAGTATAAGTGTGAAAGAATTAAAGATTTAGAGACTAATGAAGTGTGATTGAGCATTGAACTGTCATTTTCGAAGACCGTCATCGCTGAATGTCTCCAACAGCTTGTCCTATGTTCGGTAGCATCGGTCTTGCAATCGAACGTTGGCATTATATGTTTTAGGCTGTTATTTGCTTTTGTTAAGTTGGACTCGCGTTTGTGGTTGCCATAATCATGGAGTCATTAGTCAAAATCAGTCTCATATGCTTGTGTGCTTAAGTTCTTGTCCTTATTCGTTGTCCTATGATCAGGTGTGGGGGTAAGTGGACTTGGCATATGTTATGTTCAAGTTAGAGTGATTTTGATTGCCAATGCCGACCTCAAGGCTCGAAGCCGAACGACTCCCAAAGCATACATATCGAACCTCTCAACCACATACTTCCGAACAACTCTCTAGACCAGAGACACCGACCCACGCTCTCACCTATAAACTACCGAACGACACTCTCACCCTTGCACTACTCCCACCAGGGATTTACCTACCAACCTAACTTTCTCCCGAACCGTGCTCCCCTTCGAGGCCAAGCAACTTCATCGATCGGGATGCTAAACCACACTCTCCTCATCAGCACCGAGCGACATTCCCACTCAGGGTACTGAGCCTCTCTCTCTAGTGCCACTGCCATAAAAAGCTACCGAGCGGCCTCAGCATAGCATATGCCGAGTCACTCCCTTTCATAGTTTCAACCTACTTTGTTGTTAAATTCCTAACAACCCAACATCACTACGTTGGGCTACCGACTATCCTCCTTCGATCGAATGATAAACCGAATGCGACAAGTTTACACCAACTCCTACGAATCATCAGGCCCTCTCCTTCTTTATGTCCCCGACTTCGAAGTTAGGGCTGCGACCACTTCTCCTAGTAACTTGCCCTAGTTCCACTAAGACTGAGTCAGATACTTAGCCTAAAGCACGCTCCTATCTCCAATTCATCCATCTATTAGCTGCTTCCCATTATCTCCTATCTAGGAACCCATATGCTCAAACCTCGAACGAGACTCCGAGCTAAGGGAGATGAGTTAAAGAAGGAATCCATACCTATAAAGGGAATTAAAAGTTTATGAAAATTGTGGGGCTTCGAGCTGAAGGCTGTTCAGATTCAAGGGCGTCTAGAGCTGCAAGGAAGGAGATATAGGTTCGAAAGGAGGAGAGATGAGTATGATGGTAAACGAGGATTGAAGAGAAATAGATGATCGAGCTCGCAGGGGTAAAATAAAGTAGAAGTGAGAAAAGGGAGAAGGAGTGAAGGCTAGGATTTATATACGAGAGAGGAAAGGCGAACGGGCTATATCCTGTAGTCCCGGTCGTTATGTTTTGAAAGGCCAACTACTCAACGTGCTAACCACAACTCAAGTAAACTGACCACATGGTTCGGCCTCCGTAAGCCGAACCGCCTCTTGCTCTTAAAAAAGAAGAAGAGAAGAGAAGGAAAATAAAATCAAAAACGTACAAGACGTTAGGAAGGTCCATCATGTTTTAGCCTTCGTGAGGTTATATACATTCGGCTTTTGAAAGCAGGAACCGATTATCGATTCAAAGCGTGTCGTGTTGTTTCACATGACACACTTTGGGGGGCAAATGTTACCCGACACCTTGGCCTGGCTACAAGACAATAGTTGCAGAAGTGATAGTTGGCACCATGCAAGATTCTGACTAAGGAAAGGCTGGAGATATAAAGATTTAGGTGCCTTCGTTATGTTGCGACATTTCTGTGTGGTTCGGTCAGAGGAGGGAATGCCTGGCTCAGTCTGAATTGTTTGAGGTGCCTCGTTCGGTCGAGATGGCTCGTTATTCCTCATTCAGTCGCGGGAAGTTCTATTCCGAAGTGGTTCGGTCTGGGAGGTCCAGTAGGTATCGATCGACTAGTTTGGGGAGACATAGTGATTCGATCTGGATGGTCTAGTAAATATCGTTCGGCCGGGATTGAGGAGCTATTGTCGTTCGGTCGGGCCTGTTTCGGCACGAGCGTTCGGTATTTCTGTTTTAGTGCAAGATGAGGGAGTTAGCTTATTCTTGGAAACCAGCATCAAGGTGAGGGGTTCGAAATTGCTTCACTTCGAGATCCATTACGAGTTGCTCCGAGTCCTTTGAGGCCTTACTTCATGACCACCGGTCGGCCATGACGTTTCAGAATTCCTGGATCGACCGATTGCCGTTCGGTGAGTATGGATCGGCCAACTCAAGATCACCATATATGGGCCGAGTCACCTCGGCCTTGGGCCTGTACAGGGAGTCCAGCCTATCTTCATCTATAAATAGAGGGGCAGGGGCGCAATGTAAAGGGACCTTTTTCGAGAACTCCGGGGAGACTCTGCCATTTCGAAGACTCATCTATTTTCGATCCAAACTTGTAATCAAGTCGTTAGTGTACGGATTGTATCTGTATTCAATAGTTTGAAGAAGCAATAAAGATTAAACTCAAAGTGGCCGTAAGCAGTTACGCCAAACCACTATAATTCTGGCGTTCTTGTTTCTGCAGTTAATTTTGCATACATTCCTCTATCTTAATTTTCTATCTTCATTAATCTCTCTACACAAATCCTTTCTTGGGTGTTAGTGACCAATTTTGGTGCTAACAGTTAATTATGTTTTAATAAGGTTTAATTACCTTTAATTAGAGTTTAATTACTATTTATTAAGGATTTGATTCTCGTTTACAAGGGTTTTAATTTATTTTAAAATCGCTTTGAGTTTAAGTAATAAGTATTGTTTTAAAATGTTTTCAAAATTGTTTAAAATCAAGGGAATTCTGTGTCACTTACCCTTAAGTAATCCCATATGATTAGAAACACTAAATGGCATCTATTAGTAGAAAAAACACCATTCCACTATTACAATTAACTTGGACATTTACTTAAGTTGATTGATTGTTATGTGTTGATCCCTTATATACCTGTTGTTATGTGGTGTCATGTTAAACTGGATAAATAAAATCAAATTAAAAGCACCATTATGGTCGCTAAGCCTCTGTTCAATTTTGTAAGGATAAATATTTCAATTTTCTTTTTGAAATGGTTTCAAAGCTAATTCAATTTGAATAAGATATTTAAAGAATGGTTTGACAAATGGTTTTACTAAAGATGTTTTTAACTAATGGGAATGGTTTTCCATGTTATAAAAAAAGGTTTTATAAAGAATTTTATAAAGGAATTTGGAAATTTATAAGGTTCTTTGGATAAATGGATTTTAGTTTTTAAGCAAAGAAGATTTCATAAATAAGGAAGATTTATAAAATGGATTTTCTTATTAAAGGAAGCTAAATTGATTTAAGGTTATCTAAGAAGTTGTTTAAAAAAGAAAAGGTTTATAAAGAAGTTTTATAAATGAATTTGAGGTAATTATAATAGAATTTTTAGAAAATGATTTGGATATTCATAAAGGGAGTTTATAAAAAGGTTTGGATATTTATAAGAAATTTATATAGAAAGTTTGGGTATTTATAAAAACAATATATATATATATATATATATGATTTTGAATATTTATAAAAGGGTTTTATAAATGAATTTGGAAGCTGGAAAGTATTATGAAATGGATTTGGATTTCGAGTAAAAGAGATTTCATAAATGAAATAGATTTGATTAAAAAAGATTTATCAAAAGAAGTATAAAAAGAATTTGAGATTTGGGTTTCTCTAAACTGACCTTTCAAAAATGGTAGTATGGTACATCCGTTCCACACTTAACACCGATGGGATAGTGTTAGGGTTGTCCTTAACTCTAATTTAAACAACATTTGTTTAATCCTTTTAACATGATTTGGAAGTAAGAAGTCATTCACAAATGTTTAGTGAATATACTTATGTTAGAGAGATAAGTATATGAATGTTTTAAACAAACGTTTTGAAAAGAGATTTATTAAATAAAGATTTGTTTTGAGGCTTAATGGTTGCTATGGATAAATAAATCTCAAATGGAATTGGTTGTTTTTTGTTTGTTTGATAGTTAAATAACTGACTATCAAATATTTAACTGTCAAATATGGACCCAAAAACGTAACTTTGGAAATATTTAGGAGAACCACATGAGTTATATGACACGTCATCTCCGATGATGTTGTACTGTGCGTATAGATCTCGTTTGTTCTCCTAGGATTAATGATATGAAAATCCGTCCATTAATGGTTAGGAGATGATCTCTTCTCTTATGTTTGACTGTTTAATTCCTAAAGAACGGGGGTTGATTTTACTGAAAACTATCGAATGTTGTTTTGAAGAGACCGGGATCAGATATGTTATCTGAAAACCACTTTGATCCAACTCAAGCATTTCAAAGTGAAGACATCTTGAAGATGATGGATTTGAAGATGGAGCTCTTTGAAGTGCAAGGGTTGCTTGCTACTAATCCTGAGGGTGATTCCAAAATGAATGTAGTAGAAGTAGTGCCTTCGGTTTGTTTATGTCCTGAACAACTTGATTGGATGAATGTTGGCATTGCATTGTTGCATGGAGGGCAGTGTTAGCATTCCAAGTGGGAAGTGTTATATAAAGGTAAAACGCAGCATCAAGCCTCATCAACCGAGTATGTCTAAAACATGGGAGATGCAATAGAGCTAAGTGGGTCTCTCCCATTAGGGTATGATCATCCCTATCTAAAGCCAATATTATCTCTCGTTTTTATGCTTCGAGAGCCATTAACCAAGGGGTGATCATATTCGGTACTAATAGTCAAGTGGTAGTCCGGTTTTGTGTTGGCAGAGGATCATAGCGAGGCCCTTGGTGTTATTTTATCTAGAGGTGCACCATGATGGGTGGTCCCTAGTTGCCCAGCCGCTGTATGGAATCCATTCTCCAATAAGCGCCATACGGACTTAGTTGTGCACAACTATGTTGAAATGTCAGATGCAAGCATTTCAGCTATATTCATGTTTTACTTTGACCCCTAGACATTATTATAATATCAATGGATTTTTATAGGAGATGTTTTGGCTATCGTAAGATAAAAACCCGTCCATGTTTATGTGTTGCATGGTCTTACGAGATGCCTTTGATTTAAAGGTTTTTTTAAAATTAAAATGTATGCATTACTCACACCAGACCCATGCCTGACACGGAGTTTATTTTCCCTTTTCATAAACTCTTGGGTGCTCAAATTTGAATGGGCAGTCAAGTAGTTCAGGTTTTTCGCGGGTTCATCTGGAGGAGCTTGGAGCAGGTGGCTTCATCGATAGCTAGTTATTACCTTATTTTCCGCTGTATTATATATATATATATATATATTGTATCTGTTAGGCAGGGACATGCTATTATAACTATCTTAGGCTAGAATTTGTATAAGAATGACTCTGATGTAACATTTTTGAAATGACTTTGTAATATATTATGTTGATTAATATATATTTTTCCGTTGCATTGTGAGTTTCTTTGTTGTTAGCTTCTTCTCTTCTATCTTATCTTTCCTTTTCTTTTACCCTTAATGGCCCGTCTTTCAGAGTAAGAAAAGCGGTTCATTACAGAATGGGTGGCCACAATTGTTTCATAAAATAATGAGTTGACAACATTAATTCAAATTTTGGTCATCTCAACTGTAGTAAGTGGCAGACAAAGAATTCAGAGTGTTGTCATCTCAACTTTAACAAGTGGCAGGCAACATTAATTGAGAGCGTGGTCATCTCAATAGTAGCAAGTGGCAGACAAAGACTTTAGAGTGTTGTCATATCAACTTTAACAAGTGGAAGACAACATTAATTCAGCGTGGTCATCTCAACTATTGCAAGTGGCGGACAAATAATTCATAATGTTGTCATCTCAACTTTAACAAGTGGCAGAAAGCATTAATTCAAAGCATGGTTATTCAGAATTATTGTTTTTAAGTGAAATTTTTACATGTTGTGAAGAAACAAAAATACTTGTTTTTGTTTCTCCATAAATTTGCGGATGTTTGCCACATGGTCATTCAGATCACACTTGATTCGAATGAAGCGAATTATGAATTGTCCATTTAAGTGAAATTTTTTTACTGAAAGTTTACAATAAATTCAATGGTAAATGAAAGTTGGAATCCATAAGATTATTTGGTACTAATCAAAGCGTACATAGAAGCCAATATAAGAAACATGGAAGAGGAGTTGAATCAAGATTTTTAGGTTACTCTAAATGAAGCATTTAATAATCATCCTGATTGTAGGTTAATTCGAAGGATCTTGGTAACTCGAAGTACTTATGTCACGTTTACTAAAGCTTGTCAAAGATATAAAAGCATCATAAATACAGTGGAGGAAGAAGATCTATTTCAGTTAACACGAGCTATGTTTGATTCACGATATTTATGGGAGTATCGAACTAATTTTGTTAGACATGCTGCATATGATCTTTAGGTTAGCTATATTCAACAATTTGATTGATGTATGGGTTAGCTATTTATATTAAGTAAGTTGTATGTACTTTCAGTAAGTTCTATGTGATTTCGAATTCAATAAAGACAGTTAGATTATTTATATTAAGTAAGTTGTATGTACTTTTAATATCTACTAAGTACTTAAGATAAGAAACTAACAAATACTTAATTGAAAGGATACAAACAATACTACGTACTTAAGATAAACTGATAATTGAAACGATACAAACAAGACAACCAACATTGAAATAGACCGATATAAACAAGATAACTTGATAATTGAAACGATACAAAAAAGACAACCAACATTGAAATAGATCTAAAACAAACGCATAGAATAATTAAAAAAAACTGTCTTTGACCACTTGATAATTGCATTGAACCAAGTGTCCTTTGGAGCGTTTCAATTTGTTCTTCAAGTTCAGTTGCATTTGCATATACAACTGCTCGATGAGGTAAAGGATCGTCAAGCCATTGCCAAAATTCACAACCATTTGGAAAATTGCGGCATCTATAGTGACGTCGACCGACGCCAGTTCCGTTTCTTATAATAGAATACAGAACAAAAATTCCATAGTGACAGTATAAGAGTCCAGAGTCAACCTCTTGATCTACCTGAGGTACTTGGTGACGTATTTCATGCCTTGTTTACCTTCTGCCATCATTGCTACGTCACTCCTCTCTTTGTCTTCTTCCATCCTCTAACAGCCTGTGCTCTTGCAAAACTCTCTCAATTTTCCTTACATCCTCATAGCGTCTTTCCTCCATTTTAACGTACCACTTCGTTAGTGGTGGGAGGCAAGACATATTAGGCTGGGTAACATGTCTTAATGGACCTTCATTTGAGTATGACGAGCGCAAGGAAGTATGGTTGTAAGCCACCATTTTTACGTGTTACTGGTATGACATTAGTGAGGAGCATCATGGCAAACAACATGAGATATATAGTGCCGAGGCATTCTATCTCCACTAGGCAAGCTAGCAAGCATCAAAAGAATTGCAACGTGGCTACAGTGTCTGATATAATGGGACACTGAAGCATTCTGTCTCCACAAGGCAAGCTGGCAAGCGTCAAAAGAAGTGCAATGTGGCTATAGTGTTCGATATGATGGGACACTGAAGCATTCTGTCTCCACACGGCAAGCTGGCAAGCATCAAAAGAAGTGCAACATGGCTATAGTGTTCTTATGACGGGACATTGTGCCATTGTGTCTTTGGTAAGTATGTTGAAATGTGAAAAAGATGTGCAATGTGAATAAAGCTATATAACATGACAGAACATAAGTACAACAGTACAGTCAAACAACAGTAACATAAATGTAATAGTACAATCAAACAATGGTAACATAAATGTAATAGTACAGTACATAAGTATAACAGTACAGTCAAACAATGGTAACATAAATGTAACAGTACAGTCAAAGAACAATCACATAAGTGTAACAGTACAATCATCAGTCATCCTAAGTCTACAATATCATCGTCTGCGTCGTCTTCAGTTGCATCATCAAAATCAGCAGGACTGCTATGATCAAACTAAAATGCAGCCAGTTGAGCCTACAAATCATCAATCTCTGTCTGCATCGCCTGCTGAGCCTCCTGACTAAGCATCTAAGTATGAATGAGTGTCATATGCTGAATAGCTGTAATATGTCATTTATGCTAGTCTAACCTACCTGCATATTGTAATTACATATAATGTATCAGTATATGTTCGCTTAACTAATACTGTATAATGAATATTAATACATTGAATTACCTCAAAAGGGGGGGGGGTAAAGTCCAACAGTAGGGATACCAGCAATCTCATGATCTCGTGGATGAACTATCGACTGCTCGGTAAGATTACCGCTAATATCATATGCTCTAAAGTAGTCGTCCAGACCAAAGTCCATAAGCTGTTGAGAGTACTGGGATAAAGTGGGATCAAAAGAAAATGGAGGTGCGTGAACTGTACCAGTGGCTATATGTGGACCTATATGATCGTAGTTCACTCCTCGAATGCAGTCAGGTAACATGTACCATCGAGGAGCAACTCTAACCTAGTATTTATTAAAATCCCCATCGGCTAGGAAAAATGCCGAAGCATCTACCCATCTATTCTGTCTTAATCCTTGTATATACTGTGATCTAATGGTCCGACGTCTGCCGAACATATCTTCATAAGATAATGGATATCCAGGGATACGTAGCTCCACAGTGGTCTGAAACAAACATTTCTCTCTCAAATACCAAATAGGAAGAAACAGAGTTAGGAGTAAAATAATCCTTCATAAACACAAGTGATACACAATAGAAAGAGGACAGCCATCATACATATGGCCCGCCTATGTCATGATGATCCAATTTGAAGCCCATAGTTCCCATACAATATTAGCCCTACACCTCAAATCAATCTGAGTACGGGCCTCCATCAAATCATGCTTAACCTCGTAGACGCATGAGAAACTGACTAAACATGCTTCCATCGTCTCATGCGTAGAAAATATGTCTCGACTGCATGACTAGCTGTCACAACAATGCGGGATGTATGTTTGTTGTGTACTCATAGTACAAACATGAAAAAATATGCCAGAACCCAATCATCCGCCTAACCTCCCTGAGAGCATAAGAATCAAGAGCGGTGTACAAATATCCAAGTATAGAGGACCCCCAGTCTACAGTATGAAGCTGATCTAGATCGGCTACCGTTGTAAGATAACCAAATCTAATGGTACTCTTTTGGTTCGAAATGAAGGTCGAACCAAATAAATATATGCTCTAAATGCAGCATCACTCATAGCATTGGCGCTCATATGAGCTATAATATACTCTTGTAGATATGTCAAGGGGACAACGTCGGAAGAAACATGACCCAAGTCAAATAGTGGTAGATATTTGGTGAAAACCTCAAGGCTCTCATATGTGTGTCGCAGGCCACCACCTCTCAACTAGGGTAGATATGAGTGAACGACCAAATGACCAAGGTGGTCGAATCTGTAAGTAAAAAGCAAAAGAACTGGCCTGTAGCCTATCTACTAAACCTTGAGGAAGACTATCATAGTGTTGTGCTATACACTTTTGCCAACTACCCCGATAGCTGACGTACTAGGACTAAAAAATAAACAGTTATTTGGGATTATTTTACTAATTAAATACATAACAACTAATTAATATACTTTGCAATACGACGGATCACTATAATAAACAACATTTCATGTTTAATATACGATGAACGTAATAGTCATGTATTAAAAGTTATTTAATATTTAGAATTGTACCTCGATAGTATCCAAGGCTGTCAACATACAATGCACGTATCCCTCGGGTAGATAGTGCAAAATCCGTAAGTCATCAATCGTCGTCTCAGGGGCAGGAGCAATGAGAAGTGGACTAGCAAGCTCCTCGCTTAGATGTCGAACGGTACGCGTAGCGATTTTGGTAACACGAGGCGGCATTTCGATGGTTTTTTTGAGTAAAAAGAGAAAAAAGAGGATAAAAGAGCGTAAATTATGAGATAAAAGGAGCTAGCTAGGTTCAGGATTTATACGCATCCAGCCTTGAAATGACCCTCCTATTTCCACCCTAATTTCATAAGGATTTTTTTTTCCAATAAACAAAATATATCCAGGATCAAGATAACTTACCAATATAAATATATCAGTGTATATCTAATAACATACACATACATATGAAGATGTATGTGTTCTTCTTGTTTTAAGTTCAGAGTATATACTTTATTTTTTTTTGTACAAGAACATTCTGTTTGATTTAGATTTTTAGCAATTCAGATTTAATTATTGTATCTTGATTTTTGGCCATAAAATCCACTGGAAACATGTACTTTAGTCTGTCATTATAATTAAGAAATGATCAAGAAATAATCAGTAGTAAACAAGCTTTTAATATAGATGGTTGTGTTAAAGTCTGGATAGTATCAAATTCAGTATAAAAGAAAGTGGATCCTAAGTGAACACAAGCAACATCTAGGCGTAATGGAAACGCGCCTAACTTATACATGAAAGGTCACGAGTTCGAGTGCTATGCTGGTCGGTTCAAACACAATTTTTGGTTTTTCTTTTTATTTTTCTCCTGTATGGTTAGAAATCTGATACCTACCTATATTTGTACATATATATTTAATTTTAGCCTATAACTTAACATACAAAACAATTCTTCTTACATAACTATTTTTAAAACCCATTCCTACAACTGTTTTAAGAATTTATATTTATATTTTTGCCCAATTATCAACATGTACACAGGTATACATGTATATGTCAATATCTTTGCTCAGTTTCCAGAAAACTGAGTGAAACAATTGCTAAATGTACTAAGCTTTGAAATGCATCTTTATTTTCAAGATACAGTCTATCATGATCAACCAATACTTCATTTAGTTGAAGCTGGTTAACCCATGAGTCCTGTATATGCTACACACTAGTTCAAAACAATGGAGATACCTTTCATTGCATTCTGTCTGAAGCTTTTAGAAAAACATTTTACTTTTCTTAATTCAATTCAGAAACGAATTCAGACTTATTTACAAAGCATTTCAGTAAAAAGAAAATAAAATCCTTTTAAGTTTACTTCTTGCTAAATCCAGATTTTTATAGCTGATACTTGAGCATATTTTTCTTGTTTATGTTTCAGACCCTACTTCAAAAACAAATCAAACCTTAACACACAACAGTTTCAACAGACCAACAATTTTAATCTGACACTTTACAGAACATAAGGGCAACATGATCACTAACCATAAAATATTCAATACATGACTGGAAATCTTAGAAACATAAAATTTTTCCTGAATACATGCATATATAATCAATTTAAGCTCTTATTGAAACTAGCTAGCATGTTCATTCACTCCTCCATAACAGCCATTACTTCATTTTTACTTAGTGCCTGGGTTACCTGAAAGAGCATGAGTGGCTGCCTCATTTTAAAATGAGACACCCCAGATGCCATGAGCAAACAAGGGTCAGATCTATGATCTGGTATGAGTAACATCAATTCATTCATGATATTAAGCAATAGAGAATATAAGGGTACTAACTTGTTATTTAAGCAAATTTCTGCAATCAATTACTTTAACATAGTATAATTAAGTTGATTCAGGTATGATATATTCATTTATCATTCTTTCACTTGCATACATAATCATGCAAACATAATTATCTATTTGCAACAATTTCATTCACTGGAATCATCTTGGTTCCATACCATTCAACCTAAGAAATATCCATATTCCTATTTCTTCATTTACAGGTTGTAATATTCAATTTAATTCCCTGCCTCATCTGCTATTAAGGAATCACTGGGACACATTGCAATGAACTAATTCACATCATTGCACAAAGATCTCAGGGCTTAAACAAACCATGTGCCAACTTGCATACTTCAAATATGACAAGCATTCCAGCAGCCTTCTTGGCCTTCCCCTCCCTAGTTTATTTACTAGTGTATTGTCTTAAATCCTATCATCAAATATGCTAAGTGAACATGTCACTGCAAACATGGAAACATCCATAATTTTTCCTAGCATAATTCTCCTTAGAAATAAGCAGATAGTTATTTCCTAAATGGGGTCAAAATGTCTTGATCTTAGTAAGATATAAGAACATTTTCAACTGTAAAAGAGGCATGGCATGTTATATTGATCTGCAAGCCTTTATGATTGATTCAGATTCAAGATCTGGTTCAATCATAATTTTAGCTTGTGGGTTATTTTTTTTTTTTGATTTGATTAAGGGCTCAGCACTTAGAAAATTTCTATTGCACCCTTAACATTTTTCTTTTCAAGCCTCAGCACTTATACCAAGTATAATGCAGCTCCAACCATTTTCATAAAGTTTCCATGCCATAGATCTATAACAGCTGAGAGTATTCTCTATATAATTTTTAAGATCCTAAACTTTAACATTTATGAGTATAAATAAAAACAGTATGATACTCATCCAAAGGCAAATGTCTCAACCAATCAAAGATCATCAAAATCATCCATATTAAATCATATCAGTTTTAAAATAAGACATCCAAAAAGCATTGATGAAATCATATACATCAAAACCAGAAATACATAAATGGCAATATAAAAAGTGGCTGCCTCAACTCAGGTCTTAATGCCATGAACTCAGTGAGATTACTCACCTAAATATTTCCTCTTAATAATCCAGAAAATTCTTGTTTGAGTGTTTTCTCCTTCCTTCCAATATTTTTCTTCTTTTCTTATTTTTGTGCAGCCCGGGGTAAAGACAATTCTACTGCCTATTTATATGCATTTTTCCTCTAGGGTTTTGTTGAAACAGAATTCCATTTCTGTCCTGGCTAGCATCATGCATTTTTCATTCATAATACCCCGGCCATATTAACCAATTTAAAGGCTGCATTTTCTTTCTTTTACTTTTAAGAAAATGGCCACTCACCTAGTCATGTTAAAAGTGTGACTATCCTATTTTATATTTTAATTATTTCTGAAAATCCCCTTTGCTATTTTTGCCTACACAAGCATATTGACTTGTATCACATTCCATGTCATTTTAATGTTATGGTTTCACTTGCTTATATATATGTACTTTTCAGTATTAAAAAAAATGTATATTTGTATACATATCTTATCTAGGCTTATTTTAATTCCTCTTTTAAATTCAGAAACATATGCACCTATATGTATACAAGTTTACAAATTCTTATAACATATACATATGTATAATTTTCTTTTCTGGGTTTTAATTAAAATCTGTTTACTGATTAAAGTAAAACTTACTTTTCTTATTCTCTAAGATGATCCATATAATTCCAGAAATCAAATATCCATGTTGCAAAATCATGTTTGTATTGCTTTTTAATTCTTGTTTTAAATCCAAGAAACCTGGAGTTCTTCCTTGTGCCATTTCAGTGTGCACGTGCACACATATACTTGCACACTATTTATTCCAGAGATTTCACCATATTTAAATCTAAATATTTCAAAAATTAAATCATTTTTCAAAAATGATTTTTCACAAAATTTTGGGGTGTTACATTCACCCCTCCTTTTAGGAATTGTGTCCTCACAATTTTTCTAACATTTATAGTGAGCATCTTTTTCTTTTCTGAAAACTTATTCAAACATATGCATAAGCAAACAAATTCAACCATATCAACCATGCATAACAAAATTTTCCAGAAGAAAAAAAAATTACCTTTTAATTTGCAAAAAGCTTAGGATAATCCATTCTAATCTTATCCTCTAACTCCCATGTGCAGTCATTAGGATCACTACTCCACTGGATCTTAACTAGTTTCAAGGTTTTGCTCCTTAATTTCTTTTCTTCCTTGGCTATAATCCCCACTGGTTCTTTTTCATAAACCAAGTCAGGATTTATTTGAATTTTGGTAGGCTCTTCCAAAATGTCTTCTTTATCATGTACCCATTTTCTAAGTTGGGACACATGAAAAACATTATGCATTGCTTTCATTTCCTCTGGTAGTTCTAATTTGTAAGCCAATGAACCAATTCTTTCCAGAATTTTATAGGGTCCAACATACCTTGGTGTAAGCTTACCTTGCTTGCCAAATCTCATGACTTTCTTCATAGGTGAAATCTTGATGAAAACAAAGTCTCCCACTTCATATTCCACTTGCTTTCTCTTCCTATCTGCAAATTTCTTTTGCCTATCTTGAGCTGCTGCTATTCTTTTTCTTATTAACCCAATTTTCTCTGTAGTTTCCTTAACATATTCAGGTCCAAGAACAGCCCTTTCTCCAGTCTCTACCCAGCATATAGGTGATAAACATGGCTTGCCATATAAGGCTTCAAATGGAGCCATCCCTATGGTGCTTTGGTAACTGTTATTGTATGTGAATTCAGCTAGATGGAGGTGGTCTTCCCAGTTGCCTCCAAAGTCCAGTGTACATGCTCTCAACAAATCCTCTAAGACTTTGTTCACCACCTCAGTTTGACCATCTGATTGTGGATGGTAGGCAGTGCTTAAGCACAATTCACTCCCCATAGCCTCTTGAAAACTTTTCCAAAACCTTGAGGTGAAGATGGTATCCCTATCACTCACAATGGTTTTGGGTATGCCATGCAACCTTACTACCTCTTTCATGAATATTTGAGCCAATTTTGGAGCATTTCTTTCTGTTTTAACTGGGATAAAATGTGCTACCTTAGTTAGCCTATCCACTATTACCCATATACTTGTGTTTCCCTTCTTAGATCTAGGCAGACCATCTATGAAATCCATAGATATGTCCTCCCACTTCCACTGTGGTATACTAAGGGGTTGCAATAGTCCTGATGGCCTTTGTGTCTCTGCCTTGACTTGTTGGCAAGTCATGCACCTTGCAACATATCTGGCCACATCTGACTTCATCCCCTTCCACCAAAGATTTCTTTTCAAATTTTGATACATCTTGGTGCTACCTGGGTGTATGGAGTACTTACTCCTATGGTACTCATTTAATATTTCCTCTTTCAATTCTATATTTTCTGGAACACATATCCTATTTTTATTCCTCAAATATCCATTTTTATCAACTTGATAATTTATTACTTCCTCCCCTTTTGATATGAGCATTTTCTTTTCCACCATGTTTAGGTCTTGTTCCTGCATTTGCCCAATCTTAAGAAGTAAATCTGATTGCAGAGATATCATACTTAATTTCCCTTTACCTTCACCTTCTTCAATGGGCATCATTTGTTCCTCACTGTTTTCCTCAATTTCCAAATCAGTAAGTATAGACAAATCCCTAAACTCTTCCATCATCAACATGGCTACTTTGGCATGTTGTCTACTCAAGGCATCTGCAACTTTATTTGCCTTGCCTGGTGTATACAGTATATCTAGATCATAGGCAGCTAGGAACTATACCCATCTATGTTGCCTCATGTTCAAATCTTTTTGTGAGAATAAATATTTCAGTGCCTTATGATCAGTGTACAAAATGAATTTGGCACCTAACAAATAATGTCTCCAAAGTTTCAAAGCATACACAACTACTGCTAATTCAAGATCATGGGTTGCATACCTGGTTTCATGTGGCTTTAATTGCCTAGATGCATACACTACAAGAAAAATGGCTTCTGACTGCATCTAGTCTTAGCGTTTTAGTACATTACGCTGTTTTATGCATTTCAGCCTTTAACAAATATAAATTTCTTTACGGAACTGCTGTTAAACACATCCCAAATGATTACAGCCCGCCACTTCATTCGTTATTTCACCGAAAATTTATTTTCCCTCTCTAAACCTAATTTCGTTTTCCCAAAAAGAAATTTGTTCCCCCATCCTTCAATTTCATCGTTGTCTCCCTGACGATTTTATTATTTTTCGTTGACTCCGCTGTGGCCTTATCCTTGAATGACTCCGCTGCTTGCCAACAACCGAAACCCCATTGGTGAGGTCTGCAAGGATGAGGATCAAGCAACATCAGTTGCTTGCCTCCGATCTCAGCTTTCTCCACTTTGCCGATTCATTGGGTTTATTTGAAATAGTTTTGTATTTTTTGGGGTTCCACGGTGAAAGTGGATTGATAGAACCTAATGATTAATTGGTAAGGTTCATATTATTCTTAAATTCTTAATATTACTTCAGTTTCCTAACTTTGTTCATTTTTGTCGAATTCACTATGATTTGACTATGTAGAAACCCCTAATTGGTATTTTTTACAGTTGAAGCAATGTTGGTTTGAAAATTTTAGCCTACTATATTCATTCAAAACATATTTTGTTTACTACCTTTTTTGTACGTTACCTGTTTTATGAATACATGTTGCATATATTGTATTATTCAAATACTGTTAAATGGATTGCTGTTATTAGGGAATGCAATAACCACTGGTTCTTTGATTGCTGTCTTAAATTCTTATGTTAGCTTCAATGCTCTGCAATAAAAAATAAAAATTAGTTCGTACATACCTAAGAAATATACAAATAGTTCTAGAAAACTTACTACAAAATGATCAACATAGGAAGTCAAGAAGATTCCATTCTTGTACGTTCATATTTGATTTGCATATAAACATGTTGGTGATGAAGAGACCCATGCTAAATTTAGCGAGTTTTTCCAGCTCATGCTTTTCATGATTGGTCTCAAAAGATGCGTAATATGTCCATACGTTGTATATTGGCATTGTTCATATTTAATGAGTTCTGGCGATTCTTATGACAATTAATTACAGGTGCAGTGATTTACTTTTAAGTTTTTATGACAAGATAAAGCTGGTCTTCATGCCAGTTAGCTTAGCAGCATTTATTCTTACGACTAAAGGTTCAACGAGTTACTTTAATTTATATGTCCATATGCTTATTAGGAATACAAACAACCCATTAAGAATTTATCTTTTCCTGTAGTGTATGTCTAAAAAATTATGAGAAAAAATATATTATCTGGTTGAATGTATTAAACTATATACTGATAGTTTACTCCATGATTGCTTGGAAATTCAAATTATAAATTTATGATGTTCATTAATTAACTTTATTCTGATTGCAATTGCTTTTGCTTGTATTTGCTCCTTAAATATTTTTTACTATGGCGTTCATATTAGCCAAATGCTTATTTCCTTAATGCAACTTCGAATATGTTCAATTGGCTACTCATATACTGTAATCTACTATTGTTTTGTAATGTTACTGTACATTGTTTCTTAGCTAACTATGGTATGCTGCTCAAATGATGGATGATGGAATAGTTCGGCTCATCTATTGTTTTTGTCTATTAAGGTAGTTTGGCGACAAGGCATCCTATTTAGTTCTTTAGGTTTTAAATACGCTTTAAAATGGTTTTTTTAAATTTCTTCTTGCGGATGATTATTAAGTACTGAGGAGGGTATAGGCCTTTCAACTTTATTTGCTATATCATATGTATTCTTTTATCAAAAACCATTCTAAGTTTTGGAAATTAACACTGAATATGAAGTTTACTAATAGTGATTATATAACGAATAGAGTCTGAATATTTTAATTTGTAGATCTGTAGAACTACACAGAAATTCCAAGAGGTGCTTTAGCATATATTACTTTTATAAGAGATAAGTTTTAAATGTGGTTTTAATGTGTCCTTTGGCATCTAAATTTATATTTGCAAACTGTTTGTAGGCTAAATGCTAGATACATTCTTCTTTACAGTGTTCTGTATAATTTTAAGTTGGTTTGTTTCTTTGCTCTAATTGTGATAGCATTAACGTACCTAGTTTATATAGATGACATTGAAATATAATTATGGTATTATTATATTAAAACAAGTTTGGTAGTACAAAATTAACATTTACTGCTCCATTACTCATATTTTAATATCACTGCAATCATTACATCTCTACATTTAATACTGGACAATGGTCATCATGCACACCAGTTAGAAAGTGAAAAGCCTAACTTCAGCATCAAATACAATTAACTGATTTCACAAGCTACTGGGCAGTCGGTTCCTAGCAGTAAAACTCAAAGGGTTCATGGTTTATATTTTATAAGATTTAAGTACAAAACTTTAACTGGCATCTTTACCACTACATTAACTATATATTCAAGTCATATACAATAGTTATTATCCACTCAATTACACCTTGATTATAGATCCATTACATTTATCTCTGTTAGTGCAGGTATGCATACCAAGAGTCCTGAAAAACAACTAGACTGGGAGCAAATGTAGCTGCACATCATGAACAGACTTCAATTACAACATGTATGCTCCTATATAAGTTTTATAAAAAATAACTAAATAAATTAATTAAATATGTTTTATAAACATTAAATAAGTTAATAGAAATAACTAACTTTATAAAAACCAATTAAGTTTTAAAAAGTTAAATAAATTAAATAGCTTTATAAAAACGAACAAAATTAACTAAGTTTTATAAAATAAATTAACTTGATTAAAAATAATCAAGTAGACTAAGTATTACAAAAAAAATAACAAAATCATTGAAAAGTAACCAAGTTAACTAAGTCTTATAAAAATTAAACAAGTTTATAAAAATAATCAAGTTTATAAAATTTAACTAAGTTACCTTTGTTTTATGAAAATTATATTATATTATAAAAATTACAATCATAAATGCTTTTAAGTATTAATTCTTGTCTTTTTGATAATAATTCATTTTTTCCTTTTCCATCTGAGATAGTCATCATGGATATCACATAATTTGGCAGAGAAGTTTGAGGTATATCCACAACTGCAAAGCTTTTATATATAAGACATCACTAGTTATGAATGTTCTATTAATGCAGCAGAATTGTTATTCTATGTTACCACTGAAATAAGAATCAAAATGGTCAACAACATGGCTTGCGATCACAATTTCACTGAAGATGATGACACCAACCTAAATGCAGTGTTCAAGAAAAAATGCAGTGGAGGTTTACTGCCAGGTGTGTTGAATTGAGTACATGAATTTTGTATAAACCTTGATTCAGAATTGTCATTGTTTGCATGAAAGTCGCCCATAGCATCAATGAAGGGGAAGTAACACTGAAAGAGTATTATTCAGGTGTACTTTATTTTTTTCTAAATTTATGGTATGTCTATTATCCAATTTATTTGCAGCTTTGATCCCATTATCAGAATTGCGAGATCCAATAGCAATGAAACACTATGGACTGGACAGTAATGCCGCTGTTCTTGATCTGCCTGATACTTCTTCAAGGTAGAAAAATTAAATTATGATAATCTTTCTTTACACACACACACACACACATATATATATATATATATACATATATATATATATATAGTTTTCACTTGATGTTTGAAATTACTTTTATTAATGAATGAACCAGGTTATGAGTGTCGAAAAGCTTAACAGGTATGCTTGTCCACTATTTGATAATAAGTGTCGTATTTAAGTATGATAATATATATCCAGTTAGTTGACACTTAACACAGTTTATGTTATGGTGGGAATGCTTGAAAATATCTAACACATAGGATTTTCTTTTTAACAGAAGTATCAAGAAAAAATTTATAACCTAGTCCATAACTAAAAGATCCAACTGCGGATAAACGGTAAATAACTCATGGTTTTAAATTCAAATAAACCTTCCCACTTGTAGAGGATATATGGTAATAAGGTTTGTTTGCCGTTATTTTAAATTAATCAAAGTCGAATTAATATAAATTATGATAATATGTTTGGTAGGCATATCTGAGTTTTTCTAGAGATTTTGGATGACCATGGAGATGCTTAACAGCCATCGGTAAAGTATTAGGAATCATTTCATAACTCGAGTATATTTTAAAATCTCCAAATGACATTATTTTTAGAGTTGTAAACTGATGGAGCTAAATTGAACCATCAGATATATTAAGATAGATGATTTCTGCTGAAAATTTGGTATGCATAGTAATTGTGAAAAAAAAGGGGACTGTTTTACCATTTCAAATTCGTGGGGACGTTGATACTAGTATGTATTTTAGTTTCTGCATGTTTCTTATAACATCCATAGATGCTGATGTTGGCTGTTGCATTCACAATCTTCAATTCACCATGGCCAAAAGACCATTAAAAACCTATTACATAAATCTCTCATGTTGACCAGACTTGAAAATGAGCTTGCAGTTTTTAAAGTGCACGTATTCAATTTTATTTTCCCACTATTTGTGCTTGCCAGCTTTGAAAGTGTGCAAGATAATCATGTAGTAATTTACCTTGAAAATAATTTTTCACTTAACACCCAATTAAAGTAGATGGGTGCATGCTTATGACAGAAATTATACTTTCAGCCTAAATACTCTTTCCTCTTATCCACATAATATATTATCCATCTAATTCACATAAAAAGGAGGAGGCTGAGAAAGTACATTTAAGGAGTTGAATATCTTATTAGATATAAACTTTTTGAAAGGATATTTCACCTACGATTTTTAATTCATGTCATACATTATCACTTCCAATTCAAAAAAATTTATCGTATAATCATTCTCATCATGGTTCAAGGATCTTATTTCGTATGCTTCCTTTGCACCTAAAGTGATAGAGGTAGTACCGCCAAAATTTTATGTGTCATATGTAATATTTCAGGCACTGAATATCTCAATATTAGTGCTGGCTTATATAACACATATTAGCATGTGGCATGAACCTATTTCCCTTTAATATAGGAGTGGCATCTTAATTCACAGGTGTAATATAGTTGTACAAAATTGTTGTGCAGGAATGAAGCTAGCAAGTAGAAAATATTGTGTGCTTCTACACGAATATGTGATACAGAGGTAAGGACAATGAGGTAGTTTTGAGGTGGGATGTGTAAGTAAGAAGAAGAGCTGCTGCAGTAGATCTTCTAGCAGGCAAGTGGGACATGCAGGCAGGATAGCGAAGATGGTGATAACTTGAAGAAAGAATAAGTAGATGGAGTCAGAGCCCAGTTACACCTAAACCTCGATGGCCCAAATGCAAATAGCCCAGTTACTGATCATATTAACTATCGCGTCAAAGCGGACTTCTCCTGCCATCAAGTATGTTACCCAACCTATTTTAATTTATAAATTTATCACAAACTTCTTAATTTATTGGATACACGAATACATAGTTAATATTATCAACTGAAGAAGCATCTCTTCGAGTTCCCTCTATTTGCGGTAGATCCCTACATACAACAACCAAAATAAAATCATGCATTCGGATCTAATTTTTTTAAATAAGGATAAAATAATAAAGAGACACTTGTCTTGTGGGTGTTTGATCTGTAGTTGCATCTATGAATTCATGTTGGATCTAATTTTTTTAAATAAGGATAAAACAATAAAGAGACATATTGGTTCAGATTCATCTATGAATTCATGAAAAAAGTACTTTGGTTAGTTATGAGAAAGGAGAGTAAAATTAATCATAATTTATGCAGTTGAAACAGGTGGATGCGCACTGAAATATTATGATATTCACGAATGTTTCACAGGCCATGTTTAGCTTGTGAATGTCTTCTAAGTGATGGCTGGTTATATTATACCTGACCTGAAATTGTGCTATGTGTGAAGTAACCATACATGCAAATTGCAACTCGGTGTTCAATGCTGAGTTGCACTTGCAACTCAATTTTTTGAAACTGGATTGCAAATGCAACTCAATTTTCAACTGAGTTGCAATTTGCAACTCCAGTTTTGAAAAACAAAATATGCGTATTACTTATGAATCTTTACTTAGATAGTTTATTATGTAGACTCCAATATTACATTCAACTGACACCTACCATGTGCCAAATTCTTGCTCTGGCTAGAATTATTCAATTAATTTATTTTGTCTTAATAATCGATCATTCCCACCAATTGAACGAATAAGCAATTTTCTTCTTCACTTATCTCCATGGTTGATTAAAAATGGCTATGTCATTCATGATTAACAAGATTTTTTGTTTAAATAAAAGTGGACGGTGATAGCATTAATGCTACTATCTGTGGGACTTGGAATAAATCATCTGAAATTTATTCACTTTCATGTTCAATACAAGTTGTACATATATTTTGGTTTTTGTAGAAAGTATTTGAACATTTGTTTCATATTCCATTAATCAGGCATATATACTTTGGTATTGAGTTTAAACTCTAACTTTGAATTCTTGGATCAGCATACACAATGTACTACTAAAAACTTTGTAAAAAAACACAAAACTCACTTTAGTTTTTTATGCTACTATAAGGAATCTATGTTATTGCACTCATGAGGCATTTTGGATGCCCATGTAGTTACATGCTAGAAATTTTGTGTAATAGGAATGTTGGACATAGCAATGATCTATAATTAATTAGCGATTATGTTTCTTTTATCATTATTGTATTCTTTTAGCTGGGAATTAGCTTCTGTCTTCCAAAATTTGAAACCATGGTTTGATGCAGCTGGAGTAAAATTGATTACAGTTAGTTTTGGCATTTCCAACAAAGCTTATTTATCTGCAAAAAGGGCATGTACACTCTAACTTGTTTAGCTCCGCATTGGTTTTAAGTTTCTCTAATTTATCGATTTTAGTGCGTTTGTATAACGAAGTTATATTATGGAATGTTGTATACTTTGTATTAGTCAATCACCTAATGAAATAGTGTGATGAATATTTAGTGTTTGCATTATGAATCCGATTTAACTTTGTGTACACTTTTTTGATGAATTGATTCTCAAGCATTACTTTTGCTTTACAGGTAGATAGATGACTGTGATGCAAAAAAAGGTTGCAACGAGTTATGGATCAAAGTTATTTTTGCTGCTAGAACTACTTTTTGGTTTTAATGTATGTACTACTTGCTTTTGTTTTGCTATTGCTACTTGTTCTATATTTTGTTTTTGAACTATTGATGACAAACTATTTATGTTTGGTGTAAGAATATTGTGTATTTTAATTATGAAATTTCATACGTTGGTTATCAAATATGTGTCCAAAATGTGGTATCGATATAATATGTTGATTTTGAAATGTGATATTGATATAATATGCTAATTTAGAAATGTGGTATATATATGCACATTATGGTGAGTGTTTGCAGAAATGCAATTAAAACATTCCACAGCGTTTTTAAAACGCTGTTAAAACATTCCATAGCGTTTTTTAAATGCAGTTAAAACATTCAACAACTTTTTAAAAGCAGTCAAAACATTCAAAAGCGTTTTTAAAATGCTATTGAAAGTTTTAACAGCGTTTTTTAAACGCTGTTGAAAGTTTTAACAGCGTTTTTAAAACGCTGTTGAAAGTTTTGACAGCGTTTTAAAAATGTCGTTAAATTGTATCTAAAAACAGAAAGCATGATCTATTGCAACAATGAAACGCTGTAAATAAATATCACAGCATTGAAAAAACGCTATAAAATCTTATCTTAGCACGAAACAAACGCTAAGAAAGATCTATAACTGCACCCAACCAAACGCTGTTAAAAGATTTCATAGCACCAGGGAAACGCTGTTAAAAAGGACATTTAACAGCGTTTATTTCTTGTCATTGTATATCCCTGACATATAACTGCATGTCGATATACAGCATACGCAAAAACGCTGTTAAAAGCTTTTACAGCGTTTTTTAAACGCTGTTAAAAGTCCTGTTTGTTGTAGTGATAGGCTACCACCTGGTCTTGCTGCATCAACACAGCCCCTAACCCAGAGCCACTTGCATCAGTGTACACAACCAAATTTTCATTTCCTTCTGGCACTCTCAATACTGGTGCATTAATCAGGGCTTCTTTTATTTTGATAAAAGCTTGCTCACATTTTTCTGTCCATACAAAGGCTTGGTTCTTTCTAGTTAAATTAGTAAGTGGTGATGATATTTTTGAGAAATCTTTTATGAATCTCCTATAATATCCTGCCATCCCCATAAATGATCTAATCTCACTGATGGTGCTAGGCCTTTTCCATGCTTGGATTGCCACTACCTTGTTAGGGTTTACTGATATTCCTTTGGCAGAGATAACATGCCCAAGGAAATGCACTTCTTCTTTCCAAAATGCACATTTTGGAAATTTTGCCTTTAAATCATTTTCCCTTAGCCTTGACAAAACTAAATGCAAATGATTTTTATGCTCTTCCACTGTCTTGGAATAAATCAAAATGTCATCAATAAAAATCAGTACAAACTTGTCTAAATAATCTCTAAATATTCTATTCATCAAATCAACAAAATATGAAGGAGCATTTGTCAAACCAAATGGCATAACCAAAAATTCATATAAGCCATATCTTGTGTTAAATGCAGTATACTTAACACTTGAGTCTTCAACCTTCATTTGATGGAATCCTGATGCTAAGTCTAATCTAGAAAATATTTTAGCTTCACTGAGTTGGTCAAAGAGATCATCTATTCTAGGCAATGGGTATTTATTCTTGATGGTTACTTTATTTAGTTCCCTGTAATCTATGCACATTCTCAAGGTACCATCATGCTTTCTTACAAACACTACTGGAGAACCCCAGCAGGAATTGCTTGGCCTTATAAATCCCTTGCCTTCTAATTCTTCCAACTGATTTTTCAATTCTTTCAGTTCACTTGGCCCCATCCTATAGGGTTTCTTGATTATTGGACTTGCTCCTGGAATGAGATTAATTTGGAACTCAACTGGTCTGTGGTGTGGAACACCCTTAACTTCCCCAAACACATCCAAGTATTCATTAACTATGGGAATTTCTTCAATGGTTAGTTCACTCAAATCTTTCTCTAAGTCAACTAAATGATATAATTTCCCTTCCTTAGCTATTTCACATAGAACTGTGATTCTCTGGCCTCTAGAATTTTGCAATGATATGGTGGATGAGTCTAAATTAATTATGGCTTTAAATTGCCTTAACTAATCTACCCCCAATATAACTCCTATATTTGGGTAATTTAAAACATATAAATTGGAAATAAAAATATTTCCTCCTATGTTTAACTCCACATCCACACAATTCATGTTCAAAACACTAGAACTCCCTAGGGGACTTTGTACAAGCAATGGGGTTTCAACCAATATGCAGTTTAATTTTAACACTAACTAATTCATAGGAAATCAAAGAGTGTGTTGCTCCAGTATCATATACTACTGGTATGGGTATGGCACAAATGAGTAATGTACCTTCCACTTGGCCATGATTTTCAGCATCAATTTTCACTGCAGATTTGCCTTTTCCTTCCAAAGTTGCCAATTTCCCTTGCTGTTTATTCTCAGGACAGTTCCTCTTCATATGCCCCTCTTTCCCACATAGGTAGCATTTGAAGGCTCCTCCTTTTAACTCTGGGCACCTTGGTTTGATGTGTCCTTCTTTTCCACAATGATGGCAAACCAATTTCTTCTTAGTATCATTGGCTTTTGTGTCTTTACTCTTCCTGTTGTCTGCCTCCTCCTTCTTTTTATCATAAGGGTGATATCTTCCCTTATCCTTCTTGTTGTTGCTCTTAAAATTCCTATATTTCTCTCTTTCTTTGTCATGTTGTTCCAGTTTCAAAGCCAGATCAATTACTTGATCAAATGTTCTATCTGCATATGGTAGCATAGCTCTGCTAAGTCCTGGGTTCAGTCCTTTTATATACCTATCATTTTTGGATGCTTCATCTGCCACTAGCATTGCTCCATAATTAGATAGCCCCTCAAACTTTTGAGTGTATTCAGTGACATTCAAAGTTCCCTGCCTAAGTTTGATAAATTCTTCAAGCAAAATGGTCTTGGCTGATGCTGGTACAAATCTTGCCTCCAACATCTCCTTGAACTGATTCCAAGTGATTTCATTTTCATTTCTTCCAGCTATGATCACCTCCCACCAGCTTAAAGCTACCCCTTTCAGTTGTCTAGAAGCTACTTGCCTCTTCCTTTGGTCATCCAATTGCATGTCATTGAAAATCCTATCAAGTGTTCTCAACCATGCTTGAATTTCCATCACACTCTCAGTTCCTTCAAAACTCTTGCCTCCCAAATTGGAATAAGTCTTCAGTAGTTTTGAAAGCTCTTCATGTGGGTTCTCAGGCCTATGCCCAATTCCATCTCTTAAAACCCTCACAAATTCTTGCATGTCAAGCATTTGAGGTGCACTGGGTCCTGCATTGTGATGAGATCCTCTTCCTACCATGGTCTGCTAACTAAATTCTGGGTAAATGGTATTAGTATATTATGAGTACTTCTATAATTTCTATTTTCTTATCTAAATTATTTCATCCAAAACAAACAGACATAATACATTTCTATAATACTTAACAATCAATGCAACCAAGTGCTCTGATACCAACTGAAATGACCCTCCTATTTCCACCCTAATTTCATAAGGATTTTTTTTTTCCAATAAACAAAATATATCCAGGATCAAGATAACTTACCAATATAAATATATCAGTGTATATCTAATAACATACACATACATATGAAGATGTATGTGTTCTTCTTGTTTTAAGTTCAGAGTATATACTTTATTTTTTTTTGTACAAGAACATTCTGTTTGATTTAGATTTTTAGCAATTCAGATTTAATTATTGTATCTTGATTTTTGGCCATAAAATCCACTGGAAACATGTACTTTAGTCTGTCATTATAATTAAGAAATGATCAAGAAATAATCAGTAGTAAACAAGCTTTTAATATAGATGGTTGTGTTAAAGTCTGGATAGTATCAAATTCAGTATAAAAGAAAGTGGATCCTAAGTGAACACAAGCAACATCTAGGCGTAATGGAAACGCGCCTAACTTATACATGAAAGGTCACGAGTTCGAGTGCTATGCTGGTCGGTTCAAACACAATTTTTGGTTTTTCTTTTTATTTTTCTCCTGTATGGTTAGAAATCTGATACCTACCTATATTTGTACATATATATTTAATTTTAGCCTATAACTTAACATACAAAACAATTCTTCTTACATAACTATTTTTAAAACCCATTCCTACAACTGTTTTAAGAATTTATATTTATATTTTTGCCCAATTATCAACATGTACACAGGTATACATGTACATGTCAATATCTTTGCTCAGTTTCCAGAAAACTGAGTGAAACAATTGCTAAATGTACTAAGCTTTGAAATGCATCTTTATTTTCAAGATACAGTCTGTCATGATCAACCAATACTTCATTTAGTTGAAGCTGGTTAACCCATGAGTCCTGTATATGCTACACACTAGTTCAAAACAATGGAGATACCTTTCATTGCATTCTGTCTGAAGCTTTTAGAAAAACATTTTACTTTTCTTAATTCAATTCAGAAACGAATTCAGATTTATTTACAAAGCATTTCAGTAAAAAGAAAATAAAATCCTTTTAAGTTTACTCAACCATGCTTGAATTTCCATCACACTCTCAGTTCCTTCAAAACTCTTGCCTCCCAAATTGGAATAAGTCTTCAGTAGTTTTGAAAGCTCTTCATGTGGGTTCTCAGGCCTATGCCCAATTCCATCTCTTAAAACCCTCACAAATTCTTGCATGTCAAGCATTTGAGGTGCACTGGGTCCTGCATTGTGATGAGATCCTCTTCCTACCATGGTCTGCTAACTAAATTCTGGGTAAATGGTATTAGTATATTATGAGTACTTCTATAATTTCTATTTTCTTATCTAAATTATTTCATCCAAAACAAACAGACATAATACATTTCTATAATACTTAACAATCAATGCAACCAAGTGCTTTGATACCAACTGAAATGACCCTCCTATTTCCACCCTAATTTCATAAGGATTTTTTTTTCCAATAAACAAAATATATCCAGGATCAAGATAACTTACCAATATAAATATATCAGTGTATATCTAATAACATACACATACATATGAAGATGTATGTGTTCTTCTTGTTTTAAGTTCAGAGTATATACTTTATTTTTTTTGTACAAGAACATTCTGTTTGATTTAGATTTTTAGCAATTCAGATTTAATTATTGTATCTTGATTTTTGGCCATAAAATCCACTGGAAACATGTACTTTAGTCTGTCATTATAATTAAGAAATGATCAAGAAATAATCAGTAGTAAACAAGCTTTTAATATAGATGGTTGTGTTAAAGTCTGGATAGTATCAAATTCAGTATAAAAGAAAGTGGATCCTAAGTGAACACAAGCAACATCTAGGCGTAATGGAAACGCGCCTAACTTATACATGAAAGGTCACGAGTTCGAGTGCTATGCTGGTCGGTTCAAACACAATTTTTGGTTTTTCTTTTTATTTTTCTCCTGTATGGTTAGAAATCTGATACCTACCTATATTTGTACATATATATTTAATTTTAGCCTATAACTTAACATACAAAACAATTCTTCTTACATAACTATTTTTAAAACCCATTCCTACAACTGTTTTAACAATTTATATTTATATTTTTGCCCAATTATCAACATGTACACAGGTATACATGTACATGTCAATATCTTTGCTCAGTTTCCAGAAAACTGAGTGAAACAATTGCTAAATGTACTAAGCTTTGAAATGCATCTTTATTTTCAAGATACAGTCTATCATGATCAACCAATACTTCATTTAGTTGAAGCTGGTTAACCCATGAGTCCTGTATATGCTACACACTAGTTCAAAACAATGGAGATACCTTTCATTGCATTCTGTCTGAAGCTTTTAGAAAAACATTTTACTTTTCTTAATTCAATTCAGAAACGAATTCAGACTTATTTACAAAGCATTTCAGTAAAAAGAAAATAAAATCCTTTTAAGTTTACTTCTTGCTAAATCCAGATTTTTATAGCTGATACTTGAGCATATTTTTCTTGTTTATGTTTCAGACCCTACTTCAAAAACAAATCAAACCTTAACACACAACAGTTTCAACAGACCAACAATTTTAATCTGACACTTTACAGAACATAAGGGCAACATGATCACTAACCATAAAATATTCAATACATGACTGGAAATCTTAGAAACATAAAATTTTTCCTGAATACATGCATATATAATCAATTTAAGCTCTTATTGAAACTAGCTAGCATGTTCATTCACTCCTCCATAACAGCCATTACTTCATTTTTACTTAGTGCCTGGGTTACCTGAAAGAGCATGAGTGGCTGCCTCATTTTAAAATGAGACACCCCAGATGCCATGAGCAAACAAGGGTCAGATCTATGATCTGGTATGAGTAACATCAATTCATTCATGATATTAAGCAATAGAGAATATAAGGGTACTAACTTGTTATTTAAGCAAATTTCTGCAATCAATTACTTTAACATAGTATAATTAAGTTGATTCAGGTATGATATGTTCATTTATCATTCTTTCACTTGCATACATAATCATGCAAACATAATTATCTATTTGCAACAATTTCATTCACTGGAATCATCTTGGTTCCATACCATTCAACCTAAGAAATATCCATATTCCTATTTCTTCATTTACAGGTTGTAATATTCAATTTAATTCCCTGCCTCATCTGCTATTAAGGAATCACTGGGACACATTGCAATGAACTAATTCACATCATTGCACAAAGATCTCAGGGCTTAAACAAACCATGTGCCAACTTGCATACTTCAAATATGACAAGCATTCCAGCAGCCTTCTTGGCCTTCCCCTCCCTAGTTTATTTACTAGTGTATTGTCTTAAATCCTATCATCAAATATGCTAAGTGAACATGTCACTGCAAACATGGAAACATCCATAATTTTTCCTAGCATAATTCTCCTTAGAAATAAGCAGATAGTTATTTCCTAAATGGGGTCAAAATGTCTTGATCTTAGTAAGATATAAGAACATTTTCAACTGTAAAAGAGGCATGGCATGTTATATTGATCTGCAAGCCTTTATGATTGATTCAGATTCAAGATCTGGTTCAATCATAATTTTAGCTTGTGGGTTATTTTTTTTTTTTGATTTGATTAAGGGCTCAGCACTTAGAAAATTTCTATTGCACCCTTAACATTTTTCTTTTCAAGCCTCAGCACTTATACCAAGTATAATGCAGCTCCAACCATTTTCATAAAGTTTCCATGCCATAGATCTATAACAGCTGAGAGTATTCTCTATATAATTTTTAAGATCCTAAACTTTAACATTTATGAGTATAAATAAAAACAGTATGATACTCATCCAAAGGCAAATGTCTCAACCAATCAAAGATCATCAAAATCATCCATATTAAATCATATCATTTTTAAAATAAGACATCCAAAAAGCATTGATGAAATCATATACATCAAAACCATAAATACATAAATGGCAATATAAAAAGTGGCTGCCTCAACTCAGGTCTTAATGCCATGAACTCAGTGAGATTACTCACCTAAATATTTCCTCTTAATAATCTAGAAAATTCTTGTTTGAGTGTTTTCTCCTTCCTTCCAATATTTTTCTTCTTTTCTTATTTTTGTGCAGCCCGGGGTAAAGACAATTCTACTGCCTATTTATATGCATTTTTCCTCTAGGGTTTTGTTGAAACAGAATTCCATTTCTGTCCTGGCTAGCATCATGCATTTTTCATTCATAATACCCCGGCCATATTAACCAATTTAAAGGCTGCATTTTCTTTCTTTTACTTTTAAGAAAATGGCCACTCACCTAGTCATGTTAAAAGTGTGACTATCCTATTTTATATTTTAATTATTTCTGAAAATCCCCTTTGCTATTTTTGCCTACACAAGCATATTGACTTGTATCACATTCCATGTCATTTTAATGTTATGGTTTCACTTGCTTATATATATGTACTTTTCAGTATTAAAAAAAATGTATATTTGTATACATATCTTATCTAGGCTTATTTTAATTCCTCTTTTAAATTCAGAAACATATGCACCTATATGTATACAAGTTTACAAATTCTTATAACATATACATATGTATAATTTTCTTTTCTGGGTTTTAATTAAAATCTGTTTACTGATTAAAGTAAAACTTACTTTTCTTATTCTCTAAGATGATCCATATAATTCCAGAAATCAAATATCCATGTTGCAAAATCATGTTTGTATTGCTTTTTAATTCTTGTTTTAAATCCAAGAAACCTGGAGTTCTTCCTTGTGCCATTTCAGTGTGCACGTGCACACATATACTTGCACACTATTTATTCCAGAGATTTCACCATATTTAAATCTAAATATTTCAAAAATTAAATCATTTTTCAAAAATGATTTTTCACAAAATTTTGGGGTATTACAAGCCTCGTGCGCTGATTAAATCAATGCCCTATCATTGGGCCATCCCCTTAATATTAAGGGGATAATATTCAGGGAAAAAATATTACCCCCTTAAGCCATTTGAGATTCTTATAGCATACTTAAATAAGTATTCGAATATTTAAAGGAAAAAATAAATCTTGAGTCAAACAATATGACCAATGTGTGAGAACTCAAGTAATATGCCATTACATATTACAGTACATTATAAGAAGACTCCATCAAATACAGAATCGGTATTCCTCTCACAAGTACTAATTCATTTATCACCGAATAAATATCATAAGGGTAATAGAACTCGATGGCTTACTCTCACCACCTTCTTAATTACTACCCATTTATTAAACCATCGTGCAAGCATAACACTTATTTTGATGTCTCAGCGATCAAACCAAAGACTTCTAGAAACATAGTCAAGTATATGTCTTTATGTGATTCATCAACCCATCCAAAACAACTTATAAATCACACCTACACATATTCTCATTATGTGTTTTAAGTTTATTAATATATAATTTCAACATAACAAGGGTGAACTATCCCCTAATATGCATACTAATTTTATTACTAAAAATTAATAAAAATCAATAAAAGAGAGGAAAGCACATAAAAAGGGAAAAAGTAATAAAAGAGGCGGTAAGTGTTGATCAAAAACGTGGAAGTCCTTTTGTTTTTAGATATGGCGTTAGGAATTTACGTAGAAGTAGCAGCTGGGTTTGTGTGCAACTTGTTTAATAATTAGACTGTATGGCTATAAATAAATTGAACCATTCTATTAGTGGTGGCAGGGCCATTCCAGTAAAAAAAATGCCACGTTGGTGACGCGTCCGACTTACCAACATTCCAAACGTTGCATTTGGACTATTGGGCTAGTTGGAGAGAATTAATACATTGGTGTTCGACATGTCATGTCGTTTCCTCACAATGGCTCTTACTTTTCCTCTTCTTTCCCCTTATTTAACCTACCCCCGTCCACTCCTTCTCCATACCAAAAAAAAACAGCCCACCCCTTCCCCATTTTCTACAGCACAGCTCGAGCAACTTTTCAGGTATATTTTTATGTTATTATGTTTATTTTGTTTCAACCTACAACATATATTTTTCTGCAAATTTTTTGATATATTATGTAATTTTCAGTTTTCAACATGTCACGTAGATCTGCTGCTTCTGCCTCCTTCCAGCTTGTTGTTTTATGGACGCCCAAAAGGGAGGGAAATTTCATAGATTTGTGTATGGATTTTCTGCCGGACAAAGGAAATTCCATCAGCTTATTTTATGCGTCAGTGACAAATGCATTTAATGATAGATTTGTCCTTAACTGGCCCATACACAAACGAAGAACAAATGAGGAAATCTAAAATTTTCTTGGGATGATTGGGACAAACTGCTGTAGCTAGAAGGAGGGAACTGAGATCAGGAGAATGGTTACTTGGACGGTCTCGAGGAGTGGTGGAATACCACCGCATGAAGATATAAGAATCCAGTAAAGATCCCCCCTTCAAATTCAAAGGGTTTTTTATGGCTACATAGAAAATGACACTTGCAGATATCCGATACCTCCAACTCCATCCGTCAGCCTTTCACCGCCGCCGATACAAATTATTACTCTGATTGGGTAGCCCGTGACACTACACCTGCTCACCCTAGAAGCAGTAGACATACCGAGCATGACAGCTCGAGCATGCATGACGTTGGAAGGTCGATTTTTCATACGGATCATTTCAAAAATGTCGTGCAACATTTTTATGCTATACTATCTCATATTATAACTATTCACTGGTGGGAGCTTATGTTAATTTTTCGAAATGAATCCACAAACTTGGATATTGTGGAAACATTGACTGATAAAGACGTAGCATGATTTATATAATAGTTGGATTTAATGTGTCGTTGTCGTTGGTAGTTTTAATTAATTTTTTGAATATATTTGAATTTAAAAATGTATTAGTTTGTTTTAATGAAATTTCGTAATTTATTTTTTATTATTTGCAATTACTGAACACATATTACACAATAAAATTAATTAATTAATTAATTACAAATCAATTAAATTAATGATCACAATTTAAACAGTCCGCTCAAATACTGCGTTCGCATCGCCAAATGCATTCTCCGTTCAATCAACTTTGGTGCCGTTCGCACGAAAAAAATAGCCTGTTTCCATTGGGGACGTGTCCGATGCGTCGAAAGCCCCAATGGTGTTAACCCCATTCCCAGCCCCGTTATTGGAATGTTGAAGGAAGTTACGTCAGTGTCCGACACGTCAAACACGTCCCCCGTTTGACCGTTTTAATATTGTTAATTACTAAATTTAAATTTTTATAAATTTCAAAACTTAATAACTTATTCAAATGAGGTCCTTTTGAAATGCGGTTTTTTGCGTTGCGATCATATCGAAGTGCTCTACATTTCGAAGTTGGTTTGAACTAAATCCGACCAATTTAAAGTTTTACAATTTATTTATTTGAGTTTAAAAATATATTTGTTTATTTTAATAATATACTACAATTTAATATTATTTGCAATTTTTAAACGCATATTACACAATTAAAAACAAATAATTAAATAACTATAAATCAATTAAATAAAAAATCACAACTTAAACACCCCGCTCAAATACCCCATTCTTAACTCGAAACGCATTCCCTGTTTGCTCAAATACTACAACACCCCGTAATTTGGCATTAGTTATTTAATTAGTTAGTTGGTTAATTATTAACACTAATGGAATTTTTGCAAACGATGGAATTTGACCATAAAACTTACATCATTGTTTTAATGGTAAAATTTTGAGAAACTTTCGTATTTGTAGTTTTGCGATCGGAGTCCAAATGAAGAACTTATGGATGAAAAACAAATTCAGTACAAAAATAATTAAATAAGAAAAATTAGCATTTATTGATTAATCGCCTGGGCCCACAGAACGACTCGACAGATTGACCCCTAGCGGTCGAGCGGTGCCCCATGGACGGTCGACCAGTCGCCTTCAGGCGGCTAGGGTTAGCCTATGGCACAACGGCCCAAACCTAATATTTTAAATCGTACGATTCTGATTGATTCTAGCACCTATGAATTCAAGCCTAGCCCTCCCTTCCCTTCTCATATTTTTGTGGAGGCAGTAGCGAAGCTCTGCCATTTCTTCTTCTCCGCTTTCTTTCTAAATTATAAAAATAAGATATTTGTATCTATATTCATACAATTCGGAGAAGAGTAGAAATCTAATAAAAAGGAGAAGAGAAGAGAATCAACCATATGCGTATTTGAGGTAATTTATATATTTATATATATTTTTGTTTATTTTCTCTCTCTATCCCAAATCTCTTTTCTGTAATTCTAATGTACATATATACTCATTTATGCGTATCTCTTAGATTAAAAAGGATTTGGAGATGAATCAAAGGTTCTACTTCAGATCTGGAGATTTGGATCACTTTTAAAAGGTAAGTGGGTAATTTTATAGATTGTTATAATATAATAATTATTCCGTTGGTGTTTATTTGATTTTTTATGCCTAATTGGATAATTGTATATGAGTTGTAGGCAACAAATTAAACATGATCCGAATATAATAATTATCGCCCACATATTCTTGTTTATGAATTGATTTAGAAATATTTACATCTTGATCTGGAAATCAGTCCTAAAAGTATGAATTTAGAATATTGATTTGAATAAAATTTATTACAGATCTGAAATAGGTTGTATAATAATGTTATAAATTTTGATCATTACCCTAATCTTGTTAGAATGTAAACCTTTCTAGGTTTGGAATAGTTGGAAGTTAAATCCGCTTAATATTTGTAATTAGTTTGATTTCTTTCTCTTTTATAAAAATATAGCATTTGATCTAATATGAAATAGATGCAAATAGAAAGAGAAAGAGATGTGTAAATTATGAATTCATTGTAGTTTACACCATCTATTTCAGTAATAAAAAGAAATGATTATTCCTTGTAATTTCAAACAATGTAATCTTTTATATTTTAAAGTTAAATCTTTTGTTTTGAACTAATTTATAGAAATTATAGTGGACAATCTTTTTAGGTATGGTTCCAATAATTTAACACGGAAAAGAATATTCTAGTGAAGATAGAACGTATCTAATAAAAGTAAATGTTTGTACATAACTTACTACACTTATAATAATTAAATAAAAGCTAATAACAACGCTTGCACATAACATTTGCGTTTAGGATAATTAATTAATGGAAAAAGAATTTAAAAGGTTGTAATTCCAATAAATGGTAATAAATATGGGAGTTGCAATAATCTGATAGGGTAAATGTATTAATAGGACTGATAAAAATGGATTAGATATATAAGGTTACTAATTTGAAATTAGTAATCATACACAAATGTCTTAGGAAATATCCATTAGGATTTTTTTGGACAAATTGACATTTATGATCATTAAACGAGGATTTATGGGTAGAAAAATACTTAAGGTAAATCTTATTGCCTCAAATAAAAAGGGAAATAGTAAACTAAGTCCAATGTCTACCTAACATTATATAAGTAAAGACTTAGCATGGTAAATTGGACTTAGTAGGTTAGTGATGCGAGGTTAGTAGAGTCACTTGACGAAAGACTGCCCTTCACTTTGAGGCTACCAACTATTAGGTGTACTTATTACTGATGTGAGATATTACTAATCCTAGGACCCGTAATGGCATGAGAGATTGAGCTTTCTTTCTTAATTGGAAAGTATTAAATGGTCCAAATTTGGAATTAGGAGTAGTGATGGATATCTCCATAGGGATTCGCTTCTGGTTTAAGATCTTAAGTGGCTATATGGTTCGCTTCTCCCCTAAACGGAAGTATTAAATAACATAGTGAGATTCCAAATAAATAAATAAGGATATCTCTAAAAAGGGTTTACTTCAGCGTTGAGGTCTTAAGTGACTGAAGGGTCCACCTCCCTACTGAAATAAGTAACCTAATGAGATGCCATATTTATAATTAAAGACTAATAATGGATATCTCGGGAAGGGTTCGCTTCATATTTGTGGTCTTAAGTGACTGTAGGGTCCAACTTTTTCCTATAAAAGTGGTATTAAGTAGCCCAATGAGTTTTCCAAGCAATGACAGCTAGATATTACCATTGAGGAGCATGCTTCTGGAAATAGGTCTTAAATGATGCGGTCTGCCTTAATTAAGGTTTTAAATGAACAGAGTTTGCCTATTTTCCAGTTGGAATTATTAAGCGGCTTAGGTATAGTCTCTCACATTACTAAGACCGTACTAAGGAGAACGCCTTGGGGATAGGTCTTAAATGATGGGGTCTGCCTTAATTAAGGTATTAAATGACCAGAGTCTGCCCCTTTTCCAATAGAAGGTATTAAGTGACTTGGGTACTGTTTATTACATGGCTACGATTTTATCGACGATTGATGCGGTAATAGTTGGGCATTAAATGGCGGAAGCCTTAAATAATGGTTAGAGGTCTTGTAGCTAGGACCCATCGACCATTGGTAACATTGTTAAGAAACAACCTTGAGAATAGGTCTTAAATGACGGGGTCTACCTTGATTAAGGTCACAAATGGCAAAGTCTGCCTATTTCCCATTTTAAAAGTATTATAGAAGCCCACTTCATGTTTAGAGGTATTAAGTGGTAAATGGGTTGGAAGTATTGGGTGGTTGATAAGGCTTCGTTAGTATTTCGTATCTTGGAAAGGGGTAGGTAAGCAATCGTGTGTGCAATGCAAGGTTAGATTATAATTGCTAACCTTAATGAACATAACAATTAAATGCAAGGCTAGGGACAATTTATATTTCCAATCACCAGAACGTTGTTCTGACCCCTCCTTATTACAACCCACATGATAGAATTTAGGGGAAACAGGTCACTGGAGATGGATGTGCTTTGTTGTTGGAGTATTCTTCTTTCTCTCATATTCGTTGCTGTTGTGACAATCTGCTATCCAAGGAATAATATTAATTCCAAGATAGTGGTCATAGTCAGTACTCTTATCCTTTTTTTTTGCTGTGTGTTTAGATTTCTATCAATTTCTAATAATGCTCATGCTTATTTGCAGGTACTAAATCCAAAGCTGTGCTCTGATGGACTTAGGTTTCGAGGTTTACCGAAATTTAGGCCCATAGAGGTACGGGTTGTTACATTTGGTATTAGAGCCTAGGTTAGTATATCAGAGGAATTAAGATAAATTGTAAGAACGTATTCATACTTTCATACCTAGTAATATTATATTTTTATGTTAGATTCTAAGAGTTACGACTATAGAAGTAGTTGTAGTACCACTCCGAAGGAATGGGCAAAGTAACTATGGGTTGGAAATATCTTAGAGTTAAAATTTTCAATTTGACTCCGAAGTACCCCACGTTGGGCTGGCGATGCGTAAAGTGCTATTGATGAAGAGCATGAGTACGACATGTGGCTGAATCCCAAAGACTGGAGGTGTCCGACTTGACGGTTGATATTCTAGCTATCTTGTGATTTTGGATTTTGAGTTTCAGTCGAGACACCTTTTTATTCCAGATAGGTGGGAAACTAGAGTCTGTATGTCATAATTGTCCGAAAGCAAGTTTTTGCTATGGTGCATTCATTGATCACATCTTTGATGGCAAACCAGATTTTTATTTGGATAATTAGTGTCAATTCCTTAGTTCTACAACCCGTGGGAGAATTTTTATAAGCATGTTTTGGGAATGCCTTAGATTTTGGAAAAAAAGGTTTTTAAAGGATTTCATTTACCAATGATTTATTTTGGAAATTTTGTGGGAAAGTTTTGAAATTGGAATTTTCAAAAAGACACATATACACTAGGTTGGTCATGTTAAGAAATTTTTGGTTTATAAAAGGTTGATTTTTGAAATCCTTAAATATTTATATATATCAATAAAGGTTTGATATTGATTTTTGACAAGAAAATAGTTTTCCAGATTTGGAAATTTGTGTTTAAAAAAGGTTTTTGGAAACTCTGAAATATTTATATACATAAGTTTGACTTTTAAGGGAAATTTTGGTATGAAATGGTTTCTATTATTTAGCAACAAGTATAAAGGAGCATATATTTAGCTCAGTAACTTTTCGGTTTATAAAATCAAGGTTGTTAAATTTTCTCTCTTTAAGATTAGACAAAATCAAAATGACATTTAACTTTATTGGGGTGTGTAATTTGAAGCGTTGTTGTACCCACCAGTTATTGGAAGAAATATTTCCATGCGAAGTAGGCAGGAAATAGCAGCTGGAATATTTTTGGATTTTTGGAAGTGTTGTTGGTTGCAATAGTTTTTTTAAGGCTATTGCAATCTTGCCAAGGAAGGGTCTACACGGTAAGGTGGATATCGTTGTGTGAAAGGTAGAATTTTTCTAAATGGGTTAAGCTAAAGATAGTGTGCGGAACAGTCATTAGAATATTAATTAACTTAACCGACCCTATTAGGTCTAGATTCAGGCCATGCCCAAATCTGGGCTAGCGGTCGACCAAGCAGTCGACCGTAGCGGCCGACCGGTTGAGCTTATAGTGGTCGACCACTAGGTGGATCCGGACCGAACCCAAACCTAAAACGCGACTATAAGTCATGTCCAAACTGTCACCAGCCGCACCCCTTCACTCTCTTCCTCCTCTCCATTTTCAACTGAACCCCATTTCCTCCTACCCTTCCTTCGCTTAACCAAAACCTCTCTCCTCCATTCCTCCACTAAGTGATGCCAAAATCCTTGCATGTCAGATCTTGCCCAACCACCACTCCGAATCTAAACACTCTTCTCTCTTTTTCTAACCGCCTCTCAGCCCATGGCACTCCTGTCATCATCCCGGCCTCACTCCGAAAGAAGCCACTTGGCTTGACTGGAGCGAGCGAAAGATCGCCACTTATCTCAAAACGATGGACTTTGATTTACTCCATGGAAGACCAGTGAAATTTGGAGATTTTGCTGCTCTTGGGCTTGAAGTGCTTTTCGTCGCAATAGGACTTGCACTGATCCTCCGCTTCGAGACTTATGAGCTAGAATTTTACCCACGTTCTACGATGCACAAATGGAATAGAATTTTGATGATGGCAACAGCTACATTGAGTCCGAAGTGAAGGGAGTTTGGATCGGGATGACAGATGATGATCTCGTTGGGATTTTGAAGATATCTGCAGTAGGCACAAATTTTGATGACATAGAGACAATTGATCCTGAGATTCTATAGTGGATCTTTTTTGGAAATGTCGGTGATTGGAGAACCAGCAATTTACGACCGGTTGCCCCTTTCGTCGTGCACATCATTCAACATAACATCATTCCAAAGATGGGAAGCCTAGACCAGATCTATACCTTAGTGTGGACAGCCGCCTATGCTATGATTGGCGGCATAGCCGTCAACTGGGCTCTTGTTTTGATGCTCCATATGGTAGATCAGGGAGTTGGCACCCCGATGACTCACTTTCCATATTGCCACTTGCACACTGGAGTGTTTAGGCATTATGAGTTAAATTTGAGCGGAGAGCCAACAGTGAGGAAGGTCCCTCCAGCCATCGACTGGACTACCATTAAGAGGATGAATATTCCTTTACCGCCTACCGCACCACTTGTACTAGCACCAGAGCCGCAGCACCAACAGAAGGGGATAGTGTAGGGCGTCGAGAGATACATGAGTTTTGAGCTTATTCCTGTTTGTCAGGTTTAGACAGAGCTTCGAGAGATTAGGACGGAGCAATAGCGCGAGGGGCATGAGATTGGGTGCATAGCAGCCATGCCATGACCATTCCGTAGTCGCGACAATGGCTCGAGCTCCAGCCGCGGAGCATGACCTTCTCACAGTTCGTAGGAAGTGTTTTATTTAGGATTGTTGTATGTTTCATTTTCAGCATTTGTTCTTTTCCTTTTGGGTTATTGGGTTGTAAAACTGTTAGTTGTCTCTTATAAAAGGCACGCACGATATTATGAGTTTCGATTCATTTTCTGTGTTGTTGTTTCTGGATATGCAAACCGCTCCTATATATATGCATAGTAGAGAAGTAATATAAATACGAGAATCTCATAAAGACACTTAACTAACAGTAAGTGCAATATAAGACTGAAGTTTAGAATAGTTGGAAATTTTTGCGAAGGACATGATAAAATTGTTTCGGTATCACTGGTCATTGCTCCTGTTCCTTAAAAGCTGAATTTTTTGAGTAATAGGTGTGTTGACATTTTTAAATAAAATGTCAAATTTTGGGTAAAGGTTAGTTGTAGAATTTTGGAATATGGTTTATGCGTTTAGTGCACTACTAACTTCCAACTACTTTGAAATTAGGGCTTGATTTATCAAAATCATTGAGAATGAAAATATTTTAAAAAAATTTCCCTTAATTTGAAAAGTTCCCTTTTGAAAAAAAAGTTTTGTGTTTTAGTTATTTTTGACTCTTAAATTAATTTTAGAGTTTTTGTTCAAAATTTTATTTAAAGGGAAAATGTGCGTCTCGTTATTTTGGGATTTTATTTTCCAAATGACGTACAAATTTGAAAAGTGAGAAAGATTTTTGTGAAAACTTTGATTTTGAAGGTCATATTAGGCGTAGGAAAGTCAAATAGAGTTAGAATTTGCGAATTTAGTGGTGCATTAGGGTCGACGATGTGATAAATGCAAGCGATAGCAAGGGAAAATCTGTTTTAGCCTAGGAATTTCTATTTCCATACGTTGTCGATGAAGCACGCAAGTCTATTTTTAAACTTAATTCTATTTTAGAGCTTGAAAATAAGCCTCCTTATGCGTTTTGTACATCGAAAATTTGGAGTAAATCCGGAGTAGCGAAGAAATTTTCACTGTACCACGGGGATAGGAAGATTATAGGATGGCAAGAATGTTAAATTCTCCACCTAAATTCCTTTTTCCGGCATAGGAGTAAAGTTTAGGAAGCGATTTTTTGATGCGTTAGATTATTGGATGGTAGGAAGTGGATGTAAAATTGGTTGCTTCATACTTCTATTTTAGGAGTATGAGGGTTTTTGCTGAAAAGATTTATCAAAAAGCTGCATATATATAGAACTGCCAATATATATAGGATGTTTGCATCATATTTTTCAAAAATGTTTTCAAAGAATCATTCTGCACATATATTTTCTATGTTGTGATACAGTAATACACAATGGACTTATGCATGTTTGGTTGCAAAATTGATTGTACACTCATTGGTTGTGTAGTTTAGGATAATTAGGATCCAAAACCCCGACTTAGTCATTGGTGAAATTTCTAGGATGAAATTCTTTTCAAGGGGGAAGAATGTAACATCCCATAATTTGGCATTTGTTATCTAATTAGTTAGTTAGTTAATTAGTAAGGCTCCGAAAATGAAATTTGTGCAAACAATGAAATTTGACCATGAAACTTGCATCATTGAGTTTGTGGTGAAATTCTGAGCAACTTTTATATTTGATGTTTTGCGATTGGAGTCCAAACGAAAGAGTTATGGATGAAAAACGAATTCGGAACGAAAATAATTAAATAAGAAAAATTAACGTTTATTAATTAATCGCCCGGGCCCACAGGCCGACTCGTCATTGGGACCGTCGACACGTAGTGGTCAAACAGTGCAACATGGGCAGTCGATCGGCCGCCATCAGGCGGCTAGTGTTAGCCTAGGCCACAACGGCCCGGATCTAATATTTTAAATCGTACGATTCTGGTTGATTTTTGCGCCTATAAATTTAGGCCTAGCCCTCTCTTCTCATTTCATATTCTTATGTAGGCAGTAGCGAAGCTCTGCCATTTCTTCTTCTCTGCTTTCTTTCTAAATTATAAAGAAAGATATTTGTATCTATATTCATACAATTCAGAGAAGAGTAGAAATCTAATAAAAAGGAGAAGAGAATCAACTATGTGCGTATTTTAGGTAATTTATATATATATATATATATATATATATATGTATCTATTTTCTCTTCCTATCCCAACTCTTCTGAGATCGTAATTCTAATATATGTATATACCTTTTTATACATATCTCTTGGATTAAATAGGATTAGGAGATGAATCAAAGGTTCTACTTCGAATCTGGAGATTTGGATCGCTTTTAAAAGGTAAGTGGGAAATATTATAGATTGTTATAATATGAAAATTATCTCGTTGATATCTATTTGATTTTTTATGCCTAATTAGATAATTGTATATGAGTTGTAGGCAATGAATTGAATATGATCTGAATAAAATAAATATCACCTACATATTCTTATTTACGAACTGATTTCGAATTATTTACAACCTGATTTGGAAATCAGTCCCAGAATTATGAATTTAGAATATTTATTTGAATGAAATTTGTTCTAGATCTAAAATAGGTTGTATGATAATGTTATAAATTTGGATTATTACCCTAATCTTGTTAGAATGAAAACTTTTATATGTTTGGAATTGTTGGAATTTAGATCCACTTAATATTTGTAAATTAGTTTGATTTCTTTCCCTTTTAGAAAATTACAATGTTTGATCTAACAAGGAATAAATGCAAATAGAAAGAGATGTGTAAAGTATGAATTCATTGTAGTTTACACTGTCTATTTCAATAATAAAAAGAAATGATTATTCCTTGTAATTTCAAACGATACAGTCTTTTATATTTTAAAGTTAAATATTTTGTTTTGGACTAATTTATAGAAACTATAGCAAACAATCTTTTTAGATATGATTCCAATAATTTAACATGGAAAAGAATATTCTAGTGAAGATATATAACTAGAAAATATTTGATAAAGGTAAATTTGTAAGTAATTTACTATGCTTATAATAATTAAATAAAAAGCTAATAACAATGCTTGCACGTAATATTCACGTTTAGGATAATTAACTAATGGAAAAAGAAATTAAAAGGTTGTAACTCTAATAAATGGTAACAAATATGGGAGTTGTAATAATCTGATAGGGTAAATGGATTAATGAGACCGATAAAAATGGAATAGACATAAAAGGTTACTAATTTGAAAATAGTAATCATACGTAAATGTCTTAGGAAATGTTCGTTAGTATTTTATGGACAAATTGACATTTATGAGCATTAAACGGGGATTTAAGCGTAGATAAATACTGAGGTAAATCTTATTACCTTAAATAAAAAGCGAATTAGTAAACTAATTCCAATTTCTACCTCAGATAATATAAGTAAAGACTTAGGATGGTTAATTGAACTCAGTGGGTTAGTGGTGCGAGGTCAGTAGAGTCACTCGATGGAAGACTACCCTTCACTTTGAGGCTACCAACAGTCGGGTGTACTTATTACTAATGTGAGATATCACTCATCCTAGGACCCATGATGGCGTGAGAGATTGGGCTTGCATTCTTAATTGGAAAGTATTAAATGGTTCAAATTTGGAATTAGGAGCGCTGAGGGATATCTCCATAGGGTTTCGCTTCTGGTTTTAGGTCTTAAGTAGTTGTAGGGTCCGCCTCTCTCCTAAATGGAAATATTAAGTAACCTAGTGAGATTCCAAATAAATAAATAAGGATGTCTCTAAAAAGGGCTTACTTCAGTGTTGAGGTCTTAAGTGGCTGAATGGTCCGCCTCCCTACCGAAAAAGTAACCTAATGAGATGTCATATTTATAATTAAAGAGTGATAGTGGATATCTCGAGAAGGGTTCGCTTCAGGTTTGGGGTCTTAAGTGACTGTAGGGTCCTCTTTCCTATAAAAGAAGTATTAAGTAGCCTAATGAGATTTTCAAGCAATGATAGCTAGATAGTAACATTGAGGAACACGCTTGGAAATAGGTCTTAAATGATGGGGTCTACCTTAATTAAGGTCTTAAATAAAAAAAGTCTGCCTATTTTCCACTTGGAAGTATTAAGTGGCTTGGGTATAGTCTCTCACATTGCTAAGGCTATAGTAGCAATAGAACCAAGGAGCACACCTTGGGGATAGGTCTTAAATGATGGGGTCTGCCTTAATTAAGGTCTTAAATGACCAGAGCCTGCCTATTTTTCAATAAAGGTATTAAGTGACTTGGGTACTGTTTATTACATGGTTACGATTTTATTGGCGATAAATGCGGTAATAGTTCGACAATAAATGGCGGAAGATTTAAATAGTGGTTAAAGGTCTTGTTGCTAAGACCCACCGACCATTGACAACATTGTTAGGAAACCACCTTGAGAATAGGTCTTAAATGACGGGGTCTACCTTGATTAAGGTCGTAAATGGCAGAGTCTGCCTATTTCTCTTTTTAAAAGCATTATAAAAGCCCGCTTCATATTCAAAAGTATTAAGTGCCAAATGAGTTTGGTAGCATGGGGTGGTTGATAAGGCTTCATTAGTATTTTGTACCTTGGAAAGTGGTAAATAAGTAATCATGTGTGCAATTCCAGGTTAGATTAGAATTGCGGACGTTAATGGACGTAGTAATTAAATGGAAACCAATCGGTATAAATTTATATTATGGAATGTTTATATTTCTAGTTACCAGAACGTTGTTCTGACCCGCCCTACTCATTACAAAACCCATATGATATAATTTAGGGGAAACAGGTCATTGGAGTTGGATGTACTTTGTTGTTGGAGAAGTCTTCTTTCTCTCATGTCGATGCTGATGTGACAATCTGCTATCCAATGAATACCTGATTCCAAGGTAGTGGTCGTAATCAGTATTATTAACCTATTATTGTTTCTGCTATGAGTTTAGATTTCTATCAATCTCTGATAATGCTCATGCTTATTTGCAGGTACCAAATACAACGATCTGTGATTTGATGGACTTGGTTTTTGATTTTTGTCGAAATTTAGGCCCATAGGGATACAGATTGTTACAAATACCCCGCTCAAATGCCCCCTTTCCTTTTGTCGCAAACACACCCTTCCCTATTCAAATACCCCGCTCAAATGCCCCATTATTGTTTGTCGAGAAAGCACATATAATCTATTGCCATACGAGATGGCTGTACTGTATATTTGTATTCTATAATGGGAAATTTTGGTATAAATCCTTATGATTATAAAAAATCAGCATAAGGTCTTTCATCAAAAAAATTAGCATAAGGTCCCTCTCAATTTTCTTTTATAAATTACATTCCTATTTTTTTAAAAGGTGAAACTCATGGGGTTATTTGGGTAATTTTACTAACCTTAACATGCGCTCTTAGAGTATACGTCCATAACTCATAACCGTCGTAATATACGTCGGAACGGGTGCTTTTAAAGTTGGAAACGAAAGAAATAAAAAGAAGGAAATTAAAAAAGAGGATGTAGAAAATAGTTTCTAAAAGAGAAGAATGTAAAACAAATAAGTTTAGAAAAGATGGATGTATCCCTAAATTCTATAGTTCTATTATGAAATTTCATGAATTTTATAACTAAGAAAATGACAATGGTTCACGCTGTTGTGGCCTTGGCTTTTTAAAATCCCAAATTATATGTACTTACTACCGCATTCCGTACCGCAATAAAGTACAAATTCACTCTTATATTTTTATTACAAAATGATTGCAATAAAGTACAAATTCACTCTTATATTTTGATTACAAAATGATTGCAATAAAGTATTATTTCATTAGTAGGGGTGAGTGTTCGGTTGGTTCGGTTAATTTTAAGGTAAAAAATTTCATACCGAATTAAAATCAAAAAATTAAAACGGAACCGAACCAGATTAGTTTTGGTTAATTCGGTAGTAAATAATTTAACCGAACTAGAAAAACATGCTGATATTCAACTAATTGATTTACTCAATGTTAAGTATAGATTAATTTTTGGATATGTTTTATTGAGTATTTTTTTATATTAATAATATAATTTGACCTATAAAATTGTACACTTTGTATTTTATCAATAAAACTATTATTAAAAGTGTTACGTGTTAGAGTTTTTCTTAGGATCCCTAGACAATTAGATCTTAGAAGAGATAAGAAGTGAAAAAAACAAACACACAAATTCCTCCAAACAAAAACCATTATTAATTCACCAAAAAGATTACAAAAGAGAGCCTTAAAATTGAGATGAAATCTCAATCCCCAATACCCAACAATATATTTTTCCCCCACACATATAATAATCCCTATACATTCCTATTTATAATAGACTTGACAAAATGTCTTTATTCATTACCATTTGATTACTTCCATCTTTTAAAATAAATCACTCCCATGTTGATAATTTATTACTTTCTCTAATGCAATAAAAGATGCAACTAATCACTCTACCAAATCCACAAAATCTATTTAAAAAAGGCGTATTTGAGTCAAAATTCTACCTCAACTCAAATATCTCCAAAATCTACTTAAGTATGAATTATTGTATGACCAAAATCTAACAGTCTCCACCTTGATACAATATTCCATAAATATCATTCAAGCTCACTAGAACCTCAAACTCCAAATAATCTCCAATATTATCATGAAAATAAATGTCTCAATCCCCAAAAAAACTTTAGCAACCTCCAAACTGTAACGACCCGGTATTTTGGACCATTCGCATCCATTATAAGTGTATAGGTAGACACTCATGCCGGAGTTGAATTGCTCAAAATACCGCGTTGTTAATTTAAATTTGGCAAAACTGAACATATACAGTAAATAAATAATCACAGATCACAGACACAGAGTAATAAATGCAGTGGAAATAAAAGAGATAGTAGTTCATGAAGCTACTATATAAATGTATAAGTTACATCAGAGTTAAACAAGATACAACGGAAGAATAATACGATACATCAGATACAAATCAGAATACATCACTGGAATCATCGAATACTGAAAGCAGAATAGATGGCTGGATCTTCAAGCAAAGCTCCAACTACAAAGGTGAGTCTCGAATACTGGTACACTCAGTCTGACCCGAGCGTAAAGCAAAACACAAGACACTCGAGTCAGGATTAACATTCTTATATTAATAAATCCAACTCAAGTGAAATAGTAATTGAAATACAAGTAACTCAAAGGATGTTTGGAATAACCATCCTTTAAGGATCCGTTAAACTATCTACTATGTAGTAGTGTACGATAAGTAGATAATGTCTATCAGTAATAATAATATATCAAAATAGTGTTAAGTCATGGCCCATTCCACCCTTAACACATTTTTATTCCCAAAAGCATATACAAGACTGTAGTTTCCCCAAAACCGGAAGTCACCAGAGGGCAATCCATATACTAAAGGTACAAATCAAAATCGTAGTGGTCGCGTATAAATGGAATACAAGTATGACAAGGCACATGAGGCAATACCCAAGGTAGTGACACTACCGTTTGCCTGATCCGGACTGGTGAGAACGCAACGCCGCAGCGCCCGCAACACCGTGAAACAACACTCCCAAAATCAAGGGTGCACCAATCGACAACAAGTAATGAGTAGTTCGAAGAAGTGTGTCCACTTGAGGTAGCTAATCCTCCATTGGCCCGGCAGGGCTCCTGTTTTAGTCATTTCCAATTTGACACAAGTGTCAAGGCTATCCATCATCGTTCTCTTTCTTCAGTCATCACGTACATCATTCCAACCACTTCATTCTAGATCACACTCCGCGTATAGTTATTAAAGTAGTTTTCGGTTTAGACAGAGAGTATGTCCATAACTGATTCCGGTGTCTTTAATAACTTTCGTAATTATTACACCGATTGGTCGTTTAATATATTTCAAAACCAAATCAAATTCAATTTCAAATAGAATTTGTAAATCAACATTTCATTTGTCTTTCTAAACCAATTTCAAATATTTACGTTTCAAAACTTCCAAATTCACAATTTCAAAATCTTATAATTCAATTTCAATGTCTATTTAAACAATTCAAATATTGATTCAAGTACGTAAATAAGTTTCATTCTGAAATCATTTAAATTAATTTAATTTAACATCCAAATCAATTTAAATTCATTTATCGATTTCATTCAATATTCATTAAGTAAATTTGCCATTCAAAACAATTTCTATTAAATTTCCAATTCATTAAATCCATTATTTAAATTCAACTTCCTTATTTCAAAACTTACAAATTGAATTAAATTAAATTAAATTCATCAACTCAATTTCTTTAAATTTCAAGTCTTACATTAATTTCAATAAATCGCATTTTTATTTCTTGTTAAAGATATTCAATTTCACTTATTTACTTACTTAAATAATTTTCCAAAACTTAATTAATAAAGAAAACTCAATTTCAATTATTTACGAAGTAAAATTCACTTTACTCAAAAATTCAATTTAATTTAATCATTAAATAATTCAATCTTATCTAATTATTAAATAATTCAAACTTAATTATTAAATAATTTCAAAGTTAAATTATTAAATAATTTCAAAGTTAAATAATTTCAAACTTAATTATAATTTCAAACTTAATTATTAAATCATTTCTCAAATTTAACAACATTCTTTCACCAATTACATTGTTAATATTTTATTTCATATTTTTAAATATTAACATTTTCCTTTCATTAAAATTCAAAATTCAACTTCATTTCAAAACCATAAAATTTATTCAAATAAAATCTTCGTTTACTTTTAAATCAAGTTAATGACCAATCGGGTTTTTATTTAATTTCCTATCCTAGGTCAAAGTTTAACTTGGGTATTTATCATTTCAACCCGATTCCAATTCAATTCAAAATCAAAGCATAGCAAAGGGAACTTGCAGTGTGATAACTGGGATGGTGTCAAAGTAAATAAACAAGCAATAACAACAATCAATATCAATCCAATAATCAATTCAAATAATCCTGAAATAACCGTATTAATTCACATTGTTATTTGTACGAATTAATATAATTATTTCTAGAATCTACACTATCATTTCATGTAGATTAAAGATTATTACATTACGGTTCTTCACTTGTCATTCAATTTCAATTTTTACACTACAACAATTTTAATCCAATATACGTCGATGGTTCAAAGTGTAATGATCACTATTACATGTCAATTAATTTAACAAATAAAAGGGGTCATATTCAACTAATCAAATTCAGCATATGTGTCGATCCTACGTCAAATTTACTTGCATAATATTTATCACTTTATACATTACAATTTTAACGTCCAATTGTAAACATCAAACAATCAATCATTTAACAACCAAACTGGATTATCATTGCATATATAACAGATAATGGTGTCAGATGTCACAGGTGAACTGATACAGGTATTAACAGTGTAAATATCAAACAGCAGCATATTTCAATTGTCGTTTCAATTGAAATCAAATTTAATAAATAAAAGAACGTTAATCGTGAGTGAGTGCTCACCTTTCGAGGCTAGATAGATTCGACAATGGGATGAGTTACAACCCAAGCACGAACTCCAAAACTAAGCTAGATTGGCACGATTTGACAGACAAGCTGATTGATGGAAATTGATGAGAACAAGTTAGTATCAATTTGATAGGAACAACAATTATATCAATATTATTATTATAATCCTTGAAATCAATATTAAATTTAAGACAAATACTAAAATAACATATATATTTAAATCATCATTTTATATTAGAACAACTGTACAAAATCAAATTTATATATATATACATAATATATACACGTGTGCATAGCTCAAACTCCTATATATTATATGAAACCGAACTCAAGTCTACTAATATACACTAATTAATTTAAATTGACATACGTGCTCGCAACACAAGAATACTATTTGCGTTGCAATTTTAATTCAAAATGTTGTCGGTAGAAAATGTGATACTGCTATTATGGGCTTCTTCTATCAAGAATAAAATCACCATTTCAAACTAAATTGACTGTAACTCCTTTTATTTTCATAGTCAGGCACTGGAAGAAGGTGATTACTTGATGGATCTAAGAAAACTGAAAGATGCATTGCCATTCTATGAAAAAAAATTATGAAGGACGTGGTTTTTCAAGTACTCTTCTGACTATACGTCATGTAATTGTGTTTTAACTGAAAATTCATCTTAACTGTAGTATTGTGCACATGAGTTATTTATCAAGATATCAGGTGAATACAAAATATTTATTAACATTGATATCTGCATTCTAAAATGGATTGAAAATGCACCCAAGTTAAACCTGTAATCATCAAATAATAATGATGATGACATACACATTCATCACATACAAATGGTTCTGTGTCATGTCCAAGTTACCCTTGACCAAATATCAATATATATACGTATAAACAACAGCAAATTACCCTTGACCAAATTCACTTTATATATATAGAAACTGTACTTATCTATATAAGCTATATATCCCAAAACACCCAAGCCGACTATATATATAATATAAGATACTATACTTAACCACATACACGTACGGCTATGACTTATATACATAGTTTATTATATAATATGAACAACCTTGTAAATAAATTACTCTTCTATTAACTTGTACAAACTTATATATTAGTAAGACATGGAACACGTTATGGTATTAGAAAAATGATGAACATGTTTCTTTAAAATCTAATATAAAATAAAATACATAACTTACCTAGATCTGACACAATGACATACTAACATAAATATAACAAGGAAGGGTAGGCTACCAGAAGTTGAATACTAGGCTGTGCATGTGGCTTCACACGGTGGCCAAGTGGAAGAGTTGAGGAATTCTCTTGGTGATGGGCACGGTGGTGGAAGGCCAAGGGAAGGGTAGGAGCTGTTGAGGTGATGAGCGGGTTAAGTGGTGATGAAGCAACGAGTTGCCGAGGTGGAATAGATGTCTTGCGGGGCTCGGCAATAGGAGAGGAGCGAAAGAATGGGAAGGAGGAATGAGAAGGTAGAGAACGTGTACAGCTCACCAAATGAACGGTCACAAAATATGAACGTGTATTTTAAAATGAATGGGCATATTAAATCAATTTGAACCGTTTTGTAAGTTCCAAAACAATAAATAGTTCAGCAATTAAAGAAAATGAAAAACGCACTATCGTTGTAAAATTTTATATTTCCAAACTGACAGAAATAAAGGTAGAGAATGAACCATCAATATTTGAAACTGTTGGGAATAGCAAAAGTTAAAGTTGAATTGTTAAAGAAATTGATGGTTGCTTGGATATCATGGCTACAGTTTGAAAGGGAAAAGAGAAATAAAAGTCACGAATGCGGTAACGGTGCAGTGGACTACTCAATCGTTTCCTTCGTGTACCGGACTTCAAAATATAGAGTTGAATATACCGCAGAAATCGACACGACGAGACAATCAAAACGGTATACAGATATCAGTGGTATAATTGAATTATAAAAATTTGAATTTTTCTACTGGCGAAAATGCAAGAAAAACACTGAAAAATAAGATCGACGAAGCCAAAGATGTTCGAATTTGGGAAAACGACAAACTGACATCTTGCTCAGAAGATGCTTTAGAATTTTTCTATGTAAAAATATTTTGGTTTCGGAAACATTTTATTTTCATCGCTTTTTAACTGATTGAATTAAAGTAAATTTACGCGTGAAATAAACTTTCATATTTTCGGACGAAAATTTTCCAGTTGCTATGTTTAACTAGACGCATTCCAAATATCAAATTTTTATTTCAAAATTTTATCGTTTAAAATTTCACAAAATTTCAACTAATTACGTTATTAAAACAGTTGAAATTTACGGGTCGTTACACAAACCAACTTAATATGCATGCCCCCTAATTGAACATACATATCATCAATACATCGGAACTGTTTGTAATACCACAAAGGTCTCCAAGCAGACTTTGTAGTTTTATGTTGCATGTTCCACCTTAATTTTAGCAAATTTGCCTCTTCAAAACCACTTTAAGAAGTCCCTTCATTCTCCACTGTTCTTCTAAGAAACTTGTACACATTGTTGCTTCCCTTTTTGCGTGCAACACCTCCTTGTTTCCCTTCCAAACCCTTGTAACTCTACTTCGATTTGAAAAATTGCAGCCTTTTACCTCCAACTATCCTACTAAAATTAAATTCTTTGTAATTTCTGGGATTAGTCTAACTCTTGTATGCTTCACCACCCTTCCATCACACATCTTCAATCTAATAGAACCTATGCTCTTAACGTCCAAATCTCCACCATTAGCAGATTCCATCTTAGCATCTTGCTCCTCATAATCAATAAATGATTCCTTTCGATTGCATATATGGAAATAAGCACCCAGTCTTTGCTTTTGCCTTTAACCACACATAGGACATTGTCATTAAATTCTTCACCAATATGCACCTCATCATCGTTATTATCTTTTTGTTCATTTTGGTCTTCTTCCAATGCATTTATCCTCTCCTTGTCCTTTTTAAGCTTATTGCAAAATCTCAGCTGATGACCCGGTTTCTCACAGTAATAACAGATGAAATCCCTTTCCATATTTGATCTGTTTGGCCGCCTTTCTATATTTGGATGATTAACCCTCGTTGCAAGATGGACTTATTCAACTAGATTTCAACTTTCCTTTTCCTCCTTATCCTTTCCTTCCATGAGGTTCATTATCCGTATCTCCTCATTAATTAGGCTATTAACCACCTAACCCATTAAAACAACTCCATTCAAATTTGAGTTGTTCTACGCAACCACAAGCATTTCATAACTCTTTGGTAATGAACTCATCAACATCAAGGCTTGTGTTTCATCATCTACCTTATAATTCACGGTTGTCAATTGGTTCACAATTGCCTGAAAATCGTTAAGATGCTCTTCAATTGACCCACCTTCCTTAAGTTTTAGATTAACCAATCTCCTCATAAGAAGAGCCTTATTTGTTGCAGAGTCTCCTAAGCTTCTTATCCAAAGTCTCCTAATTTACTTCAGATACATTATTAGGTTTCTCCCTTTTGTTCTCCAATGGTTGGTGAAGATCATTGAGATATAGAAAATCCCCCATCTTCGCCTTCCATAACCCCCAATTTCTCCCTTTAAGTTTTTCTACACTTATCTTCTCCATAATCAAACTCTCTTCAAAAAATTTATATAGTAGGCTCTGATACCAACTATTAGGGTTTTTCCTAAAATCCCAATATAATTAGATTTTAAAAGAGATAAGAAGTTAGGAAAAAAAACAAACACACAAATTCCTCCAAACAAAGACCTTTCTTAATTCACCAAAAAGATTACAAAAAGAGCCTTAAAATCGAGAAGAAATCTCAATCCCCAACACCCAACAAGATATATTTTTTCCGCACACACTTATAATGAATCCTGTACATGCCTATTTATAATAGATTTGAAAAATGGCTTTATTAATCACCATTTGATTACTTCCATCTTTTAAAATAAATCATTTCCATGTAGGTAATTTGTTTCTTTCTCAAATGCAATAAAAGAGGCAACTAACCACTCTACCAAATTCAGAAAATCTATAAAAAGGCAATGTGCACAATTTCACCTTGACTAAAATATTTCCAAAATATACTTAAATATAGAATTTTGTGTCACCAAAATCGAACATTATGATACCATATATTTGGATAATATAATAAAAGTTCGGTTATTTCAACTAAACCGATAACCAATTTTTTTATTTTATAAACCAAATTCAGATGGATTTAATTTCATAACTGAACCGATCGAAATAAACCGATTCGATCGATTAATTCGGTTCTAATAGATGTTGCTCACCTCTATTCACTACTGAGTTATTATAACAAAATGATTGAGATTATTATGCTAAATGTTTTTCCATATGAGGGAACATACATCATTAAATATGGTCTGCTAACCAAAAAGAGAATTAAGAATCTGAATAGACTTCAACTAATTATTGATGAAGAGTTATGAAAGTGCAATAATCTAATTGTCCTTATGAATTGCTTATAGAGAGTTGTACACAAGTTGAAGAGAAATTAACCGAGGATTAGAAGAAAATGATACTTGTTTTTTCAGTTTGGTGGATTTTGTGGGATTTGTTTCACAACTTGTTTACTATCCGGTAGATGTTTAGAAAAACTATTTTGTATTTATCAACGCAAAATAAATTCTTTTCATATTAGAATGGTTATGATAACAAAATAATAATTTATCAAACTTACGATTTGAAAAGGTTGTCTTTAACATGTCTTTTTAAATATCTTTAATGATATTTAGTTTGTTCTCTATATAAATGTCCCGTTAAATATATTCAATTCTATTTCTTTAAGCATATTATCATTTGACTTTTAATTGAAGGTAATGTTAAAATTTTGTTCTTTCAAATTTATGTGCTTGAAAGGTTGGTTCTCAATTGTTATACGATTGTACTAGTATATTCTATTGTAATGTTTTTTAAATTGTGTTTCGCATTACGAAACATTATACTATTATATTTTGCTCAGTGTATTTGGATACACTGATATATTGTTGATGTTAAATCCATATCATTTATTAACTGATTTAGTATTTTGACATTAACATATAGAAAACGATATTTTTCTAACCATATAATATGTTAGTTTGGATCCTTTAGGTATTTTTTGAGGTGTATATCCTAGGTTGTCTAAATGTATGTTTGTAATATAATTGTATCCTAGAACAAATGTAAACAAATAGCAGAAACTAGGGAATTACCGTGGTAAAGAATGGTAGAAAGTGAAGAAAGCACAAAGATCAATGAATGCACATCAATGGCTGTTAAAGCACATATAAACAAAAAAATCCTTTCTCATTGGAACCTCAAGTGTAATTTAGGCATAAATATTTGGATCATTTTTTGAGTGGTTCATGTTATTTAGCGATGGTCGGACCAAGCTCCCCATCCCCAGCACGTGGTGTACGCATATGAGTAGGCACAAACTTTAATGTAATAAAAGGAATCTCCAATGTATTGTCTTATCTTTTGACCAGGTAGTATGCAGACAAACCTGACAAGTCAGACTTCGAAGTTATTGAGGCAAGAAGCCTAGAGATATGACTACAAGCTCAAAATTCAAGTACAATCAAGACCGCAAAGTGGAGGCAAACCCTCCCAAAAAATTCCAAAGTCAGGAAATTACTAAGTGTGGGATAGCTACAGATCCCTCACCTAGAGGGTACCGATCCCACATGCTGAATTTGACCAAGTGCGCGATAGGCACTGATCCATCACCTAAAGGGTACCAATCCCACATGTTGAATGTGACCATGTATGGGATATGCACCGATCCCTTACCTAGGGGGGACCGATTCTATGTGCTTAATTTGACTAAGTGTCCTTACCTAGGGAGTACCGATCCCATATGATGAATTTGACCAAGTGTGCAATAGGTATCGATCCATCACCTATGGGGTACCGATCGCACATGCTGAATTTGACCAAGTTTGCGATAGGTACTGATCCATTACCTAGGAGATACCGATCCCACGTGTTGAATTAGCCTAAGTGTGGGAAAGGTACCAATCCCTTACCTAGGGAGTGTCGATCCCCCATGCCAGAATTCACTAAGTGCATCACCCTACATAAGGGATTAGTACTGATCCCTAAGGTTACATCCTGGGTGGCCCCCACTTTTATGACACACTTCTCTAGCTACAGAGATCCTGATTCAAGTGTTGTTCCAAAGTTTCTATGCGTCATATTGGCAATCTCCATATACAGTCTAAAGCAGCAGTTCAACATTCTGTAGATCCATCGCTTGGGCCAAAAAACACCTAGGCAACTATGCAAAACAACCTTGGAAACACGAAGCCAATAATAAGACAAACCAACACAAAAAGTTACAAGACCCCTACCTACGTATTTAGGGATCGATACCGACCTAATACCAATCCCTCTTATAGGGATCGATATCGATCCCCGACCCTAGGGGATCTGGGGCCGAGATTTTTGATGGACTTGGTCTTGGCAGCGAGGTTCGACAGGAGAAGTTTCAGCTAGATATTTGGTCGTCTATCCTATAAATACATAAGGCATGATTCATTCAAAGGATCTTCTTTCTTCTTCCTTGCTTATGCTCTGCCAATTTTTTCATAACTCCATGGATTTATACAAATCCAAAAAAAATGTACTTGTAATCTATAGTATAAATAAACAAAATCTTTGGAGTGGACGTAAGCCAGAATATGTCGAACCACTATAAAATCTCTATGTGTTCATTTCTTTTAGGTTTTCCATCTAATTTCTTCACTTTTGTTCTCTACTTTATTCATTTGGTTGTTTGTGTCATTTTTGGTACAAATAATTTGGTGCCTTCACTGAGAAACACTTGAACTTGCTGATCAAAGTTTTGAAAAGGATTCTAAATAGCTAGACAATCAACAAAAGGGAAGCTAGGAGGTGTCCAAAAAAACTAATTCCCCATCAAGCTACATTACTAGGGATGAGATGGAGACTATGATGAATGGGATGCAGGCTAGAATGATTGCCCGTTAGGAGGAGACGATGGATTTTTTTTACAAAGAATGGGCCAAGTGGCTGCAAATCTGAATTAAGGGCAAGAAGTAGGAGCACGCGTAGCTGTAACTCAGGAACAAATTCAAGGAACATGAGCAAATACACCAAGAGACAGAGTGAAGCAACCGAGGCCAAACCTCGAGCCAATGCTAGGGGTCGGTTTTAACCTTGAACGGTTTGGTATCGATCCCCAACGCCTTGAGGGCATGGCCCAGGTCAACCTTGGAAGGAATGCTTTGCGTCCAATGAACAATGCCAAACACCAAAATCTAAATCAAAATACAAATATGCTACCAGAAAAGTACATTCTAGATTCTCCCCATAAAAACGAGGAGGGGGGGGGGCAGGATGAAGTTATGAATCAGAGACTTCGATTGGATGATAGTCCCAAGTTTGGGATGGCTTGGGGTCAGGTTCGGATTCTTTATCTTGCTTTTTCTTCTAAATAAATGCTTCAACATCACCTCAATCCGCTTACATGTGTACGAGATCTCGAATGGTCTCTGGGCACACTCTGAGTTGGATGCCTGAGACAGCTATTTAGGATATTTGCACAATATTACCCTTTGACCGCTTACACGTCTTTAGGATCCTGATCGGTCCCTTGGCACACCTTGAGTGGGAAGTCTGAATGATCTTGATGGGATTAGATGTCTACTAGATGCCCTGACTTAAACCCTATGAGTGATGACCGAAACTGATTTGGAAAGACCAACATAGTTTGATGACCCCTAGGAATCGATTAGGATTTTCTGAACCACTTGAACGTGATGACTGAATATTAATCTCCTTATGTCCCTTCTGGAAGGGTGAGGCCGGTGTGCAAGGTGCAAGTCCCCTCATGGGAGAGTGAGTGGATGCTCTTGTACGATACAAATCGCATTATGTTCCATCCGGAGAGACGGGATCAGAGTGCAAGAAGTAAGTCACCTCATCGGAGTGTGAACGGATGGGCTTACTTGTCGTTGAGTCCCCTTGTCAGAGAGCGAGCGGATTGGGCTCAACAAGGGTATGGAGAGACCATGGACTTGATCGTGTATGTACCATCCGGAGGGATGAAACTGGGGTGCAAGGAGTAAGTCACCTCATTGGAGCGCGAGTGGATGGGCTTACTTGTTGTTGAGTCCACTCGCCGAAGAGCGAGTGGATTGGGCTCAGCAAGGATCACATTATGTCCTAACCGGAGAGCCGCACTGGAGTGTAGGGAGTAGGTCACTTTGCCAGAGAGTGATTAGATGAGCTTGCTTGTCGTTAAGTTCCCTCGTTAGAGAGCGAGTGGATTGGGCTTAGCAAGGGTCCGAAGAGGCCATAGATTGATCCAGAGAGACCATGAACCTGATTATTGACCCGAACAATCATTAGCTCTGATGGCTATGGATTTGATTATTGGTCTCGAATGACTAAGGATTTGATCATCGATCCCAAACGACCATGAATTTGATTACCGGTCTTGAAAGACAATGGATTTAACTATTGACTTTGAATGGTCACGAATTCAATAAACGATCTGGAGAGATCGAACCTGAAGATGAAAACAAATTTGATTTTGATAAAGAAAGAATTTGAACGCCTTATAATTGGAATAGAATTGACAAATCCCAGATGAACATCGAACGATTTTGATATGTAATAACTCCAAATGAAATCGCAATGATGATGATGTATAGATTACACTTAGACATAGCTTAGAGTCTTAGGCTGTAACAGGTTTGGAACAACCCGTGATTGATAAGAGAATCCGAAGGGACTGAATGATTCACCAGGATTAAAGTAGCCAGAGAGCTCAATCATTGAAGATTGGCAATACATATGTTCTTGAGCAAAGCATACCTTCCATTCACAGGGCGTGCTTTGGGGGGCAAATGTTATCCTGCCTTTTGACTGGGTAGTATATGGATAAACCCGACAAGTCAGACTTCGATGTTATCGAGGCAAGAAGCTCTAGGGATGACTAAACCTCAAAACTCAAATACAATCAAGATCGCAAAGTGGAGGTAAACCATCCCAAAAATTCCAAAGTCGGAAAATCACAAATTGTGGGATAGGTATTGATCCCACAGGTTGAATTTAACTAAGTGTGGGATAGGTACCAATCCCTCACTTAGAGGTTACCGATCCCACATGCTGAATTTGACTAAGTGTGGGATAGGTACCTATTCCTCACCTAGGGGATACCGATCCCATATGCTAAATTTGACTAAGTATAGGATAGGTACCGAGCCCTCACCTAGGGAGTACCGATCCCACATGCCAGAATTCACTAAATGCTTCACCTTACATAAAGGATTGGTACTGATCCCTAAGGGTACATCCAGAGCAGCCCCTACTTCTATGACACTCTTCTCTAGCTATAAGGATCCTGATTCAAGTGTTGTTCCAAAGTTTCTATGCATCATATTGGGAATCTCCATATACAGTCTAAAGTAGTAGTTCAACATTATGTTGATCCATCGCTTAGGCCAAAATAAACCTACGCGACTATGCAAAACAACCTTGGAAACACGAAGCCAACAAGAAGACAAGCCAACACAAAAAGTTGCAAGACCCCTATCTATGTATTCAGGGATTGGTACCGATCCTCCTATAGGGATCGGTACCGATCCCCAATAATAAAGGATCTGGGGTCGAAATTTTTTGGACGACTTGGTCTTGGCGGCGAGATTCTACGGAGAAGTTTTAACGAGATATTGATCGTCTATCCCTATAAATATAAAAGGCATGGTTCATTCAAAGGATCTTCTTTCTTCCTCCTTTCCTACACTGCCATTTTCTCATAACTCCGTAGATTTATACAAGTCCAAGCAAACTGTACTTGTAATCTGCAGTATAAATAAACAAAATCTTTGGAGTGGACGTAGGCCAAAGTACGCCAAACCACTATAAAATCTCTGTGTGTTCATTTCTTTCCTTCAACTTAATTCTATACTATATGCATTTGGGTGTTTGTGCAATTTTTGGTTAAAACACAATGTGACATGCCTACCAACCCATAATTATACACTACTTCTCCAAGTTATTTAGCGATGTGGGACTATTCCATTTCCAAACCATCATTCATCCTTATAACGCATGAGACAAGCCTAACAATCTCTCTCTCGACTCGCATCCCCTTGGAGTACTTTTGAGAGTATTATTTGTCTACAGGGCCCAGTTCGTAACCTTTAGCTCTGATACTCGTTGTTATATAGCGATGGTCGGAGCAAACTTCCCATCTCCAGCACATGGCATACGCATATGAGTTGGCACACACTTTATTGTAACAAAAGGAATCCCTAATGTTACATACCTACCAACCCATATATATACACACCACTTCTCCAAGTTATTTAGCGATGTGGGACTATTCCAATTCCAAATCATCGTTCCTCCTTGCAACATGCGAGACAACCCTAACAGTTCAACCCAGTTCAACCCAGTCCAATTGCATCACTTGTTGCAATTTTACCAATGGGGTATAAGTTTTGATTGATTCAATTCTACTTTGTAAAAAATTAAGCAGAACGTAGAACAAAAAACTATCTCTCATCACTTTGATAAAATAAAGTATAATATATCAAAAAAAGATATATGATTACTTTAAAATAGAATTCTTAGAGCTTTTAAAGAATTCTTAGGGCTACAACTTCTTACACACACTTAATGCTGATATATATACATCTACAAATACAAAGAAAATTGTAAATACATCAGAAGTCTAATGTTTGTCTCCAATAAACATCAGAATATCAATTCAACTCTTATACTCTTAGCGTACTCAAATGAGTATCCAAGCATTTAAAGAAAAAAACCTTGAGTCAAACAATATGACCAATGTAAGAGAACTCAAGTAATACGCTAATACATATTACAATACATTATGAGAAAACTCCATAAAATAGGGAACAAGTTTTCCTCTCACAATTACTAGTCCATTCATTACCAAATAAATATCATAAGGGTAACAGAACTCGATGAGGTTACCATCACCAACGTCCTAATTACTGTCCATATATTTAGAACTCTTGATTATGTATATACATACCTTTTTTAGAATAACAGTGGTACTTAATTCAAGCTGAATACTTAATTTGATGTCTCGAGGGTCGAACCCAAGACATCTAGAAATATAGTCAAGTGTATATCTTTACATGATTCATCGACCAATCCTAAAAAACTCCTAAATTACACATATATATTCTTATTATGGGTTTTAGTCTAGTGGAGTTGGCAAGGGTTCCTAGCTCCCCAGCAGAGGGAGAGGGTTCGAACCCTGGCAGCTACACTTTAGCAGCTTGTAATTTGCAAAGTAATGTAATAATCCCTTTAAATGAGTAGAAAATCTTGGGATCGAAAATTGCCTCTGTAAGAGCCTAGCTAGAACGAGGGGTCGGTTGGGGAGGGTCTATCGAATTCCTTAGTTCTACTCTTTGAAGTAGGTTTTTTGAATTTGAATATATAATTTCAAGATGACAAGGGTGAACTATCCTCTAATCTGTAATAATTTTGGATGTTACAATCAGTGTACTATTACTCGATGATACAACATTTCATCTTATCGAATGGGTAGAGATCCACATCATCGATCCTTCCTTTCCGTCCTCTTTAGCCATTTACGATTGGACTTTACACCTAAACAGAAACTCGTGGTGGCTAACGGTGCTATCTTACTCCCTCTAACTATACACATATCCATATGTAACTCAAGGTAAACAACAAGTTACCCACTTAATCCCTAAGTTAACCATGTGATATATCGATCAATGTGGGAACAAATCATTTATGTATTTATATATAAACAAGATAATCAATATGGTAAAATACACACAATAAGCATTCATAGCTTACACACGATCCCATAAACTATATGATATCTCGGGAATAATATTTTTGAAATATACATGTACGTACAATTCTCAAGGGTGCAACTCAACCTTTTGTTAGCTTCAAAATGGTATCGGTTTGACATTCATTGATGCACTAAACCGCTTCTAATCTTTTTGAAACATACAACCGGATACCCTAATGAACTCAATTTCAGTTCTTTTGGAATCGATACTCAATGTATCTGGTAAAATCACATCGAGAGGATTCCAAACAGATTGACCTTTTGAAAATTGATGCTTTATACCAATGGTAGAACTTCAAGTGGGTTTTCTAAATCATACAAAATCGGTTCTCATTATCTCTTACAAAGTTGAAAAGTCAACGGTCAACGATTAAAAAGTCAACTTTTGGAAGTCTAAAGCCAACGTTTTGAAAATTCAACATTTCACAATAACAACATTGTTTCATAAGTTAAAAGGGATTAAACAAATGCAAGAAACTTGATAAAATAAAGTAAATATTACCACTTAATCACTGTTGTAGAAATCTAGGCTTCCGCCTAGGCACTTGGCGAGGCTTACCGACTAGCAATTTGCCTAGACCCGTCTAGATAAGGTTTATCGCCTCATGTAAGAATCAAAACACATATTTAGGCACTTGTTAGGCATTATTTAAGGTTTAATGCCAAATATTGTTAGAACTGGGCCAGCCCACAGTGGAAGATATGAGTGGATTCTAAAATTTTTATGCTATTGAATCGGTATTGGGCCTATGAAAACTAATTTATTTAGAACATTTATAAATTTAATTTAAATAAAATCATATATTTGATTTAAATTTGTAATTTGTTGTTTGAAATTTATTTGATTTATTTTCACTTTATATACAAGCATATGTATCATATACATATGTATATGTGTGTGCATGTGTAACATGATATTCCGTGCAAGGTATAACTTGCCTGTATATAGATGTTGGATTTACATCGTATAGGAAACATTAGCTCATCCTATATGTATTGTATGTTGTCTAAACATGTGCGTATACTTATAGTTAATATATATAAATATTCAAGTAATTACATATGTGTGCGTATTATGAATACTATAATATATATATATATATGTAAATATATAATATATTATAAATATCAAATAAATGTATATACATACATATAAAATTATAAGATCGAAGAAATATTATATATAGAGAGACACATATGAATTAAAGTAAAATAATTATGTGTATACATATATAAATATATGTATATATATAATAATTAAATGTAATTTATTAAATTAAATCTTATTTATTAAATGGCGACTGACTTTTATTCGGCATCTGTCCTTTCCTCATTTCTCTGACTTCCGTCCGCCTCATTCCGCCTCCCCTCTTCGCCTCGGTTCTCCTCCCCTCCGCCTCCCTTCTCTCCTCTATGACCATATCTCCTGTCTCCCCTTCCCTTATTCCTCCACCTTGCCAATCTGTAACCGATCTGGTCGTCGCTTTAACGTACAACCTTCTGCTCACCCTCGAGCGATGCCTATCAGTCTTTCTGATACCGACTTCCCTCCGCTACGCGCCTTCAAGGCAGGTATTCATCCAGTCTCTATCAGCGATGGCCATAAATTAAACGATCTGTGTGTCAATCTACAAGCTGCCCCTCTAGAATCGAGCGACTTTGATCCATCGGCTGTAACGCCTATATCGGGAAGTCTTCTCCCTACCCATGTTTCCAATATGAATGCCCTATCTAGTGATGCTTCCAGCAATACTCAGAAGCCTGGTATTGTGCAATTGCCACTGCCAGTCTTTGGTGACGTGGACCGTGTAGTGGGTGAGATGTCTGATCGAAATAAGTGTGCATCTGAGCCTGTCGAATTTGGTAATGGAAAATGCACCTCTGATGTTTGTATTATTATCGATGAGAAGTCTATTGAAATTAATAGAGACATGGGTATGGGATCTTCTAATTATGGTCCCTCTGAAGGTGTTCAAAATGGTGAAAAGCATCCCGGTCCTGCTGTGCATATCCAGCGACCTGCTGATCCTGCCCAGACATGCCCTAAACCTTGGACGTCTCTTTTCTCTTCTCTGCCACGTAATGTGGGAGATTACAAATCGATTGATTTCGAAATGGTTGAGGAAAATTGAGTAATGACCCCTCCTCCAATTGTTATGCAAGCTGGTATGGACTATTGGTCGGATTATATAGTTGGGTTCTTTTTGGATCCTAATCATCTCCTTCACGATGCGACTAGAGTTTGCCATAAGGCGTGGAAGTTGTATGGTGATTTACGTGTTAAGCTTGTCGACTCTATGTATTTTCTTAAGTTTTCATCTTCCGAGGAGTGACGGCTCGTTCTTGAGGCTGAGCCTTCTTTTGTTGATGGAAAACCATTTATTATTACTCCGTGGTCTCCGACGGTAGCTAGTGCTCGTGAACAGGTTCTTTCTATTCCTGTTTGGGTGTACTTTTCGCATATACCCTCCGCTTTACAGCCATTGTTAGGCTTGAATTGGCTAGCTTGTAACATTGGCAAATTGAAGTGTTTTGACACGAATATAGTCGCACGTGAAAAATTGGTGTATGCTAAGGCGCTGATTGAAATTACCCCAGATAAGCCCCTTCTCTTCTCTATTCCCGTTCAGCTTGCTGTTGGGCATGTTGTGGATGTCCGTGTTCGTTACGGATGGGTTCCCGACATATGTTCCGCCTGCCATTCTTTTGGCCACCTTATCGTCGCTTGTAAGCATTCTATCATATCCGCAGCGGCTCCGAAGATTCCTCTGCCTCGCCCCCCGCTTAGGAAATGGGTTCCTAAGGCTTCTTCCTCTACCTCTCTGTCAGTCTTACCTCCTGCCGTGCCTTTTTCCGATCAGGATCCTCCCCCATGTTATGCTCCTTGGGCTGCCTCCCCATTTGACCCTGTTTTAGTGGACCCTAATGTTGATATTCCTTTAGCTGTTCCTGATCCTACGCCGCCGCGGTTGCTTATTGTTTGGGCTGAGTCCGAAAGGTGTTGGGTTGACCTCCATTCTGACATGAGATTTAGCCCTGTGGAGGAATCCTTTTTTCGATTCATTTCCGATGATCATCTGGACCTCAGATGCTTACGATACTGCACATCTGGTGATTCATTAGTTCTTGATGTGGAAGGACGACATGCGATTAGGAATGCTGTCATGCTAGCTGATGCTTCCTGGGATCGATCCTTTATATACTTATCTAATTCAGTGGATTATGACCCTTGTCTTACTGTGCACTTTTGCCCTTTTGCACGTATTGTTGGGAATGTCCTAGTGGACTCTACCCAGGTGATAACGGACGTTGGTGTATCCCCCTCTTCTGAGGGGACCTAGTCTATATGTTATTTAGAGTAGCTATGGCATGTCTGCCACAATCCTATGCTATATTTTCCTTTTTTAGTAGTTAAGGTGTTTCTACCTTACTCCTGTACTCAAATGTATTATTACGTTCGTAATCATAAGTAAACGGTCCACTATAAAACCGGTCGACCTTGCCAAAAAAAATTAAATGTAAATTTGTATTATAATAAATCTTATATATATATATATAATTTTTTATTTTTTATTTTAACATTCTAAATCGAAATACATACAGATAAAAATTTATTATAATTTTATTACATTAATATATATTTATTATGAATTAATTAGTCAAACTATCATAAATAAATAATATAAAATAATTATATAACAGAATATAAAATTTTAAATTTTTCAAAAATCAAGAATAGTATTTTAAGGGTTGCAAAATTTTTCCAAAATTTTCTGAGTGAAAATTATAATTTTTATTAATTAAATACTATTCGACCAATTTTAAAAAATAAAAAACTTGTTTAAAAAATCTAAATTTCTGACCAAGAGCATATTTGGTGGTAAACTAATTTTAAAAAAAATTAAATTGAATTTCAAAAATAAGATTTATTTTATATGAATTTCTTAAATCTTATAGTGATTAAATAATAATAAAAATATCTAATAATTTTAGAAAATTATTTTCAGTTACTAAAATTCATAATTAATTTAAACATACATTTGAAAATTATTAGATCAAATTTTATATAATATAGATGTATACATACTTTGATATAAATAATATAAATAAATTAATATATATATATATATATGTATATATAAATTAATATAATATTAAAATAAAATACCGTAATTCGGCATGGAACTTCAAATCCTTAATAATATATATATATATATATATATAACTAATGCACATAACTTCAGATCATTAATAATCATTATTGTGACAACATCATTACCTATAGGAATCTCATCTAACTAACAATGCATTAATAATATATATAGATGTATATAAGCAATAATCTATTGTATAATGATCATACATATTGCACGAAACTAAACGTTTACCTATAATGGATTCCCTCAAGTCCACCTTGAAATGATGAGTTCTCTTCCTTTGAAAATCTCCTCGATTCGTCAAATTCCCAATCCTTAAACCGCAGACCATTTGCAATAAATAACTATTGATTTTGATTTGATTTGATTTGAGATTTTAATGGGGTATATGCATGTATAGGTCAACCATGAGAAGAAAGGAGGAGGCAGCTAAAACAACTAATTTAGATTAGGGTTAGGGATACTTTTATAATGGTTGAGAGAGAAAAGATGATAATAACTTGTCTTTTCTTACCAAATCTCCACCATCCATCTTAAACCCTAATTTCCCCTATTTTAGGCTGCCTCTATCACAAAATTGCAGCCGAAAACTACCTTCTAGATCTGTGGGTTAATACCCTATTTAAGCCCAAACTAATATGGTAATTAAATAAAATTTGATTTCGTTGTTGATATCTCATGTCGATTTATATATATTTATAACTACTATAAATATATATAATAATATTTATTTCTCGAATTATATTCAAATTTTATAATTAATATTTCATAAATAATAATTGATTTCATTAATTTATAACAATCGTAAACTAATTAAATTGTTTGGTCTAAAGAGAATTCATCGTTTCGGTTGCGTAACTTTTGGGTGTAAATTCGGTCAGCAATTAACATCGAACTATTCGAATGTTAACGTTTACACGTCACTTAGCAGGTGTTGTGACATTATGGCCAAATTTATCGCTTACTTAGATTCGACAAAATCCAATTTTACTTTATTAAGTGTTGTCGGGCTGTGATATTTATTTACACCAATTCTCTTCGTCAAAACTATATCACTTTGGACTTATAGAATTTGGTAATGGTCAAAATTCCAATATCGTCCATATTCAAATCTATAGTCCCAACACAAAATTTTTGTTCAATAATAACAATTATTATTAACTGAAATGGTTTGGTCATAGACTTTGACTTTGAGTTCACTTGAGTTGACCGTGACACTAATCCCATATAACCGAGGAGACAAATTCTCTCTTGAATGGTGCTTAATTTCCAATACTTCCACTCGATGCAACTATAGTCACTTGATGGAACGCATTGCCATGATTTGAATATAATCAAAGTGGAGCTTTTATATTGAAGATCCACAGTATCCTCAAGTCAAGAGAACTATGCAAATCAGTTACATTGATATTTTCTGTTTGGTCTTAATTATATTAACCAATAGAAAACTATTGAGTGATTCGTTACATAGATATCCAATAACTATTAGTACATAATCCCTTGGTGCCCCCAATAACCATAAGTAATGCAGTATCCAACTTTTGGAGGGTGTTATGTATTCCAGTCTCAATGGATACATCGATATCCAGTCTCGATGCATCTTGACTAGTAACATTTTAAATGGTATATTTATTTTCATTGTGATTAATTACTCACAGTTACAACACTTTGTAACTACTATCACAAAATGCACCATTTATGAATTTTCTATTAAATATATTTTTAATTAAATTAATTAATTAATACAACACATTATATCAAGTATATAATAGAAAGAAAAACACCTTTTATTTTGAAGATGATTGATTACCAAGTTAGATATATGTATCAAATTACATAATTGCCCTTAGGGCATACCCCTAACTCTATCAATCTCCACTTGCACTTTGGGTCAATTATGGAATCTTATTCCAACTTCTCTAATCGAGTTCCTTAAAACCAATTGGGTCAGTCCCTTAGTGAACGGGTATACTATTATGTTTTAATCCTCTTCTCTGTCGATTAACTCTCTCCGACGCTGATAAACTACCTTTACCATGTAGGATAATAAGGAGTATGTCTCTCGACTTCCAGTGAGCTCTTAGTTCTCTTATGAACTATATAGTGACATTTTTATTATATAACAATGTTGTGGCATTCTCAACATTTGAAATCACCCTTGGCTCAGTTAAAAATATGTTCATTTATTATATATATACATTGTTTCTATTGTGGTGCTATTTAAGTTAGTGAATCATCCACAATCTCTTCTATTTGGAACATTTCCAACTTAAAGATTCTTATCTCGAAATTATTATTGACATATTATACTCAATATCACTTATGAATTTTGAGTCTGAACGCTCCTTTATAAGGAGTTCGTTGTTTTTGTAAATAATTCTCTAGTATTTCGCAAATACACGAGAACACTCCAAAATACAATTAGTGATATCAATTTGGGTTTGATATTTGCTTCATGTATCAAATACATAAATAAATCATGATATCGTAGACAACATAACATTAATAATCATTCATATTGCCAATGCATGAGGAACTCGTCTTACATGTTCCGTGTTAAACATTTTAATAAGGTGTCTTTGCATATCGATTTGGGACATTCCCAATATCTTTTATACTTACTATAAAAGACATCATTTACAATCCAACGTTGAGAAAAATAACTAAGGTTGATTTTAACACAAGTACATCGTTAAAATCAACAACGTGTTGTTTACTTATAGTTTAGAAATATCGATGTACCTTTTAACGTTCTTTCTTATGAACACACACTTTCTCTGCATTTTGATGGATTATCAAACTACTTGATATTACTGTCAAAATATGCGTTCAATTCCGATGCTTATAAAATGATATTTTCTATCATTTCTCGGATCATATCCAAAGACTCACAAACTCAATATCGCTTCCACTGATTTCTCGAGACATTTTGATTATTATGTGTAAATAGCTTACTCTAAATCATTATTTGGAATTTCTTTTTCAATACATACGTGCCAAACATAAAGTCATACTAAGCGATAATTTTGTGAGTAAATCCGAATTAACTTGAGCACGTTGAATATCAAATCTATTAAGCTAATTTCAACAATTAAAATTTGCGATGTTATTCTTATCAATGTTGCTTATTATATTCCAACTGCATTAGTCATGCTCTTGAAGACACATTTGCGATCGATGGATCATATCCCTTTTTGGTTACATCTACCAAAATCATATTCTAATAATGTACTTGGAATCTATTTCGGATCTACGCATCATAGCATATCATAGAGTCAACACTCTGAATGGTTTATTTGAACAACCGAGGATTATGTATTTTCGACATTGATAAGAAACTCATAGTTTCTCTTCAATGTGCGGAAATACATATTAGACACCCTAATGTGATATATTTGTTTAGGTTAGTTAATTTCATTTCATCTCATGTAATCAGTTTTATCGTTGGATCATATCCAATTCTATTTTACTACAAATAATTTCTTAAAGAAATTCCTTCACTATGAAGTTGGTATTTCTTGAAACTATAATTATTTCTTAGTGCAACCGAATAGGTACTCATAAACACTTTATGAATTGCCTTTTATATTAAACTGATTTAGTTTTAGTTTACCAAACTTATGTTAAAACATAAATATATCATCCAATGACAGTCCTTCCCAAACTCCTTTTGAGGAGATTCATGTAAGATCTCTCATGACCAATTATTATGTGCAGACTTTCGACTCGCACAACCTACCAACTCCTAGGCCTAGGATATATTGGGGTTTCTTATAAACCCTTATCTTGTACAATTTTGTAAAGTACTGTTTAGATGAAATAATATTAACCTTGGTGTACTAGTCTTAAGTACATGACTTTATAGAAAGAAATGAACTCAACTTCACTCATAATTAATCCTACTTTGTCCAACAAAATTCGATCACTCCTTATCGATACATCATTATATGTCACATGGAGGAGTGACTTTGAGTCTTTATTCATTTTTAGGTACGTTTGGAACTCTTTCCAATATACTCACTCATTCGATCAAATCAAATCATTTCTATTTCATATTGTATTATTTACTTTTGTTTTATACTCTATGAGTCTATGTTAGACATACCACATATGTATCAAATACGCATGTCAATGTCGGTGATAACTCATCGGTGAATATAACGAAGTACGTGGAACCGTTTTGGTATTAATAGACTTACGATTGCATACATCTATATGTATCAATCCAAAGAGTTCTTCAACTCTTATCATGCTCCCACTAAATGGGCAGATAGTCTTTAATCGTTTGAGATATAGTTAACCAGTATCATATGATTCATAATCATATAATAAAATTATTTCCTAAAACTATGCCTTAATCTATAATTCCAAAATAACCATAAATAATATTATATACTTCTGTATTTTCCAATGCATCACTTTTGTTATGAAAACAAGTACTGCATTATAGTTTTATTCATAACGAATATTCATAATATTCATATTGAAATATAACTTAGTCTATCTTTCAGTCAATATAAAAAATAGTCATTATTTTACAAATAATGTTCGGTATTTTTACGAAAACAATTTTCATAATTTGATGCAACCAATAAGTGTTATATTGCATACTCCCACTATTTCCACCATTACTATAATATCATACTAAATTTGGAGGTCCATCATTCATTTATTATTGTTTTTTTATTCATATATAGCAACTAGTTTATAGTGGAGAGTTCTTTGATCAAATATCTTAAACTCAAATAAATAAACCTCATAGAAAACAATTTTCTATATGTAAATTCGCTTTGGAATAAAAATCATATTTATTATTCCAATGTTAAGTATCAATCACTATTATTACAATTCTCATTTCCGTTGTTTCTTTATAAAGCAAAAGTGACTATTCACTCTCTTATCCCAACTATATCTTATATTACATGTACTCTTATATATTTGTTTTCCTTTTAAATGGTCAAACCATTCAAAATAAAACCCTTACTATAATTTCATAATGAACTATTTACAAAACACATTCGATGGTCCTTAAACTTTAAGGACATCAAATACGTTGCGCTTTGTGTAAACTGATCAAATTGACATTTCAACGATTAAGTTCTTAGATCTATCTTGTAGTTTTGGTTTAGTGTTACAGTTAACACAATACGATCCTTTCTGTAATCGATCAAATTGAATACTCCATATCATTGTACTGTTTATTGGCTTATTTTCGAATTAACTGACTTCATCGAAGTACCGTACATTATGAACTGTGACCGTTCCCCATATAACATTTATATGCGATAGTATATGGATCAAATATCCATAGTTTCATATTGCTCTTAGAGTTCGAAACTCATATGATGCAATACATGGTCTAAACCAAATAAACACATAAGCGACAAAATTACGAACATACAAATCAGTTGTAAAATTACGCACCTTACTATATGGGTAGACTTTAATTAGTTAATCCTAACATGACTAATTAGACAGCATAAACATTAATCAACTTCGTACTCCCAGAGTGCGAGGCGGAGTATAAACATTCCTTAACTCCGTACTCCCAGAGTGCGAGGCGGAGTATAAACATTAATCAACTCCGTACTCCCAGAGTGCGAGGCGGAGTATAAACATTCCTTAACTCCGTACTCCCAGAGTGCGAGGCGGAGTATAAACATTAATCAACTCCGTACTCCCAGAGTGCGAGGCGGAGTATAAACATTCCTTAACTCCGTACTCCCAGAGTGCGAGGCGGAGTATAAACATTAATCAACTCCGTACTCCCAGAGTGCGAGGTGGAGTATAAACATTCCTTAACTCCGTACTCCCAGAGTGCGAGGCGGAGTATAAACATTAATCAACTCCGTACTCCCAGAGTGCGAGACGGAGTATAAACATTCCTTAACTCCGTACTCCCAGAGTGCGAGGCGGAGTATAAACATTAATTAACTCCGTACTCCTAGAGTGCGAGACGGAGTATAAACATTAATCAACTCCGTACTCCTAGAGTGCGAGGCGGAGTATAAACATCCACCAACTCCGTACTCCCAGAGTGCGAGGCGGAGTATAACCATTAACCAACTCCGTACTCCCAGAGTGCGAGACAGAGTATAAACATTTACTTAACTCCATACTCCCAGAGTGTGAGACGGAGTATAAACATCTACTTAACTCCACACTTCCAGAATGTGAGACGGAATATAAACATACGTCAACTCCACATTTGTCGCCAAGACTGGGGGCAGGACCAAAAACAAATATCGAATTGAAGACGAAAGAGAATATACTTTCATTTCCATTATCAACAAAAAGAATTCGATTACAAGATGATTCAAAAAATTCCTGCTAGTGGGAGCCGAGTCCACATCTATACATGGCTATAGAGAAAACCAAAAGACAAAACAAAACACTACAGAAAACTAAAGAAAGAGTTCAATCTTTCTTCTTCCTTATCTTCTTCTTCGGGGTAGTCCCACTGGAGCCGCTACCCAACTTCTTCCTCACTCTCTTACTCTTCTCCGGTTTGCCCTCAGATGGCGACATGATGTCCACCTCTTCCTCGGAGCTTGAGGCAACAGAGATTATTTTGGAGGGTGGAGCCGGAGGAATAGAATCAGTAACAGGAGGTGGGACAGGAGCACTCGCAATTACCACAGTGCCGCCAGGCGATATCATCATTAGCGGGGCATGGCCTGACGGGTCCATACTGGCGGTCACTGCGGCCATCTCAGCACTAATCTCAGCCAAAATCTCATCTTCACGAGGTACTTGGGCCGCGCTGGATATGCTAGTGGCTAGCATGGAAGAACTAACAGCCGGAGTGGTCCCGCTCATAGAAAAGGATGGATCGATGAAGGGATCGTTGGGTTGACTGAGGAGTTCCTCAATCATCTGAGCGTCAAAAGATAACATACTCGCTTCCCCTTCTTCACCGACTACAGAAGATGTCATAATAGCTTCGGTGACGATTGCCCCATGCGCTTGATAAGAAGCCTGAGATGCAGGAGGCGTAGAGATAACGGCTTCAGTCACTGAAATGTGAAAAAACGAAGACTGTTAGCTAAGGGTATTGATCCAAATTCGCCACACTAAATGTATACGAGAGGCGTTCGACTACCTTCCTTAGCCTGGCCCGCAGTATGGGCAGATACAGAGGCAAAAGCATTAGCGGAAGACAATTGCGGCTGGTCAGGATTATAAGCAGGGACGGACTGGGGATCGACCGCACCAGTGGTTTCAGGAAATGTCGGAATTACTGCTCCAACACTTGTTTCGTGATGCTCAATCCCCGAGCCCTCGCCCGTCTCTATCTGTTGAATACCAAACCTCTCTTTCGCCACAGAAATCATCGCTTCATGAAGAACTTTCCTCTCTTCCTCAGTAAGCAAGCGCATCTCAAGCTCGAAATCATCCAGCGTTTCATCCGAATGCGCTGCTTTCTTCTCTTCCACCAACCTAGTCCAGGCGTTATACAGAATCATAGAGTCATCTCCTAGCCATGATAAATTTCTGTGCTCTAGCACGTTGGCGTTGTATGTAACCAGGAGATCATCAAAGTCAGCATCCATCCTGGACTGCTCCGCCATAATCTTTTCCTGGATTTCTGCATCCACAGACTTGGTCTTGGCCACCACCGCAGCAAGTTCGGCTCGAAGTGACACAGCTTGGTCGCACGCCTCTTGAGCGGTGGTGTTAGCAGCATCTTTCTCTTTCACCACTTCAGCAAATTTGGCCTTGAGCTCATTCAGCTCCTTAACGGCTGCGTCTCGCTCAGCTACGACGTTGGTGTAACGGTGGCCCATCTCTTCTACTATGGCATAGTGCGCCTGCTGCATCCTCGCTATCTTTGCTACAGCATCATCATGCTTTTTAAGCGCTTGGAGTTCAGAGTTTTGAGACGACTCCATCTCAGATTGAAGAACTTGGATGATGCGGTCTTTCTTGATAATCTCAACATCTCGTTCCTGAATAACTTTTGCCCGGTCAAAAGCTACCTTTGAAGCTTTCACGGCTGCTTTGTACCACTCCTTGTATTGGACATAAAGGTCACGAATATAGCTGTGCGCAGTATTTTTGGCATCCTGAGGAATCCTCTTGAGGTGAGGAGGAAAGACATATGCGTCCATACATATTTCTGGGAAGTCCTTTTTCATTTGAGCAAGCTGGATGGCTCCTTTGCTTGTTAACTCAGCCGGAGCTTGCTCAACGATGGCAGCTGTCGGTGGTTCAACTCTAGGCCGCAGAGTCTCGGGCCTTGAAGATTGGGAAGGCTGTTGTTGCTGTGAAGGCCCAGGGATATCTACGGGGGCCTTAGGAGGCGGAGGAGAACGAGATCGTGATCGGTACTGGTGACCCCGATCTCTGTCTGTACGATCATGGCCAGAACGGCCACGCCAATAATCTCTATCCCGATCATAGCGCTCCTGGCTAGTGTAACCTTGCCCGTGGTCCCTATCTGATTCCCTCCAACGGGGCTCATAATAAGAAGAAGATCGGCGCACATTACGGAGCCTATCCAAAGTGGATCCGCGACCTGACATCTCACCTGCGATAAGAAGGAGCTACAGATTAGAATCCTACAAAACAATGATTAATATGCGTAAGTCGTGTAGTGCGGTGGAAGTGTGTGTAAATGTGTAAATCCCCAGACCAACCGGAAGTGTTGACCGCACTCAAAGGAAAGGGCTCGCTCATATTTAAAACATCTTGAAATTCCTACAACCCGGGATTACATGGAATCAATATAAAATCCGGGATGGGAATATCGTCAAGCCCTTTAAAAGTATCTCTCGAATGAGAAGGGGCGGCCTCAGAAATCATGGCTCCGGAAGTAGGAGGAGACACATCTACAGATTTCCACCCCTTAGACTTAAGTTTTTTGGAAATGACGGTCTTGCTTTTCTGTCTTTTTCCCAACTCTTCGAAGTTGCCCGAAAGATCAGCCATCGGCTCCACGTCTGTATGGGTCCTTTCTTCATCGCTCACTTCGGTTATTATGATCCCGAGCGTTTTCTTCGCCATTTTCCTCTTCTTCTTCTTGTTTTTCTTCTTTGAGGCAGGCTTTGACATCCCCTCGATGACTATACTCTGATTTATTTCAATCAAGCCGAGACCTCTTAAGTTATAGTCATTCAACACCGAGTCGATGTGTCTCAGCTCGCTCGAAACTTCTTGGAGACTTTGGACTATGCCCTTGTAGTACCCGCCATCGGGTCTGGAGATAATGGCTGTAAGAGAAACAAGATGTTAATACCAATGCCAAAAAGCTATCGATCAAGGAAAATCATCGGTATATGAGGACACTTACGTCTAGACAACCATCGCCTAACAAAACCAGGAGGACACCGGACATAGAACCATTCATTCTTGAAGTAGCTTAGTCTGGTCCAAGCTCCAATAATAACTTGGCAATTTCTGACTGCCTCCAAAAATGTAAAGGATGGGCTATCGCCCCTGCTCTTGAAATTAAATATTTATCTGATCTCGGTTGGCCTTAGCGGGCGAAAGAGACAGTCCATAAATATGACGAAGGCACTATTCAGCAACGCATGTCCGTTGGGATGAAGTTGCGAAGGAGTAATTCCTAAGTATGACAACATTTCTCTGATGTATTGATTAAAAGGAGGAAGAGTTCCAACCGTGCAAGCATGGCGGTATAAGGCAGTATATCCTTCGGGCGGATTATGCGGTCTGTCGTCAGTGCTGGGTAATAATACATCGTCCAGAGATATGTTGTGTTTCAAGCATATCCGGCCCAATAAGGATTCAGAGATATTAGACTGGACAGAATCAACGGGATTCTCGATAAATATAGCCTCCGGCAGTTCGTCTGGAGCTGGTTCGATTACGTCAGCAGGAATATTGGAAATCTCAAGGATCAGAGGAGGAGAACTCTGAATCTCCTGCTGTTGCGAGCTCGAAGATTCCATAACTAACTAACTCATCATAAAGCAACGTTAAGTACATAAAGAGCCCGTGCATTTCCCAGTGTGGAGTGTATGAATATGTTGTGCAGTGCAAGTGCTGAACGTTACTTAAGCAGATTTTACAAAATGAAACAAGACGTCTGAACGACAACACTTTGAAATTTGAGAACAATGACCGTCATCGCTGACCGTCACTTCCATGCCATCCAGATACTACTAGCCAAATTCAAGTATAAACCGATCATATTGTTGGTTAAGTCACAGTTCCATCGACGAGCTTCAAAAAGGAGGTCAAGACTTACAGTCAAGTTCGATTATGCAAGGCCGAAGCTTGTCGGAGTCAAGTATGCTAAAGTTCATTAAGTTCGTCAAAGTTCGACTTGAAATTGGTCGTAGTTCAGATGTTGGAGCAAATTAGAAGAGTAATGGTCTCAGAGACAAAGACCTTCGAATCCATCGACTCGAATCGATACGAGTCGGATCGATGAAAATCGAGTCTAGGTACTTCGAATCCGTGTGGTTCGACTCGGCGTAACTTTGGGATGGAGAAGCACTTCGAATCCATGAGCTCTGCATGACTTCGTATTGATCAAAATTGAATTCCTTCGAAGTTCGAATCGATCGGGGTATCATTACTTCGAATCGATCGACACGAGCCTTTTTTCTTTTGTAACCATCGATTCGAAGCTATGCATCCAAAATCGATTTGAAGCACTCATTCCTGGATCGATGCGAAGCAAGGAAAGAACAACACTCTGGATCGATATGACTCGAATAGTTTCATTCCTCAGTCCCATCGAGTCGACCCATTTCGTTCATATCTCCCCACTCCTCAAAATTTTCAGAAGAAAAGATCTAATCGATGCCAAAAAATTCTAGTTCTATCATTCTCATCTCGAATCGATCCTTTGGTTACCTGATTTGATTGCGAATGGAAGCGTGAACGAATTCAGTCGATTCGTGGAAAGCACGTTTGTTTTCGCTCTAGGAGATCGACTCAAAGAAACAGCTAAAGCAATGGTAAAAGTGAAAATGAAATCGGCCTCGCGTATTTATATGGGTTCCAAGGACGGCTCGTGGCGCTTCGTCTCCCGGTCATTTTGACCGTTTGCCACAGGTCACAACCCCATCGATTCGAACAACGGAGCTTCGAATCCATCACGACGTTGAATCCTTCAACTATTTCGAATCCATCATAGCTCTGCCTTCTTCTTGAACTTCTAATCCATCCATGCAATATCGAGGCGAGGCATCATCGATTCGAAGAAGCAATTGAACAAGGGCTGGATCGAAAATCCGATCGACTCGAAGTGTTAATTCTATCGAACCATCGATTCGAAAGTTATCGATTTGGACATACATGCTTCGAATCCACCAGGAACTGTCGATGAGAATGAACGCATCGCTTCGATTTGAAAAAGTACTTGTCTACCTTTTATACCGATTCTGGAGAGGATCGATACAAGAGGATGATCATAGACAATCATAAAAACAATGTTTTAAGTCGAATCTCGAATCGATTCAGGAGAGGATCGATGTAGAATTCAATAACAAACCAAACTGACAACGACTTGCAATCGCGCAACGTTAACTAGAGTCAAGACAGCCGATCGCAACCATGCGGCGATTAATTGCAACAGTAAAGAATACAACTCTCAGCAGAGCATGTCATAATTGTACAACGCTAGATTGCAGTTTTTCAAAGCACGTCATGTTTACACAGGACGTACTTTGGGGGGCAAATGTTATCCCGCCTTTTGGCAAGGCCGTGACACCAAGAGCTTGATTAGAATTCGGCGACAGTTCATCTTGGAGATCGATTACACAAAGGCTCTCTATGGATATCATTGAATTTTGTCCGAGTCCGGATCTAGCCACAATTAACGGGACATAACAATTGAAGCCAGGGAAGCCAAGGTTCCAAGTTTCAAGTCGATCCGAGTACGTATGCTCAAATTATGATCCACGCAAGTTAGAAGAGAAGTAATGATTCGAATCCATCTATTCGAATCCATTAAGATCGAATCGATCAACAGGCTGGGCTAGGTCATATGCTTTGTATTCGCATCCATCGTTAAGACGTGGTTCGACTCGATTCAATCCTTGACCATCACACATGTTCGAATCCATCAGGTTTCACCTACTTCGAATCCACGAAGTCAATCTGCTTCGAATCCATGAGGAGTACCTTAGCTTCGACTCCATCGAGCGTGCCTTCATTTCGAATCCAGTGAGGTAGAAGACCTTCGAATCCATACAATTAAGGGTGCTTCGACTCCATTGCCTTCGAATCCTCATGATGAGTCGATCCATAGTAGCACATCTAGATCGATTCGAACAAGTACCGGTTCCCTCGATTCGAAGGAAGCGAACCTTCGAATCCAACATCTCGAGTCCACCAGGTAAACGCGGCTAAAACCAAGGATTCGACCCAGTAAACTCGGAGAAAAAGGAGGATCGACCCGAGGAACACGCACCACGTTATCGTTTTCACGTGCAGGAGCATGGAGTCGACCTTATGGATTCGAACCATATCGATTCGAACGAATCCATAGGACGAAGAACATCATCTTGAATCGATCATAACTCGAGATCTACATGTCCAAATGCTATGAAATTTTCACAGTAGCTTACTGGCAACCTAAGGAATGTTCATGCCAAATTTCAGCTCAATTGGAGCAAATCTTGATCGATTCGAAGTCGAGTTCGAATCGATCCCGAAGTGGGCCCGGATTTACTGAAAGCGGGCATATGGGCCCCCTCACGTACCAGAACTAGTCTCCCCGAATTTTAGGTGAAATATCAGCCACCTACACCTATAAATAGAGCCCTGGTCATTCAGAAAAGGGGTCGGACAATTCTAAGAGCTAAAGAGCGCCCAGACTCTGCCAGATTTACTCAGAATCACCACGGTTGTCTTAGATTCAGACTTAGCTCGTAATACTAGTTGAACTACGTTATAAGAAATTGTAATCTTCAAGTATCAAGCAATAAAATCATCAAACTTCATAGTGGACGTAGGCTAAAACGCCGAACCACTCTAAATCGCTTGTCTTTGCACTTTACATTTATGTTATTTGGAGTTTTTGTTAGATAATCCTCAGTTTTAATATTCATTCTTCACGTTTATCTCTTCAAAAACTTCCGAAGAGTGTTGTGCCCATTTTTGGTACAAACAAAATGCTCTCGAACTTGAGAATTGCCCCCATTCCAGCTTCATCCCAGTGGTTACGCCATCCTTACTAGCTTGCATGTTCTTTTCATCTGGACATTCCACCGCACTCTGAGTTTTGATGAGTTGCGGTATTTCCTAGCGTTCAAAAGGAGAGATGACCGTCCCTCTTTAATCATAATCGAAGCCTAGAGGAACCGAAAGATCGTCTTGCGGTTGCAAAGCAACCTATCACAGTTTAAGACGCGGTACTTCTTTGTTAGGTGCCCCGAGGGGTTCAACCGCCGATGGACGACAAGGGGTAAGCTTCTCTTTCCCGTTAGCCAAACTTTGAAATGCTGTAATGGGGTTTCTAACTGATTGCATGTCCTTTGCAGTTATTCAAAGGCCGAACAAAGACGCAACTCTAAATGAAACTTGCCAAACTTTAAAGGCTATCGATGCTGAGGAGCAGTGCATTAAAGTCTTGCTGATCGATGAGAACTTGCGCCAATACAGACTGTTGGCTCCAGGTAGATCCGTCGCTCAGATTGAAGCTCCCTCTTCTGGTCGAGCTAGAGTTCACACAAGATCCTCTTCTTCGTCCCATGGTTCTGAGGAAGGTTAGGAGATAGGTAGGCCGTCCAGATGTTCATTTGATGAAGCTCATGAGAAGGAAGAAGCCGCTGCGGTTGGTCTGAGCGGTTCAGCTAGAATGACCCCGATTCCGGAGCAGGCGGAAGAAGAATTTGTACACACAGAAGGCAAGGCCATGGTTGATTTGGAAAAGGAAGAGCGAGAGTTTGAAAGTAGCAACGATGAAACCACCGTCAATGATTACTTCTCGTCGGAATCTGATGGTGACGATTCAGAGTATTATGATGAGACTTCGGGAATGAGCTCCGTTCCCTCGAGTCCATCTCTTCCTGATGTAGGCGATGAAGGCAAAATCTCTAGGGCCGAAAGTCACCCAGACTCCCTGAGCAAGAATGTCGGAGCGGGGCTCAGAGATTTCAACGACATTTTTGTTGACTTCGATGCACTCATGAAAGGAGACTTTAAATTCGACGCGACTCCTTCCTACTCTTGCGACATCTCACCCTCGGTTAGCTCAGTTCCACTTATAACGACCGCAATCAGTCCGACCCCACCTTCGACAGCCGTTTGTTCCAATTTGTGATGACGCTTTAGGCAATATTAGAAACATAGCACGTTGCACTATGATTACACTTGCTTCCATTTTTTTTGTTCCTTCATATACTTGCTTAAATTATGTTATGCTCTAAGACTTTTATTTACGCCTTCTTCCAGGCATGACGAGAGGGCAAGGTTTCTATGACGACTTCGAGGACTATACCGATTCGCAGCGGTACCCCAAGCGTTCCTATAGCCGACATCAAGTCCGGGAGACAGATGACGAGTACCGGTAGAGGAAAGAACTCAAAGCCGACACCTGTCGCTAAGAGGAGAGAGATAAGGCTCATTCACACAAAGGCGGGTATGAGAAAAGAAGATCTTATGAGGACAGAGAAGAGCCATCTAAGAAATCAAAGTTTGACTATCGCTCCCATCCTTCGGAGCTTGCTTCAAAACACACTTTCGTGGGCAAGGAAATTCCTATCACTTCTGCCGCGATTCTGCCCCCAACTCATGTTTCATCTTCTTTCATTGTCACTGCTGCCCCTGGCACATCTCATCCCCACCGGAGGCCGGCCTATACTCTTCCGGGTTAGTTCTTAAAAGGGGTTAAGTTTGACTTGGATCTTCATCCCGTTCGCCGGGATTCCTTCGTGCCGCATCTCCAAGCTATCCAAAACGACCTAGAGCAGGCCGAGAGATGGGAGAAGCTTTGCAAGCAGCTAGCAGATACCAACAGGAATAATTACCAAGAGATCCTCTCTTTTGAAGCCGAGAAGGATGATTTTGAAAGGACGTTGGCCGATTGAAACGCTAAAATTAAACAGTTGGAGGAGGAGAAGGAGACAGCGCTCCGGGAAAGTAGTAGAACCGCCAACCTTATGAAGGAGTTGAAGGAAGTGCATGAGAAGGTCGAGATTGTCTGGAGGGATGAAATTAAAAAGGCTCATACAGAGGAAGCTAAATTGAAGGAAGAAGTGATCGCTTGTAATGCTATCATTGAAGTTAAAAGGAAAATAATCGCCGATCACGATCTAATTGTCGAGGGGCACAATAAAACGATCTCCGACCGAGCCGAGACCATCGCAAAGTTATAGGCTCAGGTCGCACAACTCAGTGCCGACAAGACTGCTGTTGAGATTGATAAAGCTATGGTGACAACAAATTATTTGGACCTCCAACATGCTTTTGATCGGAAAATGGAGAAGCTAGATGCAACAATCCTGAACTTTTTTGTTAACTCTCTGTTGCATCAAGGAAGTCTCGGCTATCTTGGCCCGAAGTTTCTGCGCACCCTCCCCTCATCTGGGAGGAAATATTGTCTTGTTTCGCTAACAGCGGCGATGTTTACTCCAATCAAGAGCTATGAGATGCATATCTCAATGATGAATCCAAGGCAGCGCTACTTGAGGGCCATAAGATTCTCCAAGTCGAACAAGAGAGGGAGGCTACCGATGCGCTTACCAAACCTTCTACATCCAGTGTGGGTAGACCATCGGAGCAGCTCCATGACCAACCAATGAGTTTAGGAGTTGATATTACTCCTCATGTGATAGAGCCCTTAAAAGAAGGCGACGCCGGTAGGTTCGAAGTTGCTATTCACGATCCTTCCCATGGTGCAGGTAATGTCCATGTCTCTCCCGAATTCGGGAGTCTCCATCTTACGCCGTTGGAGCAAGAGGAGTTTAACACTTTCATCTTTGATCTTATAGGTCCATCCACTTTCCCTGTCGACATGCCAACTACTTCGGCGTCTGCATCTGCTGCCATTTTTACCTTTTTTGAGATTTTATCCATTCCTGCTCCAGTTCCCACATCCACGTCTAGTTCTCAACCGGGGACGGAGGCCGAGAAAATAGCGGCGCTTCACGGCTTGGATGACCCCTTTGCGTCTTTGGAAGGTGATATAACTGCTGTAGAGGCTAAAGAGTAGGAGACGCAGGCGAAGCAGCCGTAGAAGACCCAGCATGATTTGGTTGCCGTCGAGAAGGAAAAGGTGGAGGCAGTCAAGGCTTCGAAGAATTCTCGGAAATCGAAGAAACGCAAGTGAAAGGGAAGCTCTTCTGAAAAAATTTCGGAGGAGGAGGAGGAGATTGCCACTGAAGTGCACGTTGACATTACTGGCAGTGACACCTCTCCCGAAAAGAAGCAGAAGCAACCAACCAGAGGTAGAAAGGGAAGCAGTGGAAAAAAGCATTGAGCGGTTGGCGCGAGGATGGACTTGGTTTTGGCCAACAGCTTACTAGAAGGCTGGCTTCTTTTGACTTGTTTTGGTTTCTTTTTGAAACACTTAGTTCAAGTGCAATGTCTGCACTTTGCATTCGTATTGTAGAGTCTGTATCCCTTTGTTGGCCGTTGTTGTGTGGGTACGACCCCCACATTTTGATCCTATGTACAGAAAATCATAAGCAATACAATGATGTTTTGACTGTATTTTTATCTATCTATTCATATATGCTCTGTGTACTTGTGCTTGTTTCATTTCATACTCTGCTAGTTCTATGATTATAGCTAAAGTCCTTCATTTGAAGTGACAGAATTTAGAGATTAACAACACTTAGAGAGTTTTTCTTTGTTTGGAAATTCGCAAAACTTTAGAAAATTTTCTAGAACTTAGAAATTTTTTGTTTGGAAGTTGAAAAAACTTTGAGATAGAACTTGTGAACTTGTTGTTTGGAAGTTGAAAGAACTTTGAGATAGAACTTGTGAACTTGTTGTTTGGAAGTTGAAAGAACTTTGAGATAAAACTTGTGAACCTGTGAACTGGTAAACTTGTTGTTTGGAGTGACAGAGCCTATGAACTTGTTGTGTTTGTTTGGTTCTGCCTTAGTATAGGTATATGCCCCCCTAGTTCATAGAGCTGTTCACTTCAAACAATTATCAAGTAGCCGATAACTTGGGGTCTAAATAATCTTTATTGAAAACTTGACAAAGTTACAACTTGATTCTAATTTTTTGGGGATATTGCGATTTTAGCATGCAATCTCATTTTGGCAACATTCAGGTGAATATGCAGCTTGCATATGGGTATGTGTTGTCGATTATTGAGTGCCCTCCTTCAAGTGCCAATTTTTTTGTGTGGGTAAGGCACGTGTTGCTTTCAATGCCACTTGAGTTTGAATCCTAGAGTGCTCAATTTTGTACGAGTTGCACTTACTATTCTTGACTATATGTGTGCGGTTTCTCATGCTCCTTGCGTTGCCTATCTTCGTGCAACATGAGGAATTAGAATTTTGGCGCGCGGCTCGTGAGATGTGTGGCTTTTGTTTTTCCTCAGTGTTGCCTATCTTCGGGCAACATAGGGAGTTGTCATTTCGGTGCTCCTCGGGGTTGCCTATCTTCGAGTAACGCGAGGAGTTGTTATTTTGAGGCTCTTCGATGCTGCCTATCTTCGGGCAACATGAGGAGTTTTAGTTTTGGGGTCCCTCAGTGTTTCCTATCTTCGGGCAACATGAGGAGTTTTAGTTTTGGATGAGGATTTTTGGTTTTGGGGCTCCTCGCCATTGCCTATCTTCGGGCAACACGATGAGTTTCTATTTTGAGGCTCCTCGATGTTGCCTATCTTCAGGCAACACGAAGAGTTTTTATTTTGGGGCTTCTCGACGTTGCCTATCTTCGGATAACACGATGAGCTTTCATTTTTCTTAGCCCTCTCGATGCTACCAGAGTAGTCTAATTGTTAGGGGGCAAGAATCAGTTTGAATCGATTTGCTTCTGTCGACTCTGCGAGCAATTATTATGAACACAGTTTGGTTGGTTCTAGAAGCAAACTTTATTAAGGAAAGCATGGCAGATTCTTTGCCTATTTACAATGCCGCCGGCATTTCCGGGATGGCTTATTTGCTGAAGAAATAGAAAATACATAAAATAGTTTTTTAGATGAAATAATGGCACAGCGATTCGCTATTCCAAGCTCTGGAAACTGCGAGCCCATCGACAGTTGTCAACTTGAAAGTCCTGTCTTTGAGCTTTTGATTAACGACATACGGTCCTTCCCAGTTTGGTCCGAAGGCTCCCAGTACAGGGTAAACCCGTTTGAGCACAAGATCTCCAACTTCGAAGGTCTGACTATGAACTTTGGAGTTGAAGTACCGTGCAACCCTTTTTTGGTGGGTAGCCGTTCTCAACTCAGCTTCTTCTCTTTTTTCATCGAACATGTCTAGCAATTCGAGTAGTAGTTGCTCATTTAGTGCTTGATTGAAATTTTGCCTTCGGTGCGAGGGGACTTCTAATTCAACAGGAATCATTGCTTCTGAACCATATGCTAATGCGAACGGAGGTGGCCAGATGCCGCTTTGTGTGTTGTTCTGTATGCCCATAGTGCGAGTGGAAGCTCATCAACCCAATTTCCTTTTGCTTTTGTTAATCGCTTCTTGATGGTGGATTTGATGATTTTGTTTTTTGCTTCCACTTGCTCGTTTGCTTGCGGATGAGGCACTGCGGAAAAGCTTTTTTTGATTCGGAAATGTCTGTAGAAGTCTTTGAACTCGACACTTTCGAACTGGGTTCCATTGTCAATGATGATTTTTTGCGGCACACAAAACCTGCAAATGATGTTCTTAGTGACAAAATTAATAACTTTCTTTGTGGTTATGGTGGCCAGCGGTTCCGCTTCGGCCCGTTTTGTGAAATATTCTACGGCAACTATAACATGTTTGGCTCCTCCTTTAGCTATTGGAAGGACACCAATCAGATCGATTCCCCATATCGCGAATGGCCATGGGCTGACCATTTGCATCAGTTCCGTTGAAGGAGTTCTCTTAATTTTGCGGAATCTTTGACAGCGGTCGCATTTTCTGGCGTGATCTGCAGCATCGAGATTTATTGTTGGTCAGAAGTATCTGTATCGAAGGACTTTCTTTACCAGCATCTACTCCCCACTGTGGTCTCCACATTCGCCTTCATGTACTTCCTTCAGGATTTGTCGTGCTTCATCATCGATCACACACCTAAGAAGAGGGGTCGAGAATCCCCTTCGATAGAGTATCCCATCCTGTATCATTAACCTTGGCGCCTTGCGGAGGAGCTTCTTCCGTTGATTTCGGTCAGTTGGTAGGGTTCCTGCAAGTATGTAGTCCTTTATCGGTGTCATCCATGTATCTGGCTCGACGGTGGTCTCTAGAATCCAGTCTATTTCGTCTATGCACAGGTTGGTTAGCATTTCAACCGGAATGAACCCCAATGACTGGGCTTCTCCGGAGCTTGCCAGCTTGGCCAAATAGTCTGCCTTGGTGTTTTGCTCTCTTGGGATGTGAGTTATGGTGTAGCGCTCGATGTCGCTTAGCAGTTCCTGTACTTTGGACAATTACGGGGCAAGATTCTCACCACGGGCCTGACTCTTTCCTTTTAATTGATAGACGACCAGCTGTGAGTCGATATATATGTGAATAGATTTTATCTTGAGCTCTTTCACAACTTTCAGTCCAGCGATCAGTGCTTCATATTCTGCTTGGTTGTTTGTGGTGGGGAATTCCAAACGCAAAGCGTAGCTAATGGCTAACACCTTGGGGGTTTTAAGCACTACTCCTACTCCCGAACAGAAGTTGTAGGATGCGCCGTCGACGAAGAGCTTCCATTGCGTGTCTGTTTCTGACTGAACTTCCTCCTCATCATCCCGCATAGTAAAATCGGTGATGAAGTCGGCCAACGCTTACCCATTGATGGCTTTCCTTGGGTGGTATGTGATATCATATTGACTCAACTCTATATTCCACTTGAGTCGTCCGAAAGTTTCCGATCGGTATAAAACTTGCATCAGGGATTGGTCAGTCAATACCCTAGTCGGATGAGCTTGAAAGTACGGTCGTAATTTTCAGGATACGATCAAGAGGCAATATGCTAGCTTTTCCAGCTTTGGTTAATTCTTCTCAGCTCCGGTTAATCGTTTGCTAATGTAGTACACAGGTCGCTGGATTCTCGCTTCTTCCCACATGAGAGCCGCGTTCAGTGCGTGTGGGGAAACCGCTAAATAAATGAATAGATCTTCTACATCCACTGGTTTTGATAAGATCGAGGGAGTTTCCATGTGTCGTAGCAATTCCTCGAATGCTGCTTGGCAAGCTTCGCTCCATTCAAAAAATTTCTTTCCTTTCTTCAGTGCGTTGAAGAAAGGTATGCACTTATTTGTAGCTTTAGAGATGAACCGGCTCAGTGCTGCGACCTTTCCATTCAAGCTTTGAAGTTCTCTCTTATTTTTAAGGGCTTGGACTTACTGTAACGTTGTTATTTTCTTTGGATTTTCTTCGATGCCCCGGGCACTTACTATGAATCCTAGGAATTTCCCAAAGGATACTCCAAAGTGACATTTAAGTAGGTTGAGCTTCATTCCGTACTTGCGGAGTATTTCGAACATTTCAGCGAGATTATCTAGATGGTTAGCAGCTACTCGGGATTTGATTAACATACCATCAACGTAAACTTCCATAGTCTTCCCAATCTGGCGTTTGAACATAGTATTCACTAGCCTCTGGTATGTTGCCCCTGCATTTTTCAAACCAAATGGCATTACTCGGTAGAAGTCAGTCCCAAATCGATGATGAAGCTGGTATTCTCTTGGTCTGGTTCATGCATCAGGATCTGATTGTAGCCCGAGTACGTATCCATAAATGACAGCAGTTCGTGTCTCGCTGTTCTATCCACCAGTTGATCAATCCTAGGGAGCGGGAAGCTATCCTTTGGACAAGCTTTTTTAAGGTCCGAGAAATCAATACAAGTTCGCCATTTTCCATTGGACTTCTTGACTAGGACTGGATTCGATACCCATTCAGGGTAGGTTGCATCCCGAATGAAGCCGTTAACCATCAGTTTATCTACTTCCTCTCTTAATGCCTTGGACCGTTTGGGGCCCAAGCTGCGCCTTTTTTGCTTTACCGGTGTGAATTTGGGGTCAATATTGAGAGCGTGGCAGGCAATTTCAGGTGATACCCCACACATATCGGAGTGTATCCAAGCAAACACGTCCAAATTGGCGCGAAGGAATTTGGTTAGTTCTGACCGCATCTTGTTTCCAAGCTGCAACCCAATTTTCAGGACCTGTGTTGGGTCATCCATACAGACTGGGATAGACATCGTCAATTCAGCCGATGCCGCCCGATCCTTCCCTAATCTCTTCTTTCTAGGGCCTAAAGTCTTGTCGAATCGGCTATAGTCCCAAATCCAGGGGCGGTTCTGTAATTGCTATTCGGAGGGTTCACAGATGTGGAGGGTTTTCTCTACATTCTTTCCTTTTTTCCTTCTTCTCGACTCACGCAATTCTACAATGTAGCATTCCTGGGCGATGTTTTGGTCTCCTTTCACAATTCCGACTCCATGTTCCGTAGGGAACTTCATTGTAAGGCACTATTGGGCTAGTGCTATTCTGAAGTCGGCTAATGCGGGCCGTCCCAAGAAGGCACTGTATGTTGACATTTCGTCCATGATCACAAAATTCTGAATGAGGGTGATCCTTCGCTCATCCTCTTCGAGCTCCACTGGTAGGTCAATTGTTCCCACCGGTTGCTTGGGTTCACCAGTAAAACCCTGAATCTTTGTTTGGCACGCGGACACACTTTTCATGCCAATCTTCATTTGATCGAAAGTGTGTTTAAAGAGAATGTTAACGGAGCTACCGCTGTCAATCAACACTCGCCAAACTACAACTGGCCTAATTTCTACCGTTACCACCATCAGATCGAGAGTTGGAGCTTCGATCCCTTCGGTATCCCGATTTCAGAACACAATATCGTCATTCAAGATCCTTTGCATCTTAACTGGAGTTTCGTCTTCCACAGCCAAACATGATTCCTTCGGAGCGTGCTTCAACGAACATTCATATTGCTCCATTTCCCCATAACTTCTTTGTGTTGGATGTGGGCCAAAAGATATTGTTCCGATAATAAGCCTTTCGTCAGTTCGTTTTGACCCTTCTTTGCTGGTTCCAGCTTGATTCCTTCATTCTCTTGGGTGTTGAGGAGTCGCAGACTGATCGAGGTTTTGTGGTTGCTTTACGTACTGCTGGAGTTTGTTGTTCTGGATTAGTTTCTCAATGAGATTCTTTAGGTGGCGGCATTCGTTCGTATTGTGGCCGTGTGTCTCGTGGAAGCGGCAGAACTTCCTTGAGCGCTTCTACTGCTCGGTCACCTCCTTTCTGGATGGCTTTTTGCATTCCTCATTTCCTTGAATTGCGAGAAAATATTTTCCATTGTGTCGCTCTGGGGAGTGTAGCCTTCGGGCCTAAACCCTTTGAGCTTTTTATTGCTGCCATTACCATTCTTCTTATTGGAGTTTTGACCTTTTCTCTTTGAATTCCCGTCTTTCCCAGTGGTTCCTTCAGCAGCTCGAAAAATGTGCGCGTTTTGATTCATTGCTACATCTCTTTGCCCGACATTTGCCAGTTGCACACTAGTAGACTTCCCTTCCAATTCCTGCGCTTCCTCCAACCTTAGGGACCGACTTGTTTTGCGATTGAAATCTTTCCTGGTGGTAGGTTACTTCATTTTAATCCACTTTCCAAATTCAGTTTCCAGGTGAATGCCACGAACTAATGCCATAAAAACCATGTCTTCGTTGGAGTCGCTTACTTCCATCACCGTGGTGTTAAACCTATTCATGAAAGACTTCAATGACTCGTTACGCCCTTGGAACAACCCGGATAGGGACATGACATCTTTTGGCTGCGCAGTATGGAGTCTGAACTAGTCAAGAAACCTAGTCGCTAGTTGGTCAGTAGTAGAGATAGATCTTGCTGGAAGCCTAGTGAACCACAGTGATGCAACCCCTTCGAGAAAGATAGGGAAGCATCTACATTGAACAGCTTCAGAGGCATTCGCTCCATCCATATACCTACTGTATTTGTAGAAGTGAGGCTTCGGGTCCTTCATTCCGTCATAGGATGGAATAGTTGGCATTGTGAACTTTTCTGGATATCTCTCGTTTAGGATTTCATCGGTAAAGGGAGTCCGACTTGGCGTAGATCCACACTCATCATTTCTTCTATCTTTACTCTCCTCCATCATTCGTTTAACCATGTCCACTATGTACGCTCTGAGGTCCGGTAGTCCTGAGGACGGCGATCAGTCACCGTGCCAAGTGTTTGGCTTTGCAAACGGTCTTGGTGAGTGGGCTGAGGCCTAGGCTCTCCTGTCTTCGGGAGAGCCACTCCTGTAGGGTCCCGTTGGCTTACGGTTGGTCTCACTGGAGCCGTTTAGGTATTCTTTGCATTCTCAAATGCATTGGCATCTTCTTCCAATTTGTCGTCTGGCTCTGCGTCCTCTGAGTCAGAAAGATCCATAGCTATGTCTTCTACGGGGGTCTTTGCCCCATGACTCAAATTCAAAATAGGCTGCCTTGTGGCATATGGAGTACTTGTATTTTTGTCCATGTTAAGTTATGTTGTCACTCTTTTTTGTGGCCGTTTTCCGTTTCTTCTATGTAGACCAGAAATGGAGAAATTCTCTTGTTCCAAAGCAGTCGCGGGTTCGGGCATAGTCCTTGGAGCGGGATTCGACTGTAGGGTTAGGAGAGCGTTAAGCTTATCCATTAGAGCCTTTTGGCTATTCTCCATTTTTTGGTTGATCTCATCAACCATTTTATTTAACTCATCCCAGGTAACAACTTCATGCTGACTGGAGGAGGCAGGTGCCTGATTTCCTAAGTTAGCACCATTCACTTCAGTTTGTTGGGGATTAACATCTTCTCCAGCTACTACTGCCCCTATAGACCTTCCAGAGGCAGTTCTTCTTCTTCCAGGAGCCATTGATTCCAAACAGTGGATTCTTCAAGTAAAAATAAGGATCTAACTTCTGGACCTATGGGATCCCAAGTAGATAGCTAGATCTAGATCCGAAGTTGGAGTTCTTAGTGAAAGCACCAAAATGTTGACCCAAAAAATGGACCAACAACCTGGTTAGAATTTGAAAGCATCAGCCCTGTTCTCACAGAGCAATATCACAGATAACAGATATAAAGAATGAAGAGTAAAAGAAAGTAGACAGAGAATTATTTATAGTGGTTCGGCTGTTATTGAAGCTTATGTCAACTTTATAGTTTTATTATAGAATGATTGCTATTACAATAGATATTTGATTACAAGGCTTCGATTATCTTTTTCTAAATTGAATCCCCAGAGTTGGAATCCACTGGAGAATCATAGTAAATTCCTTTGGAGATTGTTGTAAGGGAGGTAGAGAGTGAAGAATAGTTCCAGCAAAGCTTTAGCAACCAGCCCGGAGAAGATGCTCTTTATGTTGTAGGTGGGATGGTATTTATAGTGGTTGGGGAGCTTTTGGGCCAGGCCCGTATTCATCAACTCGCAGGTAGGTCACGGCGACCTAGGGTGGCTTTGGCTCGCAAAACGAGCCAAAACCATGGGTCGTTGGCAACCCATGGTCCATGGGTCACCTATGGCCCATGGGTCACCGGCGACCCATTGACTTGGTTTGTTTTGCGGACTAATTCTTTCCTCCTTTTGGTAGTGTTCCATATTTGGTTTGTTTGATGGTTTGTGCAGAGGCATGAGTCGCTGATGAGCTATGCACTTAGGATTTTTCTGGAGTCTGGACTCAGAGATGTTCCTATAGCCTTTTATTGTTGCTATTATGTTTTGACAATTCACTAGCTGTTTACGTTTAGCTACTGATTGGATATAGGAATGCTGATCTCTTGGCTCTGTTGTTTCAGTCGCTGCCTTAGTCATATAGCTTGGCCCTTGTCGATCCCTTATCCTAACTTTTCTTGTTAAGTCCTGAAACATCCTGTCTACACAAGGTTGTTCTATTTTCTATTGGTTTCTGCTGGGTTAAAAACCCGGATAACAGATTGTGAGTTAACTCACCTATAACCAAAGCTAACAAACATACAAGCCTTCACCACCACTACCTAAGCTCAAGCTCAACCAAAGCTAACAAACATATAAGCCTTTACCACCACCACCTAAGCTCAAGCTCTTGCCTTCTCTTCCCTTGTTTACCTACGTCTATGGTTCTTCTCTACTTTTACACCTTGTTTTTTCCCTTTTCACACCCTGTTTTCTATTTCAAAGGCACACTTTAGTGTTTTAGGAATGAATTATAATAACTATATGTAAGTTTGAGTTTATTTGGAGATGTTTTAAGCTTAACTAGTTATGTTGATTGGCAGAATAAGTAAAGCGACAAGAAGTTGTCTTGTTTTTAGGTATTTACGAATGAATGGAAAAGAGTGGTATGAAGGTGTATATGTAGGTAAGTGTAAAGAGAATGAAGCTAAAAGAGTCTTCATCACTTATCTCCTTTTCACCTTACCACTTTTCATTCCTTATCCGTATAACATGCCTAATTAAAATCCTTCTTCCTTATCTTCATCAAATTTTTACACTCATTTAGATAACAGTTTATACCCATTCACTTCAATACACACTTAAGTGTTATACACTTAACACATATATGTGTGCATTAATTGCTAACAACTTTTAGAATATTTAAACATGATTATCAATCATGTATTTTTCGATCACGTTATCGACTATGATCTCGCTTACTTATATATGTAAAAATATTCCATAATCATATTTATTAACATTAATCTCATTTAATTATGTAAGTATAACTACCAAGAAAATGGTTTCGTTACAAGCTCTCACCCTAAAGGAATTACACCCCTGTAATTCCCATTACAATCAAGAATATATACATATAACCCAAGAGATTGATGATAACAAATATCTGTATATGTATGTGTATGTATATATATGTATATGTGTATATACATATGTTTGTGTGTTTACATACATACATACATACATGTATGTATGTATGTATGATACTCGATGAAACTATATACGAAATAAAAGCGCATACTATAGTGGTTTCATCTCACACTGTCAGTGCATTACAAAAGATACAACATACATGTAACCTATCAATCTCCTAATAACTCATGAAAAAACACCGCGGCAGTATCTCAGGTTTTACATGTAAAGTTACTTTCATCATCTGTTTACTACTATTTAATCAACTTCACAACCTTATTCCTCAATTTCTTCATATCTCTATTGACTATACGAATAGGTCGCTTAAGTACAGTTAAGTTTAACTCAATCTCCAGGTTCTCCAACTATGTTTGCTCTACTATCATACTAGAATCATGAACATATTTTCATAAATGTAACATGAAACACATTGTGCACACCTGATAGCATACTTGGTAATTCAATTCTATAAGTAAGCTTCCCATCCTCTCAAGCACTGAGAAAAGTATCAAATATTTAGAAGCCAACTTCCCCATCTTTGGAAATCAAAAGCATTTTTCGTAGAAGAAACCTTTGCAACCATAATCACCAACCAATAACTCTAATTCCCTATACCTCCAATCTGTAGAACTCTTTTGCGTATTCCACACAGTCTTCATCTAACCATGTATAAGATCCATCTTCTTGGTTGCGTCTCAAAGCATGTTGGTCCAAGCACTAATCTATCTCTAATCTCAAGCCATCACGATGGTGATTTGCATGGTCGGCTTTATGATGCCTTAATAGGTGCTATGCCAATACTAGACTAGTATTGGTTGTTGTACGTGAACTTTGCCAAATGAAGATTTGCTTATAAGAACACCTAAAATCAAAGAACACGTGTATACAATATCATCCAACACTCGATTCACTTTCTCTGTCTGACCACCAACTTATGGATGATAAGTCGTACTCAACCTCAACTTCATCCTCAAGGTACTCTGTAACCTTCTCTAAAATACACTTATGAATAATGGATCTCTTTCACTAAAAATACTATAGGGAATCCTATGGAGTATAATGACTTCTTTTACACACAACCTAGTCAAACTTAGCGTTGTTCTAATTAACTTTACTATATTGAAGTATGAGCCCTTATTCCACCCACCGACTATAACCCATACACCTTTATTCTCTTATTTCGACCTAGGTATTCCATCAAAAAATCCATAAACATATGCTCTCACTTCCACTTTGAAATTTTGAGATCTTGAAACAATCCACTTGGCTTCAATATCCATTTTTATACCTTTCCATCAAAAAATAAGCGTCATATTATGATACATCCGAGTACCTTCTGGATGTATAGTAAACTTCAAACTATGACTCTCGTGGAGTAATTCCTTCCTAATCCTATCGATATCTTGAACACATAATCATCTATCCTTCCACAACAATCTACGGTATCAATTAAATCTTATCAAGCCTTTAGACCCAACATTATTGGCCAAGTTATCCATGGCCTTAGCTAGCCGAGCATCATCTCGCTAACTGGCCCCAATTGGTTTAAGAGAGGTAGTCTAACTACTAAACTTCCAAAAACTACCGAACCCGAATTGCTTATTGATTGTTAATCACGATCAACTAACACCTACAACATCTATCGTAACTTACCTCTGTTTGAGTCTCAAAATAAATTCCTTTGCACTACAACCACTCTAATCTTATTTTTATGCAACAATATGAGATCCATATTTTTTTTACCATACTTACAATAAAATGATAAAAAACCATAAATTTTAAACAAACTAACTACATTATTTAACAAATACCAACTATCCAATGTTTCCATCGTAAAGAGAAAATATATTCTACAGCATAAATATTACATGATCAGTATATGACGATACCATTATGAATGGGTAGAGTTTATATTTTAACAAGGAAACTCAAGTTGCAATAAAATGATATATAAAACAAAAATGTATAGTAAAGTACATCAGTCTCATGCAATCATCTTCTTCGGCTATTGGCAAATGAGTACCTGAAAGTTTAAGGGAAAAACGTAATTTTTGAGTCATACATAAGCCTAATAGGAATAATATTAATTTTAATGATTGATAATATAATCGATACATAGACCAAACCACAAAACGGAATGATTTTGCAAAATTTTTATAGAGCGCATTTGTAATTTTAAGTATGGGGCATTTAGTTATTAAGTTAAGCTTCAGTATGCCTATTTTCTTTAATGACCATCTAAGATTTTGCAAAAATTAAGGGTTAATGATACTCAAAATTTTAAACAACCAACCTAACATTTATCTATATTAGAAGAAATAAAATATCATAGATTTACTGATTTCGCTGATGCACATTTTCCATAGAAGCTCATATTTCCAAATATATGGAACATCTACAATTGAGGGTCTATTCCATCTGCTTGTTCTCTAGACACCTGCGTGAAATAATGTTTGTGTTAGCATATACTTCCTATGTTACGGTCTAGGGGTTAGTCAGAGGGTGAGTACCACACCAAGAAGGTGTTGTTTTACCCTAGAAAAGAAGTATAAATATATTAGAATAAATATACTAAGGGTATCTTATTTTTGATCACATAAGCACGATGATACCCTTTTTTCTATAGTAGAATAACTATTATTAATTTTATCAATTTTTCTTTATAGCTATAATTTTTTTTAAATATTTTTTTTAAAAAAATATATGTCTTTTTAATTAATTCTATATGGTCATTCATTAACGCACAATTCTCTAATAGGTACTAAATTTGGTTCAACTAAAATTACTTGCTTTCAAAAGGCTTTTGAGTAAGATAATGCTCTTAGTCAAGTGCGCTAGTTGTGGGTTCATAGGAAATCATTTTTAAAATTGTTATTTGTTCAAGTCCTTTGGTTCAAAGCCACGAAATCAAAAAAATTCATTCGACCATTAATGGTCCCTAATCAAGCCTTTTATTTTGCCTAAATAAAATGAAAATGAAGAAGGCACATTAAAAAAAAATTGCCCCTTTGAAGGGGGGCCACATGTCTATCTATAGAAAACTCCAACCTTCGGATGCGTGTCATGTGTCACCTAGTATGGATGAGTGGTGGAGATTTAACTTCGTTCAAGGAGCTTAGTATTTATAACACGATGACATGTGTCAGCTTACTATGCAATGGCTTGGTTTTCAATCATTTTGTTGAGTTGTCTCACGATAGCACCACTTCTTTGCTTTTTAATTGATCTTCGAAGCCGTTTCACAATAGTTTTAGCCATAACTGTGGAAGTAATTACATGAAGGCATTATACGTGAGGGCTTTTAGACAATATCTCACGATGATCTTAAGGTTCATATCACGATGGCTTCAATCATCTATTTCATGATAGCTTTGGAACTTACTTATAGCTCTAGGAATCTCCTTACGATGACTGTAGGAATCATCATGCGAAGGCTTTATTTGTTATCTCACGATAGCTATTTTAATTACTTGTTTTATGACGACTTCCAAGTCTCTTTTCATGATGACTCTAAGGAATGCTCCATGATGGCTTTGATATCTTACTTTACAATGGCTCTAATGCCTTATTTTAGGATGGCTTCAATATTTTACGATGGCTTTGATAATTCTTACTTCACGATAGCTTCTTCCACATTGGCTTCAAAATTCCACGATGGCTCTGATGAATGATTCTCGATGGCTTTGATCAATGCTATCTTTTAATCACCTCAGTGAGTTAACTTATGATGGCTCTATTTCTTCATCTTTTAATGAGCTTTTAAAGTCATTTGACCACATGAAGGCTTTTATTCATCATCTCACAATATCTTCAAGGGTCCACTTCATAATAGTTTTTAGAAATCCCTTCACGATGACCATGGAAGTTACTATATGATCTCCTTTGTAGCTTCAAGGTTTGTTTCACGATGGCTTTTTTGGACGAAAGCTCTTATTCATCATTTTATGATAGCATTAGAAATCTCTTCATAATGGTTTCACATGTTGTTTAACGATAGCTTAGTCTCTTTACCCCTCGATTTTTTAGGCAATTATTCATGATAGCTCACATCGCGGTGACCACAAGGACCCTTACATGATGACTTCTTCATATGAACTCACGAGGGCTATTAGAGTCACTACATGAGAGCTTCCTCATATCACTTCATAATAACATGAGAAGTTCAATGCTCCACCTTTTTGGCCATGCTTTCTCTAATCTTTTCTTCCTTTTCTTTATGAATTCTTAGGCTTGCCCCCATCCATTTTTGAAAAGTTAACTTAAGCTTTAACTTAAGTAATTTCCTTCTGCCTTGTTAATTGTGTTTCAAGAGTTATAACTCTTATTAGAGATTTTTCTAACCTTTTTGATTTTTGGATAGTTCATTTTGCGGGCATCATCTTCAATGGCTCTATTTGATGTATATATTATAGTTAATTTTTGAAAACACTTGCATTCTTTTCCTTTTCTTTGTAGGATTTTTAACAAGAGTCTTCTTTTGCTCATCTTGGTCAGGCTTGGTAACTGGATCAAATACTTAATCGACCACTATTCTTAGAATAGTTGTTTTTGGCTAGGCCTTATGGCGAGCTTGAAGGCTCTCTCGTGCATCTTCCTCGGGTGTTTGACCAGGCCCGATGGCAATACCAAAAGCTTGAAGGCAAGCCATAAGATTGTTGTTTTGGCCAGGCCTCACAATGGGCCCAAAGGCTTTCTCATTCATTTCCCTTGGATGGGCACTATGACCAGGCCCGACGGTGAGATCAAAGGTTTAATTGACCACTGCTCTTTGGATGTTTGCTTTGGCCAGGCCTTACGACATGACCAAAGTCTTTCTTGTCCATCTTTCTTAGATGGGTGCTTTAACCTAGCTTGACGATGGGATCAAAGGCTTTATTGACCACCACTCTTTGGATGGTTACTTTGGCTAGGCCTTACGGTTGGAGCAAAGGATTTCTCATCCATCTCCCTTGGATGTGTTCTTTGATGAGGCCCGACGGTGGGATAAAAGGCTTTATTAACTACCACTCTTTGGATTAGTTGCTTTGGCCAGGCCTTACAGAGGGACCAAAGGCTTTCTCGTCCATCTCCCTTGGATGAGTGCTTTGACTAAGCCCAATGGTGGGATCAAAGGCTTTATTAACCACCACTCTTTGGATGGTTGCTTTGGCCAGGCCTTACGGTGCGACCAAAGGCTTTCTTGTCTATCATCCCTGAATAGGTGCTTTGACCAACCTCAACGATGGATTCAAAGGCTTTATTGACCACTACTCTAAGAATGTTTGCTTTGGTCAGACCTTATGGCGGGACTATAGGCTTTTCTGTCCGCTTTCGAGTTTGAAGGGTGCTTCTACTCAACAAATCCTGTCAATCTCATTAGGTTGTAAGCTTAGTTAAACATAATGCATCTCAATTTGGGGGTTATTATTTAAGCACATCTTCTTTGATAATCCACTTTATTCATGCAATTCGTAAATATGGTCTCAAATGCTCTATTGGCACTTCCACATAGTTTGAACTCCACTAGCAATCTTGCTAAAGGCCAAACAATAACGTCTGTGCTTCGTTTTGCGTACATATCTCCTACTTGAACCTACTTGCGTTTCCTCGATCCATATCCTATTCATTAGCCCGATAGTGCTCTTCTTTCCCCTGTGGACCGTCGCTTGCCACTTCGCTGGCCCAAAATAAAAATATTCAAACAGCCACCAATTTTATTAAGAAGCATCACTTGATATTCCAAGTTCAATGGTATAAGTCGAGTCAAACTTGGACTACATATGAAGAAGTCGTGGCTCTCGAAAATTCTGTTTGGTATTGAAATGAACTAGATCGAACTAAGGTCGAATTTTGGAACTTAAAACTTTAGCCAAAGGTTTGCCTCATGTCAAACATGCACGTGCTGCTCAAGCTAAGACTTGGGTAGGAAATTTCTGTTTAGGGATTCCCTAAGCAGTACTCAGGGTTTTGCCAGTGCTGACCTAAGCAACGAACCGTTCCATTGGAAACTTTTTTCCAAAGAAACTACCTTTTCATGACCCAAGGCTTGCCTTGGGTCTTACATGCCTGTTGCCCAAAGCAAGCGTCTGACCAGTCACTCTGAAGCATGACCCTTAGCATGCCCTGAATCAAACATGCTCCTTCCTTGCGCTTTCTCCATCTTGTTAGAATCTTTCCTTAAACTATATTTCTCGATCTTCTTTATTTGCACACACTTTTATTTCTCATTTTCCATATTTTCCCACTTCAAATGGATTGTCCGTATACCAAGTAAACTTTTTCGAACACAAAAATGCATTCCCGTGACTTAAACAATCATTCAAGCATATACATGTAATACAATTCACAAAAGACACCAAATTAAGCATATTATACCATTTAAATAATTTGACAAACATCTAAATTGCATATGCAAGCATATATAATCTTAATACATATTGTAATTTGTATCAAATCATTAAAACATCAATTGAAAGGCATTTAAACTTGAAAGTGAAGGGTAACCATACATTTGAGTTTAAAATGGATCCAAAGTAATTTTAAAGTTTAAAATGGATCCAAAGTAATTTTAAAATATAAAATACACATACAAGTAAAGAAATATGAACCACTCACCAAATCTGAGCTTTAGCCCTCTAAATAACTCTCAAATCACCCAAATAGTTCCAAACAGTGAAGAACAAATCCAGTCAGCTGCATTTTAATTGATAGATGATTACTCTAAATATTTTTGCTAACTAATTTCAAATCCACTAATTCCTCTTTAAAAATCGATGCTTTTTTTTGATTTTATAATGGTAGCAAGGGTTAGCAAATGTTTTAGAAACATAAGAAATGATTTTCAGCTGTTGGAAAACTTAACTAAGGTGGTTATTCCCGAAATAGGTAATATGCCTTAATTAATTATTCGCTAGTTACAGATTATTGCGGATTAAAATGTTAAGAACTTTTAAACAAATAGGATAAATCGCTATTATGACCACTTTGTGAGTATGAATCGATGTGATCTTTAATTTGGGATAAGAATCATCTCCTATTTCGACTTCTATCAAAATTATAGTCAGCCTTAAAAGCTGCACTACTTTACCTGAAATTCAAAATTAGCAGAATTTACATTCATACAAATTTTTAGTTTAAAACAAGGTCGTTTAGATATGCAAATTTTATTTTCTCTATATTTTTCATTGTAAAAATGCGGGTCATTAAAAGCCACTGAAATATTTTGAGAGAAATGCGTGATCCTCTAAAGCAGAGGAGAACACACATGTACATATATATAACACCAGTAATAAAGGAGCTACCAACAAGCTAGACAGGTAGAGAAAAACCCCCATACAAGAAGACATAAAAATGAGAAACCCACCCAAAAGCCTAAAAAACTAAAGACTCACCCTAAGCAAACAACAAAAACAAGAATCAAAACACCAGGAACGCCTCCACGAAAAGAGCAGCCTTCTATAACAACTCCACAACCTCTACTTCAACAACTATACCAGAAAAAACCTCAAGTATCATACCATATGTGCACAATCCACAAACAGTCTCCAAAACGACAAAACAAAAAAAATCCCTAAAAAGGTCATCAATCCTCAAGCATATGACTTACAAGCTTTACGTTTCAATCGAGGACTTCTTCTAATGCTAACTACTGAAGAACACATGCTACTTCTTCTACCAGCTTTGGGTGAATGAGTAGAATCACAAGCATGGATGGTAGATGGCGAAGATTTTCTTAAAGATGCGAGGCAGCAGTACAAAATAAATTTGAAAGGCCCAATGTAATAATAAATGACCTTGTTAGAATCACCATACAAATCTCTTTTAGAATAAAGCCTCCCTATATTTACTTCTATACCTAATCTCACCTAAAATCTCATCACCCTATTTACAACAATACTCGATGAACTCAACTCCTTAGACAAAAACTTACCACCAGAAACTGACTACAAAACTTTCTGATCGGATCTCCCAACCTTCAGTTCATCAACCATCAAATGAATTCCAGAGCAGTTGCGCCTGTCTAAAACAAAAACATGCACAGACCCCATCCTATACACGCACAGACCCTATACTGAAATAGCAAAAACCAAAAATTGCTCCAAAGAAAGAAGAGCATCTCCATGCCAACCACACGAATACAAATCATTATCCAATATATTAAAACACAATTGAACTGCAACGCTACTAAAGAAAGGACCATCAAAATCCTTACTACTACCAATACAATTCAAAATTCCTGAGACCCCTTCATTCAAAATAATAGAGCAGCATTCACTGACCACATCACTCTCAACTACTTCTTTAACATAAACAGCCAAAGACAAGTCATTATCCTTTACAGTAGTACCCAACCGAACTTCATCACTACTGAAAGAAGAACCATCACAATTCTTATTACTACCAATATAAGTCATAAGTCTTGAATCCCCTACACGCAAGTCAACAATAGAGAAGTCACTGCTCATATCCCATACAACTTCATCATTAACATAATCCTCCAAACTCATTGACATATGCCCATCTCTACCCAAGCTCTTTATATCATTTACCACAAAATCATCATCAAACATAGACAAGTTTATCCCCTACTTCACCACCAAAACACTACTTTTGACATTAATAATCTCAGCCTCAAGATTACCTTCAACAGAGGCCATATTATTAATCGATTCAAGAAAACCAGTCGAACAAGAAGCCTGATTATTCACATCTATGTAGGATCGATTTCACCCTAGAGGGGGGTGAATAGGGTGATACTAATAATAATAATAAAAATTAATGCGGAAATATATAAAATAATTGCAGCACAGATAATAGCAGAATAATAAAAGCAGAAATAGAACAACACAGATTTACCCAGCCTCGGCAAAACCCTGCCTACGTGCTGCCCCCAAGGTTTCTACTAGAAATTAAGTAGTCAGACACTTACACACGTAAACTTGCAACACCCACTATCGACTAACCTAATTCTACGCTCAAAACCCTTCCACAACTCAGCCACTGAGTTGCGAATTCTCGAACTACACCACCGTAGTTCGTCCCCTAGTTACACGACTAGAATTTTATAAAAGTTTAAAAGTAAAATACAAAATAAAAAAAATAAAAAAACCCTATATAAAATTAAAGCCCAATTAAAAATTATAAAGGCCGACCACTTTAGTTTATATCAAAAAAATTGTCTCCCTTAATATTCTTCTGTTCGGCCTGTATCCTTTACTTCGTGAATAATGTCTGCCTCTTCGAGAACGTTCGTTCCTCTTTCGAAAATTTAGGGCTTTGTGAAACTGAGGCCACTGATTCAAATTGTTTGATTGAATGATGATCTCTCTTCAGTTTGCTTCGTCAATCAACTCGTGGCTTTGATTTGCATACGGTTGCTTCAATGCGTCGAGCTCGAATGATAAAAGTGGTATGTGATTTTGCTTTATTACTCTCGTTGATATGCTTGAACTCGATGCTCTAATTCCCGATGATGTTAATGGTATTTATAGGGAATAAAACCCTAAAATATCGTTCGAATATATCATTTGAATTTGTCTGTTAATTTAGCTTGGCCGTTCGATTTTACTTGAATACATGTGATTTGTTTAGACTGGTTCAATTCGAATATTTCTTTGCTTGATTATCACGACTTATTTGGTTTTCTGATTTTTTGTACTATTATTTGATTTTCTCTGAATTGGTTTCGATCTTTTCTCCTTTGACTTCGGCCATTTGAAATTGTGGTAATCTGGACTTATTCGATTCTACCTTGGTCACCACGGCTTTGATTCTTTGACATTTTGAAATTTTTTTGTTGACTGCTGTTACTTTTTCTTTCGAACCCTGACTTTGTTACTACAACATGTTACATTGAGAATTCATGAGCATTGCATCCTGTACTCTGGTTGCATGAACATATTGCAGTCTTCGTTCATAGCATACATCTCTGGTTTGCTTTGAGTTGAATTCTTGGTGACACTGCTTGTATATATATATATATATACATATATGTATACATGAGTGTAGCTGCTTTGTTTTGTTCACTGTATTGTGGTTTGGTTCATTGATGATGCTTTGAGTACATGTCCATATGCATATGTCAATGTGTTTACTGCTTCATTGCATCCCATGTTGTCACTGTATATATATATACACATGTATACATGTGTGTTTGCGCATGTATATGTGTATGCTTGTGCTTCCTTGCTCGGCTTGATGCTTTGTTGTCACCTCTTTTGCATTTGCATCCTTTTACTGTCCACTGGTCATGGTACCTTTTGTTGTTTACTGGTCTGTCCATTTTGTTTCACTTGAATTTGCACTTAGTTTTGTTCCACATACTTGAATTGATGTTGTATTTGGTCTTTGCATTCATGTTTCTAGGTCTGGTTATGTTCATTTGTTTTCTGCTCTTCATGTATACTTGAAACTGAGCTTGTGAAAACAGTTGCTTTATATTCATGTTCAATTTTTGGTCGAGGTTGTTTTGTTGTTATTTGCATTTTCATTTTGGAATATGGTTTTGGACTTGAGTCTTGTATATGCCTCTGCACTTGTTTGAGGCATTTCATGTCTGTGCAGTCATTTTGGTTTGTGTAGTTGGTTACACTGTCCACTTTGTTGCATTGCATATTCCATTGTACCTCTAATGTCTGGTGTTGTTTTGAACATGGCCATTGTATTTGTTGTTTTGATGTTGAATCTGGATTGATACACTTGAGTCTTGTTGCAGCCCTTTGTACATGTTGTATATTTGTGTGTGTACTGGATTGTAGCCTCTGTTGCAGCTTGATTGCTTGCATGTATGTATACTTGTTTGCCTCCATGCCTACTCTGCTACGTTGTAACTGAAATGTTGCATGCACATTTTGTACATATAATTGAGGCAGTTGTCATATTTGTTGGACCTATGTTGAATCCAGCCTCGGCTTAGGTTTGACCTTGTGCTCACCTGTCCTTGCAGTTTTATCAAGTGTATATCGGTGTGCACGGTCTTGTGGCATGTATAGTGATACACTGTGCATGTTACAGGTTGTTCGTGTTTGATGAATTCAAAATGAACATGATGACGAACAACCCAAATAACTGAGGCAAATAATATTTTCAAAAGCACACATTTTATTTTATACTGCAAAAATATTTCTTTTTTAATTTTACCACGTCAGTGTTTATTTTGTAGATAATTCAGATGCTGGATTCAATCTGGAATAGAGTTGAAGATAAATACGAGTGTTTGAGCGATATGTAGCGAGGAAAGTTATGTAAATTGAAATTTTGTATATATGGCGAGAGCTCGAATTTTGTACTATTCAAAATTGTAATAAAATATTTGTTTGAATAAAATATCTGTTTGAATTTAAATTCTGTGTTATTTATTTTATTCATCAAATATTTATTTAATTATGTGAAAAATAAAATAGTACAATAAAAAATACATTTAAATGAATATATATATATATATTATCATCAAACATAAATCATATACTAGCATATTCAACAATCTAAATTTAACACTGAGGGATCATAAAGCATACAGTCGAAAGACAATATCTTAAAAGACTCTACAACCATTAATTCACCAAAAACAGAATCTGAAAAACCATTAGGTAATGAATTAACCTCCATACAAACATCTAGCTGATCATAAGAAAAACCTAATCCATCATCATTTAAATCATTTAATATCTCAGAGTCACCAAATTTCTTCGTATAACTTAGTCCATTGTTCGTTGAATTAATGGCATCAAAATTAATAAATGCTTCTTCCAAGAGATTTATATCCTCATTTCTAAGAATCCATAAATGATCTAAAAGAATCCTTTTTAATTTCATAAACTTTAAAACAAATTGAAATCCATGTTCAGTTATACTTAGCTACTCGAAGAAACCAGAAAACAACTCGTTAAAATCCCTCAAACATCGATCTCTTCTATGCCCATACAGACCACACTTGAAGCACCGCATCGGCTTCCTACATTCTCCGGCGAAGAGCGAATTACCCCTACACCTATAGCAAAAGAATTTCATTCTTTTGGAATCAATCTAGTTCTTGAAAGTCGGCTTTGAAGGAACAGAATGTTGATAATTCTTGACAAATCTTGCACGAGGATAAGAATAGTTGGATGATTTACGATATGAATTATATTGCCGATTGAATTGTGTATTCAATCGACAATACGAGGAAGATTGATAATAATTTGGGAAAGAGGTGGAAAAATTAGTTGATGCAGACATCATTATATTAGTTGTTATTTATTCTAACATTTATAAATACAGGACACTGAAATATTATCTGACCTAAAGTTACTTGTGTTGTCCCTTCTCTATTAACTCTCAAGTGCGCTCACGAGTAGGTTGAGAGACCTAATGGTGTGACTATGCACGGTGGTTGATCAGTGCAGACGTGATGGAGGCTTACGAATTAGCTCTCCTGTTGGACTTTAGTTATATACATATTCTGTTGTGTAGTGCTTTAGGTAGTCAACACTCATTATTTTATTGGAGACAGCTTATTTATTTGCAATCATTTATGTATTTGAGAGATATTGACTTGTTTGCTTCCTTTATGGCCACTTGGGAGTTTATATACTTTGATATTTTTTGAATTATTTTATCAATTTATTTTGATTATTGTATTATCTCATTTATTTTATATTCATGTTCTTTATATATTATTTATACGTTGTGAGATATACAACATGTTATTGGCTTGTTTGTCAAATTTTGAAACTGATTTTTAATGGGTCGGGTGCTTAGCAGTGTAGGAGATCTAGTTATAGGCACGGGATATAGTGGGTCATTTCATTTGGTATCAGAGCTTATGTTTAGTGAGTACGTGAGCCTTGGGTAAGGGACACTCGAAGACCAGTTGTGCGTAGTATGAGAGTATATTTTTTATTTTAGTATTTTTAGAACTATAATATGGTACTACTTTGCATACACCATAATAAACAACATTTTCTTGATGTAAGAAGCCAAAACATTCCTGTTACAGACTGTAAAAATGAATAGAAGATGTACTAAGGAGATTGCACTAAGAAATTAAGCAACCAACGAGGAGGGAAATGGTAGTGGCAATGAGGTTAGTGAAGGGGTTTACATGAGAGCTATGTTCAACTGATATTGGTGGACTTGATGCAAAATACCCCTCGAGAAGCCATATCTGCAGCAGTGGGTGTTGTAGCATAGGTGTGATCCCCAATGACTAACTTTGCAAAGCCGAATAAGGGCATTCCTAGCCTAAGCGGGATATCATTTTCTACTGTGAAAGAGATGGTCGTATTGCAGTCCTATCCGTAGAAGATCTGGATAAAATGCTGGATGAAATGCACATAGGAGAAGCAAAACCAGAGGACTTAGCACCAACTAAAATCACAGTAGGTCGGGACTGATGGACTCCCTAAATTCAGGGAGAGCTAGGCATCGTGATGCTAGCCATAACTGCATGGGAAGTGGTCGTAATGGCCTATCGCATAACTGAGCATGCGATGAAGTACTCGATGACCGCCATCCAGGATGGAGTAAAGAAATAGATGAAATGATAAATGAAGCTATCCGAAGATTGCTTCAGAATGATAGACAAGAAGATAATTTGGAGACCGCTTCTAGTTAGAATCCATTTACTATGGATATCAGAGAGGTATCGTAGGAAATTTGTTATGGTAATGATACCGATTTACAACAGATTGCTGGACCACATGCAACACTTATTGAAATATGATTGGCATATGGATGGTTCCATGGAATACGACTGTGTGAGGTGCATATGCTTTCCACTATTATTGAAATGATTTGCTAGGATGAGGTTTTGTAGGTTGGAGTCAGGATCCATATCATCGTACGAATAATTGGCAGATAAATTCCTAAATCTATTTATGGTTTACTACACACAATCGAAGGATGCTCAATCATTGGAAAATATTCAATAAAGGAATGAGGAATCATTTAAAAATTATTTGAAAAAGTCCAACACGGTTGTGACAAAAGTTAGAAATCCAAAGGATAGTTTAATGTAGATGGCAATAGGTTATGGAATGGTAACGACTTAGATTTTGAAAAGTGGTTGACAATGAAGAAGTCGACCACACTAAAACATTTTCATGAAAAGGCGAATCAATTTCTACACCAGGAAGATGCATAAATGAAGATGAGGTTGAACAATGGCTTTCAAGCAGGGCCGAACAACGTGTGAAAAAGTACTGAAGCTATTAATCAGGACGATAACATTGGAAACAATAATAATAATAATACCAAAAGAAATAAAATAACTTTGGGGCAAAAAGGATGACCCCAGAAAAAACTTTAGGTTGGCCAGAAATGGTAAATATACGAAGTTGATGACTCTGTCGAAAATATTAACCTAACAACCCAAGGCAAAGTGAGGTACAAGAAGTCTGCTCCAAGAGAGGCAATTGAGGAAGAAAAACATTTGGGAAAATATTTTCGCTTCCATAAGATCATGGGCACAATACGAACAAGTGCAGGATCCTTAAGGATATGGTTAAGGAATTGATCAGAAAGAAACAAGTGCAACATTATGCTAAGAATCTACCGGGGGTGGATAAAGGAACAACCAACCCTAGAGGTAGAAACCTCAGGAAGATATGGAAGGAAGTAGTGGAGAAGGATCAGCGCCACCTAGGCATAAATTGGTAATCAACATGATATCCGGTGGTCAGCATCCCATGGAGAAAAATATCAATGTGTACCTAAAAAATCCGAAATCTATCCGCATTCGTATCCGGAAAGCGGATAAATATCCGATATCCAAAAAAACGAATGCGGATGCGAATATTGAGACATCCACATCCAATATTTTTCAAGATTATAGTTTAAATTATGTGTATTTTGTACAATGTAAAATATTTATTTATTGTTTTATTAGGTTAGAAGTTTATATTATATGCACTAAATGCACAATAATTGCACAAAACTATTTATTATCATCATATTTGTTTATTTTTAACACTTTAATAATCATCGGATTGAGAAAGTTTATGTTAAACCAAATTTTTTATTTATGTTTCTTGATTTATCGGTCGTTAGCGAATATGATAATTATCCGATATCCGTCCGTATCCACGGATGCGGATATCCGATATCCAAAAATGATTTCACATGCGGATATGGATATAGTACTATCCGAGTCCGAAAACATCTGTTGACATGGCTAGTTGAAACAAAATCCAATTCTATGGAAGTTTCTTGAGGCACTCCCTAGGAGATGTGCTATGCGATTGAGGATGATGCTTTAGCTAAGCAACAAAAAAGGTTTCAGAAACGGGATGCCGATGGGGTCAAAGCACTAACCTTCGATCTGATGGTGATTACAATCGTGATTTGGCCAGGTAATGTTTGTCGAGCGCTGATCGACAATGGAAGCTCATTTAACATTCAACTCAAAAGAAATTTTGATGAAATGCAGCTAGACAAGAATGATTTGTTGTCTTGTAAATATCATCTTCATTGTATTGCTAAAGAGACAGCATCTCCAATTGGATGTATAAGGTTGATGATTAGACTCGAGGAAACCTCCATAGGATAATACTGGTACAGAACATCATTGTGGTGGACATATATTCTGCCTACAATGCCTTTCTAGCTGATTGTGCAGATTTCCAGATTACTCTCACTCAATAGTGTTTGAAAATTAAATTTCTCATGAATGGTGGAGTCGGAGTGATCCATGGAGACCAAAGTACTAGGAGAGAATGCTACATTGTGGAAATGCAAAATGAAACACTACCACCTCTATACTTATACTATCCAAGAGTATCGCTAAGTAATACTATTTGATAATACGAAGAATGAGGCTATATAGGGTACTTACATGGATATTTCTTTGGACTAATACCAGTACATATCTCGAATCATAAAATACTCTCAATATATGTACATGGTCTTAGTACAAAGCAATAAATACATGCGCATCCAGGACTGAAGAATTCATAATCACAAAATGTAAATAGAGCACACAGAGTCAGAACGCAATAGATAAAATATAATATATCACATAATACAAAGTCCAGTAGGGCTAAAAAATGATAATCTCTAGCCCAATATATACATACATCATCATAATATATCATAATACACATATCACTAAGGCTACAAAATGCATAAGGGATGTATCATCCTATAAATACCACTAGCCTCCAAAATCCATAAGTCCATAGATGCTACTACGTACATGCACCTAAAATACCACGAGACCCTAACAAAAGTATCAAAATAACACATGGGACGGATTGTGTCTATAATGATATGACGGTATAAATAATAAACATAATAGTTATCCTGCCTTTTGGCCAGGCCTTGATACCATGGATTCGCTAAAACGGATGGTCATCAGGATCGGAAATCGGTGATATTTGAAACTATAGATAATAGTTGAATGGATTTGGATGGATATTACACTGGAAATGGCTAAGTATGGAACTCACACTTCATTTGAAAAAACGATCGGGTACGATCGTTCATCAATGCAGATCGACCAGGAACGATCACATACGATTGATCATCAATATGGATCGTTCAAAAAAGATCGCATACGATCTTTCATCAATAACGATTGACTATGATCGTTCTCCATTATGAATCAAATGTGGAACAACTTCATTATGGATCAGGAACACTCCATTTTCAATATCGATCAGATGAAATACAGAGCGGATGGAATATAGATCAAATGGAATCGATTTAACAACACAAATCAACGATGATTGATCAATAATTCAAAATCTACAACTTCACTACACAAGAAACTTTGGGAACATTAATTTATTGAAGAAAGGATTCCCCAAAAATGGTGCACATCATTTGGATAAAGTTGAATGATCGACATACAACGTTCTTGAACGATCAAATCATTTTAGCCTAAAACAATTCAACTCAATGAAGATCGGTCAATATCTCAATAACACGAAGTCAGAATGATGCCAAACTTTGGGAGCATGAACTAGAGGCATGGTGGAGCTCACATAAACTATCGCACGTGCATTGTAGCACAAATGAATGATCGGTACCGATCTTTCCAACAATTGAGATAGGACCCACGATCGTTTGCGTGGACCCCTACGGATCTAAAGATTCTTCCGGCAAATTTTCAGCCCGATCCATGCACATCTTCCCATATAAATATAGCGGCCATTGTCCATGAAGAGGATCTTTCTTTCTACTGCCGAGGCTCTTTCATTTTTATTCTTCACTCTTGTACTAATGGGTCTCGGCTGATCCAAACATTCTTGTAATCTTAATCAAGCACAAGATCAATAAAAATATAAAGTGGATGTCCAAGATTGCCGAACCACAAGAAAAATCCGTGTATTCATTTATTTATCTACTTTATTTTCATTTACTTATCATTTAATCTCTACTATTCTATTCTTGAGTGTTTGTGCCCTTTTTTGGTGAAACATTTTGGTGCTTTCACTGAGAAAACGATTCGCAACATCATTGGATCCCTATTCTACCGTTGGATTGCAAAAATCCAAGGAAGAGATCAAGATTCATCTTCATAAAGTTTTGTATTCTATTCATACTTGGATAAAGCCTACAAGGAAACTAACTACAATGCCTCCTAGAAAGGAGAAGGCCTTTGCTACCTTCATGGAATGTATTGCAAATGATCCATATAGAAGCATACAATCGATCGCTACTCCATACATCCTCAATGAATGACCGCTCCCTACAAATCCATATGCCGCATCGTCTTGTATGATCGTTTCTCTCCACGATTGTTCTTTATATGATCGTTCCATACGATCTTTTCTCCATCATCTTTGCATATGATCGTTTTTCCACAATCGTTCCAACGTAATTCCATGCGATCGTTTCCACCCGATCATTCTAGCCGATCATTTTTTAACCTGATCATTTTTAACCTGATGGTTTACAGCCGATCATTTCCCTATAGATCATTCTATCCACTACTAATCATTTCCACCCGAACCTGTGCCGCAGAGCAGTTCCCTCGCATTTTTGATTTGAAACTCAACTAAAAGAATGGTGTATTCTGTCCACTCCCCTGAAGTCGTATGGCTGACCGGGGCACAAGGGATCAGGCGCCTGCTGCTGAATTTCCCTAAGGAATGGACAAGGAGCTGCTACTCAAACGGGGCTCCCAAAGGCTGGAGAACAAAGGTGATATGACATGAACTATTCTTCCATCTCAAAGTATAGCTATCCACCATGAAAGAAATCACTTTCCATTATGGAACCTCCATCGTCGAGTCATGAGTTGTAGTTGTCAAAAACAATCAAAAATCGTCGAAATGTTTGTCAAAAACTCACTTCAGGACTGACCCAAAGTCGTACTTGAAGTGATCACTCATTTGACTCGAAGTAAACCCAGGAAATTCCGGCCCGAAGCCAGACCAGGTAAAACTAAGATTTTCCCTAAGCAAACATGCAAATGGCTCCAAGAACTGTTCTTCACCAACCCAACACTTCAAATTCAGTGACTCCAAGCAAACCAGTTGCTGACTCCAGGCAAATAGCAGATTATCTTGGGTCGGACTCCAAGTAAATTATCACTAATCTGCTAACACCGGTCCATTTTCATTTGCTTATAAATCGAGCATACAGACTCCAAATGACTTGAAACTTGTTATACAACCTAAAGAGGACTTCCTTACTGCCTCATATTGCTCACACAATCTAGAGGAATGTTTGGGGATCATCGTCGATCCGTGATGTCATCCTGACCGATTCGTTATTTGATCGACGTTCTCAACCATTCAAACATTCAACAATCATGCATACATCATTCACAAGCGTTACAAGCAGTTGTAACTTGAAAACAGACTAGACTGACAATGACTGGAGCATCTCCCCTAGTCGAAACCTATTCATTAAAGCCATTCAGCGTGTAGAATATCTAAGGAGGTTCAATGTACCGACCATGCCAGCTTACTCAGGGAAAACCGACCTTGGGCTACACCTCATGAATCATTAGTGGTGCATGGATTTTGCCAGAGTGGCGGATGCCATTAAATGCAAACACTTTCCTATATTGCTCGAAGGTGTAGCGATCATGTGGTTTATGCGATTATTGCCCAAATCCATCTCCTCATTCAATCAGTTGGCTAAGAAGTTTGTCGAGCAATTCAGAATGCATGTGAATCACCCCAAGGATGAGATGTCATTATCCAACTTGTTCTAAGTAGCAGGCAAGCCACTCTAGGACTTCTTGCAGAGATTCAGCACCTTTGTCAATGATGTGAGCAATCCTAGTTAGCACATCATACTGTTGGCATTGATAAGGGAAATCAACCCCGATACAGATTTTGGCGACAGGTTATATGGAAAGCCTCCTACTACCTTAAATCATTTCTATTATAAGGTGAACAATGCCTACACAAGGGGAAGGCGAGACAGACTGGGGAAAAGAACGATGCAGGCCCATTGGCTGAAGGAACTCAAAGCAAGGGAAACCAAAAGCCCTAAATGAGGACTTGGATTTTGGGAGACGACCCAAAATCCCAAAACTCAACACATATATTCCTTTGAACCATTCAATTGAAAACACCTACTTGGAGACTCACGACTCGGAGCAGTACAGGAAACCAACCCCAAGAGAGTCAACCGAAACCCAGGGATAGCATGGAAAAATTGTATATTTCATGATGCATGCGGTTGTAACACCGTGTAACACCGACGATTATAGACACTTCAGAAATATGATCGAAAACCTAATCCGAAAAGGAATGCTTCAATAGTATGTGCAAGTCCCATAGGATGGTGGGCAGGGAATATCCGACCGTTACCAATAAAGAACTTTGATTATCAATTAGACCACCTATAGTCGACTTCTAGCTGAGGAAGGCTAGGGAAAAATGTAATAGCGAGCATACGACGCTGCTTCACTTATCAATAAGATTTATATCAATTTTAATTATGTTGTGAATTGCGATCAACTTGAACTAAACCACTTCCAAAAGATGCAGGTGACCAAGTACTTAAGGTTGGTTGCCGACCAATCTCCGCGGACCATGATCGGACCTTTGGAGTTTCAACAAGACGAGCATGATCCAACCGCTCATTAGTTACAATATGCCCTTGACTTGGGGGCAAGGACTCGAAATGGAAAGTGGGAGCGAATCGACCATCCACTTCCTACTTTATGCTTCAATTCTGATTGAACATCCAAGCCTTATGCAGAACCCGACAAAGTCAAACCCCAAGACAAAGTGGACATGGCTGATTGTCCACTCCTCAAACTCTGCACTTAACTTAGTGACCAAAGAAAGGCTTGGTGTGGATGTGAGCCAATCATCCACTCCCCTAATCGAGCTCGAAGTTTGTCAGTACAATCACCTTACTCTCCAGGCTCGGTGGAAATAAGATCCAAATGAAAGTGGATGCAATACGACTGTCCATGTGTCAACTCCTTCCCCTGATGTGGGGGTAGTTTGAGAGCCCAAGCTTAAACTAGACGTGACCCAACCGTCAAAACCAAGGAGGGTGTGATCCATCCATCCACGACCTTGTTCATACCTAAAGTATGACGAACTATCCAAGCCTTACCCAAACATCGACATGCCAAAAATCCAAATCAAAAAAGATAGATGTGGTTTGACCGTCCATCGACCAACTATGGTCCCCACAGCACAGACCAGAGTATAAACATAAGAAAAACATGGATGCGGTTCGACCGTTCATCGACTAACTCTGGTCCCCAGAGTGCGGACCGAAGTATAAAGGTCATAATGGTGTGACTGACCACCCATCACCAACTCTAGTCCCCAAAGCATGAAACAGAGTATAAACATAACAAAGAAGGACACGGTTCGACCATCCATCGACTAACTCTTGCTCTTAGAGCGTGAGCTAGAGTATAAACCCTAAACAGGCCCGGTTCGACTGGCCGTTGATAAATTCTATTTCCCAAGTGTAGACTACAAATAAGCAATAAAATTGGATGCGACCCGACCATCCGATACCAAGTGGACACGGTTCGACCGTCCTCTCACTGTCTCTCACTCTCTGTCCGACAGAGGGAGCCTATGTCAAAAATCTAGATGCGGTTCGACCGTCCATCAATAACTCTAGCTCCTAGAGTGTGAGTTGGAGTATAAACACCCAATGGGCATAAAAACTACCCATCGACAAACTCTGGTCCCTGGAGCATGGACAAGATTAGTGGTAAAAATTGAATGCGGTTCGATCGGTCATCCAATAACTCTCGCCTACGAACTTATAGGCTGAGTATAAAACAAAATATGGATGTAACTCAATCATCCGCTAACCGACTCCTTCCCACAATTCAATGGGAAAACATGAAATTAAAGTGGTCATGATGCGACCGACCACTCTTTGACTTTTTCCCTTGACCGGGGGCAAAGGAATTGGCCAAGAAAAATATGATTCAAGCATTTTGCAAAATGACTCCAATTCCCAGAGTATGGACTGGAGCATAAACGCCAAACCAGTGTGATTAACCTCTTGTCCACTACTCTAAACCCCAAAGTCTGGATAAAGTATATACAAATAAATGAACGTTATTCGACCATTCATTCATTTACTTTGACCTGAAATTGACAAGAGATGGTTGTTCGTCGACGGAAATTCTATCGGTTTAGAAAACCGTCGAACGAATTTAAATTAAAAATATAACCGCAAGCGCACGGCGTACACTTGTAGTACGTGGCGAATACGGGTCGATCCGCCGAAAATTGATGATTTTAAAAAATCTATTCAATCAAATTAAAATAAAGTCGAGTGATTGTTAACTAACTAAAAGAAAGTAAAAACAGGCTAAAAGAAAATAGATAAAAATATGAGAGTGTTAAGACAATTTAGGGGCAACTTCCACTCTCTAGATCACATAAATCAACAAAATGAAGTTATGATCTCTCTTTTCTTTGTCATTAGTTAGCTTAATTGATGTGCTTATCATAAGTATGACTCATTTGTGCTATTAATTAGCTCAACATAAGCCATCAAACTATAACACAACCTTTAAACCACTTTTAATTCTTATGAAAATGACAACAAAGTTGAAAATGAAAATCTATTTTAAGCATGACCTATTAACTATTGTTTCGAAATATAGGCCATCAAATGTTGATTTAAACATTCACTTCTTTGCCATAATCATATATAGATGAAGAGGCAATTTGTGATTCATATGACTAAGCATAGCCTATTTGTTCTGAACAACATAAGCTATCAAACTCAATAATAAACACAAAACTACATAAACATCATTTTCCATGAAGCACAAAAAGAGAGCATAACATTTATCAAAATGTTGAAGCTATATAATTAGAGAGCTTCATTAACCCTAAATTGAAGGGGTTTAGCTTCTCTTATTTGTAATCATATAAACAAATATAGCTTGCAACATAGAACAAAAAAAAGAGGAAAAGAGAGCTAAATGAAAGAAAAAACTAATCTACTTGCATAAAAGAAAATATACACTACTAGCATGAAAAGAAATGAACATGTAAGTAAAAGGAAACAATAATTAACATTGCATAAAAAGAAAAGAAGATTACATAAAATAAAAATGGCTAAGTAGCCATGAAAAGAGAAAGAGAGCTTTCCTTTTATTTTCCTAAGAGAAGAGAGTCTAAAAGAGAGACTAGAAGAAGAGGGTTACATGAAACATAAGGGGATTTTATACATGTGTTAAACCCTAATTCATATTTTTAGGGAATGCCCAAAATACCCTCTTAAGAAGTGTGGAAGCCAAGTAATCATTAGCTTCAAATAATCCTCATTTAAGTGTACATGAAGCCATTAATTCCATAAGCATGTCCATTAGCCTCTAATTTGTACATTAAGGTAGGTGGGTAGGTGGGGTCCTCCATTATCATGCCTTTGAATTATTTCCATCTTCATTTCTTTATCTTTACTCTTGTGCATGCATACATCTTCATAAAACCACTTGTATATGAAGCCAAATTCCTATAAAATAATATAGAAATTTCTAATTAAATTTTCTCAAATTAATATATGCACAAAAATGACCATTTTCCCTTGGATGATGATGAATATGTGACGATTTGAAAATAATATGAATTTTGGTTTAAACAAGTTAAAATGTCCAATATGATCATTTATTTAATTTAAATAGATTAAATATGGTGGTAAAAATATGCACATTTACGTGCACATCAATGGTATTCGACCATCCACGAATTAACTCCACTAACCCAAGAATGGAGACGGGCTTGGTGTTCTTTACGACTTAAGGTAACAACTGCAAGTAGTTCTTAATACAAAACCAATCAGAACAACGTCCAAAGTTATGGGAGATCAATTATATCATACCTCAGGATCGACAGGAAATATCGATTCGAACTCTCTATATCGTGCCACTGGATCGACGGTCAATATAGATCCACACCAACCATAAATAGAGGTGAATCGAACATTCACAAAATAACTCTGGTCACCACATCCCAGATAGGAAAATAAATCATGAATGAGTGTGATATGACCATTCATTCTCCAGCACCCTCCTTCAATCTATCAGGAGGAGTACAAAAATAGATGGGCATGAATTGACCGCTCCTGAGCTAAATTTAACCCTTAATCCGATGGAAGAACATAAATAAAAAAAATGGACGTGACTGACTGTCTACGTTCGAAAGAATGTGACACAACTGTTCATTCGCTAGCTCCGACCGTGATTTGACTAGAAGAACAATTCGAAACGGACGTGATTCGACCATCCGCTCACCAATCTTTGCCCTTGGTTCGAAAGGGAGAGCATCAATTACAAGTGGATATGTTTTAACCATCCATTCTTTGGTCTTGCCCAGAGTATGGCGACATCTGCACCAATAGTAGACGTGATTGACCGTCCAGTACCCCACTTAAGCTTGAAATCAGATGGAGCATCAAAGTCTTCCCTCGGAGAGGAAAAACCAGAATACAATCCAGAATATGCAAGACTCGGCTTTCCATCAATTAACTCGATCCCATGATTCAACGGGAAAGAGTATAAAGCTAAAGTGGACAGGGTTTGCCTTCCCACCTTTTGAGTATGCTCCGGACTTGGGGGCACGAACAAGAAACAAGATGAATGTGAACCGACCATTCATAAATCAACTCTAAGTCTTTGAAGCTTAGGCGGAAGTATATACACGACTAGGAAGAGACTTGACCATCCACGCAATACATCTATTAACCCAAGACTAGGGGTAGAAGTTTGATCATCCCAAAAATGACTGCGACAGCTCAATACCGTGACTCATGCCTAGTGTTTACAACGACTCGAGGCAATGGTTGAAAAGATTCCTAGTGATAGAATCATTGAATGGATTCCTAGGCTCATGGGCAACCGACCATCATTTCGACCCTAACGACGAGCAACAAATCGTGAGTACATTGAATAGAAAGTGCGTTACTCGAATACACAAGCGGATTCATACTCAAAGTAAAAGCTAGCTATTTAGTAGCATGCAATTCAAGGCTAAACTCTACTCGGCATTTGATTCAACATTCCTTTAAGCCCGATCTTCAACCTTTGTAGATAATCGCTAAAGCATCTAGAACCCATCACTTTTAGACTCAACAGCTCACGACGAGGTTTGGAAATTCGACCGGAGTGACCATCATCGTTGACCGTCCTAATTAGATTTCACATCGATTGTTACGCAAAATAGTTACTATCAAATTTAGGGATCAGTCAGACCTGAGAAAGCAAACCCGAAAGACAACTTTCTACTTCCAAGGATCGACAAGCTGGTAGACTCAACCGTTGAACATGAAATGCTTACATCCATGCATGTGTGCTCCAGATATAATTTGATCCAGACGCACATACCCTATCAGGAGCACATCGGTTTCATTACTGATCCGGGATTATATTTCTATTTTGTGATGCCATTTGAACTTAAGAATGCTGGTGCAACTTACCAGAGGCCAGTCAACTGAATATTCAAAGGTTAGATCGGGCAATCAATGGAAGTATATGTGGATGATATGCTCATGAGATCATGATGATCAAATGACTACATCGATGACTTGGCAGAGATGTTCAGTATTCTCTAAAAACACGAAATGAAACTCAATCCCTTGAAATGCTCTTTTAGTATCGCGTTAGGAAAATTCTTGGGTTTCATCATCAATTCTCACAGAATTGAAGCCAATCTCAAGAAGATTCAGGCAATCGGTGATATCCAAATGATCAAGCAAGTACAGAGCTTAAATGGGAAGGTCCTTGACCGAAGCCGATTCATCTTCAGGGCCACCGACAAGTGTATTCTCTTCTTTGACTTGATCAGGAGAGGGAAGAGAATCTTTGAATGGACGTAGGACTACGTTGACACATTTCAAGCAATGGTAGATCACTTAGAGATACCTCCTATCTTATCCAAGCCGTTGGATCACGAACATCTATTTAACCACACTAGTACATGCCATAAGCATTGCACTTTTACGCGAAGAGAATTGAATCCAGAGACCGGTATGTTATGTAAGCAAGCAGTTGGAAGTTGTTGAGAGAACATACCCGAAGTTGGAAAAGCTCACATACTTCCTATTTATTTCATCATGATAGCTCCGCTTTTACTTCTTGGCTCACCCCATCAACATCTATGCCGACCAGCCGTTACAACAGGTCCTACAATGACCTGAAATGTTTGGAAGACTACTCAAGTGGAACATTGAATTGAGCCAATTTAACATCACTTATCTCCCTCGACGAGCTATCTAGGGACAGGCATTAGCGGGCTTCATAACTGAAGTCACTACACAATACGACTCCCTACAGGGCAGTACAGTACTGTCTGTTTGATGGAAAACGTACATGGGCGGAGCATCCAACGATCGATGTTATGGCACGGGAGTCGTAATTACTCCTAAGGAACGATCAATGTTATGGCACATGAGTCGTAGTTACTCCTAAGGAACGATCGACCTTCTATGCCTTAAAACTCGACCTCCCTACAAAAAATAATAAAGCTAAATACAAAGCCCTGACTGGTGGACTCAAACTTGCTAAAGGACCGGGAGTAAAATCTTTACAAATCTTTTCTATTTCCCAGCTAATAGTATGTTAAGTTAAGGGAGATTATCAAGCTAAGGGGAAACGACTATCTCCCTACCTCGATTAGGCCCCAGGAGCTACTGGCCGAGTTTAAGTATTACATCATTACCCACCTCCCCTGAGAACAAAATGAGAGAGCCGACTCGCTAGCCAAGCAGGCCAGTTTAGGGGATATGCAGCAAATGGGCTTATTCCCAATTGAAGTACTTAAAGCTCCAAGCATTGACCAGACAGAGATCGACTGGATCTTGGAGATAGAGACACAAAAGGAGTCATGAATGACTCATATTAAAGACTACTTACAACGGGGAATCCTTCCCGAATGGAGGAATGAGAAATGACAGATCCTCCGCAAAATTTCACGCTGCATCATCTAGGAAGAAATCATGAACATAAAGGGTTTCTCCGCTCCCTTGCTTTGGTGTATCACCCACGACGAATTCAAACAAGAATTGAGGGAGTTCCTACGACCAAAATCATTTTTAAAGAAACACCATTCTTCTTGCCATCAATATCTAAACCCAACCACGCCCAAACTGATCGCAACCGCCCTTTATATGCATCAAGCCATATTCAGAAATAGAAAGGGGATCGATTCTTAAAAAACAAAGAAAAAAGTGCAAATGATTGAATTCCGTTTCACCAAATTGGCGATGACTCGTGAGCGTGCGGGCACATCTAGGAGCCAATGACAAGAACGTGTACATGAATGTGCACGTGTGCATCCCAAAAACTCGATTTCTTAAAACCAACCGAAATCAAATTCTTACTTGGAGTTATCAGAGAAAACACCAAGTCAGATAACCGAAGCCTACTAGCTCAATGGAACTGGGCATACATAACAATTGACAAATTACTCCAGAATTTATATTATCAAATATTGACCAAGCGTCACAGCGAACTGGGAGAGATACAATTCTTTGAAAAGGTCAATTCAATGGAAGGATAACAATGTTCAGTAAATTGGATGGAATTCTTTCTGACAACTCAAGCTTACAACTCAAAGCATGTAATGTTCAAACATGTTGTACTTTAGGGGGGCAAATGTTATCCCGCCTTTTGGCTAGGCCGGGATACCATGGATTCGGCTAAAACGATGGTCATCAGGAAAAGAAATCGGTGATATTTGAAACTATGGATAATAGTTGGATGGATTCGGATGGATAGTACTCTGGAAATGGCTAAGTACGAAACTCACACTTCATTTGAAAAAATGATCGGGTACGATTGTTCATCAATGCGGATTGACCAGGAACGATCGCATACGATCGATCATCAATATAGATCGTTCAAAAACAATCGCATATGATCGTTCATCAATAACGATTGACAATGATCGTTCTCCGTTATGAATCGAATATGGAACAAATTCGTTATGGATCAGGAACACTCCATCTTCAATATGGATCGGATGTAATACGGATCCGATGGAATCGATTTAACAATACAAATCGACGATGATCGATCAATAATTCAAAATCTACAAGTCCATTACATATGAAACTTTGGGAACATCAATATATTGAAGCAAGGAGTCTCCAAAAAAGATCGCACATCATTTGGAGAAAGTTGAACGATCAGATCATTTTAGCCCCAAGCGATTCAATTCAACGAAGATCGGTCAATATCTCACTAACACGAAGACGGAATGACACCAAACTTTGGGAGCATGGACTATAGACATGGTGGAGCTCAAAGAAACGATCGCACGTGCATTCGAGCACAAATGATTGGTACTAATCGTTCCAACGATTGAGATGGGACCAACAATCATTTCGTGTAGGCCCCTACGGATCTAAAGATTCTTCTAGCTAATTTTCAGCCCGATCCATGCACATCTTCCCCTATAAATATATCGACTATTCACTATAAAGAGGATCCTTCTTTCTGCTGCCGAGGCTCTTCCATTTTTATTCTTCACTTTTGTACTAATGGATCCCAGCAGATCCAAACATTCTTGTAATCATAATCAAGCGCAAGATCACTAAAATTATGAAGTGGACGTTGGCTAAGAATACCGAACCACTATAAAAACCTGTGTGTTTATTTATTTCTCTGCTCTATTTTCATTTACTCATCATTTAATCTATACTATTCTATTCTTGAGTTTTTGCGCCCATTTTTGGTGCAAACAATGACCCAAACATGTGTCCATGGATATAAGTACAAGTCAACTATCCATGTAATTTATAGAGTAGAGTAATATGTCTTATATTTATTAATTTATTTATAATCAGAAACATATATCCAAATAAATATAAATCAAATATATAAGAACTCAAACCTAGTGGTGACAAGATGGACATAAGATCCTAAGTAGATTCCTATGTCAACTTGTGAAGCTAATAGCTATCCACTAACTCCATGCACACATAGGTTATCCACCCGAATCCACTCTTAATATTAAAGCGAGGCTATAAATAGTATATATACATCTATCACTCCATTAGAACCAGATGGGAGACTAATAGCTAACTGTCTGCTCCAGGATCACACGGGTTATCCACGCGGATCCGTTTCTACAGTTTACTATTACCTCACAATAATCGTGACACATATCAACCTATTGTGCAGCAACACAAAGCTTCCAATCACGACCCAGTTCCTGCCCCTACGGTAATAGACTACTAACCTAGGTTGCACAGAGGCTAAGGGTTAACCACCCTGATGTAAAAGCTATAGTGTGTCACAGATCTGAGGGGCGACCCCGAGATCAGGTCGCTAAGATGGACGCTAGCCAAATTTGGTTCTCTCCACACCTATATCTAGAAGTGCATCATGATATTAAAACATATAGTATCTACATATATGTAGATTACCTAGCTACACAATGAACATCACCTCATGTAAGCATGTATTTATTATCCTTATTCTCGTCATGAGAGTGCCATTTACTTACATTGAATAACTAAATAAATATCACAATGGCATCCCATACCACCGCATGATATTCATACATTTATTCACTGCTCATAAACTACACTCAATCACCACATATCTTTTATGCAAGAAATCCAATGAATAACCAAATGAATATTACCAAAAGTCTCATACTAGATAGTATTATAACTTTATTTATAACAAATTCGTCACTGCACAAAATATCCTAATATATGTACATACATTCACACATATATACATATGAATTATAAATAATATATTTCAATTTAATTATATCAATTTTATTCCTATCTAGTTAATCAATTAATTGATTAATAATTAAATTATTGTTACTTAGACTTTTGCTAATTATACTCATTTTAAAATATTTTTATATAATATTTTTAATATAATTATATTTTTGACATTTTATTTAAATTTTAATGTAAATGATATAAATTAAACTCCTAAGTATAATTGTGCATTTATCTTAAAGTATTAATAGTTTGTACAAAGCTTAATTTACATCCAATATTTTTTATTTATGTTTATATTCATTTCATTTATTTATTATATATATACATATATTTATTTATATTTTATTTTTAATATATATGTACACACATATGGATATATACACACACACACACACACACACACACACATATATTAGTTTAGGGGCAACCGATCAGACCATCGGTCGACTGTCGTCGGTTGACCGGTAAGTGGTCGATGGCGCTTGACCGATCCCCTCCGTTATCGCAATGTCGTTCCTCCATTCTTACCTTATCCGATCAAATTTGGTTCTCGTCTCCTATTTAATTCTGTGCACAAGCTAATCAACAATCAAACTTCAATCCCAACATACCCATAACCATTCATATGTCATATATTATCCAAAATCATCACTGGTAGGGTAAGTTTCATTGATAGTATATTATTTTCCTCATGATTAGATAACTAAACAAATAGTATTCTAGGTGTGTACATAAAAATAGACATAGACTTGTGAGTTACTCCACTCACCTAAAGATACATAGCTCCTATCTCTCTCCAGGTTTTCTTCCTACTTTGCTTGCACTCTATTGTATGCTACCAATTTTCTATTCAATAAACAAAACTTGGATTTCACCATAACTCTTGGTGTTGGTCGATGTCAAGAAGCTTACACATGAATTTGAGAATTCTTAGCAATTTGTTGGATTTGATTCGGTTTGGGAAAAAGTAGGTAGGTCTCATGGATAATATGAATGTGAAAAGATTGAGCTACAAGATATCTTCTTCCTGTATACAAGACCATATATTTATAAAATGAGGAGATAACTTTGGAATTTAGAAAATTCTAGATTTTTAAATATTTAAGATAAAGTATTGTTAAGTTTCAGTTTATGTAAATTAAACATGGGTTTAGTTATTTCCTCTTACTACTTTATTTCCATTTTTCTTTTTACAAAATCATTTTTATATATTTTCGACCCATTAATCAACCAATTTTTTTTCCAACTTTCTAATCCTCAAACAACATTATACATATTTTATAGAACTATTGACTTCAATTTCAATCTATTTATCTTTATTATCCACTTTAAATATTTATTTAAATTTCGCTTATATGAAATAATTTCAAATTCCTTTATAATAATAAAATATTCAAATTAATTAACTATGTCACATACTTATTAAATTAATTTTTTTTACTTTGTTAAATATTTTTCATCATGTTCTTTTTCAATTATCCATTATAATTCCTTATTTAGAATATTAAAACTGATTTAAACATATTAGTTTATTATTATTTAATTCCCAACAATATACTTCTCGACATTGGGTTATTACAGAGCCCCCTTAAAGAAAACTGTCCCTGCAATTCCTACTTTGGAAATTTATAACTAACAGGTTAAGTTCTAGCTCATCTACACCTTTTATTAATAAATGAAAACGAACATAACAAATAATTAACTTATGTGCATCAAAAAATAACTCAATATAAGAATGTTCCATATGCTCTTGAGTTTTCCAAGTACAACCCAACGGGTTGTCGGACCACTATACCTTTACTAAAGGAGCCCTCTTACTCTAAGTTATCGAACTTCTGAGTCAACTATCCGAATAGGATATTGCACATAAGTCGGATTAGGAGATATCTCAAACTCTCATATATCAATTGGATTTATTACAATTTCTATATCCCATGCTTCCTTAGTTGAGAAACATGAAAGATTTTATGGATTCCCGAGAAATGATCTGGAAGTTCAACTTGTTCAATACTCGGATACATGCAAACAAATGAGGTGCTAACTTCCTCGATTTACTAAATCTCATGACTCCCTTAATGGAGATATCTCCAACTTCAAACTCCATCTCCTTCCTTCTACGATCGGCATAAGATTTCTGATGATCTTAGGCCTCCCTCATCCTCTGTCAAATCAACTCAAACTTCTCCGATAGATTCTGAACCTAAACAAATTTATCTCCCGTTTTTAGCTAATAGGATAGTGATTAACAAGGTCAACCATACAAGGCTTCAAACTGTGCCATGCCGATACAAGATTGGCAGCTGTTTTTATAGGAAAACTGAACTAAACAAAGGTGTTCTTTCCAACTACCACCAAAATCAGGTACACAAGCTCGAAGGAAATCTTGAAGAATTCGATTCATCTACTCCATCTGACCATTATTCTGTAGATAATAAGCCATATTGAATTTCAGCTTTTTTCCCAAAGCTGCTTGAAGACTCCTTAAGAATCTATTGGTAAATAATGGATCACGGTCACACACTATATAGTTGGGGATTCCATGAAGTCTAACTATCTCCATCACATATATCTTGGCTAGATATGGTATGGTTCTATTTGACTTTATCAGTATAAAGTGTGTTGATTTGGTTAAACAATCAACCACTACCCAAATGCTATCATGACCACTTCGTAAATGAGTAATCCATCATTAAAATCTGTAGATACTTATAACATATAATATTACATACTTATAGGGATTTGTATAAGTGAATCATCATTATTACAACTTAAAATTCACTCATACCTAATACTATTTCCACTAAGTAATTTTCAATGGTTAAAGCAAACCAATGGGCTTTTGATGTTCAGCCTTTACTAGCTGACATGTCCTACACTCCTTCATGAACTTGCCAGTATCACGCTTGATTCCTTCCCAATAGTATAAAAGTTTCATGTCCATATACATCTTACTATGACCAGGGTTTATAATGTATCGTGATCAATAGCAATCTTCCATTATTTCTTTGCAGAGATCATCAATAAGATCTTCTCCTTCATCACCTGATTCCAATCTCTGAAAAAGTGTTAGAACAACGACATCTTTCCTCTAAGCTTCAGCGATCCGATCCACCAGAGATGGTCTAGCTATAAGACTTGGTGACATTGCATATTGTTGGGTGTCTTTCCACCCGTATGTTTCCACCCTTCACCGAGCCAAACCAGTTTCCCCTCACAGCCGAACCAATCTCATTTCCGCCCACTACCGGATCAATGCTACTTCCATACATAGCCGAATCAACCCACTTCCCCTGCATAGCCGGACCAACCTCCACCGATCCAAGGCCTCACCGGACCAACCTCACCGGACCAGCCTTCACTGAATCAAACTCCAACCTTTGCTCCACACCACCGAACCAGCCACTACACTGCCCACCGAACCAAACCCAAAGTCTCACCACCGAACCAAACCCAAAGTCTCACCACCAAACCAAGCCACGTCCCTCTCATCTTCGGATCAGGGTGTTGCCGAACCAACGCTGCCAGGCCAGATTACATCGGCCCAGGCCCGCCAACAGCTATATACATCCAAGACCCCTACCCCCAGCCTCACTCTATAAATAGAGGGGCAAGGGTACAACAATGGGGGACAAGTTTGAGAGCTCAAGCACGGATAGAACTTTCAAACAACTTTCATATACTTGTATCAAAGCTTTGTACTTGTAATCTGAACAAGAGAGGAGAAATAATATATAAAGTGGACGTAGGCACATTCTGGCTGAACCACTATAAATCTGTGTGTCTTTTACAGTTTAGTCCCTGCTTTTTACATATTTGCATAAATCATCCAGATCACTAAAAACAACATAAAATCAACTAAATCATACGACTTGGAGGTGTTTGCCCATTTTTTGTGCAAACATTTTTGGTGCTTTCACTGAGAACGCTGAACCCCGGACTTCAGCTTCTCCCACTTAACTTTCTTCCTATCAGCGTCGCACATTACTTAGGAGACATGCCTCCCAAGCAGAAGAAAGACGTTAACAAAGGAAAAAACATCGCAACCAGCAGTCGTCCAGATCCAGTGGTCACAGATCAAGTAAATCGTCCCCTTCCAACAGCAATACTAAATGAAGGTCGGGCAAATCCGACAACCCCTGCCACAGAACAGCCGGCAGCAATTACTAAGGCAGATCTAGACAGGGTTGTGGCTGAAGTGACTAACCGCTTCACATCCCAGCAGGAAGCCTTGGTGGACCAACTCATGTCACGCTTAAGGGATGCTGAAGAGTCCAACCACAACACTGAATCATGGGGTGAGTCCCAGTCTGGAGGATCTCAGAGACAACAAAGATCTTCCTTCTTCGAAGGAGCTAACGATAGAAGCGGCCATGGTAGGAGTCGAGACCGAGCTCAGCCCGAAGTTAGACCTGAGGAAACGCTTGGAACCGAACCCAACGGGGGAGGTACCGGGCGGAGGTCAACTGTAGCTGAGCCTGTCGTACTGCCTAACCACGTGAACACCAATGAACGGGGCCGAGCTAGAGTCCAGCCCGAAGTTGGACCCAAGGAAGTGCTTAGATCAGAACCCAGCAGGGGAAGATCAAGGCAAGGGCCAACTGTAGCTGGCCCTAGCATGCTCCCAGAAGACCAAAGACAGCCACTGGAAAATATCAGGACTGATAGACGATACCATCCCTACAGGTCATCTGGACGGAATCAATCCCACAAAGCAGAGCCGAACTCATTTCTATCTGCTCCAAATTCTGATGAAAGGATGGCACGCTTGTTCAGAGAGTTCGTCCAACGGGATCAAAGAGATCGAGGGATAGGCGCTAGGGTAACCAGCCCCTTCGCCCGTAATATCGAAATTGCCATCACCCCCCGAGAATGGAAAATGCCAACAATGGAACCTTACAAAGGAACCTCCGACCCCGTTGTACACTTACAAAGATACACACAGCATATGCTCATGAGTGGAGCAACAGAGGGAGTACAGTGCAAATGCTTTCCACTATTCTTAGCAGATCTAGCTACCTCCTGGTTCTGTCATCTACCCCAAGGATCCATCAGCTCGTGGGAGATGCTGAAAGAAAAGTTTATCAGCCAGTTCCGCATTCATGTGGAACAACCCAAGGACGCTTATTCCTTATCCAGTATCAAACAGAAACCTGGAGAGAAGCTGCAACAATATCTAACCCGATTCAATGCCGCAGCGGCCGCAGTCCAAGATGCCGATGAGAAGCTTATCTTAATGGCCCTCTGTAGTGGTGTGCATCTGGATACTAAATTTGCTAGAAGATTGACAAAAGAAAAACCAGCTACTTTACCCGATTTCTTCCATGAAGCCGGGAAATATATGAGGCTTGAAGACGCTGCCACTGAGGGGCAGTCAGGGCAACAAAATAAGGCAGCTCACGGCAACACACCCGCTATAGCAAAGAACGTCCGAAGAAATGATTCCAGAGACAATGTTAGGGGCAAGAAGGGAGAAAAGCGCCTATATCGGCCAGGACCGAGATTCGACACTTACACTCCTTTGAATGAAACCATCGAAAACATCTTCCTTGCTACCCAAGCCGAAGTTAGATACAAATGCCCACCATACAAGAAGGAATCAGATGACGCACTTAAATCTGGAAAGTTTTGCCGCTTCCACGAATCTCATGGGCATGATACCAATGAATGCCATCATCTCTAGGACTTGATTGAAGAACACATCAGAAGGAAGAGACTGGAACGCTACGTAAAAGGTCAGAACAGGACTCCAGCTCTTGCCAATGAGAACCCAAGGCTACCCTCCCCAGAGATAGGCAGAGGAAATCGCAACACTAGCGGCTCCAGTCAAGAGAAGATAGTGGTCCATACCATCTTAGGAGGACCACACATTGCCGACAGAAGCTGGGCAGAGATGGAAAGATACGGAAAGTCACTTAGAAACAATGAAGACTGCGTTAATTCTGTTATAGAAGAACGCCACCCGAAGCGGAAAGGGAGTGATGACATCACATTCAGTAGGCGTGACCTAGAGGGAAGGCAGTACCCTCACATGGATCCCATGGTTATCTCTACCCGGCTCGGTCCAACCGAAGTGTTCCAGATTCTGGTAGACACTGGAAGCTCAGTAAATATCCTATTCAAGCACGCATTCGACAAAATGAAACTGTCAATAAAGGATGTTTCTCCCTGCAATAAACCACTACACGGTTTCACTGGAGATGCGAAGATGCCCCTCGGGCAACTGAACCTCTTTGTTGAAATAGGAAGTCATCCCCGCTCCGTTGTGCGGAAACAGACATTTGTGCTGATAGAAAACCACTCGGCCTACAACGCCTTCTTAGGAAGGCCAGCCTTGTCTGACTTCCAAATTGTCCTGGCCCCATGGTGCCTAAAGATGAAATTTCCAACGGACAATGGAGTAGGAGAAGTAGAGGGAGACCAGGACATTGCTCGAGACTGCTATGTAACTGAACTTCGCAACAACCACAGGAAGGATAAAGGGAAGAGTGTAGAGATTGCCCTCTGCACAAAAAGTTTGGAAGCATACAACTAAAGAAAGCCCCTCCTCTTCGATATACCAGCGACCCTTTCAATGAATTAGACCCCAGGGACAAAGAGGAGGAGGGCACCGCCAAGCCTGCAGAGGCTATGGAATTTGTATTTGTAGACCGACATGACTCGAGTAGACTATTGAAAGTCGGGTCCCAACTAAAAGCAGAGTTGAAGGAACAACTCATTGATTTTCTCCGCCACAACTTGGATGTATTTGCATGGTCACACGCTGACATGACCGGAATCTCCCCTGACATAGCATGCCACGTACTAAACATTGATCCTACCAGGGCGCCAGTAAAACAGAAAAAGAGAAGTATGGGGGCAGAACGATCAACAGCCCTCGATGAAGAAGTAAGGAACCTACTTGCCAACGACTTCATACGAGAGGCCCTCTACCCAGAGTGGATTGCCAACCCGGTGTTGGTAAAGAAGGCTAATGGGAAGTGGCGAACGTGCATTGATTTCTCTAACTTAAATGACGCCTGCCCGAAGGATTGCTTCCCACTTCCCCGAATCGATCAGCTTGTGGACAGCACAGCCGGGCATGAACTCTTATCTTTTATGGACGCATACTCAGGATATAACCAAATTCCTATGCATGTTCCCGATCAAGACCACACTAGTTTCATCACTGATCGGGGATTGTACTGCTACAAGGTAATGCCTTTCGGACTTAAAAACGCAGGGTCCACCTATCAGCGCCTCGTCAACAAGATGTTTGCAGGGCTAATAGGACAAACTATGGAAGTTTATGTGGATGACATGCTGGCAAAGTCAAGGGGAGCAGACGATCACGTAAGCCACCTAGATGAAATGTTTCAAGTACTTCGCCAATATGGAATGAAGCTGAATCCCCTAAAGTGCTCCTTCGGAGTATCATCAGGAAAGTTTCTAGGATTCATCGTCCATGCCAGAGGGATTGAAGCAAACCCTGAACAAGTCCAAGCTCTGAGAGATATCAGGATACCTTCTACCCGAAAGGAAATGCAGAGCCTAAATGGGAAGGTGGTCGCCCTGAGCAGATTCATCTCCAAAGCAACCGACAAATGCATCCCTTTCTTCGAAGCTCTAAAGAAAGAGAAAGGAAAATTCGAATGGACTGACGAATGCTTAACAGCTTTCCTTAGCTTAATCGAACACCTCCAGAGACCACCAGTCCTCTCAACTCGGAACAAAGGCGAAGAACTATACCTATACCTTGCTGTGTCATCTCATGCTCTAAGCGTCGCATTGGTTAGAGAAGACGAACGCACGCAGCGGCCAGTATACTTTGTAAGCAAGAGATTTACAGGGGCGGAAGCCAGATATCCTAAAATTGAGAAACTAGCGTACTGTTTGCTAATCACATCACGGAAACTGCGTCACTACTTCCAGTCCCATTCCATCAGAGTTCTGACCGATCAACCACTGAGGCAGGTACTCCATCGTCCCGACACTTCTGGGCGACTACTTAAATGGTGCATTGAACTAAGTCAATATGAGATCACCTACCACCCTCGCACCGCCATCAAGGGACAAGCCATGGCCGATTTCATTGCCGAATTCACTACCAACGAAGGTAAGGAGCAATCGGAAATACCAGAAGATATCAAGTGGAATCTCTTTGTGGATGGTGCGTCAAACGAACAAGGCTCGGGGGCAGGTGTGGTAATAATCACTCCCCGGGGAAATAAGCTACACTATGCTATAAGGTTGGAATTCGCTGCCAACAACAACGATGCAGAGTATGAAGCAGTGATAGCTGGATTGGAACTTGCCTTAGAAATTGGAGCCAATTCTGTGTGTCTTCATAGCGATTCTCAACTTATTGTAAATCAAATACTAGGAGAATTCCAGGCTCGAGAAGAACGACACATGGCATATTTAAAGAAGACCAAGTTGCTTCTCAATCGATTGGATCGCTATGTAATCAAACACATCCCTCGGGAAGAGAACCAAGAGGCCGGCGAATTAGCGAAGCAAGCTAGCATGAGAAACGGCGCTATCTCCGGAGCAGTAGCCATCTCAAAGCAACTGACCCCAAGTTTTGAGCAAGTGAATCTGATAGCTGCAACCGAAGAAGCAACTTGGATGACTCCCATCCGAGACTACTTACAAAGCGGCACACTACCCAACGGGCGTAACGAAGTCAAGAAAATCTTGAGGAAAGCTTCCCGCTACACAATACAAGAGGACATCCTCTATCGGCGCGGTTTCTCTAACCCCTTATTAAGGTGTGTCGCTGGAAGAGAAGCCAAGGAAATCTTATCCAACATCCATCAAGGAAGCTGCGGAGATCACACTGGAGGGCAGACTTTGGCAAAAAAGATACTCCGATATGGATATTTATGGCCCACCTTAAGCAAGGATGCCTTAGATTTCGTCAGAAAATGTGACAGATGTCAGAAGTTTGCTAAGATTCCGCGGCTACCAACAACTGAGATTACTCAAATGACCAGCCCTTGGCCCTTTGCAGTATGGGGAATTGACTTGATTGGCGAACTGCCAATGGGCCGAGGCGGGGCCAAATATGCTATAGTGGCAGTCGATTATTTCACCAAATGGGTGGAAGCAGAACCCCTAAATAAAGTATCTTCAGCAAAAGTTATTAACTTCTTGATCAAAAATGTTCTGTGCAGGTACGGAGTCCCATTCAAAATCATATCGGACAATGGACTTCAGTTTGACAGCGAGGAGTTCGCCAACTGGTGCCAAGAGCATGGAATTCACAAAAGCTTCTCATCCGTAGCTTATCCCCAAGCAAACGGACAAGTCGAAGCCGTCAACAAAATTCTCAAAACTCTAATCAAAAAGAAACTCGAAAAGTCAAAAGGCGCTTGGGTGGATGAACTTCCTACGGCACTGTGGGCCTATCGCACATCCTTCAGAACATCAATGGGGCATACTCCTTTCTCTTTGGCATACGGATCGGAGGCTATGCTCCCAGTTGAAACTATAGTGCCTTCCCACCGTAGGATCCACTATAACCCAAAAGAGAACGAAGAACTCCTCCACATGTCTTTGGACCTAATTGAAGAGAGAAGAAACGATGCAGCACTCAAAACATCAGCTCACAAGCAAAAAGTGGCAGCACACTACAACTCCAAAGTCAAGCATCGTAGCTTACAAAAAGGTGATCTTGTCCTCAAGCGAATCTTCCCGCGCCCCGGAGCGCTAGATCCAATCTGGGACGGACCATATGTAATTCATAAAGATCTCCACAATGGAGCTTATATTTTGTCAACAGTGGACGGGGAGGTGTTCCAGAGGGGCATGGAACATCCAACACCTTCGTCGATGCTTTTCTTAACTTGTACTGCCCATATAAAGTGAATTAACAAAGAGAATCAGTGGACGTAGGCATTTTCATGCCGAACCACTTTAAAAACCTTGTCTCTTTTTCTTTACTTGTTCCTTTATATCTTGGCTGCTTGTTAACTTCATCCTTTTCGATTGAACAAAATCCTGTGCAAATAGCATTTTCATTCAGGGCGCTCCATAGCGCGACTTCTCTGGACAAGACCTAACAGGTACTATACGAATCTATGCCCTCGCCAATGAGACACTTTTGCTCCGGCATCCCTCTGCTGCGGGTTAACTCATTGCTCGCGATGGCCCTCAAAGCCAACTGTAATGAGCCGATTATAAGCCACCAAGAAGGCCGACTATAGCCAAGGCAACTCATTACGGCGTTCGGCTCGCCGGCAACTGTGAACCTACTTTAAGCCCCAACATAAGGTGCGGCCAGCCAGGGGTAGTTCACGGTTGACGATTGGCACCCACGCTAGCCGACCACAGTAAATCGAATAATACCCACGATTATGGGCCATAATGGCTCGGGTAGTTACTGTGCGCGATCTCGGCTCCGATGCGTCTTAAGTACGGCTGTGGTAAAAAAGATTAACTCCCCGCGGAGGCGTAAGATGGGTGACAAATGTGTCCAAGATCCACAGCTAAGGAAAGTGACTACAAAGCCCGTTTGCCACGAACTTAAGCACATCGAAGGCCTTCCGTGATTGGAAGTTTTACTATTTCTCATATTTCAATTTTATTTTAAAAATAAAACTTTCCTTCTATCCTCTATAACGATCCCTAAAGTACTGGACACAGAATAGTAGACATTCGCTAATGGAAGTGGGAACTCACAACTGGACACTCGGCAGCATTCCATACTTGGCACGCAAGACATTCAAAACCGCCATCTTCAACTAAAAAATGAAGGGCGGTACTTTCTTCTTTTACGTAGCTATTCACACATCACATTAACATTGCAAGTTATGAAATTGTACTTTAAGCAAGAACTTGGCGTCAAACACAATTGAATTGCAGGCATATGCATAGCTATATTTCTTATACAAAATGTCAGAATAACAAAAGCATTCAAATACGACAGAATCAGCTTAAGTTAAAAATTACATGTCAAGAATAATGTTGTTTATTCCAAGTAGCATAATTACAACCTAGAAGTTACATTACTATTTTGGGACTAACATATACAACGATGTCAAGTCCACAGAAAGATATCCAGGTCAAGTCAAGGAGCCGGCTGCATCGGAGCTTTGCTCGTGTCCTGTTGCCCACCTGTCCGGTCAAAGAAAGAATTCATTAGTGATAAGCAACCAAGTTAATGGAAAGACTAGGAGGGAAGGCTTACCAGCGCCTACTGACCATCCTGATCATCATCCTCTACTTGCACACCTGCCTCCTCAGCGGCAAGCAGCCGCATACCCTCCTTCACCGCCACCTTCTTCTCCTTGGTAAACTGGGCAGTGACCACATCCATTATGAAGACCGCGCCACCCTCTTTATCCGCATCAGCCCTAGCCTCCTCCAGAGCCCTGAGATAAATCCTGGCCATAACTCGGGAATAATCATCCATCCAGGATAAGTTACCCTGTTTCCAAGTGCGGAAATACATGTCCTGGAGCATCTCATCCATCATCCCCTCGTTTTCCTCAAGCTCCCCCATTCGGGCCTCAGAAGCACGCAGCTTTTCAACGGCAGCATCCCTCTCCGATCGATATTGTGAGCGGTCAGCCTGAAGGGATATCCTCATCGCCTCCATCTCCTCCTTCAACCTGGACTGAGCAAGCTCTACGGCCTCGAGTCTCCCCGATAATTCATGTACCCGCTCGAGGTCCGCTTGTTGAACCTCATCCACCGTCGCAATGGCCATGTCAATCCGCTCCTTGCAGGCGGCCTCCATTTTTCGCAACTCTGCCCTGCTGGCCTCTTCCATAGTCTTCTTTAGTTGCCTGGATGCGGCCTCGTGCTGAGAAATTTGAATGGCTTGATTGGAAAGTTTCTTAGCCTGGTCGGAAACCATTAACCGTAACCGAATGTTCGCACTCCCAATTTCCTCCCCGGCCTTAACTAGTCGGGCATGATGCCCCATCAATTTCCTGGTCTCCTCGACAACCCGGTCGATGTTCGCCTTAGCTTCATCCCCCAGAGTTACAACCCGGGTGGTAAGCAAATCAAGGTCCAGGGACTTAGCTTTGTCAAGCACCTGTACCATAGGATTACGAGGGAGAAGGTGCTCACCAGTAGCCTCATCGAAGGAGATGTCATGAGAGGCCGGGTCCATGTCTGGATGACCCGCAAATGGATTACGAACCAAGCCAGGGTGATCTATCGGGGTGAAGGATGGATTCTCAAACGGATGTGGGGAAGGCATAAACTCAGTATCATCCTCCGTAATATCGTGAATAGGCTGGAGTGGGGCCGGAGGACCAGGAAGAGATTCAAACGAAGATCGACTCCTCTTCCTCTTTTGTATATCTTCTTCAATAACTCCAAGAAGAAGACGATAGCCGACTACGTCTCCAGGGCGGCTAGTAGGAGGCTTCGGTTTGGCAGAAGCTTTGAGGAGTCTGTATTGTTCAAGCCTGTGCCAAAGATCTGAGGTCTTGGCTGTTTTGCCCGCTCCTGGAATGAAAAACCAAGTGTCATCGGCATGCATTGAGCCATCATTCAAGAATTAAAAAGAACAAAGAAAAATTCACCTTGAATCGCAGAAGTTGTCCCAGTAGAAGCACTCCCGGAAGATAAATCGGCGCCGGTCCCGGCCTTATCAGCTTTCTTGGGTTTCTCCGCCAAGGCCGGACCTTCCTCCAACTCTTCGAAGGCTTGGCGGAGAGCATCATCCGTCCACTCTTGGATCACGCCTGCCTGCCCAGGAGGCAAAGCCCCGGTGCCATCACCGCCCTGTCCTTCGCCACCATCATTGCCATGACGATCACGGTCACCTTCTCTACCACTTCCACTCTCTGCCTCACCTCCTTCATCCTCGCCTTTTTCCCCCTCCACATTTTCCTCCTCCTGAACATCTGGATGTGTGTTGGGAGAGGGTCCATCGGACTTCTTGAGTTTCTTCCCCCCGACGACTGGATGTATCGAGAAGGGTCTCCTTTTTCTGCTCTTCGCCGTGGCCCTTCCTGTAGCTTTGGTAGCCCTCTCCTCCGCCGTATCTCTCTGCTTGACCACGGACTGATGTGGTAGAATAAGGCTGTGCCCCAGAAGTGTAGCATTCCTGATCAGGTAAGAAGCTGACCTATCCCTTCCCGTAATGGCTTCTATTTCCATAGCCATCTGAACCAGGCGATCATTCTCCACGATCGCAAAACCACCTGTCGCTAGCAAGAAATAAAAGCACATGAGAAGAAGCATTGCAGTCAGAACGGAAATCATAAATGAGCTTCAACTTACAGCCAGAGGTGAAGCGACGAATAGAGACAGAGTCATCCTTGACGAAAAACCATTCTTTCTTGAACATACTGAACTTCGAATATAAGTCCAGGACCGGCTTGAAAGATACGGCTGATTCCAAGCTGATGTATGGAGACCCCTTCCTATAGCCTCTCAGATTGTACAAATACTGGATCTCCCGGTTGGAGGGAGGATGCCCGTATCTCCTCTGGAAAATGACAAACAGGCTCACTAGGATGGCGTAGGAGTTAGGCTGAAGTTGAAATGGAGCCACCTTCAAGTAGGTGAGGAAGCTAAGTATCCAAGCATTGATCGAGGGAATGGCCCCACACATACAATGGTACCTACTATAGGCGAAATATCCTTCGGGGGGATTATATGGCATCACTCCTTCCCCCGGCAATAGCATACGCGCTCTGTCAATCCCAAAGGAGCGAGAAATAACGTCAAGCTGCTCTCCTTTGAGAGATCTAGGGAAACAGTCAGGAGGTGAGTTCAGAAACTCCTGAGGGCCATACCCATCTACTAGTGACCTCAGGGTGGGCCCATGACGTCCCAGTCCTGACTGAGCTGGGGGCACTGCGGAAGGATCTTCTATGTCCTGGGATTTCTTCTTTTCTGATCGGGTTTCAACTTTATGAGACATTATCTGCAAAACACAAACAAGTACGTCGTAAGGATGTATAGATATAAAATGAGCAAGAGTTTCACTCACAACTCGGCGCTCAAGTTCGTTCGGTAAAACAAAGCTTTCACGTTCATTCGGTATTAAGTCCATTCAGTACCAAAAGTTTTCAAGTTCATTCGATTCGTTCGGCGAAATAAAGAAATTCGACCTAAAAAGTCATTCGGCAGAAGAGAACTCACCTGGTCCGGCAGCTAAGATTGAATCGGCACAATAGTTGATTCGGCATTCCAATTGATTCGGCGGACCAAAATTTGATTCAGCTATTTTGATCGGTAAGGAACAACGAAGGCATGGGGCTCCTACTTATAGAGGAAAGTTGGATAGCCGGACTCACCGGTTCGGTTCTCGGGCCGAATATGGTTGACCAAATGTACAAAGCGCGGCATATACGAGCATACGCCCCACTTTGGGGGGGGCAAATGTTGGGTGTCTTTCCACCCGTATGTTTCCACCCTTCACCGAGCCAAACCAGTTTCCCCTCACAGCCGAACCAATCTCGTTTCCGCCCACTACCGGATCAATGCTACTTCCATACATAGCCGAATCAACCCACTTCCCCTGCATAGCCGGACCAACCTCCACCGATCCAAGGCCTCACCGGACCAACCTTCACCGAATCAAACTCCAACCTTTGCTCCACACCACCGAACCAACCACTCCACTTCCCATCGAACCAAACCCAAAGTCTCACCACCGAACCAAACCCAAAGTCTCACCACCGTACCAAGCCACGTCCCTCTCATCATCGGATCAAGGTGTTGCCGAACCAACGCTGCCAGGCCAGATTACATCGGCCCAGGCCCGCCAATAGCTATATACATCCAAGACCCCTACCCCCAGCCTCACTCTATAAATAGAGGGGTAGGGGTACAACAATGGGGGACAAGTTTGAGAGCTCAAGCACGGATAGAACTTTCAAACAACTTTCATATACTTGTATCAAAGCTTTGTACTTGTAATCTGAACAAGAGAGGAGAAATAATATATAAAGTGGACGTAGGCACATTCTGGCTGAACCACTATAAATCTGTGTGTCTTTTACAGTTTAGTCCCTGCTTTTTACATATTTGCATAAATCATCCAGATCACTAAAAACAACATAAAATCAACTAAATCATACGACTTGGAGGTGTTTGCCCATTTTTTGTGCAAACACATATGAACTAGCCAAAGAATCTCTGTCACTAATGTCATACATGGATAGTGTCTCGAGATCCTTCCATTCTGCAATCATTATGGAAACCACTGCTTGGTGCTTCCTGCTCCGTGCATTTGCTAACTCAATTGTCTTTCGCAAGGGTATATTAGATTCAATGTCATAAGATGCTAGGAATTCTATCTATCTCTGCTGTCACATATTGAGATCCTTTCGAGTAAAGACTTATGATCCGTGTATAACAAAAATCACTCTCCATGCAAGTATTGACATCAGATCTTCAATGCAAAGACATTTGTAGCTAGTTCCAAATCATGACTAGTGTATCTATTCTCATTAGACCTTAGTTGTCTTGATGCATACACTACCACTTTCCCCTTCTGCATTGACACTACCCCCAATCCAGAACACATGTAACTTTATAAACCTCCAAGTCCTGGTTACCTTATGGTACAATAAGCACTAATGCATTTGTGAGTAACTCTTTCAGCTTTTGATATGCTTTCTCATAGTTAGCTATCCATTGAAACTTAACTCCTTGTGAGATTAGTGAGTGGTTGCACAATCTTTGATAAGTCTTCAATGAAGCATCGATTATATCCGGCCAACCTAAGAAACTTCAAATCTTTGAAACTGTCTCAGGTCGCTTCTAGTTTTTACTAGCTTCTACTTTAGTTAGATCTACTGAAATACCATCCTCTGAAACAACATGGCCTAAGAACTTGACTTGCCCCTATTAGAAATGACATTTAAAGAATTTGGCTTTCAACTTATTTTAACTCAATGTGTGCAATACTATTCTGAGATGCCTCTCATGCTTTGCCTCAAACTTAGCATGTACAAAATATCATCAATGAAAACCATGATGAACCTATCCAAGTAGTCTTCGTCAACTCCATTCATCAAATCGATAAAGTATTCTAGAGCTTTCGTCAATCCAAATGACATTACTAACCATTTGTAGGATCCATATCTAGTCCTGAATGCCATTAATGGAATGTTGTCTTTAGCAATTCTTAACTGATGAAATCATGTTGCTAAATCTAGTTGTGAAAAGATTTTAGCTCCACCCAGCTGATCAAATATTTCATCAATCCTGGGAAGGGGATATTTTTTCTTAATAGCCAATTCATTCAGCTTCCTATAATCTACACACAAACTGAGAAATCCATTCGGTTTTTCACGAATACTGCAATAACACCCCAGAGAGAGCAACTCAACCTGATAAAGTGTTTTGACTCCAAGTCTATTGATTGCTTGTTAAACTCCTTATTTTATTTTGCGAACATTGTTGTTGGACGCTGGCTAACCCGGTGAACTATAGGAGCTAAATCAATTCGGAACTCAATCACCCACTTAGGAGGAAGATCATTTGATAGGTTGAAAGATATCTGAGTATTCTTTAACAATAGGAATTCGTGTAATCTCATCCTCGTCTCAAGTTTCAAGAGTACATATCCACTCGAATTCACACTAATATCCCCAAGAGCTAAGCTAACACATTCAGCCGAATCTGGATGGCTAAGATTTATGATTCATTTAGAGCATAACAAATATGCTTTGTATCGATCTAGCAAATCCATACGAAGGATGATGCCAATCCCTAAATATTCGAATATGTAAAAATCACAATAAAATGATAAGTCACATAATACTAACTCAACTTCCTTACACAATTACCAAGGGTTGCATATCCTCCAATAGGATTCAAAATCCTTAAGGATATAACCAAATATATAATTTCAAATTCTAACTTGTTGACTAGTTCCTTCGATATAAAGGAATGCGATGCTCTTGTATCAAATAGAATTCCAATAGGTAAATCTTTAAATATAATCATTCCTTCTAGGATCACTGTAATCTTCCCTTTGGTCTGAGATGGTTCTCCAGTAGACTTAGCTTACCAACTTTCCTTTGACACGAACCTATGAAATAGCCAACTGCCCTATAGATCTTACATCTAAACTAAGAGGATTCTTTACATGGCTTGGAACATTTATCAGAGTAATGACTTCTCTCTCCAAAATTATAACACATGATGTGATCCTTGAATTGTACCATGTCTACATATACATTTCCCTTTGCTTGTTTTTGATTGAGGAACCTTGGCTTTTGCCTTCTAAATGAGAAACTTTGCTTCTGACCCATGCTAATTCTATTTTTGGCTCCTCTTCTTCACTTTGCTTCTCTTATTCAAGTTTGAGTGCAGAGTCAACCAATTTCTCAAAAGTGGCACCCACCTGGGTAAGAAGAGATTTCCTCAGATCTTTGTTTAATCTGTATACGAATTTCTGATTCTTCATAGTATTGATGGCATTGATGCCAAATTTCAATAACGCTTTAAATCTGGCTACATATTCTGCTACTGACATGCGACACTACTTCAAATCTATAAATCTTTGGACCTTGGCTTCCTTCTCAGCTTTTAGGAGGAATTTCTGCTCAAAAAGGTTCTTAAATTCATCCCAAGTTAGCCCAGCTTTGTCTATTTTGGCGACCAGTAGCTTATACCAATTTAAAGCTCTATCCTACAGCTAACCTGATGGTATCTGGACCTTCTGCTAGTCATTAATTTCTATACAAGTCACAATATGCTCCCACATATTCAGCCATGCCTGCACTCAATTCACTCCTATGTTTTGAAGGTCTTCTCTCCAAGGCTAGCATAACTGCTGGATAGTCTAGCAATATCAAATTGCGGATTGGGAGGATTCGGAGTTGTAAAAGAACAAGACTAGTAGATAAAACTATAATACCAGTCATAGAGTGTATATATATGTTAAAATCTCTTTGAAATGGTATACACACTTACAAATAATCGACATATATTCTAAGTATTGACAATAAATAGAAACAGTTTTCAGTCGACTAAATTAAATAATTCAGTCGACTGGAAACATTTATATACCATATTTATAAACAGAATTTAGTAGACTAACTGAATATGTTTAATCGACTAGACCACATGTTTTTTACACTGATTTCTTCTGGGATAAAATCCCCTGTTATTTAGTCGACTGAATTATTATGTTTAGTCGACTAAATGTCATAACTCTCATTTTTTATTTAAATTTTTGAAGAGGTTCTCTTCTCTACGAAGAGTCACTTCTCTTCAAACAATGGCTGCAACTCTTCCATAAGATTATTAAACTTCATAAATAGTTGTAGCCATTCATTTTCTATATAAAGTAATCTCCATTCTTGAATTCAAAACTTACTACTACTTTCCATTTTCAGTCTCTTTTGAATTCACTGATCATTCAAACTATACATTTGCTTTTTATTTAATTACTTGATCTTTTAAGACTATTTCTATGGTGATCAATCCACATTCATTTCTTCATAAACACATATTATAACATCAAGAAGAAGATTATGGGAAGGTTGTAAGTATTGGCTCAATTGTGCTATTCAAAGAGTACATAAAGTCACAAACTCAACTATTTGTAATGGTCAAAGTACTGTTGGAGATCTTCAGGTACGAAGTCCTATTTGGCAGCTCAGGTGGTCTGTAACACCTATTCCTCTGCGTTAAATGAGGGTGTTTGTTAGTTAATTCCAAAAGGAGTCTACGACTCGACGTAGAACAGGAGTTCGAACCAGTATAAAAATCTCGGGTGCACTTTACTTTATTATTTTTTATTTCCATTGCTATTTTTATACAAGTTTTAAGTTAGCAGAATTATTCATTTTATTCGATCAATAACGACTTTCATTTGGTATCGGAGCAAGACCATCAAATAACCGTAACAAAGCTTTTGATATTTCAAGTAATATGCATAGTTCTACATCAAGTTTTGTTGAAGATCAATCAACTACATGACCACCACTATTTAACCGACTGTATTATAATTATTGGTTAACTTGAATGAGGATATACATGCAAGCTAATGGATATGACACTTGGAATACCACTCAACAACGATAGACTATACCTGCCACTGACTATGCACAATTTTAAAATAACCTATAGAGGTACAAACAAGGTCAAACAAACCAAAATTTCCATGCTTAAAAATCAATTTCAAAACTTTAGAATGAAGCAAGATGAAACTATAAATGACACATACTTTAGATTTCAATACATATATCACTCACTTCTAGCACTAGGAGAAAAATACACTGATTTTGATATTGTTTCAAAAACCTTAAACTCTTTAATGGATGAGTGGGAACGAATTGCCTTGGCTATTGAAGAAGCTAATGACATTTCAAAAATTAAACTAGAAGAGTTAATAGGAAATCTCATGTTATATGAAGTGAATTTGTTGGCAAAACAAGTACAAGCTCAAGATAGGAAAACAATTGCATTTCAAGCAAAGAATGATGAATCCGATGAAGATGACGATGACATTGCATTTCTTGCCAAGAATTCAGAAAAATTTTGAAGTACAAAAAGAATAAGAAATTTGACAATGATAGAAATAGCAATAATAATCCGTCAATTTCCTCACTCAAGTGTTGTGAATGCGATATGGTAGGTCACATAAAGAAAGACCACCAAGAACGAAAGAAGAATAATTTCAAGAATAAGAGAAAAAAATTTCATAAAAAGAAGAAGCAAGCCTTTTTGGTAACTTAGGATGATTAAGCCACATCCTCTTTGGTAGATAGTGATAGCAACTCCGAACAAGCAAATGTATGCTTCATGGGTACAAATGACAATGTAAGTGAACCCTCATTCGGTGATCTATTTATATAAACTCCAAGTTATTAGATAAGCTAAAAGATTTAAAAAGAGAATATAAAGATTCATTAGGAAAGTTGAATAGAAGTGAACTAGAAGTCGATATGCTAAAAGATGAAAAGAAAATTCTAGAAGAGGAATTAGTAAAATAAAAAGATTCACATGTTGATATAACATCTCAACTTAATGTGCTAAGTAATGAAATAGAAACTCAGAAAAAATAAATGATATATTAACAAAAGAAAGTTATAATTTAAATTCAAATGTGAAAATGTTAGAATTAGAAGTAGTAGGACTTAAAACTAAGTTAGAAAACATTACAAAAAATATTTTAAATTTTAATAAAGGTAGAGAAAATCTTTCTAAAATTATTGACAACTCTTAGTCATCTTTTAATAAAAAATGTCTAGGTTTCATAAAGAAGTAAAGATTTTTCCTAAAAGATATAGCTCACTATATATGAATTTTAAAATGAAGGATGATAGTCAAAAGAAATCGATAAAATTTATTAAGATTTGGGTTCCAATGACTAATAATAATTTAATAAGAAATAAGTAGATAGATACATTTATGTCTACTATTCACAAAATTTATAATTATAATTTTAAAGGGAATACCAAACCCTCTTGGGTATGGCTTCCTAAAACCTAACACTTAGGACCCTAACAGAGGAAGTGGGTACCAATGCAATTTAATATTTTTTGTAGGTACCAAATAAAAAAGCAGAAAATGGATACTCAATAGTGGTTGCTCCAAGCATATGACAGAAAATAAAGATATGCTAACAAATATTATCTACTTAGATGCAGGTTCGGTTACTTTTAGAGATAACTCTAAAGGATACATCATTGGAAAAGGAGACGTGAGCACCAATGGTATGTATAATTCACCTCTTATTACTAATGTTTTATAGGTTAAAAATTTAAAATATATTTTACTAAGTAGTAGTCAATTGTGCGATAAAGGTTTTAGTATATCTTTCTTAAAAGATAAATGCCATATTTTCAATCAAAATAAAAAACAAACTTTCAAAGGAATTAGAGAAGGAAATGTTTATGTTTTAAATATGAAAATTAATCATAATATAGACATGTGTTTAATAGCCAAGATAAGGATCCACGACTATGGCTTAAAAGATTTCGATACATAAAATTTAAAGCTATTAGTAAATTATCAAAAATAATTTAGTAAAAGGTCTACTAAAGATGATTTTAAAGTAAATGATACTTTGATGCACGCCAACTCGAAAAATTAACAAAATCATTTTTTAAATCTAAGAAAACCATTTCTACGTAACAACCTCCCGAACTTTGGATCTATTCAGTCCATGGCTATGTTTTTGTAATCATAGATAATTTCTCTAGATAAATAGACATTATTTTTGAAAACCAAAAGTGATACTTTTGAAACGTTTAAAATTCTTGCTAAAAGAATTCAAAATTTAAATATTAGAAATATTTTAAGAGATCATGGTGGCAAATTTGAAAACAAACTTTTGAAAAATTTTGTAACAAAAAGAGTATTAGTCACAACTTCTCATTTCCTAAAACTCCACAACAAAATGGAGTTGTACAAAGGAAGAATCGGGCATTACAGGAATCTGCTAAGAGTCTACTTATTGGTAGCCAACTACCAAAATATTTCTAGGCAGAAGCCGTGTCTACTGCATGCTACGTCCTAAATCGTGTCACTATTCGACGTTTAACTCAACAAACTTCGTACGAGCTCTTTAACAGTAGAAAACATAATATATCATATCTACGAATTTTTGGATCAAAATATTTTGTATTAAACACAAAAGACCAACTAGGAAAATTCGATCTGAAATCCGATGAAGGAATATATATTGGATATTTAAAATGAAGCAAAACATAAAGGTCTATAATAAACGCACAAAAACTATAAAAGAAACTTTACTTGTATCATTGATGAAAACTTCAAAAACAATATAGATTATGAAGAAGATGTTATAGAGCAACCAATCATACAAAATCCACCTCAAAATATTATAATTCAAAATGAAGATCAACAAATTACAGAAAGTTCAATTGAAAATGAAACTTAGAACTCCACCACGAATTTTAAGAAAATGATCCAATTGAAGATATAATTGGTGAAGTAAATACAAATGTCCGAACTGGACATCAATTAAATCAAATGGGCCATATCACATTTATATATAATATAAAACCTAAAAATCCCAAAGAAGCTTCAGCCGATGACTATTGAATTTTAGCTATGTAGGAAGAGCTAAATCAATTCGAATGAAATAACGTTTGGGAATTGGTTCGAAAAATGAATGATCAAAGAGTCACTGGTACAAAATGGGTTTATAAAAATAAAACCAATGAAAATGGTAATATAACACAAAATAATGCTAGATTAGTTGCACAAGGATATAATCAAGAAGAGGGGATAGATTATGAAGAAACTTTTGCTCATGTCGCAAGGTTAGAAGCGATATGTATCTTACTGGCCTTCTCCTGTCACTATAACTCTAAACTTTATCCGATGGATGTTAAAAATGCATTTCTAAATGGTTTTAGAGGAAATATTTTTGTAAAACAGTCACCTCTTTTAAACACGAAAAATTTCCTGATCACGTCTATAGACTTAAAAAAGCTCTTTTCGGTTTAAAACAAGCACCATGTGCTTGGTATGAACGACTAAAATGGTAGCTTATAGGTTTTGGATTTGAGATTGGAAAAGTTGATCAAACTCTGTTTTTTAAACCAGCAAAGTGAGATATATTAATTATACAAATTTATGTGGGTGATATCATTTTCAAATCTACAACTGATGATTTGTGCAATGAGTTTTCATTAATAATGACAAGTGAATTCGAGATTTCTTATATTGGAGAACTCTCTTATTTTCTCAGTTTAAAATTAAACAACTAAGTAATGGAAAAAAATTTAATCAATAAAAATATTGTAATAATTTAATGAAATGTTTTGGAATGGAAAACACATCTAGTAAACCAACACCTATGAGCACTACGGTTCATCTCGATAAAGATCAAAATGGATGAGCATGGATAAAAAACTCTATCGAAGTATGATTGGATCTTTACTATATTTAATAATTAGTCACTCCGATATCATAATGAGTGTGTGCTTGTATGCAAGATTTCAAGCAAATCCCAAAGAATCACATTTGCAAGCCGTGAACGAGTTTTGTGTTATTTAAGCAACACTAGAGACTACAGACTTTTCGTCCTAAAGAACGTCTTCTCGAGTTAGTATCCTATAGTGATGCTGACTTTGGAGGATGTCGAACGGCTAGAAAAAGTACAAGCGATACTTGTCACTTTATCTGATAGTCTCTAGTATTGTGTTTTAGTAAAAAGCAAAATTGTGTTTCACTCTTGTTTCCTGGAGATTTAACCAGGCAACTAGTGCTCGGCATCAGGTAGCACTCGGCATCTTATAGTACTCGGCGTAGTACTCGGCATCTCATAGTACTCGGCGTAGTACTCGGCATCCATGGTACTCGGCATCAAGGAGTACTCGGCATCTCATAGTACTCGGCGTAGTACTCGGCATCTAGAAGTACTCGGCGTAGTACTCGACATCTAGAAGTACTCGGCGTAGCGCTCGACATCAGGTAGTACTCGACATCTAGAAGTACTCGGCATAGCGCTCAGCATCCAGTGGAACTCGGCATCTAGGAGTACTCGGCGTAGTACTCGGCATCCAGTGGAACTCGACAACAGGAGTACTCGGCGTAGTACTCGGCATCCAGTGGAACTCGGCAACAGGAGTACTCGGTGTAGTACTCGGCATCCAGTGGTTTTCGGCATTAGAAGGCGTTCGGCATATATGACTGCTCGACATGGCAGTATCGTTCGGCCGCAAGGCACATTAGGCCAAGGAGGATCGTTCGGTCAGAGGGATCGTTCGGCCAGAGAGCATTGTTCGATCAAGCACATCAGACATACCGTTCGGCTTCGACTAACAACCATTCCATCCCACACACCAAACATACCGTTCGGCATAGAAAGGGTGGTTCGGCATCATTGTGTTCGGCCTACCTGGTTCGGCATACAACGACCACTATACTTGGGCTAGAGTGTTCGGCTACCAAGCCCACCTGGGAAGTCCAGCCCATCTTTGTCTATAAATAGAGGGGCAGGGTCACAGTGAAAAGGGATCTTTTTTGAAGAACACGGGGGAGACTCTGCCATTTTTGAGACTCATCTTCTCTACTTAACAACTTCATTCAAGCATTTGATTCACGAATTGTATTTGTAATCAACTATTAAGAAGATCAATAAAGTTTAACCTCAAAGTGGACGTAGGCAATTACGCTGAACCACTATAAATTTGGTGTTCTTACTTTCTGCATTTAAATTAGCATTCTCTTCCTTGTTTAATTTATCTTCATCACTTATATCTCTACACAATCTTTCTCTACGAGGTTAGTGACCAATTTTGGTGCTAACACTTTGGTGCTTTCACTGAGAGTTGAATTCTCAGACCTTAAGGATCTGCTTTGAAGCTACTGGATTGAACAAATCCCCCAAAGAAGATCCGACTCATTGATAGGACATCCGTTGATTCTACTCAGAGTTCATACCAATAACTCTACAATGGCGAGACCACGTACCAGGTCAGCTTCTCATAATGCGGATGCCCATGAAACTGCTAGCGTACAACAAGCAGGACCTAGCAATCAACCAGCGATTCCGGGTGTGGGAATTGTCACCCAGGACCAAACTCCAGTTGTCACCAGAATAGAGTTCAATGACTTGATGAGAGAACTCAGGAAAGCAGGAGACAACTAGGAGAGTAGATGCAAGCGAACGCCAACCTGATGGCACAACTCACTCAACAGCAGCAACAGAATGCTGGGGGCAATCCCGCTCCTTATTCCTCATCCGACAGCTCAACTTCCTCTGATGAACCTCCCAGGCACAGACGCTGTAAGACTGAAGCTGCGCGGGCGGGTGCTGCTGTTCAGACAGCTGGAGACCATAACCAAGCCGGGGCTGGAAACCTAGGAACTGGAGTGCAGGTTGAGGCTGGAGGACCAGACCATCAAAACGCTAATGATGTCGAACCTCAAGATGCACGTTTGGCAGACCGCTAGAAGAGGAGGCATCAGCCTGGCCAGTCACGTAGAACCGACTCCAACCTTCCACATTCCATACAAACACCAGACCTGACAGCCATGGTCAGGCAATTGATGAAAGAAAACCAAGGCTTATCGAATGATGATTGGGGAGTATCAAGAAGTCATACTCCATTCACAGACGTTGTGCTGCAGGCCGCGTACCCCAGGAAGTTTAATATGCCTACTATCCCTGCGTATGAGGGAAAGACCGACCCCAGACAGCATGTCATGAGGTATGAGTGGATGATGGATTCAGCTAGAGCAAATGATGCCACCAAGTGTAGATGCTTTCCGATCACTCTATCTGGGATCGCTACTATGTGGTTTACCCGACTTCCTCCGCGGTCCGTATCCAATTTCGAGGAGTTGGCGAAGAAGTTTATTGAGCAGTTCAGAATACACACTACGCGTCCAAAGGACGTAATGTCTCTATCAAGTGTAATCCAAAATCCTGGGGAGTCATTGAAGGAATATTTACAAAGATTCCACGTTGCGGCGACTGAAGTCAGTAATCCCAATGATCATGCAATTCTAATGGCTGTAATGAGAGGTGTGGATCCGGAGTCCGAATTTGGAGACTGGTTGGCAGGGAAACCTCCGACCACACTGGAACGTTTTTACTCAAAGGCACATCAGTTCATAAGAAGAGAGGTGGCTAGGTGGGTAAGGCGAGATAAGGCACCAGGACCTGTCCAAGAGTCCGTGAAAAGCAACATTGCTGTAAAGCAGTCCGGAGACAACTCGGGAAAGGTCCAAGTCAATGTCTAGAACAAGCCTGGGCAGCCTAAGGAGTCCGAAGGAAGAAATCAAGGGAAGAAGAGAGAAGCGGGGAAGTGGAAATCGAGAATTCCAAGCTACAACAAGTATACCCCGCTGAATGCGCCTCTTGAGAACATTTACCTATCTACCTGTAATACTTTTCGGTACAGAAAGCCATGTCCAAAAGAATCAACCGAGGAGCAGAAGCGAACCGGGAAATATTGTCGCTTCCATGAGATTTATGGGCACAATACGGAAGAGTACAGACACCTGCACGACGCTATCGAGAAGTTGATCAGGCAAAAGAAGTTGCAAGAATTTGTGAAGGATCCACAGGAAGGTGGACAGGGAACGTCCAACCCAGGTCGCCCACCAGCTCCGCGTCATCCTGAAGAGCCTGCCCGGACCGTGGGTAGACTAGTCATAAATACAATTATCGGCGGACCTCACCCCGCGGATAAGAATTGGCAAGAGATGGAGCGGTATGCAAGTTCCCTGAAGCATGCAGAGTTTGAGTGCTGTTCGAACGTGGAGGATGGGACCCCTGCTAAGCAGCAACGCGTAATGACGGACGATATAGTGTTCAGAAACAGAGATGCTGATCAAATAGAGGCTCCAACCATCGACCCGATGGTCATATCTGCCACGATCGGACCGGCATATGTGAAAAGAATTCTGATTGATTGTGGAAGTTCTGCCAACATCATCTTCAAGAAGGCTTATGACCAAATGAAGATGGAAACCAAGGACTTGAAACCATCCAAAGCTCGTATACACGGCTTTAATGGTGCAGCGACCGATGTAGTGGGGTATGTTGAGTTACCAGTTGAACTGGGACAAGGCGAGCGTCGGAGGGTGCGAATCCTACCCTTCGTAGTTTTGGATGTGGATTCTCCGTATAATGTTTTCTTGGGCCAACCGGCCCTGGCTGAGTTTAGGGCAGCATTAGCCCCGTGGTGCTTGACTCTGAAGTTCCCAACTGACAAAGGGGTAGGTATTGTTCATGGCGACCAAGCAACTGGTCGTTCCTGTTATGTGGCTGAGCTCCGGGAGGCCTATCGGAGGGAGAAAGGAAAGGTTGTGGACAATCCCGTCTGCATCCTTAACACGGATAATTGACAAGTAGTTCCCGAGCCCTGGCTTGGGCATAATTCTCGGATCTTCAGAGACATAGATCCGAGAGACGACGATGAGAAACCCAGGGAAGAAAAGGCGGCGCCGGCTGAACTAACGGTTGACTTTTCAGTTAGCCAAAGCGACCCTTCGCGAATACTGAAGATCGGATCACATCTTGGCCCCGCAATGACTGAAGACCTTAGTGACTTCCTCTGGGCGAATCTTGATGTTTTCGCCTGGACGCATTCTGATATGTGTGGGATTTCTCCCGCCATCACGAGTCATATGTTGAACATAGACTCGAAATACGTCCCAGTTAAACAAAAGAGGAGAGGAATGGACCCGGAGAGGTCCGCTGCTCTCAGAGAGGAGGTGGACAAACTCAAAGCCAATGGGTTCGTCCGCGACGCCCTCTATCCTGAATGGGTATCGAACCCCGTACTGGTGAAAAAGGCAAATGGGAAATGGAGAACTTGCATAGACTATTCCGATTTGAACAAAGTGTGCCCCAAGGACAGTTTCCCGTTACCAAGGATCGATCAGTTGGTCGACTCCACCGTAGGACATGAGCTGTTATCATTCATGGATGCATACTCGGGATACAACCAAATCCCGACGCATATTCCGGACCAAGAACACACCAGCTTCGTTACAGATGTCGGGCTATATTGCTATGTAGTAATGCCCTTCGGACTGAAGAACGCAGGAGCGACTTATCAGCGTTTGGTGAAACGAATGTTCAAGGACCAGCTTGGTAGGACGATGGAAGTCTATGTGGATGACATGCTCGTGAAGTCACGACAGTCAAACGACCACATTCGAGACTTGGCTGGAATGTTCGACATACTCAGGTATTACGGGATGAAGATCAACCCTCTGAAGTGTTCCTTCGGCGTTGCGTCGGGGAAGTTTTTGGGATTCATCGTCAATGCTAGGGGAATTGAAGCTAACCCCGAAAAGATCCAAGCTATTCGAGATGTGCAAGTACCCAGGACTATAAAACAGGTACATAGCTTGAATGGAAAAGTAGCTGTGCTAAGTCGATTCATATCCAGGGCAACTGACAAGTGCATCCCTTTCTTTGATATAATAAAGAAAGGGAAGAGGAACTTCGAATGGACGTCTATTTGTGAAGAAGCATTCCGGGATCTGGTGAGGCATCTGCAGAGTCCACCAGTGCTGTCAAAACCAGTAGACCATGAGATGCTGTACGTATACTTGGCTGTATCCCCGAATGCGATAAGTGCGGCTTTAGTCCGCGAGGAGGACCGGATCCAGAAGCCGGTGTATTATGTTAGCAAGCGCTTAACGGGGGCAGAAAGAAATTACCCTAAAATCAAGAAGTTGGCCTATTGCTTGGTGATTGCATCACGTAAGCTACGCCCATATTTTCAAGCGCACTCAATCAGTGTTTATACCGATCAGCCCCTGTGGCAGGTACTCCAACGACCAGAAACTTCCGGAAGACTGCTAAAATGGAACATCGAGTTGAGCCAGTTCGATATCGTCTACTTGCCACGAAGGGCCATACAAGGACAAGCACTAGCAGATTTCATCGCTGAGTTTACCATACCCATAGAACCAGATAATCATGACGTCACTACCCCTGTTCGTTGGAGATTATACACTGATGGGGCATCAAACGACCGTTGCTCCTGCGCGGGTGTAGTTCTTATAACTCCGGAAAATCGATCAATCTGTTATGCTTTGAAGCTTGATTTCCCAGCTACAAATAACGAAGCAGAATATGAAGCACTGATTGTTGGGTTGAAGCTCATCAGAGAACTCGGGATCAAATCAGTTGAGATCTTTTGTGACTCACAGTTGGTGGTTTACCAAGTACGGGGAGATTACCAAGCAAAGGGACAAAAGCTTGCTCCGTACCTAGTTCAGGTTCAAGAACTACTGTCAAATCTTGAGCGTTATGACATTTCGCATGTCCCGCGTGAACAGAATAAAGAAGCCGACTTGTTGGCTAAGTTTGCAAGTACAGGCGACGCGCAGCAAATGGGATTGTATCCCGTTGAGGCCTTGCACACCCCGAGCATAGACGAGATGAAAGTTGATTGTGTATTGGAAACGGAAATCGAGAATGAATCGTGGATAACTCCGTTCAAACTGTACCTGACAACCGGGGCTTTAGCAGAAAAAAGGAGCAAAAGACGTCAGATCCTTCGAAAGGCCGCGCGATACGTGATGCAGGATGGATTAATGTATCGAAAAGGGTTCTCAGTCCCCTTATTACGGTGCATCGCTCATGACGAGACAAAGCGAGTCCTGAAATAGGTTCACGAAGGGGAATGTGGCGACCATACCGGGGGGCAAACACTAGCAAAAAAGATCCTCCGCTATGGATACTACTGGCCGACCGTGAATCGGGACGCTGCAGACTACGCAAGGAAATGTGACAAGTGTCAAAGATATGCGAAAATCCCGAGGACTCCATCGACGGAACTCACGCAAATGGTTATTCCCTGGCCATTTGCAATCTGGGGAATCGACATAATCGGCTCTTTGCCTATATCCAAAGGTGGTGCGAAATACGCGATAGTTGCAGTCGACTATTTCACAAAATGGGCTGAGGCAGAACCCTTGGCCACAATCACCTCTAAAAAGGTCTTTAACTTCGTTGTACGAAGCATTATATGCCACTTTGGTCTTCCTCGCACCATCATTACAGACAACAGGACACAATTTGAAAGCAGAGAGTTCAAAGAGTTCTGTTTAAAGTATGGCATCGAGAAGAAGTTCGCCGTCGTTGCACACCCAAAAGCTAACGGACAAGTCGAGGCCGTTAATAAAATAATCAAGTCAATACTGAAGAAGCGTCTGGAGAAAGTCGGAGGCAAGTGGGTAGATGAACTTCCGACGGCATTATGGGCTTATAGAACTACCCACAAGTCCGTGACCGGCCACACTCCATTTTCCTTGGCATACGGCTCTGAAGCCGTTATACCCGTGGAACTTGAAGTTCCATCGCACCGGGTGACATATTATGATCCCAAGATGAATCAGGACCTCTTGTTGGAATCACTAGATTGTATCGATGAAAAACGCGAAGAGGCCGAATTAAGGGCCGCAGCACATAGGCACCGAGTCAAGCGTTACTACGACGGCAGAGTCCGCCAAGGATATTTGATGTGGGTGATCTCGTTTTGAAACGAGTTTTCTCAGTACCTTCGCGTATGAATCCCAGCTGGGAAGGTCCGTACGTCATTGAACGGAAGCTTGGAGAGGGAACGTTCAAGCTAGCGACCGTTGATGGCATGACACTCCCCCGGGCGTGGAACAGCGAGCATTTGCGACATTATTACATTTAGTATGTTTCTTTCCTGTTTTAGGCACAGTTATTTCATGTATGTTTTCATTCCGTCGCAACTTAGTTTCCTTTTAACTACGTAATCGAGCAGTTTAGTTGTTTTTCATTAATAAAGGCTTGAAGCCGTATTTTCCACGAATTACTAATGTTTCTATATCTCATAGTCGGGTGATGAATTACTAGAACTACATTATCCTGTACGATACACGAAACTCATATAAACGATTTCAAATCTCCGAATCCCCAGAGCGCGGACCGGAGTACTCTAAGTCCCTAGAGCGCGGACTAGAGTATAAACAATTTCAAATCTCCAAAATCCCCAGAGCGCGGACCGGAGTACTCTAAGCCCCAGAGCGCGGACTAGAGTATAAACGATTTCAAGTCTCCAAAATCCCCAGAGCGCGGACCGGAGTACTCTAAGTCCCCAGAGCACGGACTAGAGTATACACGATTTTAAATCTCCAAAATCCCCAGAGCGCGGACCAGAGTACTCTAAGTCCCCAGAGCACGGACTAGAGTATAAACGATTTCAAATCTCCGAATCCCCAGAGCGCGGACCGGAGTACTCTAAGTCCCCAGAGCGCGGACTAGAGTATAAACGATTTCAAATCTCCGAATCCCCAGAGCGCGGACCGGAGTACTCTAAGTCCCCAGAGCGCGGACTAGAGTATAAACGATTTCAAATCTCCAAAATCCCCAGAGCACGGACCGGATTACTCTAAGTCCCCAGAGCGCGGACTAGAGTATAAACGATTTCAAATCTCCAAAATCCCCATAGCGCGGACCGGAGTACTCTAAGTCCCCAGAGCACGGACTAGAGTATAAATGATTTCAAATCTCCAAAATCCTCAGAGTGCGGACCAGAGTACTCTAAGTCCCCAGAGCGCGGACTAGAGTATAAACGATTTCAAATCTCCGAATCCCCAGAGCGCGAACCGGAGTACTCTAAGTCCCCAGAGCGCGGACTAGAGAATAAACGATTTCAAATCTCCAAATCCCCAGAGCGCGGACCGGAGTACTCTAAGTCCCCAGAGCGCGGACTAGAGAATAAACGATTTCAAATCTCCAAATCCCCAGAGCGCGGACCGGAGTACTCTAAGTCCCCAGAGCGCGGACTAGAGTATAAATGATTTCAAATCTCCGAATCCCCAGAGCGCGGACCGGAGTACTCTAAGTCCCCAGAGCGCGGACTAGATTATAAATGATTTCAAATCTCCGAATCCCCAAAGCGCGGATCGGAGTACTCTAAGTCCCCGAAGCACGAACTAGAGTATAAATGATCTGAAATCTCCGAATCCCCAGAGCGCGGATCGGAGTACTCTAAGTCCCCGGAGTGCGGACTAGAGTATAAATGATCTCAAATCTTCGAATCCCCAGAGCGCGGATCAGAGTACTCGAAGTTCCCAGAGTACGGACTAGAGTGTAAACGATGCGAACCTCCGAATCCCCTGAACGCGGATCAACTTACTCTAAATCCCTGGAGCGCAGATTTGGAAGAAAGTCCAAGTACTCGAGAAATGTGGAGCAAGAAGTATGCCACGTCTGGAAATGTTTGAACAACACGAGAGTGGACTGGGAGATAATGCAACTCATAAGAACTTGAGTTATGACTACAGTTAGTCAGCGAACCAAAGAAAAGCAAGAGAATCATTCAAACAAAAAAGAAACTAAACTTCATTCAATAGTTCAAAATGTGGTTACACAGTTATCCCTCCAAAGTTTGGAGTCAAGAACCTATCTATACTAACTACAGAGACAAAAGATAAAATTAATTACAAGACTTAAGTAAGGAACTCGTTGAACGAGTGTAGCGATTATTTCTTCGGTTTCTTCTTCTTGTCTTCTTTTATTTTTCCGACGACTCCTCTCCCTCACGCTTTTTCTTGGATTTCTTACTCACTAAAGAAGCGGAGTCAGGAGTAGGAGATGGAACATCCAGTGGTTTAAACCTGCCCGGGAGAATGATTTTTAGAGGTCTGTTCCACGGGTCGGTAAGTTCCAGTATTTCAGGTTCGACTTTGACCTTGACCTTTTTCTTCTCCTCTTCGGCGAGGCGTTCCTTCATGCTCACCTTTGAGGTATGCTCGGAGGCGCCGGTGATTTCGATTTCATCGCTCCCTTCAACAGGAGACGAAGTGTCAAGCTTGTCATCATCTAGCGCCCCGATCACTTGAGCGTCAGGACCAGGAGTTACTCCCGCGTGAGCCACATCGCTTGTTTTCTCTGCCTCCTCCTTGGCGTCATCGCTCCTCGGAGTTGGCTCGGGATCAGAGCAGCCTGCATGAAAACATAAAAAATGAACATTAGAACGAATAAATGCTGAAAAATAACAAGATCCTTTGACTTCTAGAAAAGAAGAGTTTCCTACCGGGTTCTGGTTGGCTATCGGTTGTGCGTGGGGTTTCACCCTCCAGGATAGGAGATAACACGTGAACGCCAAGCCCGGGATCTTCAGGATCATAGTCGGCATGCTGCTCGAACGGGTCAAGTGTCGGCCGACCGGCCGGTTGAACAGCGGGAGGAGCAGCAATATGAGGAGCCGTAGTCTCAGCCCCAAACGGGCCAGCTTCATCACTTTTCTCTTTTGGAAGGGGAGAGCCTTTGTTATAAAGCGCCAAAGCTGCGGATAAATCCGCTGGCTCATTCCCCCTAAGGAACTCCTTCACCAAGGCATCCTCATCGACCTCTTCAGAGCCCGACTCGATTTTCCTAATCTTCACCAAAGTTTCCCATGCCTCAGCTAGGGATTCGAGATAGCCATCGCCCAAGAATGTCAAGTCACGGTGCATAAGGACGCAGGCTCCATACTCAGCAATCAACGGGTCAAACATGCACTTGACCTCTTCCCTGCCGGCTTCTGCGGCCGCCTCGAGGCGAGAATCAATCTCCTCTGCAGCTTTTCTTTTGCCCTCCTCACGGGCTTCGTCCTTCATTTTTTCAACCCCGGCAAGTTCGTCATCGAGCTTCATTTTCAGGAGTCGAGTAGCAACGATTTCATCACAGTATCGTTGTGACTCTTCTTGAGCAGCTACTTTGTCCTCCTTCTCCTTGGAGAGTAATTCTTTCAGCTCTCTGACTTGAATGACGAGTGCGTCCCTTTCTTTTTGGACAGAGTCTTTTTCTAGGGCGAGGGCACCGCTGCGCTGGACTGCTTCATCAAGTTCCTTCTTGTGAGCCATCTCTAAGCGAGTAGCTGCCTCAGTAGTATCTTTTGCGCTTTGCTCAGCGACTTCCAGCTTCGACTTATACAAAGCGAGCTCTTCGTCTTGATGCTTGATGATGTTCTTGTCACAGCCAGCCTCCAATTTCAGACGATCAATCTCATATTGACGCTCAACAGACACCTCCAAAATCTTTTCAACCAAGTGAACGAACGCGTCATGTTGAACATAGACGTCGTTGTTACAGGCAATGGCACTCTGCTTCACGTGCCCAGGAATATGATGGATAGCTGGGAGGAATTTCAGACCATCAAAGCAAATTTTTGGAAATTTGGCCTTAAGATCGACCATCTTTTCTGCTACAGTTGGATCAACCACGGGAGTAGGGGGAGGAGGCCTTGGAAGTTCTGCTCTTTTTCGTTGCTCCCGAATTTGCCTCATACTCGACGAACCAGAGTGTTGTTCTCGAGGAGCATCGGGTTGGGACCCCTTCTGTAAAGACTTCTCTCTATCCGGCTCAGTTGGAGGGAGAGGATCACGGGACTGAGAAGATTGGGAATATGCCTTCTTACGATGAGACGAATCGCGGGGACGGTTGTCTCTATCTTCATAATCATCTCTATCCTTGCGTCTGCCCGAACCTGAATCCCGTTCGCAATGATGAAATACGGAAGAGCCGTGAAGGCGATCGAATCCGTGAGAGCGCCCCATGTCACCTACAAAGAATAGAGATAACAACGAGTTAAGAAAGATCCGAGAAACAAGAAAAAACTTGAAGTGTATGATGGAATGCGTATGTACGTGTGTGTCCTAGTGTTCCCCCCGACGGACCAGTTCTTTTGTCTTTACTAATCGGAGTATTGTCTTCCTGGACTGGTAGTTGAACTCCCGCATTACCTCTAGCGGACGAAGAAAACTTGAGGGATTCAGGATCGTCAAACCCGTAATTAAGTATATCGTCGGGGATAGAAAGATTCGACAAACCCCTTAGAGAACTCTCCAGGTGCTGTGAGGAAGCCTCTTTCTCTGGCGGGATAGGCATATCTTTTGTAGTGCCGCCAACTTTCTCCTTCCGAATATTGTATTTTAACCTCTTCTTTCCCTTCGAAGGGGAGGATGACGTTTCAATGTCATGAACTTCGACCGCCGGATTCCAAGCGGGACCCACATTCTTGCCTTGGGTCTCAGGAGCTTCGTCCTCTTTGCACTCACCTTCTTCGTGCGTATCGGGAGTGCGGCGTGATGACGATCCGGCCTATTTTTTCCCTTTACCAGATGCTGGTATGGGAATGGAGACGCCCTCCGGGAGGCTAATCCGACGACCTGGGGCTAGCAAGCCGGACCTTGATAATGATTCATTCGAAATGATGGTTCGGACGTCTCGTTCCTCGGCAGGAAGAGCTCTGATGGCATCAACGGCCTCAGAATATCCTCGACCCTCCGGACGCGGGTTGATACCTGAAAAGATGAAACGAGGAATTAGAAAAAGCATGACTCCAATCAAACGTGAATGATGACTCAAAAAAGAGACTTACTGCCTTCAACCCATCTCCTCGCAAAACCAGGAGGGCAACGCACGTAGAACCATTCCTGTTTGTACAGGGCGAATTTACTGCATGCTCCTATCAAGATTTGGCATTTGTGGTACGGCTCGAGGAACATGAAGGAAGGACTGTCTTTCCGTTTCTTGATCATATAGATGTATCTGATGTCGCCAGAGGTTGGAGGTCTAGAGAAGACGACCATAAAGAGTAGATAGGTCCCGTATAGAAACGCGTGACCGTTCGGATGCAGCTGCGACGGAGCAATGTCGATGTACTGCAACACGTCCCGGAGGAATAAATTAAACGGAGGCACGCTGCCCATCCAACACATGAACTTGTTGCATGTGATATATCCTACTGGGGGCAAGTGAGGACGATCGTGTCGCGAAGGGACTCACACATCGGCAAAAGGAAGCCCGTGAATGCAGCATATCCATCGAAGTGTGGCTTCATTGATCTTCGAAGCTTGTGAATCGATCGGATTGTCTAAAAGAATTGTTGCCTCCAAGGCATCGGGTGCTAAGTTATGGGCAGGGGAAGTCGACGGATTTGAAATATCAGTGGCTCCTTGCCTTGATGACGGCCCAGGCCTTTCAGAAATGGTGGCGGAGCTAGACTTCATAGACATCCCCAATAAATAATGAATCTGTTTAAGTGCCTGCGAGAACTATACTTGAAAAACGTTGAACGTTAGAGTTAACAACACGAATATTCCCCCCACGTGATGTGTGAACTAGTGCAAGCAATTGTGTACAAGCAATAAGAATCTAGAGATTTCAAAGAAATAAAAATGTGCTTCGAATCGTCGCCTTCAAAGACCGTCATCGCTGACCGTCTCATAAAGCCCGCCTTGTGGTGATTACAGTTTCAAATTCAGAAAACGAATGTTAATCTAAGTTCAGATTTATGTCTACTAAAGCTAGGGAGTTAATGATCCGGGTCAGTTTCATGTTATAGTGTGCTTAGGTCCAAGTCCTTGGTTTGCTATATGAATAGGCAAGGTTAATGAGTGTTCGGCCTAGTTCCTGCTCGGCTAAAGGTATTGTTTGGCATGTTCGGTTAAGTTTTGTCCGGCCAAGACAGGTTTCAACATTCACAAACGTTCGGCATTCATGTGGTTCGGCATTTATGGTGTTCGGCGTTTGTGTTGTTCGGCATTTATGATGTTCGTCGTTTGTATTGTTCTGCATTTATATTGTTAGTCATTTATGTTGTTTGGCATTTATACTGTTCGGCACCCATGGTGACTCGGCATTTGTGACTGTTCGAAAAAGCATCATTCGGCCAAAATCTTGTTCGGTCGGGACCACATTCGACATCCTATTTGGCTCATACTCCCTCAACATCCTTCCATTGCACTACCCGACATATGACGAATCGTGTCGAGCTAAGGTTGCACCGAGCGCCAACGCTCGAACACACCGTCCTCTACAGCGACCTCATTCCCCCTTTTTCTTCCTCCATCCACACCGAACCACGAGGACGAATCGTTTGGTGAGTCGCACCGAACCGTCCTGTTCGGCATTCTAACCAACTCCTACCTTCCTCCACATCATCTGGCCCTAAAAATCCACACAACACCTATCAATTTATGAACTCGAGTTTCGTGTTGAAACCCCTTTGTGGATTTAGTTAGAGGGATTGTTACCTAGTTAATAGATCACGACTTGGAGAAGTTTGGAGTTGAGGCCGCGGTTTTGATTAGCGCCGAATAGGTTAGGAAGAGTTGTTAAGTCTTTGAAGGTTGTTAACAGGCGAGTTTCTCGAAAACAAGATAGGAGAAGTGAGTGTGAAAAGAGAAGGAGGAAGAAGGCCTCGACTTTTATAGGACAGAAGGAGAAGTCGTAAAGGCTATACTCGGTGGAACCGGTCAAAGCCATAGTGTTCGGCATCGGAATACAAAGTCGTTCGGCATGAGGAGCATTCGGTTTCAACTGCTTCGTTCGGCATCTATACCACGCTCGTCATACACCTCCACCACTGATATTCTCAAGAAAGCATCTCCAAGGAGAGTTAACCTAGATTCGAAGCAAAGTACGGGGGATATGCAATTCAAAGCGTATCACGATTCAGCCACGTAATACACTTTGGAGGGCAAGTGTTTCCGGGAGATTTGACTAGGCAACTAGTGCTCGGCATCAGGTAGCACTCGGCATCTCATAGTACTCGGCGTAATACTCGGCATCTCATAGTACTCGGCGTAGTACTCGGCATCCATGGTACTCGGCATCAAGGAGTACTCGGCATCTCATAGTACTCGGCGTAGTACTCGGCATCTAGAAGTACTCGGCGTAGTACTCGGCATCTAGAAGTACTCGGCGTAGCGCTCGGCATCTAGAAGTACTCGACATAGCGCTCGGCATCCAGTGGAACTCGGCATCTAGGAGTACTCGGCGTAGTACTCGGCATCCAGTGGAACTCGGCAACAGGAGTACTCGGCGTAGTACTCGGCATCCAGTGGAACTCGGCAACAGGAGTACTCGTCATAGTACTCGGCATCCAGTGGTGTTCGGCATTAGAAGGCGTTCGGCATATATGACTGCTCAACATGGCAGTATCGTTCGGCCGGAAGGCACATTAGGCCAAGGAGGATCATTCGGCCAGAGGGATCGTTCGGCCAGAGAGCATTGTTCGGTCAAGCACATCAGACATACCGTTCGGCTTCGACTAACAACCATTCCATCCCACACACCAAACATACCGTTCGGCATAGAAAGGGTGGTTCGGCATCATTGTGTTCGGCCTACCTGGTTCGGCATACAGCGACCACTATACTTAGGCTAGAGTGTTCGGCCACCAAGCCCACCTGGGAAGTCCAGCCCATCTTTGTCTATAAATAGAGGGGCAGGGTCACAGTGAAAAGGGATCTTTTTGGAGAACACGGGGGAGACTCTGCCATTTTTGAGACTCATCTTCTCTACTTACCAACTTCATTCAAGCATTTGATTCACGAATTGTATTTCTAATCAACTATTAAGAAGATCAATAATGTTTAACCTTAAAGTGGACGTAGGCAATTACGCTGAACCACTATAAATTTGGTGTTCTTACTTTCTGCATTTAAATTAGCATTCTCTTCCTTGTTTAATTTATCTTCATCACTTATATCTCTACACAATCTTTCTCTACGAGGTTAGTGACCAATTTTGGTGCTAACAACTCTCAACATGTGAAGTAGAATATATCTCTACTGCTTTAGCATATGAACAAGTTATCTAAATGTAGCAAAATATTCGAAATCACGGAATCATTCTTCAAAAATCTTCAATTTATTTTGATAATACAAGTGTCATAAACTTATCAAAGAATCTGATAAATCATTCCCGTACCAAGCACATTGATATTCGTCATCATTTTCTACGTGACAATGTTGAAAAAGATGCAACATCACTCAATTCCGTATTCTCTGAAAATCAAATAGCAGACATATTTATTAAACCTCTAAATGAAAACATTTTCATCAAGTTACGTCATGAACTTGGTATTGTAACTCTATAAGATTTAAATTAATAAAATAATATAAATGTTTTCTATTAAAACTTTTTAAACTACTACTCAGAATATTAAATAAGCTATTCTTAGAAAATTATTTAGTAAAAATAAAAATAATAAAACTATTTACTACCATAAATAAATGTTTAACTTTTATGTGGTTAAACTAATATAAGCCTTATATTTATTTACTAAATATATCATTATAGTTTGTATATATATACCGAGCTTTTATAAATAAAAATACCAATAAAAATATTTTTCTTGTAAACCTCCTTAAAAACTTCTAAATATCTTCGAACAACAATTTAACCTATTCATCAATTGATTATAGCTCATCTTCTTTTAAAAGCTCATATTCATCAAAAACAACTCCTCTTTCAAATAAATCTTCTTCACTAAAGATTGTTCCATCACCTACATACTACACTAGTTACTCTCCAAAAGGAAAGAAAATCAAACGTTTAATTAACTTTGCATCATCATCTACGAATAACTAAATTGATGAAATTCATCACTATCAGTAAGAAATGATGAGAGTTCATAAAGAAATATACTATGAACTGTGCAGACAAGGAGCATATCTTAATTTTCTGGAAAGATATATTCTGGCAATTTGTGGACATTCACCAACAATGAATAGTATATGCAAAAACTCTCCTCATCTAACAGAAACTCCTGTTAAAAATTTTGACTTAACTTCAAGAAATTCTAGAGAGCGGGGCCACCAAACGAAGATTGGAATCCCACTCCAGTTCATAAAAATAGATGGACTCTGCTTATTCCTTTGAATGAGAAACTAAAATTGAACCAAACTCATGGGAACTGTTTCTTGCCGAAGAGTCTGATCCTAGTGAAGAAAAATAAAAAAAATATAATTATCGTCTAGTTAACTTTTCATATTTAATTTATATATAAACAGTGTGTTTGATTACAACCTTATTGAAAGAAATAATTTTATCATACACAGACACGATACAATAAAACACAATAGAAGTTCCAAAGCAAAATATGAACAACTCAAAACTTTGAAAAACTAAAATTTTTAAAAGTGACAACAGGTTCAGTCGATTGAATACCCTAGTTCAATCGACTGAACGAGAGCAAATAAATAGCAGGAACACAAATTCAGTCGATTGAAACAAGAAACCAGTCGACTGAAAAAGGCTAAATTTACACTAGAAACTTTCGAGATAGATTTCTCTGTAATTTAGTCGACTGGTTTTGTTATTTAGTTGTCTGGTCGCGTAAAATCCTTTTTTCAAACATAAAACGACAGGTCAATGTACACACCTTTTGAGTTATCTACCCATTCACATCATTTACACTTGTTTAAACCTTATACACTGACTTCACTACACCTTTACTCATTTATCACCTACTCCAAAAAGCAAAACAAAATTAAAAAATTCTCTCAGCTCTCCCCACTACAAATCAATGGCACCAAAGAAAAGAAATGATTGACCTTCATCATCAGCAAGTGAATCATCCAAAGCTCTTATCTACAGCTGGCTCTACAATGATGTGGTTGTTCATCGCTTTAACAATATGAAAGACATGCGAGTCTTTGAGGGATCTTTCATCAAGTTTTAAGATTTTGATGGATACAATATTCGGCCATTTGCACAAGCTAATGAGATTGATTCCCTAATCAACTATAATGCGAATAATCTAAAAAATTATCCGCTTTTGGTAAAAATCTTTTATGCTAATCTTAATCTTGATAATTATAAACAACAAAACAGTGAGGATATCATTTGGATTTTAGTTCATGGAGTTAGAATTGTTTTACCCATTCAGCGAATAGGAATGATTTTACATTATGCTTCGGATGGCGAAGATTTATACACCATTGAAGTAAACATGCTAGAGCGTGACAAGATAAGTCATAGGTTCTTGTCGATGATCTTGTAACCTTAAAAGCTAAATATTTGTGTCCAAAAGCTAGAATAATGCATCGGGTTCTCACTCTCTAATTAATACCTAAAACCGGTAGTTATGAAATTATTAATAAACAAATTTACTAACGTCTTTATGCCTTATGGGGTGCAGTTCATGTAAATTGATCTAAGGCAATCGTGGATGAAATTGGGTCGTTTCATAATCGTAATGCCAAAACTATTCATTATGGTGAATATATAATGAGGATCACAATGAATTTTCAAGTCAATATTCCCGATATTGAATATACCATGGTTGGTTGCCTCAACTCCAAAACTTTAAGTCTCATATCACTTAGACTAAGACTTGAACACCATAACATCATTTCTTTTGAACAATGGCAACCAAATAAAGCTTTCGGACATCCACAACCACCTAAACCAAGAGCCTCTTCCTCCCAAACACAACATGTTGAAGAAAGCAACGATGATGAAATACAAGAGGTTACAGTAGAAACAAGTGTTAGGCAATCTTATGCTATCCTCTCTCGTAACCAAAGCAAAATTGACCATCGATTATCTCGGGTTGAAAGCACGGTTACTAGAATTGATAGTAAGCTCGATAAAAACAAGAGCTTCATGAACAAAATATAGGATAAACTATCTTGCACCTCATCTACATCCCATGCATCTCCTTTGCTATCAAAAGAAGCTTCTACAAACTGGGAACATTTAACATGGACCATGGAGGAGGAGGAAGATGATAACGATGAAGAAGTTAGTGAGACTAGTCAGAGTCATGGTTTCTAGGCATGGTGAGCTCATTCCCTATTTCTATCCTTACTTTTGCTCTCTCTACTTTTGGGAGGTGACCTTGTTAAAAGCTTGTTGGTTGATGTGGTTTAGGCTCTTGTGCTTGTGACATTGAGTTGTTTTTTGGCAATGTGGTAGGTAGTTTCGTTGGTGTGATGTTATTTTTTTGTTTAAAACTATGTGATAGTTTGTGTTATGCGATATCTTTTTTCAGTACTATGTTCTGTTGTGATAAGTGACGTTCTGTAACAATTTGGTAAGAATTATGTTCGTTATGTGAAATATTATGTATGATAGAAATATTTTGTTATGCTATGTTCTTCTAAACATATTTGTGTTGGTTTATACATTTATGCATGTATACTATAATGTTATACCCTTATAAATATTTATATTACTCCTATTTGATACCTATTTCTTTTTTATCGATGACAAAGGAGGAGAAAATTATACGACCATATCGATAAGGAGGTATATACTTAGGGAAGGATTATCTGTTATTCTATTTTATAATCTTAACTTGTATAGTTGTTATCATCAAAAGGGGTAGAATATAAGTACCTCATATTTTGGTACCGGCAACTATGCAAGAAAGTATTACGTATATTATCAATATTTGTAGGAACTTAGCTATTCAAAGAAATCTACATGACAAAAACAAGACAATGATGACGCAAAACTATAATATCAGTCATAGAGTATATACATGTTAAAAAATCTCTTCGAAATGGTATACACACTTACACATAATCGACATATATTCTAAGTATTAACAATAAAAAGAAACGGTTTTATGTCGACTAAATCGACCAATTCAGTTGACTAAAAACACTTAATATACCATATTTACAAACAGAATTCAGTCGACTAACTAAACATATTTAGTTGACTGAATCACATGTTTTTTACATTGATTTCTTTCAGGATAAAATTCCCCATCATTTAGTCGACTGAATTTTTGTGTTTAGTCGACTGAATGTCGTAACTGCCATTTTTTAATTTAAATTTCTGAAGTGATTCTCTTCTCCACGAATAGTCACTTCTCTTAAAACAATGGCTACAACTCTTCCATAAGATTATATCACTTCGCAAATAGTTGCAACCATTCATTTTCTATATAAAGCAATCTCCATTCTTGAATTTAAAACTTAATCTACTGCTTTCTATTTTCAAGCACTTTTGAATTCACTGATCATTCAAATTATTCATTTGCTTTCTATTTGATCACTTGATCTTTTAAGACTATCTCTATAGTGATCAATATACTTACATTTATTCACAAACACACATCATACCATCAAGAAAAAAATTATAGGAAGGTTGTAAGCATTGGCTCATTCATGCTATTCAAAGAGCATACAAAGTCATAACCTCAACTATTTATAATAGTCGAAGTCATGTTGGAGATCTTCAGGCATGAAGTCCTGTTCGGTTGCTCAAGCGGTCTGTAATAACTTTCCTCCAAGTTAAGTGAGGGTGTTTGTTAGTTAATTCCAGAAATAGTTTGGGGTTGAAATAGAATGGGAGTTCGAATCAGTATAAAAATCTCTTGTGCATTTTACTTTATTATTTTTATTTCTTGCTATTTTTATACAAGTTTTAAATTAGCAAAATTATTCATATTACTCGATCCATAACGACTTTCAGATAATATATAATACAACACATAATTCAACAAAATGATAATGTTTAGCCCACTATATACATACATCATAATATACATATCACTAAGGCTACAAAATGCATATGGGTTGTATCATCTTACATATACCACTTGCCTCCAAAATCCACAATTCCATATATGCTACTGGGTACCTGCACTTGAAATACCTCGCGACCCTGACCCAAGTATTATAATGATACACGGGTCAGACTATATCTATATGATATGATAGTAGAAACCCAAGCATGTATCTATGGATATAAGTACAAGCCAACAATCCAAGTAATTTATAGAGTGGAGTAATATATCTTATATTCATTAATATATTTTGTAATCACAATCATATATCAAAATAAACATAAATCACATATATAATAACTCTAACCCAGTGGTGACGAGAATTGATTATACGACAGACACAAGGTACCAAGTAGAGCACTATATCAACATGTGAAGCTAATGGTTATCTGCTTACTCTTTGAGCATACGAGTTATCCATCGAGATCGGCTCCTAATACTCAAATGAGGGTATAAATAGTATATATCCATCAATCACCTCGTTAGAACAAGACAAGAGACTGGTAGTTAACCGCCTGCTCTAGGAATGCATAGGTTATCTAGCCGGATCTATTCCTACAGTCTACCGTTACCTCTCGGTAATCGTAACACATACCACCTATTTCTCGAAAACGTGAAGCATCCAGTCATAACTCGGTCCTATCTCCTATGGAAATGGACTACCATGCCTAGGTGACACAGGGGTTAAGGGTTAACAACCCGGATGTAAAAGCTATAGCATGTCACAGATCTAAGGCACAACCCCAAGATTAGGCTGCTAGCCTAATCTGATTCTCCCCACACCAATACCCAGGTGTACATAATGATAGATAAACACATAGTACTTATATATATGTAGGTTACCTAGCTCAACACCATGAGCATCACCTCACGTAAGTATATCCTCTATTTCCTTATTCTCTTCACGATAGTGCTAATTACTTACAATGAATAATCGAATAAATATCACAATGGTGTCCCATACCACCGTATGATACTTAGATAATAATTCATTGCTCATAAACTACACTCGATCACCACATATCTTCTACGAAACAAGTCCATTGAATAACCAGAGGAATATTACTAAAAGTCACATACTAGTCGGTATTATAACTCTGTTTATTACAAATTCCACGTTGCACATAATATCCTAATATATATATATGTATGATTTATAAATAATATATTTTATTTTAATTATGTTAATTTTATTCCCATTTTATTAACCAATTGATTGATTAATAATTAAATTATTGTTACTTACACGTTTTCTAATTATACCCATTTTAATATATATATATATATATTTAGATTTATAATATTTTCAATATAGTTATAGTTTTGATATTTTATTAAATTTTTTAACATAAACAATATAAATTAAAATCCCAAGTTTAATTGTGCATTTATATAATTGGAACACCCCTAATTTTAGTTTAACATTATTCAGGATATTCAATAGGATAGATTAAATAAAATAATGTAGATGGTTAAGAAGAATGAAACTTGGTAATTACCAAGGTTGTGCCTTAATAAATTAATTAATAAGATTGTTTTGAAAAACTTAACACATAAGAAAATATATGAGAAGGGAAAAATAGGTAGACCCATCTTTTAATCCTTAAACCCTTTCTTTTTCATATCATTCTAATTTTACTCACACAAAAGACAACCAAAAGAAAAACATAAGGAGGTCGGCCATAACCTAGGGGAAAAGGAGATGAAATCAAAGGAGATTCATAAGATAAAACTAGGGAAACTAGAGCAACATCAAATCTCAACTCCAACATCAAATTTAAGTGAATAATTGCTAAAACCATCACTTTTATCTTTTGTTTAATTCAATTATGGATAGTACCCGAAAATATCTTGTTTGATCTGCCAATTTATGGTTGTATACTCATTGTTCAGATAGAACAATGATTTATGAAATTTTATGGAATTATTTGAAGGGGTTTTAAGGGTAAACCTAAGTTTTTATTTATCCCCTTAAACTCTCGGGTACTAATTTGAGTAGGTCGGGAATAATGGATTTCAGGTTTCCAATAAGACGAATAAGCTTTCGGAGATATGTAGGTGGCAATCTAGCTATTTAAGAGTTTATATCTATTCTGTTGTGTGGTTGATTCTATCTGTATGGATGTAATGGCAAGTTATATAATTGCCAGGTGTTAGACTCTAATCAACCAAGGAGGAAATCTTCATATGCCGCTCTTGGAGTATTTTGTAATATTTATATTTTCTCTGAATGTGGGATTGCTAATGAGATTATGTAATGAATATGAAATGTTCTTTATAAAATGAAATACGAAAGTTGGCTATTAAATCATGTTTAATATTTTACATATTCACGTGCTTCTGATTATTTATATGATTAACATAGCCGCATTTTATCACTAGAAATTAATACTATAGATGATTGCAGCATCCGTAGCACTTAGTTTCGAGCCTCAAAATGGGGGATGTCATAAGTTGGTATTGCTGCATAGGTTTATGTAAAAGTTAAAAGGTTAAAAGATTTTGAAAACATAATCCTAACGAATCATAGAATGAGATTGGGGTATGGGATAACGCTACAGTAATGTACTTGTATTTTCTATATACAAGTATGCATTCTATCTCTATTCTCCCCTCTCTCTTAGACTGTTCTTCTATATCTTATTAAGGCTCGTATGCAAATTACGAGAAAGCTAGGTATGGAAGCAAAAAACAGAAGAGTGAATCTAGGTGGTCGAAGCACTATAACCAACGGAAATGTTCAACCCAACACCAAAAGGAAGCAAGGTCGATAGGCAAATGCTAATCAAAACGCAAATGCTAATGTTGGTGCTGGAACCTCACCAGTAGATATGGGGACTATGTATTAGTTCTTCGTTAATCCAATGCAAGCTGGAGCAGTTGTAGGAGTAGTTGGAGGTAATGCTGCTAATGCGGGAAGAGTTAATCCCACAGTGCCAGTTGGCAACAACTATGCCAAGCTGAGCCGAGATTATACTAGTCTTGGTGGGAAGCCTTTTCTTAGGACTGAAGATGCTATAGAAGTAGAGAACTTGTTGTTGCATTGTGAGGTAATTTTTGCTGATTTGAGTTTAAATGACGAGCAGAAAAAGGGATTGGCTTCGAGACAATTGCAAGGTGCTGCATTACTTTGGTGGAATGGGGTGACTGTAGGGGTACTAAAGGAGGAAATGATTTGGGTAGAATTTCTAAGGAGATTTGAGGAAAGATTTTTATCCGAGGTAGTCAATTCAGTCCTGCTCAGGAAGTTCATGGAAATGGAGCAAGGGCAAATGTCACTGTTGTAATACTCTATTAAGTTTGATGAACTGTCCAGATATGGATATGCCACTATTGATAACGTTATCAAGAGGAATGAGAAGTTTATTCGGGGGTTGAGGCCGGAGATTTCTAGGGCAACTATGCCACATCTTAGGGATCCATCAAATGTTGTGGTGGAAATAGCTATTAGGAATGAGGAGATGCTTTCTACTTTTGGAAAGGAGAAGCCAGTTGGAATCCAGTGTTCTTAAAATAAGAAGATGAAGTTCTTTAATAGAAAAGGAGATTAGAAGAGTGGAATTGCTAAGAAAGGGAAGGCAGATATCGTTTGTTATAAGTGTGATAAGAAAGGACACTATGTTAATGAGTATCGGTCGGGTGATGATAAGATGGTTGTGGGCAAGCAGAATGTGAAGTGCTTTAACTGCGACTAGGTGGGCCATTATAATAACAAATGTCTAGAAGCGGTTAAGGCTAATAAAGGAAAGGTGTTTTATTTAGAGCCATTTGCATCAAGACCGTCTGTAGTTGAGAAAGGGACGTATGTGATGGAAGGTATGCTTTTGATTCATAGCATACAAGTTAGAGTATTGTTTGATACTAGCGCATCACATTCATTTATCTCTCAGAGTTTGGTAGATAAGGTATATTTAGAACCATCATACCTTATTCCTTCCTTAAGGGTAGCTAATCCAATAGGAGGGTACGTAACTCTTGAGATGAGATGTGACCATCTGGAATTTGAGTTGCTAGGTTATACCTTTTCTTGTAGTTTGCATGTGTTTGATTTTGTGGGCTTTGGGATTATTTTGGGTATGGATTGGTTGAGCAAATATGATGCTAGAATATTTTGTCAAGATAGGAAAATATCAGTTAGACACCCTAGTAGTAGTGACCGAATTATATACTCGGTAGAAAATTCGAATGTGGATGTTTCTACTTTATTGGGTGCAATGGAAGTAGAAGATGAAGTAATCGGATTTTAGTTGCAAGAGAATTTGCAAATGTTTTTGAGCCAATTACAGGACTACCACTAAAACGAGCTATTGAGTTTCAAATAATCTTGTACCTGAAGCTGAACCCATGAGTAAACCATCTAGCAGGATGACACCTACCGAGATGGAGTTAAAGGTGCATCTAGTGAAATTAGAAGAAAATAATTTTATTAGACCAAGCATTTCGCCTTAGGGATCGGCTACGGTATTCGTAAAGAAACCTGATGGGTCATAGAGATTATGTATTAATTATCGTAATTTGAATGAGAAGAGGATAAAGAATAGATATCCTTTGCCGAGAATCACTATGCCACAAAGTGAATCAGACAACAGTGATCACACAACATAAGGAAGATTTTCTGTTATCGCGCTATTAACCACTATTTCACACAACATATGGATAAAATAATCTATTGTTTGAATAATCCCTTAAATCTCTATGTTCATGCTTGTCCTTCAGACAATATTTTATCTATTGTTTGATTGAAGTTATCAAAAAACTAAATTTTGGCTCCATATTTTCCCTCTCAATATTTTCGTGGCCGCGTTCCTTAGTTATTCCCTCTTTACTTTCTTTTCATTCCATCTTCTCAAAATATATTTCCCTCTTCTCAAAATTTCCTCTTCTCAAAATTTATTTCCCTCTTCTCAAAATCAAATCGGCAAAACCCTAAACTTAAACTCGTCTTCGACCCATTTTCTGGGATTAGGGTTTCAAATCGGCTTGATAATGAAATCACTTGCTGATACTCTCTCACTCTCAAAAAACGATTGAAAAAGAAATTGGCTTCCATTTTATTACCGCAATCGTTCAAGCTTGCTTCAATTTGTCGAGTATTCTTCGATTGTTATATGGTATGATTTATGCCCCTTTCGATTTTGTATTGATATCGACTTCGATTATAAGATCCAATGATGAGATGGGTTTATATAGGAATTTATTTCCTGTATTTTCGATTTAGACTTGACTTTGGATTTTAAACATTGGATGTTGATTTTGTATTGCTGAATATATTTTTGACTACTTTGTTTTTTTATTTTCTGCTTTATGGCCTTGACTCGTTCAATTGTTGAGTTCTCTGATATAGTCGAATATATTTTTACTTAGTTGAATATATTGATTTCAAGCTTTCTGCCTTGTCCACCTGAATTTGTATATCCAACTTGAATTTGTTGAATTGGCAGGTGATATGATAGTTGTGCAAGACACTAGCACTTATTTGGTTGTTGAATTGGTTGTTTATGGCAGTGGACACTGGACTTATTTGTGGTCTATGAACTTGAACTTAAACTATTATTCACTTCATTGTTCACTTCATTGTTCGATTTTGAGTTGCTTTCCTTATTCACTTCATTGTTTGACTTTGTTAAGTTCATTATTTCGTTGGTTGCCTCTTGCTTGTTCTGTTGCCCCTTGCACTTGCGATTTTTTTTCGATTTGGGAACTTCCATGTATATACATACATACATATGCATGTATATATGTGTGAATGTTTATGGCACTTCCTCGATTTAATTTATTGTACCGCCTTGTTTTAATTTATAGCACTTGCTATTTATAACAGTACCTTGTTTTAATTTATGGCGCTGTCTTGTTGCGTTGTTGGCCTTGTCCATGTATTTGCAAACATATGTATATACATATATGTATATATGTATGTTAGTGTGCTTAAACTATGAACGGTTTTGATTTTCTGATGGACTTATGAGTGTGCCTTGCCTTGTGTTCATCGACAAGAATTCTATCGGATTAGAAATCCATTGAATGAATTTATAATAAAAATAACCGCAAGCGCACAGCGTATAAAAGTTAGTACGTGGTGCGTACGGGTCGATCCGTAGGGAATTGTATTTTAAATTCCTATTCAATCAAATTAACCAAGATTTGAGATGTTTAAGCTAACTACTAAAAATTGCAAAAACTAACATCTGCAAAAGTGAATGAAAACTATGAGAATAAAATGACAATTTAGAGATAATTCCACTCTCTAGATCATATAGTTCAACAAAATATGAAATTGTGGTCTCTTTTTTTTGGTCATTAGTGAGTTTAATTGATGTGCTTATCATAAGTATGACATATTTGTGCTATTAATTAGCCCAACATAAGCCATCAAACTTTAACAAACCCCTTAAACCACTTACTAATTCTCATGAAAAATGACAACAAGTTGAAAATGAAATCTATTTTAAGCATGGCCAATTAACTATTAATTAGAAATATAGACCATCAAGTTTTGATTTCAACATTCACTTCATTACCATAATCATATGTAGATGAAGAGGTAATTTGTGGTTAGTGATTGTGTAAGCATAGCCTATTTGGCGTCAACAATATAGACTATCAAATTCAAAGCAAAAAAACAACAAATTAAACCACTTCAAGCATTTCCATTAGGCACAAAAAGAGAGCAATAATTATCAAAATGTTGAAGCTACATATTTAGAGAGCTTCATTACCCCTAAAATGAAGGGGTTGAGCCTCTCATTTTTGTTATCATATCAACAATTGTAGCATGCAACATTAAAGAAAAACAAGAGGAAAAAGAGAGCAAAATGAAAGAAGAGCTATTCTACTTGCATAAAATAAAAGAGATCTACACTATTAACATGAAAGTAAATAAACAAAAGAAGAAAAGAGCATGTATTAAATTGGATAAAATGAAATTACATAAAATAAAAATGGCTAAGTAGCCATGAAAAGAGAAAGAGAGCTTTCCTTTATTTTTGATCCTAAACTAAAGAACTAAGAGGAAGAAAGCCTAAAAGAAGAGAGAAGGGTTACATGAAGATATGGGGTATTTATACATGTTTTAAAACCCTAATTCACTTTTTAGGAACTACCCAAACTACCCCTCTAGGAAGTGTGGTGGCCAAGTAATCATTAGCATGTGTTAATCCTCATTTAAATGTGCATGAAGCTTTAAACTCTATTATCATGTGAATTAGCCTCTAATTTGTACATTAAGGTAGGTGGGTAGGTAGGGTCCTCCATGATCCATGACTTTGAATTATTTCCATCTTCATTCCTTTGTATCTTCTTTGTGCATGCATATATCTTCATGAAACCACTTGTATTTGAGTTCAAATTCCTACAAAATAATATAGAAATTTCCAATTAAATTTTCTCAAATTAATATATGCACAAAAATGACGAATTTGTCCCTGGATGAAGATGAATATGTGACGGTTTGGAAATAATTTTAATTTTGGTCTAAACGTGTTAAAACACCCAATATGATCATTTATTTAATTTAATTCGATAAAATATGTAGTAAAAATATGCACATTTACATACACATTAAATATCCCTACACTTATCTTTTTATTCGTCCTCGAATAAAGAAAAAAACTAAGATAAATCCATTTTCGTAGAAAACATGATTGCATTGAGCGGCAACAAGCCGTTAAACCTCTGGGTGTCCCCAGTAGGACGAGTGTTGTCTCGTAAGGGTTTTCAGCGGAAATCACCCACAAAATCCAAATGCAGGATGAAAATATTTACCAAATGCAAGATTTATTTACAAAAAGATGAATGCGAGTTTTTTAAAAATATTTACAATGAAAGATTTGCTTTTAAATCGACACAAATAAGTTAAATATAGGTTTTGTTCATTATCTTGAAAATTTAAGTCATTTACTCATCAAAATTTCCAATAAAAACGAAGTTATTAAAGCAAATATACTATAGTTTAACTCGTTGTTTCGATCGATAACACAGTGTAACTATGAAATAGAACCTTAGTCGATTATCAAAATTTATCAAAGTGGTATTTTCATTTCTTTTCAATAACAAGTCAAATCAAATAAGTTAAAATAGTGCTTGGATTTCATTTGCTTACTCTCTCCATTTTTTCTTTTGAAAATTTTATTGATATTAACAATATTTACATATGCCTAACTCAGATAAACAGGCTAGATATATTACCCTTGCACTGCCTTGCAGACTTATGTGAGGGGAATACAGAGCGTGGCGAGTGAACACACAAGTGTGAACACTTATTAACTGTAGACGTTATTTAGAAAGAATTTTTATATACATACACCTAACTCGGATAAACTGAGGCCAGATATATCGATCGTGCACTGCCTTTCGGGCTTAAGTGACAAGGGTACAGAGTATGGCGAGTGAACACATGACTCTAGGTGTTTATTAAGAAAAATACATACATATATACAAGATTTTATTTTTGAAGAGAGAGTTTTGCAAAATCATCTTAGCACCATTTAATTTAGAAGACAAAAAAAGTGTTATATCCTTTTATTTGAATTCACCACTTTTTAAAACAAAGATTTTCAATTAGGATATATTTCATAATCAACACGTATGAACCTTCCTATATACTAGTTAAACCATTGTTATTTGTAATCAAACTTCATTTTTATTTTTGTTAAGACAAATAATTTTTCAAAAATTTCAATTTAATATCCAAAACCATATATTTATCCTATAGTGTTTCTTTAAAAATAAATCAAAATGGTACAAAAATTGGGAAAAAAATTTTTGTTTAGATTTTTTTTTTGACTTTTGTAAGGAAAATGAAAAATTAACCATGAAAAAACAAAAAGAAGATGAGACTCCTCCACACTTGATTTTGACTGTGCCCCCACAGTCAACCCAAGTGAAAGGAGAGAAAAAATGACCTATATTTACATGAAAATCAACGGTATTTACACGAGATCAGAAAATATACAGTCAAAAAGTAAATGAAATGGTCTTCCAAAGACCAATTCATTTGTCTCATCAAGTATGCGAGACATAGCTTAAGCTCAGAAAACAAACCATAAAAGATTTCGAAGTTGAATGTGGATTTGGAAAAACGAATGTCGTTTTATTGAAAATCGTATGAGTTGTTTTATTTTCGATGATTTTTGAGGTTGATAAAACAATTGATTGAAATTCAAGTTTATTTTCACCAAATTGAAAGTTAAGCTCATCATCAACAAATTTTTCAAAATTATTGGTTTCAAAATTGAAATTGTGATTCAAATCTACCCCTTCAGAATTTAACAACCCATTTTCGAAAAGTCCAAAGAAATCATGTTCATTGAATTCGTCTTCCTTTATTGAATAATCAACGACTTTATTACATGTGTCAGGTTCAAAATCCAAAGTTGTTGTGTTCAAAATTTCAAAATCGGGAAAAGGAAGATCGAATCTTATATCGAATTTCTCACCCTCAAAAGAGTTGAAATCCAACTCAATTACTGTGTTTTCAACAACTTCATTAAGGTCATCATTTTCAGTTTCAAAAGTTGTTGTTTGAAAATCATCGATTTGGATAAAAGATGGATTGTCATTTGACTCGTCACATGTTGGGATTTGGTTTTGTTTCTCACGTTATTTCATATATGTTTCGAACAATAAATCCATGTGATCATTGTAGATTTCGTCCATTTGTTCAACAAAATCCAATTTATAGTTATTAACTTGAGAATTTTCGATTTGTATTTGTTAAGAACAAATTTTTTCACACGTATCGTAGTCGAGATTATTACCATTGCCAAAATTATTTGAAAAGTGGATCACATTTTCGTTTTGATTTTGAAATTCATTTTGGAGTTCAAAGTTGATTATTTTGAAAATTTTGACTTGAGTTATCACACAAATAAGAATTACATAAATCATTTATCATTTGATTTTGTTATGTAGAGATTTCAAGTAAAAGCGAAATGTTATTTTCAAGATTTGACGGTTGGTCATCATTTTGAAAATTTTGTGGCTCAAAATTTGAATTGTTTAAACAATAGTTGTTGTAACGACCCATAAATTTTTAATAAATTTTATTTGTTTTAATATTATATTTAATTGAAATTTTGTGAAATTTTAAACAATAAAATTTTGAAATAAAAATTTGATATTTGGAACGCGTCCACTTTAGCATAACAACCGGTAAATTTTCACCGGATAATATGAAAGTTTATTTTCTTGTGTAATTCTATTTCAATTTAAATCAGTTAGTATTTGTTGATCTGAATATTTTTCTATAGAAAATTTGTAAATCATCTTCTGAGTGAGACGTCATATTTCGTTTCTCCAAATTTGGACTGCTATTGCTCTATTTATCTTATTTTTGACATTTTGCTGCATTTCGGTACCGATATCGACTTTTGGTAGCTCGATCATACCACCGATATCTGTATGCCATTTTAATCGTCTCGTCGTGCTGATCTCCATGGTATATTTGTTTGTAAGTTTCGGAGTCCAGTTAACAGCAAAACCCACGGAACGGCTAGCCGTATCGGTATCTAAATATGCCTTTTGTTCTCTTTTGACCATTCAACTATCCACCGTCTAAAACCAAATAGCCATTGGCTTTTATAATTCCTAGAATTCAGCTTCTGACTGTTGCTTTCCTTTTGCCTCATAAAGCCTGCTATTCTTTCCTTATATAAAATATATACGTTTCTTTGTGCTCCTTGGTTGTGAAATATTATATAAATATATATATATATATAGTTATATTAACTTTACCTGATCCAGATCGTCACTTTCCTTTCAAATTCCCCTCATGCACCACCGAAAAACACCCAGATCCACTTTTCCTTCTCCTCTTCCCTTCCTCTACACTCACCGCTTCACGTCCGTGCAACACCCCATCATTTCTCCTCATCTCGCCACCGCTCCGGCCACCTCCGCGCTCGTGCTTCCTCCGCCTACCATTTCGACCACCCTCTAGAGCAGCCAATCACCCGACATCCCCTCCTTCACCTGGCAAGCACGGCCTCACCACTTCATTCCATCCTCAACAACTTTTTTATATTTTGAAGGTGAATATTTAAATATACAGTATGTTTTAGTTAATATTCTCAAATGGATATACTCATATAAAATATGTTTGGTTAAATTTTTGAGGTATATATATTTATGGCTGTCGGTCGTATATATTGTTATAGTTTTTTTTATTACGATAGTTTATATAAATTATAAAATTTATTGTTAATTTTGTACTTTCCATTTTTGAATCTGAGTAGTCAGTTTGCCTTCCTGTTCCATTCTTCCATTTACTGACTGATTTGTATTTCGTAGCTATGACATTTTACCAACTTTCATACTTTTACTTAAAAGTTTCATATGTCTCCAAATTACCATTCTAGTGAATTTTTGGACTGTTTTCAAGCCGAGATCACAAAATCGTAGGAATATTTTATATATATTTGTAAGGCTGTTGTTTGTATATTATATATGTTGTTATAGTATATATAATACATTATAGAAAAGTATAGTAAGGTGTTTTACAGTTACATATATGTTGCTTGTAATTGGAGACACTTCAAATTTTTGCCGTGGTGAGTTTATATAAATATAAATAGGTTATTATACTTTACAGTTTAGTATACATAAATACTTTACAGTTTCAGAGGTATATATATATATATCTTACGCAAGATTATATATGGTATAATAGTATATGTATATAATAGTTGTTATTATTTAAATGTATGTACATAAAAGTTTTGGTTTTAGTATATGTATACCATAGTTTCTTTTCATTATAAAGTGAAGGTATGTATATATTACAGTAAGGAAGATTATGTGTACAGTATGATGTTGATATTCTGCAGTGAACAATATACTATATATAAGTACCTTGCCTTCTTAGTTTATATGTATGTGTTATGCAAGCTGTACTTATGGTAGTCTATGTATAAATATGGGCTGTAAAGATTTGAATATAATATGTATCGGTACTTTGATTTTATGTGTATATATATATCAGTAAGATATGGGTTTTATATCACAGTAGATTTTAGTATAATAATAATGGATTTTGTAATAAAATATATGTATATGGACCTTCAAATCATAAGTATGCTAGTTGTAATATATAAGCCAATTTTGTATTGTTACAGCATAAATAGGGGCGACATTGTATATATATATATATATATATATATGATTATATAAAAATTTCATGATATGATAATAAGTATAATTTTCATCAGTGTATATATATCATGTAAAGTGTGTTATTTATATTTTCTTTTAGCAGTAATTGTAGATTTGATTTCAGTATAAGATTTGCATAGAATAGTTTATAGGCTGCTTATGTAATTGTTTATGTATTTGTTTATAAGTATATATATTTATTTATTTCAAATTTTATTATGTAGATATGTTGATTTTAATATGTGTGCTTAATTTAAACAATGATTTTTATTATATATATATTATTTTAAATATTGATTTCAAGGAATTATGCATATATTTTTTCTGTTTCTTTTAAGCTGATTCAAATTATCGTCATCGATTCAGTTCTGATTTGTTCCATAAATTCCTGTTCTCAACTTTGATTGCTGAATTCGTGCCGATTTTGCCTTGCTTGGATTCGTAATTCAATTTCAGTGTTCGTATCAGTGTGCGTATCCGTTTCATCTTATGTATTCTCTAGCCTCGAAAGGTGAGCAATCACTCACGATTAACGTTCTTATATTTATTAACTTTGATTTCAATTGAAACGTCAATTGAAATATACTGCTACTAGTTATTTACATTGATATATACACTGTTATCTGTATATGTTCACCTGTGACATCTGACACCATTATCTGTTATTTATACTAATGATATATGCCTGTTACTGTTGTTATATTATTATCATATCTGTTATCACTCTGCAAGTTCCCTGTTAGTATAGAATTCACTATGGGTTGAAATGATACATACCCGAACGATCTGTAGAATAGGAGAAAATCGTTATGGGTTGAAATGATAAACCCAAGCGATTTTTATTTGAATTGAATTTGGGATTGCGGGTTGAAAAGATATATACCCGTATATATTTAAATTGCGGATTGAAATGATAAATATCTGCATCACTTGACCATAGGATAGAAAATTATATACAGACACCGTTGGTCTATATATATAAATACTTTGAAAATGATTTCTATGGTTTTGAAAAGAAATATATGATTTTAATAAATATTGATTTTAAAGATTTATTAAAGTTGATTTAATAAAGTTGATATATAATATGTTTAAGTATTTATTTAATATCTATATTTTTAAATATAGAGTTTATAATGATTCAGGTTGGAAAGATAAATTTGAAATTGATTTGAAATTATATTTATTTGAGAATTATACATAAATAAGTTTGATTTTGAATTTATTAAATCTGAAATTTTAAAGATATGTTTTATAACTTGAATTTGATTAAAAGTGACTTAAATGAATATTTCAAACTTATACAAATTTAAGTGGGATATTTTGTTTATTTAAATTTGTAAAGTGAAGTTGTATTTAGATGTTATTGAAATGATTAAGTAAATATTTTAAAACTAAATAATAGTAAAGTGAATTTGATATATATGAAATTATCGAACTTAGTTTTGAAATGTTGAATATTTAAAGCTTTGAAATATATTGAATGAAAAGGATTATTTTTGTGGTTCAAATCTATATTTGAAATCGATATATTTTGAAATGATTTATTAAGAAACTGAATTGAGTTAAATTTATGAATTGAGATTTTATTAAGTTGAATTTGGAAGTCGAGTTAATTTGAGTCGATTTGTGAAATTGAGGTGGCTATTTTATTTATATTTTACCTTATAAATTATTTTAATATTAACTATTTTAATATAAACTATTTTAACTTATAACTATTTTATATAAACTATTTTACTTTATAAACAATTTTATTATATAAACTATTTTACTTTATAAACTATTTTATTATATAAACTATTTTACTTTATAAACTATTTTATTATATATACTATTATTAATATCTAAACTGTTTGAAGGAAAATTTTATGATCTCAAAGTGTTATGATTTCCAAAGTTATGAATTTCAAAGTATTATGATTTCCAAAGTATTATTATTATTTCAAATTGTTTGGTTTTGAAAGTATTATACCTTTGAAAGTACTATGATTTTGGAAGTGAATATTTTTGAAATGGAAATGATATCGTATTGATTTGGGGTTTTGAAATGGAAATGATATTTTGGTTTTGAAGTATAAATTATTTTGAAATGACCGCAGTGTTATAATAACGATTGGTTGTTTAAGAGACCGGGATCAGATATGGGCATACTCTCTATCGAAACCGAAAACCACTTTAACAACTGTGTACGCGGTGGAGATTCCAGAATGAAGTAGGATGGTGGCAATAATCCTAAAGGTATACACGTGGACCCGACTCCCGTGAGTTGGAATAAGGTGGGTAAAACAGGAGCGATTCTCGGGCCAATGAGGTAGCACCTCTGATCAGACGCATTTCTTCGATACATTTCTATTACTTTGTGATTGATTTGGTGGCCACCCTTCGATTTTGATTGGGAGTGTGTTCCGAGGTGGGCGGTAGTGGCTGCTATGCGTTTCCACCAGCCCGGATGCGTAATTGGTATTTCTACCCTGGCATTGCCTAGTTGTGTCGTGTCACCTACCATACCGAGCTTTACTACGAGTTTCTATTTGTGTCATACCTATGGAGTATCTTCTCGTAGCCTCTCGAGGTATGCAGGTACTGTATAGACTATTGGCACTATTATATGTTAAGGGCTAAATTAGTAACCCCTTAATGCTATTTAAAAGTAAATTTATTTTACTATTAGACACTATTATAATAGCGTATATTACTACATACTAGATAGTTTAACGGATCCTTAGAGGATGGTTATCCCAAACATCCTTTGAGTTACTTGTATTTTAGTTGATATTTCACTTGAGTTGGATTTATTGATATAAGAATGTTAATCCTGACTCGAGTGTTTTGTGTTTTGCTTTACGCTCGGGTCAGACTGAGTGATACAACATTTGAGGCTCACCTTTGGAGTTGGAGCTTCGCTTGGAGATCTATATCGATTCTGCTTTCATTTATTCAGTTGATTCCAGTGATGTGATCAGATCTTGTATTTGACTATTGTATTGAGACATCTATGTATTCGAGACTTTTGTTGTATCTTGTTTAACTCTGTTATATATATATATATATATAGTAGCTTCATGAACTACTATTCTTTTGTTTCCGCTGCATTATGGTTATATTACTCTGTGTCTGTGTCTGTGATTTTGTGATTATTTTATTTACTATATATGCTGAGTTTTGCCAAATTTAAATTAACAATATGATATTTTGAGCAATTCAAATCCGATATGTATGGATGCGAATGGTTGAAAATTTCAGATCGTTACAGTTGTTGTCGAAATATCCATAAGAATTTGGTGTGCAATTATATGGATTATATTGATTTTCACAATTATCGTAAAATTCTGGTGAGTAAGCAAACGGAAACTCGGACATTTTCATAAATGTTTTTGGTTTTTTTATAAAGGAAACAATATTTACAAAAAGAATTTATTTTTCAAATGGGAAAATTGATTTTTGTTTGGTTTTTCAAATATTTTTTTTGTTTTTGAAAAGTTTTTTTTTATTTTTGTTTTTAAAAAAAACCGACTTAAATTTTTTTTTGGATTTTTGATTTTGATTTAAAAAATTTCGAAACAAAGGATTTAAAAACTAAGTTAAGAAATATTTACAAATTTTTTTATTTTGGATTTTTTTTTAAATATGCATGAAATAATGCAACTAAATGAATGCAAATGGTTTAATTACAAATTATCTATCCTAAGTAGCTCCTAACCCAAAATTGTATAATCACACAATGTCTTAAATCTACAAGATATTTCTCGACCAGGTAACAGACAAGATTTATCGGTGCACCACGAATCACCATAGCAATGTAGCCGAAGGTTTAAGTACCATCAGAGAAACAACCACTATAATATTTACGAATCACCGTAATATTTATAAATGGTTATTGCTCTGTCGTTGCCTAGACACCAAGAAATTAAATTGTTCAAAGAAGAAAACTTGTCAATAAATAATTAAGTGTTATTGACGTCTAACCGTTATTATTAATCAAAATACTAGGATGAAATGCAAAACTGGAATTAAACGTGTATTAACAATGCAACTACGATGAAATTTGTTTTTGTTTTTGAATTTTTTTGTTAAATGCAAGCAACCAACAATGCAAAGCAGCTAAAACTAGAGATAGGGGCACGATACCAGAGCATGCAGATTTATTAGTAAATTTTATTTTAAGCAGCAATTTTTTTCTTAGGCAAGCAAAGCAATTTATTTTTAGCAAACACTTCTGCCACCTGCAATCTGAAAATTACTGCACAAGATTTATATATATTTATTTCTGAAACAAAACACAAACTCCTTTTTTTCTTTTGGATTTTAGACATTTTGAGGAAGCAAAACAAAATACTTAACACTCAAACAAAATTAAAACAAAAGATTCTACTCAAAACAAAACAAATGATTTAAATAAACAATAAAACAAACTAAAAACCACTCAACAAACTAAAAACTAACACAACAAACTAAAACAAACAATTAAAAATTTAAACTAAACTGAACTAAACAAATGAAAATAACTTGGCAAATCAATCCCCGCCCAAACAAAATTCACCCAGCCCAACATATTAATTCACCGGTTCGTTAAACCGCGTACAAGAAACCATTCTTCTCTTTTTTTATCACACTTTATCCATAAAGAATATGCGATCCTCAAAAATAAAAAAAGTTCAAAATCAAAATTTATTATAGGATTGTAGGTGTTCGAAATCAAAACCGCGAGTTCAATTTGAGGATGTGGTTCGATTGGAAACAATGGTTTGGGGGCTCGATTGGCTCAAATTGGGTTCGGCGATTTGGGGATTGGGCGATTGAAAGTCGCGAATTGGTCGAGGCGGTTATTGAGGAAGATGTCGTGTGTTCAAGAGTTATCGCGTGTGGAGGATTTTGATGCGAAGACTGGGTGCGGTGGTTCCTGGTGATGGTTGGCAGGTGGTTAAGATGAAGTGGCAGGGGAAGTCGATGGTTTCAGCAAGTATGTAGTTGTTGATGATGGTTGTACGGGTGTGAAGATGGTTGCTGCTGATTACTGAAGTGCTTGACAGGGGATGGAAGGCACTGGTGGTTGTATTTGTATATGGTCCGTTGTTCAGGGAAGATATTGTGGTTATGTTGTAATGCAAATGACAGGGGGTTGGTAGTGAAGGGCTGAAAGGTTGCGCTGTGGCTTTGAAGTTGTGGAGTCGGTAGCACGGGCAGATGCGATTTGAAGAAGGTGATAAGGAAGGTTGAGTTGATTCAGGCGATTCGGTCGCGATTGCAGTGGTCAGCGTGGGTTGCTGGAGTGGTTAGGTGGTGGTTCTCTGTAGCTGGTAATGATACGAAGGCAGTTGTTTGATGGTAGTTTGACTTGGTGATAGACTTTGGGGTTCGGCGGTACGTAAGGAGATGAGTGGTTCGACAGTTCGTAGATGTAGTGCAGTTCTGCTTTAGGTTGCAGCGCTTTGGTTCAGGAAGATGTTTGAAGTGGTGTGTTCTATGGCAGAATTGGTAGTTTTCATCGGTGTAGAAGTTGATGGTAGAAGCTAGGTGGAGTACTATGTTTTGCAAGGGAGGGGATGACAGTGAGTGGTGAGTTGATGTGTAACTTGGTGATCAGGTGGTGATGAAAGTGGCAAGTATAAGATGTATGGTATGTATTGATATAGTGAGAGGTTATGGACTGTAAAGTGTAGTGGCAATTTTGCACGCGAGTTTGATTAGCAAGTGTGAAGACGGAAAATGGCAAGTATGGAAGAACTGTTGTAGGTGGTTATGCACTGTTTGTGCAGACTGGCAGAAAGTTGTGGGAGGTGGTAGAAGAGGGATGGTACTGTCGAGTTTGCTGTTTGGAACGGTGAAGTAAGTTGGAGTTGTGTGTTGATGGAGGAAAATGAAACAGGTCGAAGGTGGGATAGGTGATGGTAGCTGGCTTGTCGAAGAAGGGGGGTGTAGGCAGAGGTGCACAAAAACTGTGCACTGTTGTTGCACAAAGTTGCACAGTGACTGTTTTTTTTATAGAAAATTGTCAATGTAAAAAAAAAAGAAAAAGAAAAGGAAAGATGTAAATAGAAAAATGTTGATGCAAACGTAATGAAATAAAATTGATTTTTTTATAAATTTTTGTGTATGTTTTTTTTAAATATATACAATGCAAATGCAAAACAAATAGAAAACAACAATCACACAAACAAATGCAAGCTACAAACACACAACAAAATTCTTTTTTTTTTAATTATAAACAAACACACAAAATAAAACACACAACAAAAATTGAGAAAAAATGATTCGAAGAGTAGAAAATTAAAATCAAAACTATTCCGCGGCAACAGTGCCAAAAACTTGTTTGTCGACAGGAATTCTATCGAATTTGAAATCCATCGAACAAATTTATAATAAAAATAACCGCAAGCATACGGCGTACAAAAGTTAGTACGTGGCGAGTACGGGTCAATCCGCAGGGAATTGTTAAATTTTAAATTCCTATTCAATCAAATTAACCAAGATTTGAGATGTTTAAGCTAACAACTACAAAAGTGAATGAAAACTATGAGAATAAAATGACAATTTAGAGATAATTCCACTCTCTAGATCATATAGTTCAACTAAATATGAAATTATGATCTCTTTTTTTGGTCATTAGTGAGTTTAATTGATGTGCTTATCATAAGTATGGCATATTTGTGCTATTAATTAGCCCAACATAAGCCATCAAACTTTAACACACCCCTTAAACCACTTACTAATTCTCATGAAAAATGACAACAAGTTGAAAATAAAATCTATTTTAAGCATGGCCAATTAACTATAAATTAGAAATATAGACCATCAAATTTTGATTTCAACATTCACTTCATTACCATTATCATATGTAGATGAAAAGGTAATTTGTATTTAGTGATTGTTTAAGCATTTCTTTATTGGTGTCAACAATATAGGGTATCAAATTCAAAGCAAAAAAAACAACAAATTAAACCACTTCAAGCATTTCCATTAAGCATAAAAAGAGAGCAATAATTATCAAAATGTTGAAGCTACATAATTAGAGAGCTTCATTACCCCTAATTTGAAGGGGTTTAGCCTCTCATTTTTGTTATCATATCAATAATTGTAGCATGCAACATTAAAGAAAAACAAGAGGAAAACGAGAGCAAAATGAAAGAAGAGCTATTCTACTTGCATAAAATAAAAGAGGTCTACACTACTCACATGAAAGTAAATAAACAAAAGAAGAAAAGAGCATGTATTAAATTGCCTAAAAGAAATTAGATAAAATAAAAATGGTAAGTATCCATGAAAAGAGAAAGAGACCTTTCTTTTATTTTTGATCCTAAACTAAAGAACTAAGAGGAAGAAAGCCTAAAAGAAGAGAGAAGAGTTACATGATGATATGAGATATTTATACATGTTTCAAAACTCTAATTCACTTTTTAGGAACTACCCGAACTACCCCTCTAGGAAGTGTGGTGGCCAAGTAATCATTAGCATGTGTTGATCCTCCTTTAGATATGCATGAAGCTTTAAACTCTATTAGCATGTGCATTAGCCTCTAATTTGTTCATTATGGTAGGTGGGTAAGTGGGGTCCTTCATGATCCATGACTTTGAATTATTTTCATCTTCATTCCTTTGTATCTTCTTTGTGCATGCATATATCTTCATGAAACCACTTGTATTTGAGTTCAAATTCCTACAAAATAATATAGAAATTCCTAGTTAAATTTTCTCAAATTAATATATGCACAAAAATGACCAATTTGCCCCTGGATGAAGATGAATATGCGATGATTTGAAAATAATTTGAATTTTGGTTTAAACATGTTAAAACACCCAATATGATCGTTTATTTAATTTAATTCGATAAATTATGGTAGTAAAAATATGCACATTTACATGCACGTCACCTTGCCTGAACCTTGAATGGCTTGAACCGTGCCTTGTTTTTTCAACTGCCTTTTGAATGTGCTTGTCTTCATTAACTATCTACACATGTTGTACCATTTCATGAACTGGTTTGTGAAATCCCTGCACTAGATTTACTTGTATCATGCATGTGTACCATTACAAACATGTTATTGGCCTTTGAGTCTGGTTTGTGAAATATCTTCCATGTATATACATATATACATATACATATATATATATATGTGTGTGTGTGTGTGTGTAAAATATTATCATGTTTTTGCTTTGAACTTCCATATGTTTGTGTCCTATGTGTTGAAATCTTGTTTTTGCTTTGCCTTGGTCCATGTTGTTGGCCTTGTCTATATATTGCATTGTTGCATTATGCCCTTGTCCATGTACTTGCACACAACCTTGTTTAAGGCATCGCTCTGGCACTACCTTGACAAGGCAGTGCACTGCCTTGACAAGGCAATGCACTGCCTTGTTCAACGCAGTGCACTGCCTTGTCAACGCAGTGCCAGTGCACTGCCTTGAGCAAGGCAGTGCACTACCTTGACATTGGTTGAATCCCTTTCATGTGCTTTGGTTTCTTGTCCATAGCTTGATTACCTTTCAGATTCTTGAATTTCTTGTTTTGAACAAGGCAATGTGCACTGCCTTGAACTCCATGTACTCCCTGGCTCATTTGATTCCTGTATGAATGTTCTTTTAATTCCTGTTTTTTTGTTTGTACTTCCTGCATTGAACTCATGCACTTCTTGCCTACATTTGTTTGTGGCACCACATGTTGTTCATTTTTCTGTGGCACTTCCTAGCTACATTTGACATGTGTTTCATATATACATGTATACATGTATATACATATGTGTATATGTGTGTTGCTCACTCTAGGAGATGCAAGTGGCAGTAGTTTTGTAAATTCGTACCTACTGTTCTTTGTTTGTGCTATTTGTGCACTTAATTCTGTATCATTATGTACCATGCTTGATACTGCCATGAATGTGGTTTGTGGTGTTCGACTTTGTGCATCTCCATGTGCATTGAACTTGTTTGTGCACTTTTACTGGGTTGCCTGATCTGAATTGAGCTGAATTAAACTATTTGTGTTGAGCCCGAGCTTGCTTGGGCTTGAACTCGTGTGTTTGCACTGAGTTGATCCTTCGGGCTTGACCTTTGCAACTACCTGTGTGATTGAATCAAGGATCGACGTTATGATATTCACAACGATACACTATGCATATCATAAGTTGTCCGTGCAAAAATATATTTATCCCTGTCAAAAAATGAAAAGAAAAAACAAACCCATAAACTGAGGCAATATTTAATATTCAAATTCATTTTTATTTTTGCAATTTAGGTTTGTTTCTTTTTCAAGTTTATTGCGTTACTATATATTTAACTTGTATAGGAGATGGCTGGACACAAGCTGGAGCAAGCAAATTAAGATCAACATAAAAAACAAACTCGAGTGAGTGTGAATAAATTTAAGTTGTATTGTATTTGAAAATATAAGTAGAGTGAAAGTGAAAGTTGTATTGTATTTGAATTTGAATTAAAATACAATATCTGTTTAAATAAAATTGCGATTCATTTATTTCATTCTATGAATAATTATTCATATCAGTCAATATTTATATATTGTCTAATAGAAAATTCTAGAAATGATACTATAACATCAGACATCATATGTTGTTTTGTTGTATCAGTGCATATCAGACGACGAGGTGCATCTATGGTCTGATGTGCAATAAGACGACATAGGATTTAACAATAGATAAGTATGCAATCAAACAATGGTGCATACCTATCGTTTGATGCGTTTTCCCCATAATGAATTGATGATTTATTTGATCAACTGAGTGAAGCCAAAGTATTTTCCCAGTTGGATTTGGCGATAGGGTTCCATCAATTGAGGGTGGCAGAGGATAGTAATCCGATGATGGGGTTTCGAATGAGATATGGTTCGTACGAGTGGTTACTGATGCTATTAGGATTGACTAATGCGCTTGCTTTCTTTGTGGACTTGATGAACCGGATTTTCTAAGAGCACTTAGATAGGTTCATGTTGGTATTCATTGATGACATTTTGATATATTCTAAGGACGTAAAAGATCATGAGATTCAACTTAGAATAGTGCTTGAGATGTTGAGGTAGCATCAACTAAAAACAATGTTTTTGAAGTATCATTTTTGGAAAAGTGAGGTGAAGTTTCTTAGTCATGTAGTTTCAGAGAAAGGGTTGTCAGTGGATCCAGCTAAGATTGAAGTGGTAAATAATTGGAAGAGACCCGAGGCGGTGACCGAAATAAGGAGTTTTCTTGGATTGGCTAGCTATTACCGATGATTCATCAAGGATTTCTCATGGATAACAGCACCCCCGACTAAAATAACCAAGAAGGACGTAAAGTTTATTTGGTTCGATAAATGTGAGGCAACATTCCTTAAGTTAAAGCATTTGTTGACTAATGTACCCATGTTAGTTGTTCCAGATGGGAATAAGGATTTGGTGGTGTATACAGATGCATGTGGAACTGGATTAGGAGCTGTGCGGATGTAAAGGGGTAAAGTAATTGCCTACGCTTCTTGACAGCTCATACCACATGAAGTTAGATATCTGACTCATGATTTGGAGTTGGCAGTGGTGTTTTTTCGTTGAAAGTGGGGAGACACTACCTCTTGGGAGAAAGGTTTGAGTTGTATACGAATCATAAGTCTTTGAAAATTTATTCTGTCAGAAAGAGTTGAATACGAGACATTAGAGGCGGTTGGAGTATTTAGTAGCTTATGATTTTGGTATTGAGTATACATAGGGGAAATGAATTAAAGTTGCAGATGCACTTAGTAGAAAACATCAGAATGTGATGTTAGCATAATGGAAGGATTTAGAGGCATTGACTACTTGGGGTGGGCGGCTAAGATCGACTGCTAGCTCTAGTCAGAGTATCACCATATTGTTATGTTTAGAAGTTTGAGATCGAAAGGATTTCTTCTAAGCAGAGGGGTGATCCATTACTAGCCGAAAGGATTAGAATATTGGAAAGTGGAACTGAGATTGATGATCTAAAGATTTTAGTCTTGACCAGAGAGGATGGTTAAGAGAGAAGGGATGGTTATGTGTTCTGGATGTTGGTGACCTAAGAAAGGAATTTCTTAGAGAGTGTCATCGATCGAAGTTTACTATACATCCTGGGGGAACTAAGATGTATCAGGATATAAAGAGAACTTTCTTCCGGGAAGGTTGAAAAGGGATGTAGGCTTATAGGTGAAGCAATGTGTGAATTGCTAGAAACTTAACGCCAAGCATCAAAAGCCGAGCAGATTGCTTCAACCTTTAGATATAACTGTTTGGAAATGGGATTCGATATTCATGGATTTCATTAATCAGTTGCCAAGGTCGAGGAGGAAAATGAAAGCATTTGGGTCATAGTGGATAGACTGACCAAGAGCACACATTTCGTTTCCATCAAGTCAACCAGAACGGCGCCTATATAGGATATGTTGTTTATGAAGAACAATTATAGACTACATGTGATTCCTAATAGTATAGTCAATGATAATGATGCCTTGTTCACTAGTGAATTCTGGAAGAGTCTACAGGAGATATTAGGCATCAAGCTTAAGATGAGTATCGTTTATCACCCACAAACGAATGGGTAGATAAGAGAGTAAATAAGGTACTAGAAGATTTGTTGAGAGCTTATGCACTAGACTTTGATAGGTAGTGGGAAGACCATTTGCACTTGGTTGTGTTTTCCTATAATAATGGTTATCATATAAGTATAGAAATGATGCCTTTCAAAGCTTTGTATGGAAGGTTGTGCAAATCACCATCATGTTGGTTAGAGACTGGAGACAGATTGGTCCTTAGTCCAGATATGGTGAGGAAAATCCGTCGACTTTAGAAATCGTGAGGGTTCAAGTCCCTTTATCCCCAGTGAAAAGTCTGTTTTACTTCTTTACTATAATTCTCCTTTTTTTTATAAGTTGTTCAAAGAAAACAAAGAAAATTCAATATCTTTCTTATTCATTTTACTCTTTCACAAATAGACCCAAAGTGCATTAGAGAAGCCATGGAAAAGGTTGTGTTGATCCGAGCTTGGATGAGAGAAGCTCGGTCAAGGGAGAAAAGTTATGCAGATAAGAGGCGTAAGGATTTAGAGTTCTCTATTAGAGATTATGTTTTTATTAAAGTATCACCGACAAAGGTTGTGGTACACTTTGGAAAATCAAGGAAAATGGTACCAAGATATGTTGGACCATTCCCTATTATAGAGAGGATCAGGAAACTCGCGTACCGAGTAGAGTTATCTAGTATTTTGGCAAGAGTCCATAATATTTTTCATGTTTCTTATCTTAGAAACTATGTGCAAGATCTAGAAACTACTATTGCTCCAACCGCACTGGAAGGTTTAGTAGTGGAACCGGATCCGACTTTTGTAAGACAACCAGTTCGTGTGGTAGCTAGAGATGAGAAAAGACTAAGGAACAAGATAGTCAAGTTAGTGAAAGTCCAATTGAGTGGCAATGAGAAAGACTGTACTAGAAAGACAGAGGATGGATTAGGGATACTTATCCTGAGCTGTTATGAAGGTATGTTCTATATTTGTTGTATATAGACTTTATAGCTAGTAGGATATACTAGAATTGTTTTGATATGCTTGTTTTGCAGTCCTTACTGAATTTCTAAGTCGAATTCTTCAGGAGGGCCCGTAATACCCCTAATTTTAGTTTAACATTATTCAGGATATTTAATTGGACAGATTAAATAGAATAATGCAAATGGTTAAGGAGAATGAGACTTGGTTATTAATAAGGTCGTGCCTTAATAAATTAAGTAATAAGATTGTTTTGAAAAACTTAACACATAAGAGAATATTTGAGAGGGGCAAAATAGGTTGATCCTCTCCCTCTTATCATTCTCGTTTTACTCACACAAAAACAATCAAAAGAAGAACATAAGGAGGTCCGCCATAACCTAGCGGAAAATGGGACGAAATCAAAGGAGATTCATAGGATAAAGCTAGGAAACTATAGCAACATCAAATCTTAACTTCAACATCAAATTTAAGGTGAATAATTGCTAAAACCATCTCTTTTATCTGTTGTTTAATTCGGTTATGGATAGTACCCAAAATTATCTTGTCCGATTTGCCAAGTTATGGTTGAAAATCAATAATAGAACAATGGTTTATGAATTTTATGGAATTATTTGAAGGGGTTTTAAGGGTAAAACCTAAGTTTTTACTCTCCAAATACTTTGATTTTCTAGTATGTTGAGTAAAACATTAATTTGGAGATGGGTTTTGAATTTCATAATTTTCCAAGTTGAACTAAATAATTTATGAATTTCCTAAGATGGAAATTGGGTTTAATTCGTGTTTTAATTATTTGAAATAATCAAATTTAAGGATCGACGTCGATATGGAGGGAAGCATAATATAACTACTTAGGTAGTTACGAAATGATTCCTACAATGTCGAAGTCGACTTCGTCGGCCACTTATAATCGACGACATTGCATTCTTGTGATTCATTTAAGTGTTTAAAGCTTAACGTCGAAATCATTGACGCCACATGTTTTCACTCTTATTCTAAATGACGTTGCCTCACTTATGTCACCATCATTGACGCCGCCAATCATCCTTTTGATTATTCTCGATATCAACTATATGGAGGCGTTTATGTCGCTGGTTTTGATTTCGACCTTATATGTTTGGCGGCATAGTAGCTGAAGTATGCTAAGTATAAAGTTTTATAATGACGCCGTTAATTTTGATGCTGCTATTCATCAATGTCGGCAAAGTTTTATATTGCACTATGTTGGGGATGATGCCGCATTTCTTCCTTTTTAATACCAGAGAGGCTTAGTTTTACGTAAATTAAACTTTGTTTTAAAGAGGCAATATAACCAATCTTCAAGAGGATCGACAACTCTATGATTTGGTAGTCAGCCATATGATTTGTAAAAATATAAATTTTTGTTTTCAAAGTTGGATGGCCGATACCATATGCATGTCGGCAACCTTTTTTTCAACATAATTTTGGTAGTCAGCCATATGATTTGTAAAAATCTATGATTTGGTAGTCAGCCATATGATTTGTAAAAATCTATGATTTGGTAGTCAGCCATATGATTTGTAAAACTCTATGATTTGGTAGTCAGCCATATGATTTGTAAAAATCTAAATTTTTGTTTTCAAAGATTTAAGTTTCTGATTTTTGAGGTTAGATAGAGGTCGACATTATTATTAACGTTGAAAATATTCTCTACTAACCTAATTAACAGCGACGAGCTATATGTAGTATAATTTCGACTTTGATTATTGGGGATACCAATATATATTTTTAATGAGACCAACACAGATCATTAGGGATACCAATTTATATTATTTTGAGATGTTATAAGTTTAAGGGTTATACAACCTAATTGGGGATACCAATAGATAAAGGTTGAACATATGGTTTAAACATGAATTAAATTGATAAATGATGGGTTCATAGTTATCCTTGGAATACTATGAGATGTGAGATGGATAGTCCACATCATGACAAAGACGGATATTGTTATCTCGCCTTTTAGTCAGGCTAGGATACCATGGATTCAGCTAAAATGGATGGATTGAAAATCGATTACAGTTGAAACTGTGGACGATAGTTGAATGGATTCAGATGGACTACACTTAAAAAAATAGCTAAGTACGGAATTAGCAATTCACCTAAGTAACGGATCAAATCCCATATTCCTGACCTAATCAAGGTGCGATTATTATGGCGCTGCGTAGTTAATGCTCCACTATTACCCCACTATAAACCCGCTATATCTCATAGCGGATTTCTACCGCTACAATTTTTCCATATAGCCCCAAATATAGCTTTTCCGCTTTAAGCCCCGCTATTTCCGCTATATACCGTTATTCCTGCTATATTCCGCTATGTCTGCTATATTTTCTTTAAAAAACCAAATTAAAAAATGACATTTATACATTATAAAAATTATGAAATTAATTTATTTGATTTAATTTTTAATATATTTTCAGAAATGAAAATACTCTAATATTCTACTAAATTCAATTATGTTATATAACAGTTTTACGTTTATTTAAAGTATATTTGCACACTTTTTTATTTAAAATTATTTATGTATTAATTATAATTCAATTGAATGTTAATTTTTCATTTAATTACCATCTATATATTTGTAAAAACATTAAGTATGAGTTTTATATGCTATTTTAGAGTCATCCGCTATATCCCGCTATATTCTCGCTGTATCCCTGCTATGACTTTTTACACCTCCGCCGCATTGAATCTGCCAAGCGCTTTGACTGCACAGTTATGGAGTGACAAGGAATGCCACATAGGGGTACATTCTAAATTTCAAGTCGATTGGAGTTTGTATGCTCGAGTTATGGACAAAAGAAGATGTATCGGTATCGAATGATCAGTGGTAAGTTGCTTGGAGTCGGACATGGGAAAATTTGCTATTCGCTTGGAGTCGGCACTTAGTTTGCTTGGAGTCGTAGAAATTTAAAGTGCTGGAACGTGCTTGGAGTCAGATGCATATTTGCTTGGAGATTGCTTGGAGAAAAACGATCGGCACCGATCGTTTTTGTTGCTTGGAGTCAGAATCACGTTTGCTTGGAGAAAATTACGTATTTACACTAGTCTTACCCTGGGCCTGAATTTTCAACACCTGCTTTGAGTCAGAAAGGCGATTACTTTGTGTCTCTCTTCGAGTCAACTCTATTGTTGGTTTTTCGATGATCGTTTGGCGATTTTTCGACGATGATCGATCTATAAGTCAAAATCTACAAAGGCAATTGACATGAAATTTGAAGGCAACTACACTACACCATAAGGGACCCACACCATTAATCGTTGGGCCCCACGATGAAGTAGGATCGACCGGTCATGATCCATAAAACAATTCAAATCAATGATAATCGATCAATATCTCACAAATGCAAATTCAAAATGACGCGAAAACTTTAGGAATAGTAAAATATTATGTAAAGAAACTATATCGATCGCACATCATTTGAAGAAATTTGAATGATCTGCCTACATCGTTCTTGAATGATCGTATCATTTTTGCCAGAATGATCCCAGCTCGCCGAAAAACGCGATATCTCACAAATAGTAAGTTAGAATGACACGAAATTTGAAGAGCAAGTAGCTAACATCATGGGGAACTCATCAGAACGATCGGACCTCAAAAGGAGCATGTATGGAATGATCTTCCATGATTGATTTTAACTCAACGCAACTTCACGAAAAACGCGATACCTCACAAACGGTAAGTCAAAATGGCACGAAATTTGGAGAGCAAGTAGCTAACATCATGGGGAACTCAAAAAATGATCACACCCTAAAAGGAGCAAATATGGAACGATCTTCCGTATTTCCATTTTTCAACTCGACTCTACGGAAAACACGATATTTCACAAATGATAAGTCAGAATTGGACGAAATTTGGAGAGCAAGTAACTAACATCATGATGGACCCAAAAAAACGATCGCACCCCCATTGAAGCTAATATGAATGATTGGCATTGATCATTCCAATGGTGTGCGATCGATCTGAAAATTGGTGGATCTGGTCGTACGGCTCTAGAGGTTCTTCTGGCAAAATTTCAGCCCGATCCATGCACATCTTCACATATAAATACAACGTATTTGGCTCATTACAAGGGAGCTTATTCTTTTTCCAATTTGATCTTCTTTTGGGTCTCCTTCATCACTTATTTTCTCTTCCTCCATTAATTTTCTAAGGCAAAAACAACTATACTTGTAATCTTACAGTATAAATAAAAGATTATTGGAGTGAATGTAGGTCGGGGTTTATTGAACCACTATAAACCTTGCATGTTCATTTACTTTTCTACAGTCTATTCTGTGATCTGTGAATCTATACTTCTCTGTTTGGATCTAAATATTGGATATTGGTTCTTTCACTTATAACGGAGTGTTTGTGTCCATTTTTGATACAAACATTTCGGTGCTTTTATTGAAAGAGCTTACCCCGACGGATTTGGAGTTCAGATTTGGAATCAACTAGAGAACTTGGAATTAGAGCAATGGTGAAACCATCAACAAGGAGATAGGTAGCGGATAGGAGTGATCATGAAGAGAGCCAGCAGTCTTCCTAAGGAGCTAAACAAACCTCAGTTTTCATTACCAGAGAGAGATGGAAATGATGATGGATGCTATGCAGGAAAGGATGCTAAAGAGAGAAGAGGAGATGATGCAAAATCTACTCCAATAGATTGGACAAGCTGGAGCACAAAACCAAGGGACTGGAGTAGCTCAAGTTGCTGGAAATATGAATCACGGAAATGGAGCGGCAGGAGCTAAGGAAAACTAGAATCAGGACCGAGGAAACGAAGCTAACAGACAGCAGGATAGAGTAGTACGGTCAAAGGTAGTCCCCCGGCCGACACATAATGATCGGTACCGATCGTTCCATAACGATCAGCATGGATCAATCCGGACTTGGGGGCATGCCCTTAGATCAGGTTGGATCGATCCCATGTGGGGTGACGAACTATGCTATATAGTTTTGTACTGATTGAACTACGCATGTGCATCACAAGGAGTATGTCAAGAATTCCATTGTGGACTCAGGGGCAGTTTGCAAATGACAACAGAAGATTACCCATTGACGAATATGAAAGGATGGCTGAGATGAAATGATGGATAATGAGATGCGGAATGCCCAATAGGAGCTTGGAAGATGTCAATCGGAGTCCGTTCACTCCGAATATCAGGAATGCAAGGAACCCACCGGAATTCAAACTACCAACACCGGAAGTATATGACAGAAAGTCAGACCAACCTATGCATATGATGAGGTATATCCATCATATGGAGTTGTTGGGGATATCAGAAGAAGTAATGGCAAGGTGTTTCCCCACTATATTTGACGGATTTGGCTGCGCTCTGGTTTAGGCAGCTTGAAAATGGATCAATTAGAAATTAGGGAGAATTAGTAGACAGGTTCATGAGACAGTTTAGGTTTCATAACTCGAGACCCAAAAATGCGATGACTCTTGCGACACTAAAAGAAAGGCTGGATAGTCCCTGAGGAGTTTTCTAACATGGTTCAATGCCGTGGCAGCATCGGTGGATCGGCCAGATCCATCTATGGTTTTGATGGCGGTAGTATCTGGAATTGCTGACAACACATAATTCAAGGATTCACTGGCACAGGATCCATCGATGGATCCCGAGGAATTTTACCACGAAGCAGAAAGTTTCTTGCAGTAAGAGGACGCATGAGCCGACAAGTAAGAATTAAACACTATTCGGGATGAAGGACCATCTAGAGAAGGGTCCAGGACAGATAAAGGAAAGTGAAAGGCTAACGATAGCTCTAATGGATTAAAACAACCAATAAGGGAACTGAGATTCACCTCTTACACAAAATTGACTGAAACGTTGGAATGGATATATCTGGATACTAGGGGGAAAATCCCCTATCAGAAGCCAATGAGGGGAGAGCCTATAGACAACGAAAGGAAATCAGGAAGATATTGTGTATTCCATGAGTTGAACGGGCATGATACAAATGATTGCAGGCACTTAAAGGGTGTGATGGAGGAGCATGTAAGGAATGGAAGACTACCGCAGTATGTGAGGGCATGGACAATAGTTGTGGAACAAGAGCATCCACCGTCTTCATCAAATGGAAACATGAATGGCCCAGGATTGGGGTCATGGCTCATCATCAACTGATCGTGATAGCAAGGGCCGAGCTAAGGACTTAAACTCCGATCGTAATAACTATTTTGCAATTTCTTTCCACATAATAAAACAGCTAAGTCACTTACACAAATATGGGATCACGAATGGTCCCTAGGCATGCTCTGAGATGATAATGAACTGTCATGCCCAGAGAGGCACGCATCGCATTGTTTATTTTTTTATTTTTCCCTTTAGCATATGAACTTTATTTTATTAGTTGAGTTATTTGATTGCTAAACTCACTTGAACATGAAATCTGACATTAATAATTCTAAACCTCATCCGAAAAAATGAGACAAAAAGGCAAGAACAAGTCCCCTCGTCGAAAAGCGAGCGGATTAGGCCTGGCTAACGACTTGAATGACATACGATCTCAAACGATCACATTTCTCCTCGAATGACACTCGATCTCGAACGATCATATTTCGCCCTGAACAGCACTCGATCTCGAACGATCATATTTCACCTCGAATGGCATCCGATCTTGAATGATCATATATTTCCTTGAATGGCACTTGATTACGTACGATCATCATTCTCCCTGAACGACACTCGATTGCGTACGATCATCTTCCATCTTGAATGACTATCGGTAATGAACAACAACCACTCGCCTTGAACGGCAACATCAACCTTGAATAAATGCCAGCCTCGAATGGCAACAGATCTGACTAACGGTCTCGAATGACCACAATTAACAATTTGGAGGGATCAAGGAATTGGATTGGCAATGGATTGGATTCTGGATTGGAATATTCGGCTATCAATGGATTACGGATTTCAGATATTGGATTTATAGCAATTCAAAACATACCTTCCTACCACAAGGCATGTTTTAGGGGATAAATGTTATCTCACCTTTTGGTTAGGTACAGTTGAAACTATGGACGATAGTTGAATGGATTCAGATGGACTACACTCAAAAGAGAGCTAAGTACAGAATTGGCACTTCACCTAGGCAATGGATCGGATCGGATTCCCAATTTTTGACCGAATCAAGGTGCGATTTGTATGGAGTACAAGGAAGGCTACATAAGTCCACATTCCAAATTTCAAGTCGATTGGAGTCCGTATGCTCGAGTTATGGACAAAAGAAGATGAATCGGTATCGACGGATCAGTGGTAATTTGCTTGGAGTCGAACCCAGGGAAATTTGCTATTTGCTTGGAGTCGGAGCATGGTCCGCTTTGAGTCGTAGAAAGTTGAAGTGCTAGATCGCGCTTGGAGTCGAATGCATGTTTTCATGGAGATTGCTTGGAGAAAAACGATCGGCACCGATAGTTTTTCGTATTTGGAGTCAGAATCACGTTTGCTTGGATAAAATTTGGATTTTACCTGCGTCTAACCCTCGGCCAGAATTTTCAGCACCTGCTTCGGGTGAGAAAGATGATTATTTTGGATCTCTCTTCGGGTCAACCATGAAGTGGGTTTTTCGACGATCGTTTTGGCGATTTTGACAATGATCGATTTATAACCCAAAATCCACAAAGGAAATCGACATGAAATTTGGAGGAAAACTACATTACACTATGAGGGACCCACACCATCGATCGTTGGGCCCCACGATGTAGTTGGATCGATCAGTCATGATCCATATGGATCAATCCATAAAACGATTCAAATCAATGATGATCGATTAATATTTCACAAACACAAAGTCAGAATAACACGAAACTTTGGGAATAGTTAAATATTATGTAAAGGAACTTACCATATCGATCTAACATCATTTGGAGAAATTTGAATGATCGGGCTACATTGTTCTTGAACGATCGTATCATTTCAGCCAGAATGATCCTAACTCCATGAAAAACGCGATATCTCACAAACGGTAAGTCGGAATGACACAAAATTTGGAGAACAAGTAGCTAACATTATAGGGAACTCACCAGAATGATTACACCGCAAAAGGAGCATGTATGGAATGATAGCCCATGATTGATTACAACTCAATGCAAATTTAGGGAAAACATGATATCTTACAAATGGTAAGTCGGAATGGCACAAAATTTGGAGAGCAAGTAGCTAATATCATGAGAAACTCACAAAAACAATCGCACCTCAAAAGGAGCAAATATGGAATGATCTTCTATATTTTCATTTTTCAACTCGACTCCACTAAAAATGTGATATCTCATAAACAATAAGTCAGAATTGGACGAAATTTGGAGAGCATGTAGCTAACATCACGAAGGACCCATAAAAATGATCGTACCCCCATTGGAGCTAATATAAAAGATTGGCATCGATCATACCAATGGTGTGCGATCGATATAAAAATTGGTGGATCGAGTCGTACAACACTAAAGGTTCTTCTGGCAAAATTTCAACCTGATCCACGCACGTCTTCACCTATAAATACAATGGAATTGGCTCATTACAAGGGAGCTTCTTCTTCTCCCAATTGGATCTTCTTTTAGCTCTTCTTCATCACTTCTTATCTCTTCCTCCATTAATTTTCTAAGACAAAAACAACTGTACTTGTAATCTTGGAGTATAAATAAAAGATTATTGGAGTAGACCTATGCCGGAGTTTGCCGAACCACTATAAAACTTATGTGTTCATTTACTTTTCTGCAATCTATTCTGTGATATGTGAATCTATACTTCTCTGTTTGGATCTAAATATTGGATATTGGTGCTTTCACTCATAACAGGGTGTTTGTGCCCATTTTTGGCACAAATAAATAGTCTCTAAATGGTTAATGAATGGTTCATAGTCATCTTAGGAAAACTACGGGATGTGTGATGAATATACCACATCATTTTAAATAGATGACACCATATGTGATGGGTAGTTTCAATATGGGAGGGTATAGGTAATCCATAGAAATGTTTATATGTGAGATGGATAGTATACATAACTTTGATAATGAAACCATGTGGGATGGGTAGTCCATATGGTAGGGGATGGGTAATCCAAATAATTACATGTGAGTTGGGTAGTCCACATAAATCTAATATGGATAGTTAATTGTAATTAAGACAGACAATCAGATGAAAATTAAGACGGATAGCCTACCTAATTGGGATGGATTGTCCAATATATGTTCCCTCAGTTCAAATACTTATTTTCTATGTTCTAACCATTGTGGATGTAGAAGCACGGTATATGGTTAATATGTTTTGGTTATGATACTATTGAGGGGAAAACCCGTTCTTCTCAGCGGTGTGGTCTCACTAGATATCTATTGGTTCGAGATGGTAGGTTATTATTTACACTAGACATTTTGTCTGACCCAAAGTTTTTGCTTTTCCCCTTAAACTCTTGGGTACTCATTTGAGTAGATCTGAGGTAAGGAATTTCAATTTTCCTGTAAAACAAATAAGCTTCTGGAGACTTGCAGGAGGCATTCTAGCTATTTAGGAGTTTATACCTATTTCATTGTGTTGTTGATTCTATCTGTATAGGTGTAATGGAAAGTTATATAATTTCCAAATGTTAGACTCTGATCAACCAAAGGGGCATCTTCACATATCGCTCTTGGAATATTTTATAATTATTATATTTTCTCTGAATGTGGGATTACGAATGGGATTATGTAATGAATATGAAATGTTATTGATAAAGTAAAATATGAAAGTTAGCTATTAAATCGTGTTTAATATTTTTCATATTCATATGCTTATGTTTATTAATATGATTAACATAGCTACATTTTGTCATCGGAAATTAATATTATGTATGACTACAACATCCGTAACGCTTAGTTTCCGGCCTAAAAGTGGGGGATATTACAATAATATCATTATCTTATAATATTAATAAGTCGTATACAACGTAATTTACATCCAATATTGTTTTTTTATGTTTCCCTTCATTTCATTTATTTACTTTCTATTTATATATTTATTTATATTTTATTTTTATTGTATATATATATGTATATATCTCTGTGTGTGTGTGTGTGTGTTTTTTTTCGAAGTTTAGGGGCAAGTGGTTGGACCACCGGTCATTGGATAAGCGATCAACGGCGATCGGTCCTCTCAAGTGTCGCAATGTTGTTTCCCCATTCTTATCTTCTTTGATCAAATTCCGCTCACATCTCCTCTTCAATTTGATGCACATGCTAATCAATAATCGTACTTGAATCCAAACATACCCATAACCATTCACTTATCATATAAATCCAAAATCATCATTGGTTAGTTAAATTTCATTAACAGTATACTATTTTGCTCAAGATCAGATAACCAAACATATAGTATACTAGGTGTGTATATCAAAACTGACATAGATTTGTGAATTAATTCACTCACTTAAAGGTACACAGCTCCTATCTCTCTGGCTCCTCTTCCTCCTTTGCTTGGACTCTACATTATGCTACGAACTTTCAATTCAGTAATCAAAACTTGGATCTCACTATAGCTCTTGGTGTTGATTGATGTCAGGAAGCTTATACATGAATTTGAAAACTCTTAGCAATTTACTGAATTTGATTTTGATTTGGGAAATATGAGGTAACATTTGTGGATAATATGAACATGAAAAGATTAAGCTACATGATATCATCTTCCTACATACGAGACTTTAAATTTATTAAATGAGAGGTAACTCTGGAATTAAAAAAACTCTAGATTCTTAAATATTTAAGATAAAGTTTAGTTAAGAATGGGTTTATGTAATTAAATATGGGTTTAATTAATTCCTTTCACAACCTTGTTTCTATTTCTTATTTTTATAAAATCATTCTTATATATTTTTAACCCATTAATCAATCAGATAAAATTATTTTCAACTTTTCTAATCCCCAAACAACGCTATACATATTTTGTAGAACTATTTACTTCAGTTTCAATCTATTTATATTTATTATTCACTTTAAATATTTATTTAAATTTTGCTTATATGAAATTGTTTCAAATTCCTTTATAATAACAAAATATTCAAACAAATTAACTAATGTCACATTCCTTTTAACTCATTTTTTAGTTTGTTAAATATTTTTCATCATGTTATTTTTCTTCCAATTAACCATTATAATTCCTAATTTAGAATATTAAAACTCAATTAAATATTTCAGTTTTTATTATTTAATTCCTAATTATATACTTCTCAACATCGTGTTGTTACACGAAAAGCTGAGCCTTAGCACGGGTCCACTAGCTTAGTATAAAGCTATTTAGCCATGGTAGGAGTCGAAAGAGGCAAGGGTATGACCAATGGAGCTGATGGATGGAATTCAAGTGGATGAAGGCATTCAATGAAGATCTTTAAAATTGGGTCTCCACTCAACTAGAGGATGAAGAAGGAACCAACATGATTTTTGAGAGCAAGCGGAAATGTGTTCACGTGGACTCGTTCTTACATGTGTGGGATTTTGCCTGAAGTCCTGTGTCTTACGTTTAGTGTCATCCCAACATATCTTCCTGTGAAGTAGAAGAGACATAGCATGGAACAAAAGAGATTTGCTATGCCGAAGGAAGACTTTGATAGGTTGTGGCAAACAATTTTATCCGAGAAGCATCATGCTCGGAATGGGTAGCTTATCTTGTCATGGTAGGAAGGCCAATTGAAAGGGGTGAACATGCAATGACTATTCAGACATGAATAAGGCATGTCCTAAGGACTACGTTCCACTTCTATGGATCAACTAATTTGTAGATTGTACAACCAGACATAAACTACTATCTTTTATGAATTCGTATTTGGGCTACCATTAGATTGGAATGCACGACCTAGATTAGGAGCGTACTAGTTTTATCATGGATTTTAGTTGTATTATTACAAGGTAATGTCATATGGTTTGAAGAATGCTAGAGCTACATACCAATGATTGGTTAATAAGATGTTCTCAAAACAAACCAGAAGGTTGATGGAGACCTATGTGGACAGACGATATGTTGGTAACATTAAGGAGATCGACGGATTGCATGGGTTATTTATCATAAATGTTTAATGTACTCTGATAGTACGGGATGATACTGAATCCATTACATTCTTTTTACCGAATTGCATTAGGAAATTTTTTGTTGTTCATTGTTAACTCTAGCGGCATTGGAGCAAACTCGAAGAAAATCAAAGCACTAAGACATGTTACATTCCTAAGAACTAGGAGTTAAATACAGAGTTTGAGTGAAACAGTTTTCTTTTTGTGTAGGTTTTACTCAAAAGCAATCGACAATTGTGTAACATTCTTTAACCTCATCAAGAAAGAAAATGGGAAGTTCTGATGGACAAATGAGTGTGAAACTACTTTTGAATTAGTGGAATATCTCTGAAAACCATTGATTCTATCAAAGCTTTTGGAAGGAGAAGATCTGCATACCTACTTAGCAGTATCAACTCACGCACCGAGTGTTGAATTATTGCATGAAGAAGGGAAAATCCAAAGGCTAGTTTATCATATCAACAAGCGGTTCATAGGTATGGAAAATCATTATCCAAAACCGTAGAAATTAGTTTACTACATACTTATAGCATCGAGGAAGTTACGATCATATTTTCAGGCTCATCTAGTAAGAGTGTTAACAAATCAACATCTTAGACAAGTACTGCATCGTCCCAAGACTTCAGGATGATTATTAAAATGGAACATCAAGATGAGTCAATATGAAATAACTTATCATCCCAAAAAGGCAGTTAAAGGGCAAGCTTTGGTGAATTTCATTGTTGAATTCACTATCCAGGATGATAAAATGGAAAAGAAGACGGTCGAAATTTCTGAATGGAAGCTGTATGTGAATGGCACATTCAATGGCCATGAGTTCCTAGGTGTGAGTAGTCGAGGTAACTTTGGAAGATCAAAGGATATTTTGTGCTTTGAAGCTACAGTTCCATGTTACGGATAATGAAGTTGAATATGAGGAATTAATAGCAGAACTCAAGATAACAAACGATTTGAGAGTGCGAAAACTAAACACATTTAGTAACTCCTAACTGGTGGTTTGTCAGGTTAAAAAGGTGTTTCAGGCTAAGGGTGCATAACTCGCTCCTTACCTATTGAAGGTATTGGAATTTCTTGAAAAGATCGAGAACATTACGATTATGCACATCCCTAGTGAGGAGATTGTGAATGCAAATTCATTAGCCAAGCCGATAAACTTCAGGTGTACATAATTGTTAAGAATCGTTCCATTACGAGATACTAAAAAATCTAGCATTGACGAGATGAATATTGATTATATCCTGGAGGTCGAAGAGAAGGAGTCACAGATGACTCCCATTAAGGAATATTTGATGAAGGGACCTCTTCCAAAGAGTAGGAATGATAAATGAAAACTCTTTCGTAAGGTACTATGTTACATTATGCAAGAGGGAATATTATTTTAGAGGGAATTATCAGCTCCCTTGCTAAGGTGGGTCTACAAGGATGAAGAAAAGAAAATCTTTGAGGATGTTCTTGAAGTATGTTGTGAAGATCACACCGTGAGTAGAATTTGGAAACAATGTAGTTTGCCATGGATATTTCTAGCCAACTATCAATCGAGACACAGTCGAATTTTCTAAGAATTATGACAAGTGCAAAAGATTTTTGAAAATACCTAGAGCCACATCTAATGAGCTTATGCAGCCGGTTAGCTCGTGGCTACATGTTATTGGAAATTGACATTATTAAAGTGCTACCGACGTCATGTAGAGGAGTGAAGTATGCGATAATAATTGTGGACTATTTCACAAAATGGTTGAAAGTGGCACTCACCACTGTCACTTTGGTGAAAATGATTAACTTTTTTGTTAAGAATATTTTTTCCAGATTTAGAGTGCCACTGAAGAAATCGAGAAGAGTTTCTGAATGGTAGCACATCCATAGAAGAACGGAAAGATGGAGGGAGTGAACAAGATCGTTAAATCTATCATTAAGAAGTGATTGAAATGTGTAAAGGGTAATTAGGTTTATAAGTTACCACTAGCCTTGTGGTTTTAGCGAACAAACCCAAAAATTCTCTTTTGGACACACCCCATTTGCATTGGCATATGGAACCGAGGCAATGTTACCCATCGAAGTAGAAGTGCATTCTCATTGGACCATAGACTATGACCCCAAGATAAATTGAGAGCTACTAATGGCATCCCTTGAGATTGTTGAGAAAAAACAAGAAGAGGGAAACTTAAGAATGGCTACTCACCAACAAAGAATATCATGGGAGTTCAACGCCATGTTCCAGAACTGTACTTCCAAATAGCCTTGTTTTGAAGTATTTCTTTCTGAGTACAGGGGAACTTGGTTCAAATTAGGAAGGGCTCTACATGATAAGGTAGAAGTTTAGAGACAACACTTTCTAGCTATTAGCAACTAAAGTGGACCGAATTCCACTAGCATGGAACTATGAGCATTTGCACCAATATTTCACCTGATTTGTTTCATTATTAGGCATTTACTTTCATTTGGACATTCTTTAGATTGGATTTGATGTAATAAAAAGGAAATCACTATTGAATTTGGAATAAATCTAGCTTTATGAATCAATGTAACCATATTTGTTAAGTGAAACTTTGCGTTACAGGATCATCAACACAAATAAACATTATGTGTTTTGAATACCGAATGTTTACAAACCTAGAGATAGGTACCGACAGACACTTTTAAACCCCGATCCGTTCAAGGGTGTTTATTCAGATGGAGGTATGTTGGATAATTCGCCCTACACATCTAATCTTTAATGAAAAAATGAAGATAGGCAACATTAAGGATTAATGCTGGGAGATAGGTATCAACGGACATCGTCACTCAATCATAAGTATTGGTGTATAATTGAACTTATGTAGGCACATCATATGTGAATTACATATGTACTATGCGGACATAAGTGGAAAGACAGGTAAAAGCAATCAAGAATGTAATGATTTTATTTATAGTTCGACCAGATAAGTTTTACTGGTAGTAAATAAAGTTAAGTAAAGAACGAAATTGGGTAATAGTTAGAGTTTATTTATCAGTATAGGGTTACCTTAAGTTGATGCATTACATAGATTAGCATACACAGATAGGTATAATATAAAGCAAACCATTATTGGTGTTTATACACACACACACATTTGTAGGAATTATACAATGGTATAGGAAAGAAAAGTGTGAAAAAGGTAAATAACATAAAATAGACAAAAGACTTTCAATCATTTACTTTTCTTTTCTACTACAAAATTCAGGGGCCGGATAGGTACATCTCAATGGCCAATGTTCGACGAAAAGGAAAACAAAAGGCCAAAAGTTGAAAAGCCAAAAAGCCACTTCTTTCCACCCCGATGAATATTGATCTTCTTCTATTTCTTTAGGATGCTGCTTTCTCGAGGGGTGTCTTCCTTGGATGGTAAAGGCTCATTTGTAGAATTAATATGCTTTTTGTGCCTATATGTTTGGGTTACCCTGACAATAATTGGATAAATAGCCGGTAAGGATAGGACGATAGGCTTCAAGATTGAAGCCATGAAGGAAATTAGAGGAACATCGTTAAGCTTTTTTAACTTCACTTTAACACATTTGGTCTCCTGGCTGTAAGAATAGCGACTATGAATGGATTGGGTCCAGAAGTACCAGTGATAGTGATGTCCTCTTCTTCTTCTAGATTAACAACATGCTCAACACCTTCCATTAAAGCTCCAATCCTATTGGCATTAGGTATGGACCCAGACCTACCAGAAGTCATAATATCGATGCCTCGGTAGTAATTGCCTAAGATGAAGAACCTGGGGTGAGCATCATGATAGGCAATTGGACAAAGACATTTTGTCCTGAAACATTGAAAACATGATGATATAAGTCAGTAATTTTGTTAGGAGTCATTTGAGGCTTTTCAAAGAATGGAGAATCAATATGGATACCTTCGATTGAGGGTAGATCTGAGCCCGCCAAAGAGGTTTTCCTAAGAGAGGAACTCTTAGAAGGAATTTGCCCCTATTTAAGAATTAGAGATAGCAAATAAGTAGTTGGGGTAAAAAACGTGACATGTTCATACTCTTCAACATGGTAGAGAGGTGCATTTGAAAAAGAATGCGGGGATGTGGAAGCGGCAACAACCTTAGAGTTGGCTGCCGAACAGTTGGAATAACTATTAAAGATTCCAAGTTGGGTTCAATAAGAGAAGCTTTGACTAATCCCTCAATGCGGATATCGGTGGGATTCTCGAAAGTCTCCTACATTGCTTCAACAGTGGCTCGAAATAGTTTGCCTCCTCCAGGGAATCCAAGTCTTTTGAATCAAAATATTCTTCTATCACATCAGCTTCATTGAAGGGGACACCAATCCTTTTAGCCATCTCCTTTTCTTCTTCCATAATCTTTTTGTAGGTTTAAACCAAGAATCGTGGGTAGTAGCCATCTAACCATTTTAAGCCTTTTGTCCAAAATACATTGACGTAGAATTTAAAGTAGTGGAGTCAACCTCTACATTAGTGGACTAATTATCAACATCATCTTTGGCCAATAGATTATGAAGTTCTACAACTATAGCCTTAGGCTCTCATTCTCGGATTCAATCTTTATTACATTACTTGCCTCAATTCTTGATTTGTGTATCATGGCCTTAAGCTATGCTATATTGATATTAATGGTTGCAAATTAAGCGTTGTGATGGTACTGGCTTTTAATTACTTGATCTTCTTTAGCTAGATCATCATTTCGTAAATGGGCTTGCTTAACTAGCTGCCATAGGAGCGTAATTTTGCCTTTGTGCACTCGAATCTCTTCCTCGATCTTTTCTCTCTCTATCCAAAAGACTTTTCTCTTTCTTTTGTCTCCTTGTTGGCAGAATCTATCTCTTTATTCAAAGCATCAATAAGATTTTGATCTTCCTTTGCAAATATTTCCTTTTAGATAGGAGGAGGCAATATCACTAAGGTTCCTTACATCTTTCTCCATGCGTGGAAGTGACCTATTAGCTCATCAATGGTAGTATAAGCACCTAAAATATTTTCCATTAATATCTTGTCTATATTATATTCGAACCCGATTGCAGTAAGGTCCATGTTTAGGTATTTAAGCTGCAAGGTCTTTGGCTAATAGCAAGGACTCAGAGCTCTAGAAGCAGGCTTTGCCTTTTGATTAGGGGTGAGCTAGGAGGAGACAGGAGTAGAACTTGCAAAAGAGGTGCGTGGAAGATAGGGTTGATGTGGTAGACTACACCTTGAGGTAAAGCGGCTCCTTTTGGAATGCAAATCCTATGAGTTATAAGACAAAGGTTGTCGCATTGGATGGTAGGGCTAAATTCGCGAGGCAAGCACAAATGCTCATCGTACTTGCGACCATAGGCACAAAATATGGAGTCATGTTGTTAGTCGTGGTCATCTCTATCATGTTGAGATTTGTTATGGCCCTCCTAGGAATGGTCATGGTGATGGTAAGATTTAGACATGGGCTCTTCCCTGGATGTTTTCTTATTGAGATTGCTAAAGTAACCAATGTATCCCATTTTACCTAAAACAACAAGAAGACATGAGTTACTATTGGATAAGAAGACAAGAAAATGAGAGATGTGCTTGCGAGCATGATCCTAAGGGGCATGAGTGTGGTGCAGTCCTATTAGCCTGCAAACCATCATATATCAATAGAGACGAGGGAATGGTAACACCCTCAAACAGAATAAGGTCATTGTCGCTAATTCCATGTAAGAGTTCATCGATTTGAAGATCTTCAAAGTTGAGGTTGTGGTGGTCCTTAGGAACATGAGCAAAGGAGAAGATGACTTCCTCATTACCAAGTTAATTGGGTTTGCTTCCTTTGTCCGGCTGAGGGTAGGACCAGAAGTAGTAGTGGGAAGCCCCTTCCTTAAGTCTCGAAACTAAGGAGTAGGGGTATTAGCACCCATTCTCCTTAGTGGATTCGACATCAAACTCTTCTTCTCCTCCCCCTCTTCTCCTTCATCTTCTTCTTTATATTCTTCCATTTCTTCCTCCTTTAATATCACAATCACGACATCTTTGTCTTCGTCATCATCATGATCACCCGACGGTTGGGTGGAGCTGGAGTGGGACCCTAGTCCATTGATTACCGGGTGCAACATAATCGAAGAAGTCTCTTCGGTTATCATAGAAAAGAGGCGGAGGCATGCATCGGTAAGCAAGTAAGTTGTCTTACCTTTTAATTCAGTAAAACATGGAGAGTGGCGACCATACGCCTCATGTCATTGCTATCAACTCTTGAAGGAATAATCGCAACAAAACGAACAAGGACGAGCAATTTGGATGTGTTATGAATAGAAAAGTTTATTATTGTATTAATCGAATGGATTCAAAAGCCAAGTTACAAACATTACAACAAACAACTTATATACAAACACAACTCCAACTAATGGGCCGAACCCACTAACCCAGAAATGCAGAAAACCCGACAAGAAATAAAAGGTGTACACGATACACATGCACACAAACCATATACACATATTTACATATCTATATTTACATTACTCCTCACAACACCCCCTTCAAGTTGGAGCATACATGTCTATCATGCCCAACTTGCTGCATAGGAACTTCATTCGACAACCATTAAGTGCTTTAGTCATCATATCGGCCACTTGCTCCTCTGATTTCACATATCCAGATTTGACTAACCCCTGCTGCACTTTTTCTTGTATAAAATGACAATCAACTTCTATGTGTTTAGTTCTCTCGTGAAACACTGGATTAGATGCTATATGTATAGCAACTTGATTATCACACCATAACAGCAATGGCATTTCAACTTCAAGCTTCAACTCAGTCATAAAGTGATTAAACCACATCAGTTCACACACTGCACTAGCCATGGCTCGATACTCTGACTCAGCACTCGATCTTGATACAACATTCTGCTTTTTACTCTTCCATGACACTAAATTTCCTCCAACAAACACATAAAACCCTGAAGTAGACTTTCTGTCTTCCTTTGAACCAGCCCAGTCTGCATCTACAAAACTTTCTACTCTGCTGTGTCCATGATTCTTGTAAACAATTCCTTTACCCACTGTTCCTTTCAGGTAACATAAAATCTGCTTTAGTGCATTCCGGTGATCAATAGTTGGTCCACTCATATATTGACTTACAACACTCACTAAGTAAGCAATGTTTGGCCTGGTCACTACTAAGTAATTAAGCTTACCAACCAATCTCCTATACTTAACTGGCTCATTGAATTCATCTCCATCTTTACTCAAAGTAATGTTCACCATCATAGGTGCAGAATGTAACGACCCCGAATTTTATGAATATTTAAATTGATAATTAATTCAGTTTTTGAATTAAATTGTAAAATTAATCGATAAATGAATTCGAGCTTCCCCGAATCCAAATAAAAATATATTAAATCATTTTAAAATTTTAGAAATCGTATATATATATATATATATGAATTTATAGAGTTGTGCCTATATGAATAGATTTGAAATGATATATATATATATATATATATATATATATTGAGAAATACAAGAAAGTATTTAAGTTGAAAATAAATATCTTAAAATTTTAGTTATATGAACTATAAAGATATGAAATAAACACGGTAATCAAATAAGTTAAATTAAAACCACAACAAAACCAAAGTATGTATGTATGTATACAAAGTATAAGGCTGAGAAAAGAAAACAAACATATATATTAAGTATGAACACTTGAGAAAAATATAAGTATATGAAAGGCTTGCAAAGTAGAAGCCACCAGACTTTTCTCTAAGGCAATGTCTAACATCAAAAAAATAAAACAAATAGGTTATATTCATGTACAAGCTGAAATGTAAACCTGGAAGTAAACAAGAAAACGAAAACAAGACAGTGTAAATACAAACAAGTTGTACAAGCCTAATTAATACAAGTACCTACAGCTGAAATGAAAGGAAAATAAAAATGATATAGGTACATACGAAATAAGATAAAAAATGAGTGTTTGTAGACACGAAGGAGGCTAGCATTTAATGTTATTATCTCTAGTACATAATATTGATCATATCAGCCTCCAAAGAAATGAAATATCTCTGGCCAAACCAAGTATCACTTGTACAAATTGTATACCCAGTAACTCATTTCCATATATCAACTTCTTCATTTTTCTTGGTTCGTCCATCACAACTAAGTAACTTCTGAAGTAAGGTTCAAACATAAACAAAAAAAATTCAGTTTAAAACAACAATCTACCCAAATCAAAACCAGAGATCAAAAGAAGGAAGAAAGATGCCAGTTTTTCAAAAGCCTGTTTCAACAGAAATAAAGTTCTGTTCTTCTTTCTTTTCAAAATCAGGTGAGCAACTCACCTATTCTTGCCTATACTCTTTGATATGGTATTGATGCTTAAAAGATGATCTGGAATGTTGTTAAACATGCATGTATGTTTGAATGTATCAATGCATGCATGTTTTGAATGTTTGGATGTATATGTTCATACCTCTGTTGCAAATAACAGACACAAGATTTCACATGAAAATCCTCATCTCAATGAATAAGCAGATTCAAGTTGTAAACTTTAAAAGGGAAAATGTTTGTGTTATCTAAACTTTGATTTAAAATATTATAAAAATATATATACACTTATGAATATAATCAGAAAAGAATAAAAAGAAAAGAAAATGGAATACACAGGAAACAATCTTTTCTAAACCAAAAATTTAAGAATTTTAGTTTCAAGTTTTGGTTATATATCTGTATTCGAATTTGGGAAATATGATTTTTGATCAAGAAAACATGATTTTTAATTTAGTAGTTGTTAATATATGTTGGGTTGAACTGTTTTGGGTATTTCGTTGATCATCGGCAATCTAAGACGATTCGAAGCTCTAGGTCGCTGTCGTAGGTAGCTTAGGGGGTGGTGGTTGCAGGAAAAATAGGGGGATGAAGGCCAGATATCGATGGCGACAGCGGTGAGTAATTTCTTTCTGTAAACCTAGTTTGACTGAGCATTGGTATCTCGATTCGTTCGTCCCCCATAGTGCATCGAGTTGCACGCAACTCTAAGTGGTGGAAGAGGGGAGGTAGTCGAAGTCGTAGCCGGAATTTCATGAACTCTGGTGGACGAGGCGTCAAGTTTGACGCATTTCCAGGGTTTTGAGACGACATTTGGTTCGAGTGTTCCAGGTTTTGAATTTTTACTCGAATTTCGATCTCGAGGTGGTGATGAGGTTCTGATGGTCGGAGTTGGATCTGGGGAGGATGGTCGACGTGTTCGACAACGTTGTGGTGCTGGAAGATCGCCAGAGGCGAAGTGCACGTGCATGTGCACTCTGGTGTTTGTGGTGTTGTTTGCCTGGAAGGAGCAGAGGGATTCGCGCGTCGAACTCGAGTCAATCGAGTCAATTACTCGAAGCAAGTACAGGGAAAACTCGGGTCGAATTATTGTTCCAGTTTTATCTGGAAACCTGTTTCTTTGTTTTAAAGATTTTAAACTAAATTTAAAAGATTCTAAAACTTGTTTTAGTCTTATTAAATTAATCATTTAAATTATCCTAAGTGTTCCAAATTAAATTGGATGATGTAATTAGGGGATAGTTGAGATGAATGATTTACCTTAAATACTTGAGGTTTTATTAATAAAAGCAATCAAAAATAAAATCACTCAATTATCCTAAAATGATAAATTAATGAGATCAATTATTAAAGATTGATTTAAGGATCATTTAATAATTCAAAGTTGATTGATTTATCAAGTGATTAAAGAACAATTAATTCAGGATAGATTAATTAAGGTGATTTTTTTTAAGGTTACTTAATTTATCAAAGGTTAATAAATTAAGATGGTTGTAATTAATTTATATTAATCAACCAGGATTATAAATTATTCATAAGATATTAATCCGATTTAAATTTTTCAGTTGATTAACTTATGAATGTTTGGATTCCATTGGGTGATTGAATTGCTTGATATCCCTGATATATGATGCTTTGTGATACATGCTGATTTATGTTGTGATCTGAAATTTCTATTTCTGTGATATATTATTATGTGGATATGAAAACCCTTGACCCGTAAACGACATTTGAATTTCGATGCGACAGGGAGTCGGATTCCAGTTGGTTATCCGAAACCCACATCGAATTGTAATGATGAATCTTTGTGATTGATAAATTTATTTTATCTATGAATCTGTGAATGAAGATAAGCGTTATCGATTATACCGCTTATCGATATATCTGTGATGATTGATGTTGTGCACTATTGTGTGAAACCCCTGGACTACACCATACACACACAAATATGAATTTCACGTGGAAATCAGTTAAGTCACAGATAATGTAAATTTAATGTTTTTGAAATTGAAATTTTAATTTCAATTGATTTTGAAATTGGAAATTGGGGTTTAAAGTGAAAAGCTTTTGAAATGGAATTTCAAAGATAAAAGTTATTTCAAATAACTTAATCGAGTTTTGAAAATTTAAATAATTTGATTTAAATTTGAATTCAAGTTTGAAATTGAATTCTATGATTTGAAACTAGGGATTAAAGATGCTGTATAAGTTATATTTGGGTTAAACCATTTTAAAGGTATTGATTTGGGAATTTGAATTTTAATTCAAGGGGTTTTAACTCGTGTAAATATAATTGGATTTTTCTGAAATGAAACTATTTGTTTTCAAATAGTAAAAGCTTTCACATAAGTAATGAACTTCCAATTTGTGTTGAAAGGTTTCAAGTTTGAAATGAAGTTGAAATATTTTGAAAACTATGAAATGAGTCTTTGATTCAAAGACCGAACGAGTTAATCCAACTTGAAATGGAATTGTTTTAAAAGCTATAAGTTAAATCTTGACTTAAAGATTTAACGAGTTAATCCAAGTGAAATGGAAATTGTTTTGAAATCCATGAATGAATCTTTGGGAATGGGGTGAACTTTGTGAATTGAATCTTTTTGTTTAAAAGATTAAAAGTGTGGAAATTGTTTAAACCATTGAAGGTTTTTGAATTGAATCTTTTTGTTTAAAAGATTGGAAATGGTAATTTGTTTTACCATTCGAATGAAAAGTTTTGGGCTTTAAGCTGTGATTTAACTGAGACCCCAGTATCCATATGACTTTTTTATTGCGCTCGTTATTCGGTTTAGCCGGGAGAGGACCTTTGTGTCGTATAACCCATTCCGAATAATGATACGACGTATATGGATCGCATTTGAAGACCGGTGGCGAAGATCGGATATTTTTGAAAACGGAAGGATTACCGTCGAGTTACTCTGCATCGGCTGATCCCCGATATAGAGGTTTTATCACCCTTAGTGACGGGAAGTCCGGACGTGATTGGAAATTATCCGGAATTGCAAGGGCTTCGTGAGAAGTGCCTTCGGTTCTGTTCGAACCCGGAACAGACTTGTATGGATGTGTGTCTGACGTTACACTTTGAGATGTAAAGCTGGTTTCTATCAAATACATTTCTGTTGGTGGCGGAGAATTTATTCTCTTAGCTTAACACCCTTCTCTGAGACGTACGAGCTCAGAGGTTATGTAGTTGATGGTCACTAGTGATACATTCCCAATTTGGTAATGTGGCATACGAAGTGCTGATGATCAGTTGTTGGTTGGCTTTGTGAAAAAGCGTGGCTTTGTGAAAAAGCATAGCGTATGTGGACGAGACTTCGTCGAGCCTCACAACCCGTTAATGGTCGAAACAGGAATGTTGCGACAAAGGTTTGTAGGGGTAGCGCCCCTAGGGTATGTCATTTCCTTCTGGATAAAGGGTGGTATCATGGTATGGAGCCCAGATACTTAACTCGTGTGGACACGGTAATTTATTACTGTATGATGTTGCTTTGTTGGTTTTCGGGATCCCGCGGATAAAGGTCGGTAACGACCGGGGGATGACATAGCTTGTGTGTTAGTTACCTAGTTACAGCTGTACAGCGTTAGGTAGCGTCAGTGTGTTAGTTACCTAGTTACAGCTGTACAGCGTGAGGTAGCGTCGGCCTTTTGTTTGCAGAGATCCGGTTAGGATCCGGGGCGTCTTTCCAGAGGCGTTTCTATTTCGGTAAGGAAGTTCCTTAGCCTGATCATTTGTTGGAAATCCAAAGAAACAATACGAACCCTGTACGGTTTTAGTTGTATTACCTGCTATGGAATGTGGCGGTAACCTGTTATTGAACGTAGTAGCTATAGTAGGCATATGATGAAATGTTGTATGCTGGCTAAGATTTATATTATATTTTCGAAATGTTTTTTCTACACTATGCACTAATGATAATAATATCGAATGATTTTGCGTAGTAAGCATGTTTGACTATCATAAGAAGAAATCTCCTCCAATTCTGCGTTTGCATTGTGTGTGTGGTGGGAGGTCTTATGGTAGTTTCATTTTCCAAAAGCATTGCGGGTTTCAATGTTTAAAATTCTTTATTGTTTGTTTAAAGATAAACTGTTTTTGTTGCTCACACCAGTCCCATGACTGATCCGGAGTTTATTGTTCCCTTCCTAAACTCTGGGTGCCCACAATTTTCCACACGGGCAGTCTAGAGTTGGGTTTTCTCAGATATTCAGGTTTAGTAGATTATCTGGAGCTGGTTCAGTTCTTGGAGTTCAGGACTGCACTTGCTTCTCCTTGTGGTTCGAGCTTGACGTTGGAGTTGTTGGAGTCATTCTCTTTTGTAGATCATTTGGAGTGATCTCTTCTGTTCTGTTATTTCCGCTGTATCATTATTTATCTCTGATATTGTTGTATCATATTGATATCATTGTTGTATATCATTCGGGATATTGTATTCATTGGATTGTATATGATATCATTGATATATTCTTTTTCCGCTGTGTTGTTATACTTAATGGTGTTATAGCTCCGGCGAATCGGATTTGAACGGTCGAATCTGCGGCATTCTAGTACAATGTGAAGTACGGATGTTGATTTTCGAGCGGGCAAAATCCGGATCGTTACATGTGGTATCAGAGCTAAGGTTGAAATTTAGCTCAGGAGTATAACACATTAAGTAGCTCATTAGAGATAGGGTGAAGTATACCCTAGAATGAGAATTCCTCAGATATCCGTTCGAAAGCCTCAGTAAATTCTCTTGCTATCCACTGATAGTAAGTATGAGTGTAAGAAGAGGATGAGATAGGGGACAGGGAAATACGACTGTAAATGATCAATACTCTGTAACAACGAGGAAGTAATCTTTTCTATATCAATCTCTTTTGTTCAGCATCTTTTCTCAATTCTTCAATAGTTTCTGGTAGATCCAGGAAGAAATTCGATATATTTGTATGGGACATAAACTCCAACTGAGCCAAAATTGTTTGTATGGATGTATGGGTTGCTTTGATTGCTATGGCTGATAGGTATACTTTAGTTCTAAACTGAAAGTTTTAAAATTGTATCCATATATCTATCTATTCTTTGGGTCCCGATATGTTCTACGAATGGTTAGTTATTGCTTTGAACTGACCGATGCCACTGCATATTTCGTAGATCTAGATAACCCGAGTATCTTGTGAAGTGTTAAAACAGATTTGTTTTCGTATTTGTTATTGATATTATGATTTGGTAAGCCAAATGCAGAATAGATGTTCAGTTTGATTCGATGAAACATTCTCCATCTATCTTTGTGTCTCCCTGGCAAATTTCGAGGACGAAATTCTTTTAAGGGGGGAAGTCTGTAACGACCCCGAATTTTATGAATATTTAAATTGATAATTAATTCAGTTTTTGAATTAAATTGTAAAATTAATCGATAAATGAATTCGAGCTTCCCCGAATCCAAATAAAAATATATTAAATCATTTTAAAATTTTAGAAATCGTATATATATATATATGAATTTATAGAGTTGTGCCTATATGAATAGATTTGAAATGATATATATATATATAAATATTGAGAAATACAAGAAAGTATTTAAGTTGAAAATAAATATCTTAAAATTTTATTTATATGAACTATAAAGATATGAAATAAACACGGTAATCAAATTAGTTAAATTAAAACCACAACAAAACCAAAGTATGTATGTATGTATACAAAGTATAAGGCTGAGAAAAGAAAACAAACATATATATTAAGTATGAACACTTGAGAAAAATATAAGTATATGAAAGGCTTGCAAAGTAGAAGCCACCAGACTTTTCTCTAAGGCAATGTCTAACATCAAAAAAATAAAACAAATAGGTTATATTCATGTACAAGCTGAAATGTAAACCTGGAAGTAAACAAGAAAACGAAAACAAGACAGTGTAAATACAAACAAGTTGTACAAGCCTAATTAATACAAGTACCTACAGCTGAAATGAAAGGAAAATAAAAATGATATAGGTACATACGAAATAAGATAAAGAATGAGTGTTTGTAGACACGAAGGAGGCTAGCATTTAATGTTATTATCTCTAGTACATAATATTGATCATATCAGCCTCCAAAGAAATGAAATATCTCTGACCAAACCAAGTATCACTTGTACAAATTGTATACCCAGTAACTCATTTCCATATATCAACTTCTTCATTTTTCTTGGTTCGTCCATCACAACTAAGTAACTTCTGAAGTAAGGTTCAAACATAAACAAAAAAAATTCAGTTTAAAACAACAATCTACCCAAATCAAAACCAGAGATCAAAAGAAGGAAGAAAGATGCCAGTTTTTCAAAAGCCTGTTTCAACAGAAATAAAGTTCTGTTCTTCTTTCTTTTCGAAATCAGGTGAGCAACTCACCTATTCTTGCCTATACTCTTTGATATGGTATTGATGCTTAAAAGATGATCTGGAATGTTGTTAAACATGCATGTATGTTTGAATGTATCAATGCATGCATGTTTTGAATGTTTGGATGTATATGTTCATACCTCTGTTGCAAATAACAGACACAAGATTTCACATGAAAATCCTCATCTCAATGAATAAGCAGATTCAAGTTGTAAACTTTAAAAGGGAAAATGTTTGTGTTATCTAAACTTTGATTTAAAATATTATAAAAATATATATAAACTTATGAATATAATCAGAAAAGAATAAAAAGAAAAGAAAATGGAATACACAGGAAACAATCTTTTCTAAACCAAAAATTTAAGAATTTTAGTTTCAAGTTTTGGTTATATATCTGTATTCGAATTTGGGAAATATGATTTTTGATCAAGAAAACATGATTTTTAATTTAGTAGTTGTTAATATATGTTGGGTTGAACTGTTTTGGGTATTTCGTTGATCATCGGCAATCTAAGACGATTCGAAGCTCTGGGTCGCTGTCGTAGGTAGCTTAGGGGGTGGTGGTTGCAGGAAAAATAGGGGGATGATGGCCAGATATCGATGGCGACAGCGGTGAGTAATTTCTTTCTGTAAACCTAGTTTGACTGAGCATTGGTATCTCGATTCGTTCGTCCCCCATAGTGCATCGAGTTGCACGCAACTCTAAGTGGTGGAAGAGGGGAGGTAATCGAAGTCGTAGTCGGAATTTCATGAACTCTGGTGGACGAGGCGTCGAGTTTGACGCATTTCCAGGTTTTGAGACGACATTTGGTTCGAGTGTTCCATGTTTTGAATTTTTACTCGAATTTCGATCTCGAGGTGGTGATGAGGTTCTGATGGTCGGAGTTGGATCTGGGGAGGATGGTCGACGTGTTCGACAACGTTGTGGTGCTGGAAGATCGCCAGAGGCGAAGTGCACGTGCATGTGCACTCTGGTGTTTGTGGTGTTGTTTGCCTGGAAGGAGCAGAGGGATTCGCGCGTCGAACTCGAGTCAATCGAGTCAATTACTCGAAGCAAGTACAGGGAAAACTCGGGTCGAATTATTGTTCCAGTTTTATCTGGAAACCTGTTTCTTTGTTTTAAAGATTTTAAACTAAATTTAAAAGATTCTAAAACTTGTTTTAGTCTTATTAAGTTAATCATTTAAATTATCCTAAGTGTTCCAAATTAAATTGGATGATGTAATTAGGGGATAGTTGAGATGAATGATTTACCTTAAATACTTGAGGTTTTATTAATAAAAGCAATCAAAAATAAAATCACTCAATTATCCTAAAATGATAAATTAATGAGATCAATTATTAATCATTGATTTAAGGATCATTTAATAATTCAAAGTTGATTGATTTATCAAGTGATTAAAGAACAATTAATTCAGGATAGATTAATTAAGGTGATTTTTTTTAAGGTTACTTAATTTATCAAAGGTTAATAAATTAAGATGGTTGTAATTAATTTATATTAATCAACCAGGATTATAAATTATTCATAAGAAATTAATCCGATTTAAATTTTTCAGTTGATTAACTTATGAATGTTTGGATTCCATTGGGTGATTGAATTGCTTGATATCCCTGATATATGATGCTTTGTGATACATGCTGATTTATGTTGTGATCTGAAATTTCTATTTCTGTGATATATTATTATGTGGATATGAAAACCCTTGACCCGTAAACGACATTTGAATTTCGATGCGACAGGGAGTCGGATTCCAGTTGGTTATCCGAAACCCACATCGAATTGTAATGATGAATCTTTGTGATTGATAAATTTATTTTATCTATGAATCTGTGAATGAAGATAAGCGTTATCGATTATACCGCTTATCGATATATCTGTGATGATTGATGTTGTGCACTATTATGTGAAACCCCTGGACTACACCATACACACACAAATATGAATTTCACGTGGAAATCAGTTAAGTCACAGATAATGTAAATTTAATGTTTTTGAAATTGAAATTTTAATTTCAATTGATTTTGAAATTGGAAATTGGGGTTTAAAGTGAAAAGCTTTTGAAATGGAATTTCAAAGATAAAAGTTATTTCGAATAACTTAATCGAGTTTTGAAAATTTAAATAATTTGATTTAAATTTGAATTCAAGTTTGAAATTGAATTCTATGATTTGAAACTAGGGATTAAAGATGCTGTATAAGTTATATTTGGGTTAAACCATTTTAAAGGTATTGATTTGGGAATTTGAATTTTAATTCAAGGGGTTTTAACTCGTGTAAATATAATTGGATTTTTCTGAAATGAAACTATTTGTTTTCAAATAGTAAAAGCTTTCACATAAGTAATGAACTTCCAATTTGTGTTGAAAGGTTTCAAGTTTGAAATGAAATTGAAATATTTTGAAAACTATGAAATGAGTCTTTGATTCAAAGACCGAACGAGTTAATCCAACTTGAAATGGAATTGTTTTAAAAGCTATAAGTTAAATCTTGACTTAAAGATTTAACGAGTTAATCCAAGTGAAATGGAAATTGTTTTGAAATCCATGAATGAATCTTTGGGAATGGGGTGAACTTTGTGAATTGAATCTTTTTGTTTAAAAGATTAAAAGTGTGGAAATTGTTTAAACCATTGAAGGTTTTTGAATTGAATCTTTTTGTTTAAAAGATTGGAAATGGTAATTTGTTTTACCATTCGAATGAAAAGTTTTGGGTTTTAAGCTGTGATTTAACTGAGATCCCAGTATCCATATGACTTTTTTATTGCGCTCGTTATTCGGTTTAGCCGGGAGAGGACCTTTGTGTCGTATAACCCATTCCGAATAATGATACGACGTATATGGATCGCATTTGAAGACCGGTGGTGAAGATTGGATATTTTTGAAAACGGAAGGATTACCGTCGAGTTACTCTGCATCGGCTGATCCCCGATATAGAGATTTTATCACCCTTAGTGACGGGAAGTCCGGACATGATTGGAAATTATCCGGAATTGCAAGGGCTTCGTGAGAAGTGCCTTCGGTTCTGTTCGAACCCGGAACAGACTTGTATGGATGTGTGTCTGACGTTACACTTTGAGATGTAAAGCTGGTTTCTATCAAATACATTTCTGTTGGTGGCGGAGAATTTATTCTCTTAGCTTAACACCCTTCTCTGAGACGTACGAGCTCAGAGGTTATGTAGTTGATGGTCACTAGTGATACATTCCCAATTTGGTAATGTGGCATACGAAGTGCTAATGATCAGTTGTTGGTTGGCTTTGTGAAAAAGCGTGGCTTTGTGAAAAAGCGTAGCGTATGTGGACGAGACTTCGTCGAGCCTCACAACCCGGTAATGGTCGAAACAGGAATGTTGCGACAAAGGTTTGTAGGGGTAGCGCCCCTAGGGTATGTCATTTCCTTCTGAATAAAGGGTGGTATCATGGTATGGAGCCCAGATACTTAACTCGTGTGGACACGGTAATTTATTACTGTATGATGTTGCTTTGTTGGTTTTCGGGATCCCGCGGATAAAGGTCGGTAACGACCGGGGGATGACATAGCTCGTGTGTTAGTTACCTAGTTACAGCTGTACAGCGTGAGGTAGCATCAGTGTGTTAGTTACCTAGTTACAGCTGTACAGCGTGAGGTAGCGTCGGCCTTTTGTTTGCAGAGATCCGGTTAGGATCCGGGGCGTCTTTCCAGAGGCGTTTCTATTTCGGTAAGGAAGTTCCTTAGCCTGATCATTTGTTGGAAATCCAAAGAAACAATACGAACCCTGTACGGTTTTAGTTGTATTACCTGCTATGGAATGTGGCGGTAACCTGTTATTGAACGTAGTAGCTATAGTAGGCATATGATGAAATGTTGTATGCTGGCTAAGATTTATATTATATTTTCGAAATGTTTTTTCTACACTATGCACTAATGATAATAATATCGAATGATTTTGCGTAGTAAGCATGTTTGACTATCATAAGAAGAAATCTCCTCCAATTCTGCGTTTGCATTGTGTGTGTGGTGGGAGGTCTTATGGTAGTTTCATTTTCCAAAAGCATTGCGGGTTTCAATGTTTAAAATTCTTTGTTGTTTGTTTAAAGATAAACTGTTTTTGTTGCTCACACCAGTCCCATGACTGATCCGGAGTTTATTGTTCCCTTCCTAAACTCTGGGTGCCCACAATTTTCCACACGGGCAGTCTAGAGTTGGGTTTTCTCAGATATTCAGGTTTAGTAGATTATCTGGAGCTGGTTCAGTTCTTGGAGTTCAGGACTGCACTTGCTTCTCCTTGTGGTTCGAGCTTGACGTTGGAGTTGTTGGAGTCATTCTCTTTTGTAGATCATTTGGAGTGATCTCTTCTGTTCTGTTATTTCCGCTGTATCATTATTTATCTCTGATATTGTTGTATCATATTGATATCATTGTTGTATATCATTCGGGATATTGTATTCATTGGATTGTATATGATATCATTGATATATTCTTTTTCCGCTGTGTTGTTATACTTAATGGTGTTATAGCTCCGGCGAATCGGATTTGAACGGTCGAATCTGCGGCATTCTAGTACAATGTGAAGTACGGATGTTGATTTTCGAGCGGGCAAAATCCGGATCGTTACACAGAAGATGGTTTTGCACCCAAATTCCCAGTTTCTTTCAGCAAATCCAACACATACTTCCTTTGTGACAGACATATTTTCCCATTACTTCTCATAACTTCAATCCCTAAGAAGTATCTCAACTCCCCTAACTCCTTTGTACAAAACTATGTATGAATGAACTTCTTAAGAGCTTCAATTCCTAACTCATCATCCCCAGTAATCACAATATCATCTACATAAACAACTAATAAGATTGACTTGCCTTGTGAACTTCTAAAAAATACTGAATGATCAGACTTACTCTGCAATGGCTCAAACCTCTCCATTGCTTTACTAAATTTCCCAAACCATGCACGTGGACTCTGCTTTAAGCCATATAAACTCTTCTTTAATCTACATACCTTGCTGTTCTCCCCCTGAGCAATAAACCCAGGAGGTTGCTCCATATATATTTCTTCAACTAGGTCTCCATGTAAAAATGCATTTTTAATATCAAGTTGATGCAATTTCCAATCATGTTTTGCTGCCAATGATATAAACAACCCGATTGATGTCATTTTGGCTACTGGTGAGAATGTTTCTATATAATCTGTTACATATGTTTGAGCATACCCTTTAGCAACCAATCGAGCTTTAAACCTTGCAATTGATCCATCTGGATTTAACTTGACTGAATAAACCCATTTGCATCCTATCACTTTTCTATTATTTGGCAACTGAACCAGATCCTATGTATTATTCTTGTCTAAAGCATTAACTTCCTCTAGCATTGCTTGTTGCCACTCTGGTTTTGACATTGCTTCCTTGACAGTTTTAGGTAATGAAACTAAATCAAGTTCAAAAATGAATGAATACGATTCTGATGATAGACTATCATATGAAATAAAAGATGAAATTGGATATGTGCACTTTCTTCTCTCTTTTCTAAGAGCAATTGGTAACTCCAGACTTGGATCTGATTGTGGAACAGTTGCATAATCAATGATCAATTCATTAGTTTCTGATTCCTGATTTGATTCAGTGTCCATATGATGATCATCACTTTCTGAAGTTATAACAGGATATAGTAAAAAATCATCATTCTCTGCACATTCTTGATTTGTTGGTATAGATGGACAAAAAAATGCTTCATCTTCCACAAAACTAACATCTATAGATACCAAGTATTTCTGTAAACTGGGACAAAAACATTTATATCCCTTCTGTAACCTAGAATAACCAACAAAGATGCATTTCAAAGACTTTGGATCTAGCTTGGTGAGTTGAGGATTAACATTTATAACATAGCATGTGCAACCAAAAATTCTTGGCTTAATCGGACACAAATGTTTATCTGGAAACAATACTTGAAATGGAACCTTATACTCAAGTATAGTTGATGGCATTCTATTGATTAAGAAGCATGTAGTAGAAACTGCATCTACCCAAAAACTTTAGGAACTTTCATCTGAAAAAGTAGTGCTCTTGTAGTTTCAAGTAAATGCATATTCTTTCGTTCTGCTACTCCATTCTGTGAAGGGGTATCAACACATGAAGTCTCATGTAAAATTCCATTTTGAGCCATATATGCATTGAACTGTTCAGATAAATATTCTTTGGCATTATCACTCCTTAGAATTCGAATATTACTATTGAATTGTGTCTTAATCTCAGAACAGAATGTACAGAAAATGGAAAATAACTCTGATCTATTTTTCATTAAAAATAACCATGTTACTCGAGAATAGTCATCAACAAAAGTAACAAAGTATCTATAACCTTGCTTAGATACAACTGTTGCAGGACCCCAAACATCTGAATGAATCAACTCAAATACAGAACTAGTCTCTTATTTATTCTAGAATAAGAACTACTACGGTGATGTTTAGCAAATTGACATGACTCACAATTTAAAGTAGATAATGAATTAAACTGTGGACATAACTTCTTGAGCAATGACAATGAAGGATGACCCAACTGGAAATGAGTTTTAAGAGCAGAGTTTACACTTGAACAAGCAATATGGTTAGGTATCTTATCAGTTAGGATATAAAAGCCACCAGACTCTTCACCTTTACCAATAATCTTCTTCGTTGTAAGGTCCTGAAACACACAATGATCAGGGAAAAAGGATATGCAACAATTAAGATCACGAGTGATCTGACTTACTGATATCAAGTTGAAAGATAAATTTGGCAAATACAATACTGTTTTTAGTGGAACTTGAGTATGTGAGTCCACATTTCCAGTTCCATAAACTCGCGTTTGTGATCCATCAGCTAAAGTAACAACACGATTTGATTCATTTAAATGAGGTTCTGAAATCAGATGAAGATTACCTGTCATATGATATGTAGCTCCAGAATCTATGACCCACTTTGACGATTGTTTTTCTGAGTTGGCAACAATAGTTACTGATGATGATGGATTATGATCAGATACATTTTTCTTTAGTGATTCTTGATACTGTGCATATTTATCATACTCCTCAACTGTCATCAACACTGTCTTAGTAGGATTTTGTGAATTACTAGATATTGAATTCTTGTATTGCAACTTTCTACACTCAAATTTTGTATGACCATGTTTCTTGCAATACGCACAAAATTTGTTCTGACTTTGCACATTTGATCTCTGGTTATTTATTTTCTGATTGTTCCAAGAAGAATTAACCCTACTATTACCAATTAAAGCACTTTCAAACACTACATTAGATAATTGAGTAACTTCTGTACGAAGAATTCTACTGAAAACATCTTTAAGTGACAAGACATCAGATCCTGATAGAATCTGTGATTTTGCTGATTCAAATTCTGATGATAATCCAGCTAGAAAACTCATAATAGCCATTTGCTCTCTCTGTTGCTGTTGGACCTTCACATCTGGGCTAAACGGAAGAAGTAGATTGAGTTCCTCCTAAGTCTTTTTAAAATTCATGAAATAGTTCATCAGGGTTTGCTCCTGTTTTTCTGCCCGATAAAATGATCTACATACATTATACATTCTAGTTAAATTTCCTTTCCCTGGATACAAAAATTCCAAATATTCCATGAGTTCCTTCACGAATTCACAGTGATTTACCAATCCAATAACCTCACTATCAATAGAATTTCTAATTTGAAGAAACAGCCGAGCATCATCTCTCAACCACGATAGGTGCTTATCTTCCTTAGAATCCAGATCTGGTGGAGCTTCAGTAAGATGTCGATCTTTATCTATACTTCAAAGATAAAGACGAATAGTTTTACTCCAATTCAGATAATTCAAATTATTCAGTTTATGATCAGTGACCTTTGGCATCAACTGCATCGCGTCCATTGTAACCTTATTTTCACTCATCTTGATCCAAGATAATCAAACAATAGATGGAAAAAGATAATTTGAGATTGAATCAATTTTTGAGATCTTGAAGCTCTGATACCATGTTATGAATAGAAAATTTTATTATTGTATTAATCGAATGGATTCAAAAGCCTAGTTACAAACATTACAACAAACAACTTATATACAAACACAACTCCAACTAATGGGCCGAGCCCACTAACCCAGAAATGCAGAAAACCCGACAAGAAATAAAAGGTGTACATGATACACATGCACACAAACCATATACACATATTTACATATCTACATTTACATTACTCCTCACAACAGGATGAAGTGAATCCAAATAAGGAAGAAACAGGAATTGGTAATGTGAAACTTACAACCAAACTGCCAATTATTTGTGAAGTCAACTGAACAACCGACAAAGAAATACCCTTTGTTAAAGTGTCTGTGCCTATCATGGGCGTTGGGGACTGCCTTGTAGTATCGGACGGCTTAAAAGATGGTTTAAGTAGAATTAGGGAGTGATGCTTATATTTGTATAAGTATAAAATGCCGGCCAATAGCGGCTCTCTACCTAAATGTTGAGCAAAAATCATGTAGAAGCTCAGGAGCACTGAATAAGAGTTAGTGTGTAGTTGAGATGGAGCCAGCCTCATGGATTGCAAGCTATGACAGAGTATAGGATTGAATGGTGGGACAACCCTGCATAAACATATATACTGGCTATAAGACATGTAGCCGTCAGGGGGTTGCAATCCGTCTCATGTAGAAATAGAAGACTGACTTCGTTCGTGGGAATTCCCTGCCAATTGTAGATGCGCTGGAGTTGGGATGTGGGAGAGTCAGTCAGGTTATCAAAGATCATGACTTCATTCAGAGAAATGTCTGGAGCAATGCTATTATGTGGCTCCTCAGTGATCATGAGGGAAGCACCATAAGATAATAGCTGACAAGTGGGGCAAGAGCAAGAAGACCCGGTAACTTTGGAGTAAGTTAGAACCAACATTTAGTTGGATGCCATCGCGGGCGAAGTAGAAGTGCATGCAACTGCTATGGCTATAAAAAGACGTAAAAAGAGTTTGGAATCGATAAATTGGCTGGAAATCTTGGATGATGAGCATGGTAAGGTAATTTATATTTAACAACTACAATTATATATAATTGTTTTTAGTGTATAGCTTCTAATGGATGTTCATGTGTGCCGACCCATCAGATTTTTTACATCGACTGGAGGTAATGTGCATGTCTTACGTAGTGTGTGTATCTTGTGCCTTTTGCACTGTGTACAAAAGCATGTCGTGTAGGAAGTCTACTCATGCCGGCAAACCGGCTCCACCATGCAATGTAACTATGTGTTGGATATCACATGTTAACGTAGGAATCAAGTTAGCAACACCATAAGATCTCACCGTAGGATGGAAATTTTTCTCTCGATCAGCCTTTCTTAAAGAGATAGTGTAGTCTTAACAAAGTGAATGATTCTTGGTCAACGAACATGGGCATTGATGGGGGCTTGTATCTCAGTACATGTTAAACCTCGAATTCGTTAAGATGTGACCATAACTCCATAGAACAAAGTCTTAAACAATCCAATCCATAGTCAAATTTCACTTCACATTAACCCATTTTTCCATTCGTCCCTAAGGCCCATAAGGACCACCCCCTTGATAGAGCTAGGGGTATGCCCTAAGATAGATTATGTAACTTGTTACATATATCAAACTCTATAGCCGATCTTGTTCATAATAAAGGTATTTTATTTCTATTATATACTTTGTTATATGGTGATATAATTAATCAAGTAATTAATTTGAAGTATACAAATAAGAAAATCCTTGAATGAAAATTTTATCCTCATATTTTCTAACTACCGTGTTAGAAGAATATTTAAGGAAAAAAGAAGCAACTGAGTCGATAAGTGGATATAGAAGCATTAAAAGGTAGGTATCAAGCTTATATGACAATAAAGATGACGAGTTTGTAAGAGCGTTGGAGATGTCAAACTTGTAAACAAAGTAAGCTGTCAAGCATAAATAATAGTACTGAGCATGTGTAAGTAACAGTATCGAGCATCTAAGGGAAAGTATCATGATCTTAAAATGATGTGAAGCTTGTAAATAGAAGACATGTCGAACATATAAGTAATGGATATGTCAAGCATGGAGATAACGAGCTTATGTCCGAATGTTGTATCGAGCATCTAAAACAGAGGTGGTATCGAGCCTATAAATGCAAGGTGATATCGAGCTACTAGGTAATTAGGCTATTAAGAAGAATATCGAGTTACAAGTAGCTAAAAGGTTGATAAATTTAGAAAAGAATAAGTATTGCTGTCAAGCATTAACAATGCTTTCAAGTACCTAGACCATATCGATTAGACAATGGGCTATGAAGTGTATGAGTGGGGTATTGAACATTAAACTAACAGCATGGTGTTTTATGGCTTCTATAAGTAAGAAAGACTATCAAATGGTGACGTTTCAGTGAGGTGTCGAGTCTATTTGGTCAGCTTGAAGATGTCGAGCCTATAGATGCAAAGGGGTGTCGAGCATTTAAGTAGCTAGCAAGCTCCAATAAAGAATGAAGAGATACCGAATCTCTAAAGGGATCGAGCCTCAGCAATAGTGATTATTATATATCATCTATAAGAAAAAGGAGATGTCGAGCATCTAAGAAGCGACGACGAATTCTAAAGTATCGACGAGATTTAATACTAGCAAAGGATTTCGAGCTTTTACAAGCAGCGAGGGATACCAAAGCTCAAAAGAAAGAAGCCTAAAATGAAGAGCCAGCAATGTAACACCCTATAATTTGGCATTAGTTATTTAATTAGTTAGTTAATTAGGCTCCAAAATGGAATTTGTGCAAATGATGGAATTTGACCACGAAACTTGCACCATTGAATTCAGGGAGAAATTTTGAGCAACTTTCATATTTGGAGTTCTACGATCGTAGTGCAAATGAAGAAGTTACTGACGAAAAACGAATTCAGAACGAAAATAATTCAAATAAGAAAATTAACATTTATATATCAATTATCTATGGCCCATGGGTCGACCTGCATATTGAAGCAGTCGACTAGGGATAGTTGACCGCTTCGTGTATGGCGGCTAGTGTTAGCCTAGGCCCAATGGTCCAGATTAATATATTTCGATCTAACGGTTGAGGTTGATTCTTACACCTATAAATTTAGGCCTAACGTCCCTTATTTTCTCCTATTTTTCTGAAGGCAGTAGTGAAGCTCTGCCATTTATTCTTCTCCACTTTCTTTCTAAATTATAAAAATAAGATATTTATATCTATATTCAGAAATATTAGAGAAGAATATAAATTTAATAAAAAGGAGACAAGAAGAAAATCAACTATATGCATATTTGAGGTAATTTATATATTTATATATATTTGTATCTACTTTCTCTCCCGATCCCAAATCTCTTCTCAAATCCGTAATTCTAGTATATGTATATACCCTTTTATACATATTTCTTGGATCAAAATGGAAATGGAGATGAATTAAAATTTCTACTTCATATCTGGAGATCTGGATCGCTTTTAAAAGGTGAGTCGGAAATTTTATAGATTGTTATAATATGAAAATTATCCTGTTGATGTTTATTTGATTATTATGCCTAACTGCATAATTGTATATGAGCTATAGGTAATAAATTGAATATAATCTAAATATAATAAATATCATCTACATATTCTTGTTTATGAATTGATTTAGAATTATTTACAACCTAATCTGGAAATCAGTCCTGAAAATATGAATTTAGAGTATTGATTTGAATATAATTTATTCTAGATTTGAAAATATGTTGTATAATAATGTTATGAATTTGGATTGATATCCTATTCATGTTGGAATGTAAACTTTTCTACGTTTGGATTACTAGAATTTAGTGTCGTTAAGTATTTGTAAATTAGTTTGATTTCTTTCCCTTTTAGAAAAATGCAGCTTTTGATCAAACAAGGAATAGTTGCAAACAAAAAGAGAAAGAGATCTGTAAAGTATGAATTCATTATAGTTTACACTGTCTATTTCAGAAATAAAAAGAAATGATTATTCCTTATAATTTCAAACGATGTAAATCTTTTATATTATAAAAGTTAAATCTTTTGTTTTGGACTAATTTATGGAAATTATTGCGGATAATCTTTTTAGATATGATTTCAACAATCGAACATTGAAAATACAAATTGATTTCTCAATTTTACCAAAGCCAATTAAAAAGTTAAAATCCTTATTTCTGATCATATTCAGATATTTTATAACATTAAATTAAACTTTTGAAATATAAGTTATTATCACTATATTAATAAAAAAACAAACTATTAATTATAAAATATCAATTTAAACAATAAATCTCAATATTAATATTTTTCTCTAAAATCTCAAATTTAAATAATTAATTTAATAATATTTCAAATTTAAATTGAAATTCACTTTAAGAAATGAAACTCATTTCTTAATTAAATTAAATCAAATATCCTCAAAAACTAGATTTAATTTCATAATTAAATTTCACAAATCATTATTTTGAATTTATTATCCATAATTAAACTTAATTAATTAGGTAATTAACAACAAGGTTGTTAAAAACTCCCTCCTTAAGAAAATCGCGTCTCCATAATTTCCGTATCGAGAGAAATCCATAACATAAATTTCCTAATACTTATCAACTCAAAACCCAAGATTCTCTAAAATGTAAAAGATGACCTTTTATTATCTTAATACTTTCATACTAAAGGATTTTCATTTTAACTCAAGTTTATTTAATTTGAATTTTACTATAGAAATTATTCTAAATCTAGTTCCTTTCCAATTAAAATCTGATTTTTTTAAATTTCTAAAATTTCCATCATCCATCTAAATCATAAATGATATACACAATAAATCAAAAATTATCACATACTATTTTTTTCTTAACATTTATCTTAAAATAAAATTTACATTTTACAAACATTAATTAATAAAATGATGCTGCGTAGACATCTATTTATAACAAATCACCTTGTCAATTGGCTGCGATGTTGACCGTTAAGTCAACATGGCCTCGCCACTAATTTTGGTTTTTGCTAAAGTTCGGTGGCTGCACATGTCATCCAAAATAATACTTATACAATGCACTTTAATAACTTTGATTATAATTTTCTAATACCACCAACACTTTAAAACACATTTATACTAATAGATAAATTTTCCTTTTAAATTTTATTTCCCCAAATATTTTTTCCAAAACATTTTACCTTCACAAGTAATAATATCAAGTTACAAATAATTTTCTTAATAGTATTTCAAACTCAAGTTAGTACTTTCTTTCCAAAATAACTATATATACAACTAAAAATAATTCCTTCCTAATTATTTACATTCAAAATGCATACTTTTGATATTAATCCCATTTGCGTATGTGTATATACACACACATACTTTTTCACAAAATATCTATTTATCTTCAAACCTTATTACATATACACGAAAATATAATTTCCAAAATATTTATCTCTTTTTAAAATAATACTAAATATTATAATTCAAAATTTCTAAACCATTCTCTTCTCTACATTTTCCCATTAACTTCCGTTTTGTTTTTATATAAACGCATTCAAAAAATTTAAATTTTTTCCTTAATCTTATTTCACTATATAAAATAATACCAATCCATGAAATTTTGGTGATTCATTTTGTCACTTGGTTGCAAAGTTGATTACAAATAATATCAAAATTGCCTCGCCATGCTCTCCACTTTTCATTATTTATTCGATGGCTAAAATATTATTTTGAATTATTTTTAACCTTAAATATTTTTCAAATTTCCAAATTAATTATTTCTTATGTTAAATTGTCTTGTTCGATGTTTAGAAACCCTATCGATGACATGGCGTCCCACATATCGATTAGAATTCTTAAACATTTTCGAGACAAGTCAACACATTAAATAATTATAAGTTTTCCTTAGTTATATTTATTTATTATCACTATCATCCGTGCATCCAGTTTAATTAAACACAACCAAGCAATCAATTCCTAACATCCATTCAATAAAAACTAAATAGTCACTTACAGTGGAATAATTACATTCTTAAAATTCCGTTGTGCAGCTCTTATTATTCCTAGATTATTTATATCTTAAACTTATTTACTCAAATTTCCTATATTTTCTATTAAAAGAAAATTATTCATTTTAAATTAATTCACTCCAATTTACCTCTTCAAAGTTTATTTCCCAATAATCCAAAAAATTTATAAACTATAAAAGATTTTAATGCATTATTTTTCAAAAGTTTAATATCACAATTTCCGACTTATCCAATTAAAATTTTAAATCAAAATATGTTCCAATTGACTGCCCCAATAATCAATTTATATTCCTATTCCTAATTAGAGAATTAATGAAACAAACTACCACATACCACAGGGGACAGGACTCAAAGTCTCATTAGATCTTAGATCAGTGATATTATATGTTATAATGTTCTGGCTTAGTTTTGATACCAAACTGTAACGACCCCACCATGGTATGCATATTATTAAAGAAGATTATAAATAATGTCGTCTAATAATACGGAGAATACGACTTGTTAAGTGTGACCAAATGTGAATATGACTTTAAACTGACATTGACACGTCATACTTACCTTTTCACCGAATCTCTAAAATAAAATTTGACGTGTGCATTCTTAGATCAATGTGATAAACACATCAATTTCTCAGAATCAGAATAGTATATCATATAAAATAGTAGTCACAGATCACAGTGGAATAATAGACCTTCGCTGAATTGAGCCTAGATTTCTACTACACTGAATTAGCTATCATGCGAGCAACTAAAAAAAATTCAAATTGATGATTTAAGAGATTAAACAACTAGGGTTTTCAGCAAATAGAAAGTTATATATCCAAAAGGAAAACAATCATAAGAAATAGAGTTCATGTTAACACTGGATTCAAGCACAACTCATCTAAGCAATACATGCAGCCAATATAGATTTAGAGACAAATGAGTGAGTGTTTAACTCACCTTTTTAACCTCAGATAGATTAGTGAAATTCCCTCTTATCTTTGAGTTTAAATTCAGCAAACCCCAGGTTATAAATTTAGAAATTGCAAAAGGGGGATTGCCAAAATGCTAAGATTAACAATTGAATTAGACACACTATTAAGTGGAGAAGATTACCTTATTTCCATTTCTAAAAGAATTGAACAAAAGCCCTTTGATTTGCACTTGATTTTCGGGGATCATAGATTTTAGGGTTTTGAGATAATATAGTAGTTTGTTCTCTGGTTTGGCTGGAAGAAAATAAGAAAGAGAAAGTAACCTACAGTTTATTTTCTCATTCCTTATTACTCAATATTTCGGCCAAAAAGGGTTTGGTATGGATCCAATAAAAGAGGTGTTGCAAAGTGTTACTAATTCCTATTTTCTTTAATTACTTCTAATTTACTATTTTACACTAAACAAAGTTCTATAAAAATACAGATTAATTTCTCACTTTTACTAAAGCTAAGTAACAAGTTAAAATCTTTATTTCTAATCATATTTAGGTATTTTATAAAATTTAATTTAATTTTTGAAATATAAGTCATTCTCATTGTTTTTAATAAAAAACAAACTATTAATTATAAAATCTCATGTTAAACAATAAATCTCAATATTAATATTTTTCCCTAAAATGCTAAATTTAAATAATTGATTTAATTATATTTCAAATTAAATTGAAATTCTCTCTAAGAAATGAAACTCATCTCTTAATTAAATTGAATCAACTATTTTCAAAAGCTAGATTTAATTTCATAATTAAATTTCACAAATCACAATTTAGAATTTATTATCGATAATTAAACATAATTAATTAGGTAATTAACAACAGGGTTGTTATAGGTTTCTAGTCTTCTTGTCAACGGGTTTCTCGATTATGAACCTTGCCATCAATATGGAATTTGAGGAACACTTGTTTTTGTTTCCAAGTTCTCAATTTGAAGGCAGGAATTCAGATTTTCCTCTATATAGGAACGATTTTTCTTTGGATTTCTGGTTTCTCTGTTATTAGAAGATTGACTCCTACAATCCAAGCTCACCGTCCTAAACAAGGCAATTGATATAACTCCATAGGTCAAGGATATTGCCCATCACTCCTATTTGAATCGATCAATTTCAAGTGTTGAGCTTGGTTTTACACTAAAGTGTAAAAAGCTTCTTTTATACAAAGAGGGGGGCAAGTGTTATCCACATATTTTCTGACTACTATGGTTGAAGAATAATCAAGGGAAAACAAAGCAACTAAGTTAATAAGAGGATATAGAAGAATTAAAAGAAAGGTATCAAGCTTATATGATAATAAAGATGAAGACTCTGTAAGCGCATTGAAGATATCGAACTTGTAAACAAAGTAAACTGTCAAGCATAAACAATAGTACTGAGCATGTGTAAGTAACGGTATTGAGCATCTAAGGGAAAGTATCATGGTCCTAAAATGATGTCGAGCTTGTAAATAGAATACATGTCAAACATATAAGTAATGGACATGTCGAGCATGGAGATAACAAGCTTGTATCTGATGGTAGTATCGAGCATCTAAAGCAATGGTGGTATCGATCCTATAAATGCATGGCAATAATCGAGGTTCAAAGTAATTGGGCTATTAAGTAGAACCGAGTACAAACAGTAAAAGGTTGATAAATTATGGACATAATAGGTATAAGTATGGCTGTCTAGCATCAACTATGCTTCAAGTACATAGACCATACCGATTAGACAACAAGCTATAGAATGCAGGAGCAGGATATTTGTGATATCCCGGATTTTCGGGCATCAGATAATTGGATAGTTATCTGATTTAACTTTTAAAAATACTGATTTATAAATCGAACAAATTCAAATGTGATAATCTCCATATTAATTTTTATGTAAAATTTGGTAAGATTGTTAATTTCAAATCAATAATATAATATGTTGTATATATTCATGTGTAGAGAATTATTATATACAAATTGAATTTTTGTTTGTTTAAAAATATATGATATATATACATCAAATTGATTTTTAAATTGAATTTGAATTTGAATCTAGATTTAAAATTTCACAATTTTAAATTATTGATATCTTAAAATATTTGGATTTAAAAATATGTATGTACGATTTTATTAGAATATAATTTGTTTTATATTATTTTCTTTAAAGGGGTTTTATTTATATAAATTAAGAAAAGTATTTATTAATTAGGAAATTAAATATGAAAGCTTTATAAATCATTTAAAAATTAATAAACTCATGCATAATTACAAGTGTTAGTTTATAAAGCTTGTTAATAACATGTGTAAGGTGATAAACATATGTAAATCTCTAAGTGCATAAGATGACAAATGGTGAAATTTAATACAAGTGGAATTTTATTTTAAATAAATCAGAAACGAACTTATATAAACTTAATGCTTCTTCTCTTCAAAATTCTTTCCTGTTCTCAAATCAAAAAGCAAAGAAACAAATATGTAATAACACTCCTCAAACCCTTTTCAAAACCAGAATCAAGATCGGAAATTAACATCTTCCTCAAACCTGAATAAAATCCAATAATCTATCAAAAACTGCAAATCATTTTTTTTAAAAGGGAACTAGCCTACATTTCTTCAATCAGTGATAATTAGCCTGCAAGCAAACCTGAGTTTTAAACAAAAGCAATCTTCAAGCAACTTCAAAACTAAATCAAAGGAAGAATCAACCCAAGCATTTTTGGCCAAGGATCAACAGACTAGCAGTAAATAAAAAAATCAAAAGGCAGTCCTGTTTTCAAAGGCTTGTGATGCAACTACAACTCAGCTTATCCTCTGTTTAATAATATCAGTGAGTAACTCTACCTCTTGAAAAAAAATTCTACTTTAAAATTGAATGCATGCAAGATTTGATTATAGAAATGTCTCAAATATTACTTGCATGAGTGAAAGGATGTGATGCTTGGGTATACAACCGAAATTTATGTGAGCAAACTTCTATCTTTAAAACTGAATCTGTTATATATAGGTTTGCATGTTAACAATCTTCTCTGTTTCAATATCCTGTGAGCAAACTACCTTATAAAAGCTTGAAATCTGATTAAATCTAGATTTCATATGATGTTGATAGGGCATGCCTGTGTATATGTGTATATATACATTGAAAGATGTGTGCATGTCTGTATGTTCCTCTGATTTCAGGTTTACAGGGTTTAAAACCTGTTCAAAAATCTATATCACCCAAAAGAATCAATTATAGGCTTTGATTTCTAAACAAAAGTTGATGATAAGACTGTAATAAGAATTGTAAAAATAGTTTTAAGAATTTATATTAAGTAAGTTATCAAAAAGTTAAGATTACAGAGGAAATGGTTCGAACTTGAAAAATTCGAGGATTGAATTTTCAAGTATTGATTATAGGAATAAATTCGTAGTTCAAAATCATGAATTTTAATAATCATTTCAGAATTTTTAGGTTTAAATTGACCAAGAAATTTAAGGTTGAACGGAAAACACGTTTTTATCAAAATCTGATGATCGGCGGCGATTCATGGGTTGAGGTTGATGTCGAGGGTAGCTTGATGGTTAGTGAACTCAGGAAAATTGGTGGTCGAATTTTCTGATCAACGGTGAGGCGTGGCGTCGATGATTTAGGGTTTAGCAGTTGTTTTGGTTAAGGATGTCAAAGAGTCGAATTTCATCGTCTCTGATGAATCGAGTTGTACTGGACCGGAGGGAAAAATGGCGTGGGTTATCGGTGGAGCCCTGGTAATGATTACGGGGTCACTGACGAACGGTGGTGGCGGTACTTGATGGTTTTTGGCGATCGAAGTTTGGGTATCGGGTGTGCTCGATGTCTCGATTTCGAATTCAGGTGAAATCGAAAACTCTGGGTGGTCGGAGGGACTGTGGGAGTCGACAGCGATGTGATGAAGCCATTGTAGTTGGACGGAGCGACGATGATCGTTGGTGCACGTGCACGCGTGCACATATTGTTGTATGGGTTGTTTGTGGAATTAGGGAAGACGAGTTTTTCATCGGGTCGAACTCGAGGAAATGATGGTTTTGCTCGAAGCAAAAGAAGTATGTTGGTTAACTCGAAGTAGAACTCGAGAAAATCTAGTAATGGCCCGGGTTTTGTTCGTTTGTCTCGGGCTAGTGGAGTTAAGCTACCAGATTTTTAAATTATTACAGTTTTCAAAATTTAAAGTAAATGGTTGACTAGTTTATAAACAAAAAGAGATGGCAAAGATTTAAAATAAGTTTTAAAAACAAAGATATTGATCAACTTTAAAACAAAAGTTATATAGATTAAAACATTTTTGGTTTATCTTTTAATTGATTAAATCTTAAGAGATTAAAGATTGATTAAGGTTAATTAACTTCATAATTAAGGTTTGGTAATTAATGAAATAATTAAGGAGTAATTAATTAATTAATTTAATTAATAATTAAGGATTAATAAATTAATAATTAAGGGTTAAAAGTTAATTAATTAGAGGTTAATTAATTTGTAATTAAGTCTTAATTAATTAAATAATTAGAGATTAATCAATTGATAATTAAGGATTGATTAACTTGTAATTAAGAATAAATTAATTTGAAATTAAGTTTTATTAATTAATAATTAAGGTTTATTAATTAATAGTTAAAGAATAATTAATCTGTAATTAAAGATTAATTAATAAGTTTATAAGGTAATTAAGGAGTGATTAATTAATTAAAGGATTGTAATTAATTAATGATTGATTAAGTAGGGAATTGGTGATTAATTCTTAAGTAACTAATTTAATTTGAATTAATTAAATAAATTTTAATATGGATTAATAATTCCTATTGGTGGATTATATTGAATGCCTTGAATTGATTGATATCTCTGATATGAAAAGTTTTGTGATATGACATGTTTGGGTTGAACAGTAAAAAATGTGGTTATCTATTGATGATGAAATACTAGGTAAAAGTGACATCCTGCATTTAAAGTTTGAATTGTATTACATTTAAATAACTTGGGTTAAGATGACATTTTAATTCGAAGAGACCGGGATCGGATATCAGCGATATCCGGAACCACTTCGATTAGTAATCTATAATCTTTATAGATTGATATGTGAAATCAATAAGTTGGAATGTAATTGGACCATTAAATCTAAGTTTTGGTACTTAGAAATTGGTGAGTGAAATAAATGATGTCTATAACAATTTGTGAATTTGTAATTGATACAAGTTACCCCGGGTTATATATATAAGTTGTAGGCTTTTGTAATTCATGTTAGATGGGTTTACTCACGCTGGTTTCCAGCCAGACCCGGGTGTTACTTTGTTGTAATGCTCGGGTCAAACCGAGTATTACAGATTTTCAGGAAAGGACGTTATGGAGTTCAGATGGCGAGTTGGATGGCAAACACGTATGGAGTGTATTCCGCTGTGTATTTGAGAGTTGTATTGATAGTAGTATGGGGCAGGTTGATACAACTGTCCAGTCTATTTGTAATGATTGTAACTCTGATGAATGGTATGTAAAGTAACAATTACAGCTTCTTTTATAAAAATGCTATTATTTGTTATTATATTTAATCCGCTGCGAATGTGAGATGTTGTGTTTTCTGTTCTTCTTTCTTCTTTCTTTCTGTTTCTTTCTTCTATCTCTTTTCTTTTTCTCCTAACTATTTGGAATTTTCGGGTTCGAAAATTTCGGGTCGTTACAATATTGAACATTTGACTAACATCATGGTGTTATATGGCTTCTATAAGTAGGAAAGACTATCAAATGTTGATGTTTCAGTGAGGTTTTGAGTCTCTATGGTCAACTTGAAGTGTAACGACCCATAAATTTTCGATAATTAAAATTGTTAATTTAATTAAATTTTGTTATTTAATATTGGGAAAAATAGAAATTTGTGATTTATTAAGGGATAGAAATGTAATTATTCATAAGATAACAATTGATTAATAAAAGAATGAAACCAAGATAAATAAATTTATCGGGATTTAAATTTGAATAAATGTGTGAAATTGACAAAATTTCAATAAAATGGAAATATAATAGTTAATACGAACTAAAGATGGAAATTGGAGTATCCTAATGAAATATAAAACAAATGTTAACTATGTTATTAGATTTATAATTGGTTGGATATAAAGGTTGAAATCGAATTAAAGCAATTTATTGAAATTAAATTATAATAAATGGGATTTAATTACAGTAAAATTGAACACTATAATTAATGTAATAACCAACATTGAATTGTCATATAAACCTGAATTAAGTCATTGTAAATGTCTAGGTAATCAAAAATGATGAAATTTGTTAGTTATTAAATTTGAAATAAAAATGTGATTGAATAAAAAGATTAAAATCAATTAAATGGGATTATTGGAAATAAAAATTTATAACCTTTGAATTTATAGGAATTGAAATCAAACACTGTAATTGGTAAAATAATAAACTTTAAATTAATGTGTAAATTTATTTTAAACTATTATAATTATACAGGTAATTGAAAAGATTTATGAAATTTGTTGATTATTAAATTTTAATTGGAAAAGTGATTTAATTAATTTAATATTAATTTATTTAATTAACTGAAATTTAGCCATTTTGGCCACTGACTCGGATTTCGACGAAACTAGTTTCATCGGATCCGTAACAGTGAATTATTGTGGGATTTCAAGTTTCGTAATGATCGGACTTGTCGTTTGATCATACGGGCTCGAAACGCCTAGAAATCAATTGAAATCAATTTGAACTAAGATGATTTCGACATAACTTCTTCATACGATTGAATTAGGATTTGAAATCCATTCCATTATGTTTAAAACTATCCAAAACATCTATTTTGATATATATATAATTACCCATTTTCATTCCGAAGGCGAAACGGGCTTTTCGGGTCATTTATCGTTCAACTTCCAAATCAAATCTGATCCATTAATCTCTATTTCTGATTTGCCTATAAATTGTCCATTATAAACCCTAGCCACTTCTTATTTTCATTTTCCTGTACGTACAATTCCATTTATCCACTTCTCCTTCTCAATGGCTGCAAACCCTAATTCCCAATTTGCAAATCCAAATCAAAAATCAAATTGAAAATCAAGCTCCTCAATACATATCATATTTTATATCGATTTGAAGCTCTCGACGAGCTCATCTCAAGTCTGTGATTCGTTTTTCAATTCGACACACCGTTTGTTCGTGGCTGTTCATATTGGATTTTTCACGATTCAACGGTGGATCTCGACCGTTTGGCGATCGGAGGCTGCTGCGAGGAAGAGGACGATGAGGGGGATTGATCCATGCGGCTACTTTGTGTCGACGGCGTTCGAGATCGCCAGAAAATGCCGAATTTTTGGCAACGGCCGTGAGCGCGTGGTGGGGATTCTGACGATCGTGGCGACCGCGCAAGGGCTCTGGTGGAGCGCGTGGGCGAGGCGAAAGCGGGGGTGGTCATGGATCTAGCCATCAGCGAACGTGGCAGCGGCGTTCTGTACTTGGTTGAGGCGGTTAGCGTACGAGATGGGTTGTCCCTGTAGCGCGATGATTTGGGTGAACGTTTACATGGCTGGTGAGCTGTCTTTTGTATTTTTTTTCTATTTTATTTAATTTAATTTCGAAATCATTCTAACATTCATAAATTTTTCGTACGAGGTCCGATTCACATGCGGTTTGTATTGCCGGGATCGTGTTGAAATTATGGACATTTTGACGCTGGTTTGGACAAATTCTGAGACTGTACAAATTTTGGGTTTAAATTGGATTTAAATTCAATTTAAATTCAAACGTGAGTGTTTTGACCCACTCACAACTTCTAAAATGTCTTATGTTTGTTAAATTAAATTTATGATAGGATTAGAAATTTTATTATGGATGTTTGGTAATTTAAATTTGTTATTCCTGTTAATTTGTTATATATTTAATTAAACTGCTATTTAATTTATTACTGAATTTAAGTTGCTATTAAATACTTGTTATTGAAATTGTTATTGTTGAAACTAATTTATTGAATTGTATGATGTTGATTGATGTTTGATGGTTGATATTGGATGATTTAATGATATGTTGATTTGTATATTGTTATAACTACAAGTTCACTATGGGTTGAAATGATACATACCCGAATGATCAATAGATTAAATAAAAATCGTTATGGGTTTAAATGATAGACTCGAGCGATTTTATGGATTTTGTTATTAAATTCGGGATTGCGGTTTGAAATGATATATAACCGTAAAATTTTAAATTGCGGATTGAAATGATAAATATCTGTATCACTTGACCCTAGGGTAGAGAATTATATACGTACACCGGATTGGTTAAATTAAATGATTTTAAAATCCTTAATTTTCGAATTTAATTAAATGTTATTTTGAAATAAAATTTGATTTATGTAAATTGAAGTATTATAGGAAAATCAAGTTTTGTGTTGAAATGCGAATTGGTTTATAAGGAATTGCTTTAAGAAATTAAATTGGAAGTTTAAAGTAAAATTTTAAGTATAAATGAAATTCTATCGAAGTTAAGTTATTGAAGTTGTTTGAAAATACTTTGAAATATTTTGAAATTGGAGCAATTCGAATTCATATTTGAACATGGATTGAAACGATATGAAATTCAATAGTTTATTGAAATGTTAAATTGAAAATTTGGAATTTGGTTTGTTGACTTGGAAATTGAAGTGGTCCAAATGTGTTGAAATGAACTGAATAGTTTAATTTGATATTAATTCCAAATTCATGTTTTAATATAAACTGTTTTAAAAATATATTATTTCAAAATTTCTAATTGTTAAGATTTTCAATGTATTAAACTATTTTAACATGTATAAATTATATTAAATCATTTTAACCTATTTTAAACCATTTAATTTATTTAAACTAATTAACCTATTTTAACTTATTTTAAATCTAATTAATCTATTTTAAAGCTATTTAATCTATTTTAATTATATTTAATCTATTTTAAATCTATATTAACTATTTATAACTATTTAAAACTACTTTCTTCTAAATTCCAAACTAAGTAAAATGGATGGGTTTATACTCAAATTCTCGATTTTTTTAGTGAATATGGTTAATGATGTTATAACCTAAGTTGGGAATTAAATAACGTATTTGGTTTAATATGATATTTTGAAATGAGAGTTTAGCCTATTTTGGAAATATGACTTTTGAAAGGAAATATAATTTTGAACTATGATTTCAAATGTGATATGATTTCAAAGGTGAATATATGTAACGACCCGATATTTTGGACCATTCGCATCCATTATAAGTGTATAGGTAGACACTCATGCCGGAATTGAATTGCTCAAAATACCGCGTTGTTAATTTAAATTTGGAAAAACTGAACATATACAGTAAATGAATAATCACAGATCACAGACACAGAGTAATAAATGCAGCGGAAATAAAAGAGATAGTAGTTCATGAAGCTACTATATGAATATATAAGATACATCAAGGTTTACAATAGAAGAGTAATATGATACATCAGAGTTAAACCAGATACAACGGAAGAGTAACAAGATACATCAGATACAAATCAGAATACATCACTGGAATCATCGAATACTGAAAGTAGAATAGATGGCTGGATCTTCAAGCAAAGCTCCAACTCCAAAGGTGAGTCTCGAATACTGGTACACTCAGTCTGACCCGAGCGTAAAGCAAAACACAAAACACTCGAGTCAGGATTAACATTCTTATATTAATAAATCCAACTCAAGTGAAATAGCAATTGAAATACAAGTAACTTAAAGGATGTTTGGAATAACCATCCTTTAAGGATCCGTCAAACTATCTACTATGTAGTAGTGTACGATAAGTAGATAATGTCTATCAGTAATAATAAGATATCAAAATAGCATTAAGTCATGGCCCATTCCACCCTTAACACATTTTTATTCCCAAAAGCATATACAAGACCGTAGTTTCCCCAAAACCGGAAGTCACCAGAGGGCAATCCATATACTAAAGGTACAAAACAAATTCGTAGTGGTCGCGAATAAAGGGATACAAGTATGACAAGGCACATGAGGCAATACCCAAGGTAGTGATACTACCGTTTGCCTGATCCGGATTGGTGAGAACGCAATGCCGCAGCGCCCGCAACACCGTGAAACAACACTCCCAAAATCAAGGGTGCACCAATCGACAACAAGTAATAAGTAGTTCGAAGAAGTGTGTCCACTTGAGGTGGCTAATCCTCCATTGACCCGGCACGGCTCCTGTTTTAGTCATTTCCAATTTGACACAAGTGTCAAGGCTATCCATCATCGTTCTATTTCTTCAGTCATCACGTACATCATTCCAACCACTTCATTCTGGATCATCGCTCCGCGTATAGTTATTAAAGTGGTTTTCGGTTTAGACAGAGAGTATGTCCATAACCGATTCCGGTCTCTTTAATAACTTTCATAATTATTACACCGATTGGTCATTTAATATATTTTAAAACCAAATCAATTTCAATTCAATTAGAATTTATAAACCAACATTTCATTTGTCTTTTGAAATCAATTTCCAAAATTTCCGTTTCAAAACTTCCAAATTCATAATTTCAAAATCTTAAAATTCAATTTCAAACTTTATTTGAAACAATTCAAATATTGATTCAAGTTCGCAAATAAGTTTCCTTCCAAATCATTTGAATTAATATACTTTAACATTCAATCAAATTCAAATTCCTTTATCGATTTCATTCAATATTCGTTAAGTGAATTTATCATTCAAAACAATTTCTATTTAATTTCCAATTCATCGAGTCAATTACTTAAGTTCAACTTCATTATATCAAAACTTACAAATTTGAATTTAATTAAATTCATCAAATCAAATTCTTTAAATTTCAAGTCTTACATTAATTTCAAGAAATCACATTTTATTTCTTGTTAAAGAAATTAAATTTCACTTATTTAATTACTTAAATAATTTTCCAAAACTTAATTAATAAAGAAACTCAATTTCAATTATTTACGAAGAAAAATTCACGTATTCAAAAGTTCAATTTTACTTATTAAAGAGTTCAATTCAATTCAATTTAATCATTAAATAATCCAATCTTATTTAATTATTAAATAATTCAAAACTTAATTATTAAATAATTTCAAAGTTTAATAATTTCAAACTTAATTATAATTTCAAACTTAATTATTAAATCATTTCAAAGTAAATTCAATCATTTCTCAAATTAAACAGCATTCTTTCATCAATTACATTGTTTATAATTTGTTTCATATTATCAAATATTAACAATTTTCTTTTCATTAAAATCCAAATTTCAACTTCCTTTCAAAACCATATTCTTATTCAAATAAAATCTTCGTTTTATTTTTAAATCAAGTTATTGACCAATCGGGTTTTATTTAATTCTCTATATCCAAGGTCAAGGTTTATTTTGGGTATTTATCATTTCAACCCGATTCCAATTCAATTCAAACTCAAAACATAGCAAAGGGAACTTGCAGTGTGATAACTGGGATGGTGTCAAAGTAAATAAACAAGCAATAACAACAATCAATAACAATCCAATAATCAATTCAAATAATCCCGAATAACCATATTAATTCGCATTGTTATTTGTACGATTGAATATAATTTTTTTCTAGAATCTACACTATCATTTCATGTACATTAAAGATTATTACACTAATATTTATATGGTTCATCAATTGTCATTCGATTTCAATTTTAACCCTACAACAATTAATCAAATATACGTTTAATGGTTCAAAGTGTAATTATCACTATTTTACATGTCAATTAATTTAACAAATAAAAGGGGTCATATTCAACTAATCAAATTCAGCATATAAATCAGTTTTAAAATTTTTAACCATCCTATATCAATTTCAATTTGGCATACTATTTATCATTTAACACTAACAATTTAATGTCCAATATAAACATCAACAATCAATCAATTATCAGCCAAACTGCATTATCATCACATAAATAATTAACAGATAATGGTGTCAAATGTCACAGGTGAACTGATACTGGCAATAGCATATATAACAGTGTAATTAACTAATAGCAGTATATTTCAATTGTCGTTTCAATTGAAATCAAATTTAATAAATAAAAGAACGTTAATCGTGAGTGAGTGCTCACCTTTCGAGGCTAGAGAGAATAAGAGATGACACAGATACGCACACCGATACAGACGCTGAAACTTGAGTTATGGATCCAGGCATGAATTTCCAAGTAAAGCTAGATTGGCACGAATTTAACGATCAAAGCTGGAAATAAGGGATCGATGAGAGAAATAAATAAATCAGTTTGATAAAATTTAGACGAGATGTATACTATATTATTATTTCTTTAAACCCAATATTCAATTCAAATTACATATTATTATGACATATCGACACATACATTTATAAAATCAACCACATGCCTTAATACCCAATAATATATACTTTGAAACCAAACATACATCTAAACTACAAAATGGCATAAAACTCACATAAGTTCATATATTAATATATACATTCCGATTGAAATTCCCAAATATAACTAATGTAAATTTGAAAAGCCAAGTATCTAAAGTCCGATCATAAATTTTATATTTGAAAACTAAATATATAAACTACACAGTCACACCTATATACACTGTTTTATACAGTTTGACAACTTAATGCGAAGACAACTCATATATGTCAAGACATAACTATAAGTAGTGTATATAAAATTTTCACATAAGCTTCACATAAACGTGCGTTCACTCTACTATAAGTGAAATACAACCAATAACCATATATCTTTATGTAATACACTTTTATAACAGCAACACTAGTATAACCCACATAACTAACGGGTTATACTTTTATACAAGTCTTTACTTTATATTGAACAAACGTAACAATTTTTATGAAATCTATAAAAAAATCACGTTATCAAATGCATATAACCGATTCTAATCCAAAAATGTAAACTGTTGATGGTCCATACCTACACCGACCAAAACATGTATGCATAGGCTGGTAATAATAAACGTATATGTATATACAGTATACATAGAATCCATCTTCCTATATAATCTATCCCGTAGCTCATATATACTATTATACTACATTACTATGAGCAGCATATTATATATGTAAAGTATTGCAACTTTATACTTTTATATAAACTTACAATCCAAACATGAAACCTATATTTTCATTCAACATGTATATTTACAAACTTTCATGACAGAGCTGCAGCCTAGGCCACCATGAAACTCAATATATTTAAACTAAATATCTTCATATTTTCAAAGCGTGGTACATATATATAAACTATGTATATTACTATTTATTCTAAACTTATACATGCCAGATCTATGTATGCAAAAGAAGAATGAGTAGGCAAAGCAAATATGCAGTTTACAACTTTATATACTTACCAAATCAATATATCTTTTTTTTCAAATATAAAGAAGGGCAAGGGAAGACTGGAAACTTCACGGCAAAGGTGAAGATGTTCGGTCAGGCTATGGAGTTTGGTCGGAGGGATGAAGGTGGATGGCGAACACGTGGAGATGGATGTGGTCATGCGTGGATGAGGGAAGGCTCGGGTGATGACGGAGCACGACCTGGCTGTGCTTGGGTCACGTGGTGGCGGCGTATGGCGGAGAGGGTGGTGGCTGGCACTGACTCAAGGCAGGCGACTGGAAAGGGATGGGCTGGCGATGGTGAAGGCCACGGCCCTATTGACTCAGAGGCCGGGAGGTGGAGCAGGCTGTTGATGGGATTTCGTGGGCGGTTGCCGAGGTGGAGGCGAGTGGAAATGGAAGTACGGGTGAGGCTAGGGTAGAGGCAAGCAAGGCCGGAAATTAAGATGTGTTGTTTAGAGAAACAGTGAACATTTTCTTTCTTGGAGAATGGAAGAACTAGTGTTGACGAGAGGCTTTGGAAAATACAAAAAGTAAAGCTGGTGAACAGCTGGCTATAGAAGAGAAATGAGCATAGGCTAACGTTAGTAATAAATTTCACTTCGAAACCTACCAGACCAATGAACAGTCAGCTACAGAAAATAATGAAACGACAATAGTCCAATGCTTTGATTTGGTGAATAATTAAAACACTTTATTATTGCTTGCATGACACGGCCGAAGTTTGAAAGGCAAAAGAAAGTAAAACGTCTAGGATCCGGTACGACGCACATTTTATCGTTTCTGCCGCGAATCGGAACTCCAAATACAGAAATGGATACACCGTCGTGATCAGCATAACGAGGCGATCAAAACGGTATACAGATATCAGTGGTACGATTGAATCTTAAAAATTCGAATTTTCTAATAGCGGAAAATGCAAGAAAAACACTGAAAAATAAGATCGACGGAGCCAAAGATGTCCGAATTTGGAAAAACGACAAACTGATATCTTGCTCAGAAGATGATTTAGAATTTTTCTATATAAAAATATTTAGGTTTCGGAAACATTTTATTTTCATCGCTTTTTAACTGATTAAATTGAAGTAAATTTACGCGCGAAATAAACTTCCATATTTTCGGACGAAAATTTTCCAGTTGCTATGTTTAACTAGACGTATTCCAAATATCAAATTTATATTTCAAAATTTTATCGTTTAAAATTTTGCAAAATTTCAACTAATTACGTTATTAAAACGGTTAAAATTTATGGGTCGTTACACTCTCCCCCACTCAAAACTTTTCGTCCCCGAAAAGGAACGAGGTAGGAGAATAGAAACAACCAGAAAGAAAAACAGATTTGAAATACAAAATAACCATTAATTCAAACCATATAAATTCAAATTTAAATTAATTTATATTCAATAATTGATTTAATCCATTTGATTTCACTAAAATAAATCTCAACTATTTCTAAATTCATTATCTTATTATCCCATTTCTTAAATTTACAATTTCTAAAACCATAAATTTGAATAGTCTTTTATTATAATCATATTTTCTTCAACAATTTTAAATTCTTCTTTATTCCAAATTACTGTTAAATTTATTCTACTTAATATCTACTCACATATATTTAACCCATATAAATTAATTTAAACCATAAAAGTTTCGATTTAATTTAATTTATATCTATTATTTTCTTTTAAATTCAAGGTATTTTCATATGTTGATCAAATTTCAATTTATTAATTCTTTCAAAACAAATTTATTAATTCTTTCAAAACAAATTTATTAATTCTTTCAAAACAAATTTATTTCATTATTAACTGAGTTTACTTGTTATCCTATCTAACTTTATTAACCTCTTTATAATCAAAATTTAGTGTATAACATTTATTATAAACACTCAAATTTTATTTCTAAATTCAATTTATCTTATATATTATCCAATTACATATTCAACTTCTAAATGATTTAGGTAAGTTGTATTAGAATGCAGTTGAACAATATACAAATAAGAATTTTCCAAAATCAATTATTCAAGTTTAAATATTTATTCCAAATTTTGGTTTATTTATAATTAAAATCACCCTTTAACAAAATTTAAGAATTAGATTTCCGATTAACTTTAAACAATTTAGAGATATATATAATATATTTATATCAAATCAAATTAAATTTTAAAATAAGTTACCTATATATATATATAAATCAAATTATACTGAAGAAATTCAAATCAAAATATTTTTCAAAACAAACCGTAGCAAAGCTACAGAATAGTATCTCCACTTTGAAACTCGAAAATGAATGTCGATGATGCGGCCGCCATCACCGAAATTATTTTCCAGCGACAAAGAGAAGAGCACTGATTTCAATATTTTAAAAATTCTTTGGAAACGATTGCTATTCGAAAATATTTCCAATAATATATACTTTAAAATTTTAAGACTAAAGTTCGAAATCATCGGAAACTAAATTCTCAAATTTTTGAATTAAATTCATTTCAAATTCCAAATCAATTTATAAACCATATTTATAAATTCATTTAGAATAATAAATGATAATCAAATATTATCATTTCAAACAACCAATTTATTTAACTTATTAAATTCCAGAAAATTTTACTTATATATTTATAGTATAATCATACAATTCTATTTCATTTAACAAATTTGAAAAATAATATTGTGTCAGTTTGCTCTATTCAAGTGTTTTGGAAATCCTATCGATAGCGCTGATCAGACGAATCGATCGGAAACCCAAATCACATCAACAACTCAAACAACACAATATATAAAACATTTAATATTAATTTACAAATACACTTCTTTGCTCGACGATACAGGGATGAATTTTCAAAATAAGGATAGGGATTCAAATTTGTTGACTTAAATCAAAGAGAATTTTGATTCGAAAATAAGTTTGAAACAGAAGATAAGAAAATTCAATTACCAAAATCGGGAGATGGATGAGTTTATTTAATTCACGTGCAACCTTAACCGGGTCATCCGTAACTTCAAGAATAATATCGATGCTGAATTTTGAGGCAAATTGACATTCGATCTCAAGAAATAAAATTCAGGTATAGCAGGAGATAGATAGCATCGTAAACCGAGGATACAGAAATCTCCGGTAAATCAATGCCTATTGTAAAGGAGTTTTGCTCCTTTACGAATCATTCGAAGATTGGTGAGACCGCCGATCTATTATAGATATCATTCAAAATGGAGTTATGGGGTGCTCCAGAATTGAAAGAAGACGAATAGTGAAGGACACGAATGAATTTCGAAACCGAGGAAAACGTTCCAAAATTCAAAGGAATTGAGTCAAGGGAAGAGATTGAAACTCGAATGAGAGTGATTCTGTAAATACATTTACCCTATATGTTAAGTTTTTCCTAGAGCTACCAATGCTCTGATACCAACTGTAACGACCTGATATTTTGGACCATTCGCATCCATTATAAGTGTATAGGTAGACACTCATGCCGGAATTGAATTGCTCAAAATACCGCGTTGTTAATTTAAATTTGGCAAAACTGAACATATACAGTAAATGAATAATCACAGATCACAGACACAGAGTAATAAATGCAGCGGAAATAAAAGAGATAGTAGTTCATGAAGCTACTATATGAATATATAAGATACATCAAGGTTTACAACAGAAGAGTAATATGATACATCAGAGTTAAACCAGATACAACGGAAGAGTAACAAGATACATCAGATACAAATCAGAATACATCATTGGAATCATCGAATACTGAAAGCAGAATAGATGGCTGGATCTTCAAGCAAAGCTCCAACTCCAAAGGTGAGTCTCGAATACTGGTACACTCAGTTTGACCCGAGCGTAAAGCAAAACATAAAACACTCGAGTCAGGATTAACATTCTTATATTAATAAATCCAACTCAAGTGAAATAGCAATTGAAATACAAGTAACTTAAAGGATGTTTGGAATAACCATCCTTTAAGGATCCGTCAAACTATCTACTATGTAGTAGTGTACAATAAGTAGATAATGTCTATCAGTAATAATAAGATATCAAAATAGCGTTAAGTCATGGCCCATTCCACCCTTAACACATTTTTATTCCCAAAAGCATATACAAGACCGTAGTTTCCCCAAAACCGGAAGTCACCAGAGGGCAATCCATATACTAAAGGTACAAAACAAATTCGTAGTGGTCGCGAATAAAGGGATACAAGTATGACAAGGCACATGAGGCAATACCCAAGGTAGTGATACTACCGTTTGCCTGATCCGGACTGGTGAGAACGCAACGCCGCAGCGCCCGCAACACCGTGAAACAACACTCCCAAAATCAAGGGTGCACCAATCGACAACAAGTAATAAGTAGTTCGAAGAAGTGTGTCCACTTGAGGTAGCTAATCCTCCATTGGCTCGGCACGGCTCCTGTTTTAGTCATTTCCAATTTGACACAAGTGTCAAGGCTATCCATCATCGTTCTCTTTCTTCAGTCATCACGTACATCATTCCAACCACTTCATTCTGGATCATCGCTCCGCGTATAGTTATTAAAGTGGTTTTCGGTTTAGACAGAGAGTATGTCCATAACCGATTCCGGTCTCTTTAATAACTTTCGTAATTATTACACCGATTGGTCATTTAATATATTTTAAAACCAAATCAATTTCAATTCAATTAGAATTTATAAACCAACATTTCATTTGTCTTTCGAAATCAATTTCAAAAATTTCCGTTTCAAAACTTCCAAATTCATAATTTCAAAATCTTAAAATTCAATTTCAAACTTTATTTGAAACAATTCAAATATTGATTCAAGTTCGCAAATAAGTTTCCTTCCAAATCATTTGAATTAATATACTTTAACATTCAATCAAATTCAAATTCCTTTATCGATTTCATTCAATATTCGTTAAGTGAATTTATCATTCAAAACAATTTCTATTTAATTTCCAATTCATTGAGTCAATTACTTAAGTTCAACTTCATTATATCAAAACTTACAAATTTGAATTTAATTAAATTCATCAAATCAAATTCTTTAAATTTCAAGTCTTACATTAATTTCAAGAAATCACATTTTATTTCTTATTAAAGAAATTCAATTTCACTTATTTAATTACTTAAATAATTTTCCAAAACTTAATTAATAAAGAAACTCAATTTCAATTATTTACGAAGAAAAATTCACGTATTCAAAAGTTCAATTTTACTTATTAAAGAGTTCAATTCAATTCAATTTAATCATTAAATAATCCAATCTTATTTAATTATTAAATAATTCAAAACTTAATTATTAAATAATTTCAAAGTTTAATAATTTCAAACTTAATTATAATTTCAAACTTAATTATTAAATCATTTCAAAGTAAATTCAATCATTTCTCAAATTAAACAGCATTCTTTCATCAATTACATTGTTTATAATTTGTTTCATATTATCAAATATTAACAATTTTCTTTTCATTAAAATCCAAATTTCAACTTCCTTTCAAAACCATATTCTTATTCAAATAAAATCTTCGTTTTATTTTTAAATCAAGTTATTGACCAATCGGGTTTTATTTAATTCTCTATATCCAAGGTCAAGGTTTAATTTGGGTATTTATCATTTCAACCCGATTCCAATTCAATTCAAACTCAAAACATAGCAAAGGGAACTTGCAGTGTGATAACTGGGATGGTGTCAAAGTAAATAAACAAGCAATAACAACAATCAATAACAATCCAATAATCAATTCAAATAATCCCGAATAACCATATTAATTCGCATTGTTATTTGTACGATTGAATATAATTTTTTTCTAGAATCTACACTATCATTTCATGTAGATTAAAGATTATTACACTAATATTTATATGGTTCTTCAATTGTCATTCGATTTCAATTTTAACCCTACAACAATTAATCAAATATACGTTTAATGGTTCAAAGTGTAATTATCACTATTTTACATGTCAATTAATTTAACAAATAAAAGGGGTCATATTCAACTAATCAAATTCAGCATATAAATCAGTTTTAAAATTTTTAACCATCCTATATCAATTTCAATTTGGCATACTATTTATCATTTAACACTAACAATTTAATGTCCAATATAAACATCAACAATCAATCAATTATCAGCCAAACTGCATTATCATCACATAAATAATTAACAGATAATGGTGTCAAATGTCACAGGTGAACTGATACTGGCAATAGCATATATAACAGTGTAATTAACTAACAGCAGTATATTTCAATTGTCGTTTCAATTGAAATCAAATTTAATAAATAAAAGAACGTTAATCGTGAGTGAGTGCTCACCTTTCGAGGCTAGAGAGAATAAGAGATGACACAGATACGCACACCGATACGGACGCTGAAACTTGAGTTATGGATCCAGGCATGAATTTCCAAGTAAAGCTAGATTGGCACGAATTTAACGATCAAAGCTGGAAATAAGGGATCGATGAGAGAAATAAATAAATCAGTTTGATAAAATTTAGACGAGATGTATACTATATTATTATTTCTTTAAACCCAATATTCAATTCAAATTACATATTATTATGACATATCGACACATACATTTATAAAATCAACCACATGCCTTAATACCCAATAATATATACTTTGAAACCAAACATACATCTAAACTACAAAATGGCATAAAACTCACATAAGTTCATATATTAATATATACATTCCGATTGAAATTCCCAAATATAACTAATGTAAATTTGAAAAGCCAAGTATCTAAAGTCCGATCATAAATTTTATATTTGAAAACTAAATATATAAACTACACAGTCACACCTATATACACTGTTTTATACAGTTTGACAACTTAATGCGAAGACAACTCATATATGTCAAGACATAACTATAAGTAGTGTATATAAAATTTTCACATAAGCTTCACATAAACGTGCGTTCACTCTACTATAAGTGAAATACAACCAATAACCATATATCTTTATGTAATACACTTTTATAACAGCAACACTAGTATAACCCACATAACTAACGGGTTATACTTTTATACAAGTCTTTACTTTATATTGAACAAACGTAACAATTTTTATGAAATCTATAAAAAAAAATCACGTTATCAAATGCATATAACCGATTCTAATCCAAAAATGTAAACTGTTGATGGTCCATACCTACACCGACCAAAACATGTATGCATAGGCTGGTAATAATAAACGTATATGTATATACAGTATACATAGAATCCATCTTCCTATATAATCTATCCCGTAGCTCATATATACTATTATACTACATTACTATGAGCAGCATATTATATATGTAAAGTATTGCAACTTTATACTTTTATATAAACTTACAATCCAAACATGAAACCTATATTTTCATTCAACATGTATATTTACAAACTTTCATGACAGAGCTGCAGCCTAGGCCACCATGAAACTCAATATATTTAAACTAAATATCTTCATATTTTCAAAGCATGGTACATATATATAAACTATGTATATTACTATTTATTCTAAACTTATACATGCCAGATCTATGTATGCAAAAGAAGAATGAGTAGGCAAAGCAAATATGTAGTTTACAACTTTATATACTTACCAAATCAATATATCTTTTTTTTCAAATATAAAGAAGGGCAAGGGTAGACTGGAAACTTCACGGCAAAGGTGGAGATGTTCGGTTAGGCTATGGAGTTTGGTCGGAGGGATGAAGGTGGATGGCGAACACGTGGAGATGGATGTGGTCATGCGTGGATGAGGGAAGGCTTGGGTGATGACGGAGCACGACCTGGCTGTGCTTGGGTCACGTGGTGGCGGCGTATGGCGGAGAGGGTGGTGGCTGGCACTGACGCAAGGCAGGCGACTGGAAGGGGATGGGCTGGCGATGGTGAAGGCCACGGCCCTGTTGACTCAGAGGCCGGGAGGTGGAGCAGGCTGTTGATGGGATTTCGTGGGCGGTTGCCGAGGTGGAGGCGAGTGGAAATGGAAGTACGGGTGAGGCTAGGGTAGAGGCGAGCAAGGCCGGAAATTAAGATGTGTTGTTTAGAGAAACAGTGAACATTTTCTTTCTTGGAGAATGGAAGAACTAGAGTTGGCGAGAGGCTTTGGAAAATACAAAAAGTAAAGCCGGTGAACAGCTGGCTATAGAAGAGAAATGAGCATAGGCTAACGTTAGTAATAAATTTCACTTCGAAACCTACCAGACCAATGAACAGTCAGCTACAGAAAATAATGAAACGACAATAGTCCAATGCTTTGATTTGGTGAATAATTAAAACACTTTATTATTGCTTGCATGACACGGCCGAAGTTTGAAAGGCAAAAGAAAGTAAAACGTCAAGGATCCAGTACGACGCACATTTTATCGTTTCTGCCACGAACCGGAACTCCAAATACAGAAATGGATACACCGTCGTGATCAGCATAACGAGGCGATCAAAACGGTATACAGATATCAGTGGTACGATTGAATCTTAAAAATTCGAATTTTCTAATAGCGGAAAATGCAAGAAAAACACTGAAAAATAAGATCGACGGAGCCAAAGATGTCCGAATTTGAAAAAATGACAAACTGATATCTTGCTCAGAAGATGGTTTAGAATTTTTCTATATAAAAATATTTAGGTTTCGGAAACATTTTATTTTCATCGCTTTTTAACTGATTAAATTGAAGTAAATTACGCGCGAAATAAACTTCCATATTTTCGGACGAAAATTTTCCAGTTGCTATGTTTAACTAGACGTATTCCAAATATCAAATTTATATTTCAAAATTTTATCGTTTAAAATTTTGCAAAATTTCAACTAATTACGTTATTAAAACGGTTAAAATTTACGGGTCGTTACAATATAATTTCAAAAATGATATGATTTGAATTGAATATGATATTTTGATATCAATTATTAAATGATTTTGGAAATGTAAAAGAACCATCTAGTGTGTAATAAGCGATTGGTTGTTAAAGAGACCAGGATCGGATATTGTCATACTCTCTGCCAATACCGAAAACCACTTTGACAACTGTGTACGCGGTGGAGATTCCAGAATGAAGTAGGTTGGTTGGCGACGATCCTATATGAGGTATATACGTGGACCTGACTCCCATGAGTTAGCTTAAGGTGGCTAAAACAGGAGCAATTGACGGGCCAAGTGAGTTCATTCCTCCGATCGGGCACATTCCTTTGATACTATATTCTGACTTTGCGATTGATTTGGTGGCCACCCTCGATTTTTGATTTGGGAGTGTGTTCCGAGGTGGGCGGTAGTAGCTGCTATGCGTTACCACCAGTACGGACGTGTAATTGGTATATCTACCCTGGCATTGCCTAGTTGTGTCGTGTCACCTACCCTAACGAGACCACTACGAGTTTGTTTTGTACCATACCTATGGAGTGCCCTCTGACGACGTCTAGTACGGACGGGATTACGGTACTGTATAGACTATAGGAATATATAAAAATGTGTTAAAGGGGAAATGGGTAACGCCTTAACGCTATTTTAATAGTTTATCTTACTGTAGACATATTATAATAGCGTATTGTACTACATAGTAGATAGTTTAACGGATCCTTAGGAGATGTGAATCCCGAACATCTCTTAAGTTACCGCACTCACGTTAGACACTGGATAAGAGATGTCAAACCCTGTAAACATCTCCGACGCCGTTTACACTCATATTTATTTGCCGTTGATTTGACTTACATAAGATCTTTTAGTTCTGACTCGAGTGTTTTGTCTTTTCAATTCGCTCGGGTCAGCCTGAGCATTTCAGGATTTGAAGACCTTATTTTTGGAGGACGAAGACGAATATTTGTACTGCTATTATTTACTATATTTATTCCACTGCATTCATACTGTTCCGCTGCATTATTTATTTATCTCTGATATGTGTAACTCTGATTTTGTATTGTATAAGTATAATCAAATGTTTTGTACACAGCTTCATGAACTGTTATTTGATTATTATTTTTATCATTCTGCTACGAGATTCTGTTTTGTTTTTCTCTTTCTCTTTTTTTTATTTACCCCATAACAATCCTCCCTTCTATATGGTTTGAGTCGGCATGTGTGTGCTTAAAACATACAAAAAGGCGGGATGTTACATGAAGATGCCGAGCCTATAGATGCATAGGGGGTGTCGAGAATCCAAGTAGCTAGCAAGCCCCAATAAAGAAATAAGAGATGTCGAATCTCTAAAGGGATTGAGCCTTGGCAACAGTGAATATTATCTAGCATCCACAAGAAAAAGGAGACGTTAAGCATCTAAGAAGCGATAACGAATTCTAAAGTAATGACGAGCTTTAATACTAGAGAAGGATTTCGAGATTTTACAAGCAGCAAGGGATATCGAACATCAAAAGATGTGATGGTTATCGAGTATCTTCCATTATAAAGGCTGTTGAGCTTTTACAAGGGAGATTGTGTTGTTGAACTTCTATAAGCAAATGATATCGAATCCCAAGATTTCATCAGGATGATGCTAGCGGAGCCCTTGGATTCAAAGCCATGACACTTGTCAATCATCCCGCATGATTGGCACTCTTATAAATAGACGTCCATCACCATCTAAAAGCGGACAAATCATTTACTTTCCTCATTTCTCAATTTTAATTCGAAACCCTAAATCAATCTGGGAATTTTGGAAATGATTGTGATTTTTGTAACCGTTTGCATATAAGGACTTGGAAAATAAACTTTGCAAAGCATAATTCCCTTGAATGTGTGTCGTTGACTATTATTGAATAATAGACATGCATATGACTCTATCTTTGGACTTAGAGTTGAACTCGGACTTGCATAATAATTTGCATAAGGCCACTTAAGCCCTTGTTTAAATTAAAGTTTACCTTCCATATCGCCTATCATGCTCATTAACATATGAACAAGGGATTGTTACACATGTGAATAGCCTATTTTTGCTTATTGACATATAAATGAAGAATTATTGCATATTTACGTGATTCGCCTGTTTGCCCTTGAGCATGTGACTTAAACTTTTAGATAATACTAAGGGGTATAATTAGAACATTTTTGAATAATACCACTTTGTACAATGTTGGGTGTTAAGCCAATTTCTAGTTTAACAGAAATGTTATGTGATTATTGTTGCAAATAGTTGCAATCGTGAGTAATTTAGCGATATAAAATAACATTTTATTATAAATGTTCTTGGTCAAGATATTTCAAGAAAGGATATCGATACGTCCATTAAGATCAGAGTACACAACACTCTTCAAATATCGAACAGTGTATTACTCATGACTACTAGAGGCACTAAAGGGTTACATACAAATAATTATTGGATATCTATGGAACATCTCACTAAAAGTTTCATGTTGGTTAATAATAACTAGGTCAAATGGAAAATCTCGAAGTGACGATGTTACATAGTTCTCTCCACTTGAGAATACTATCAAACTACTATGCGGAAAGTCCACTTTAATTAAAGTTAAATTATGGCATAGTGTCCATTAAATGACTACATTTAGGTTTGAGTTGAAGCATTGAGTGTAAAACACTATTTAATAGTGAATTCATCTCCTCGGTTGTATGAGGTTACTATCACGGTCAACTATAGTCAACTTAAAGTCAAAATCTCTAGTTAGAGTGGTACGGTTTATAATAAATGTTATTATTGAACCAAAGATTTTTTTTATTGAATAACCATGTTAGATGTGGACGATATGGGAATTTTGACCAAAACCAAATTCCATAAGTCTTAATGTGATGTAGTGTTGACGGAGAGAATTGGTGTAAATAATTGTTACTAAATGCTACCACTTAGGAAACTATAAAATAGGTTTTACTATAAAGGACTGCAGACGATTAATTCGGCCAAAATTTCACGGTACTGGCTAATATGACATGCGAACTTTAATTTGAATTATTTAATATTAATTGCTGACTAAATTCACACCTTCAAGTCACACAACCGCATTTATGAATTCTTCTAAAAACTATATGATTTAATCAATGTACAAAATATTGTAAATTAATTAAATTAATTAATATTTGAGAAATATTAACTATTATTTAATTTATTTGATGTTTAAGAGTTGTTTATAATTGTATGGATGCATATATAAAAGTTATATTTGCACTCATTGATATAAGATATCAGTGCAACTTCAAACGAGTTTAAATAAAAGATAATCACTTTTAGAATTTATGAACATTTTTTCGTAAGATGACAACAATATGGCCGACCTCATATTGACAAGAGAGGGGGTGGATAGAGAGAAAATTTAGGAAATTGATTGGGTAAGTTTTAATTAAATGAATGGGAAAGGTTTCATTCTTTCAATTGAAACAAATCCATCAATTCATTTCCTATATTCTTTCCTTCATTCACTTTTCTGTCTCCTCCTTCCTTACTGTGGTCGAAATATCATTGCTCTATTCCATAATTTTTCCGACTCAAAATAAAATGTAAAATCCCAAATAAAATTAAGTACAAGTGGTTCCTCCTTCGCTTATAAAGCTAGGTGTGGATGTACTTAGAGATCAAAGAAGAAATCTCAAATTAAGGTGTCACGAAGGGCTGGATCTTTAAGGTAAATTTATATTTATTTTACACACTTAAACATATTTACCCTTGAACCAAATTTATGTATGTGATATATATATATATATATATATATATATATTTCCATTGTATTTTAATTGAATTTTAATTCATTATAGGTGTTGTTTATAAACCAAATTCAATCAAAATGACATAACAATGGAATTTGATCTCTGTATAACGAACTAATGTATTTTACAATCATATCTTTTAAATGTATTTTATGCAACACTGGATGATATATATATATATATATGTATATATCGACATATACAAAAAATGATTAATTATTTTTGATATAATCAAACAAACATATATATTAGTGTGAATTTCATATTATTCTCTTGAATTTTGTCTTGAATCATGATAATTTGTTGTACACTCAGTCAAGGAATAATTTTGACTCTTATTTTATTAATTATTTTGACTACTATATATATCTTAAATAAATTGTAATTATGGAAGTTTGCTTATAACACACATATATATCAATGTTGTTTGTACACAAATTTAAAATTACATATTTATATTTCATTATATGTTTATTTATTTATTTTATACAAGTATTGATCTATATTTTCATGCAAGTTGCAATTATGTAAGTTCATATACAATATATCTCATTTGGCTATGGACAATTTATGGAAATTACAGATTACTTTGTCTGAATTGGATCTAAACATAACTAGGATTTTACATGAGAAGAACATTGAAAAACATTCTAAAATTTTAGATGACAATTAGTTCTTTCATTAATCAAAGATTTAAATTGAGAATTTGTGACACTAGTTATTATTGAATCATTATTTATGTAAGCATACTTTTGACAATTTACACATAGATAGACACAAACACACACACACACACACACATACATAGGGAAAATCTATTGAGGCATAAAATGGTGACATAATTGGTGACTAATGAGTCTTAACCATTCTATTTCCCCCTGATTTCTTCCTCATACGTGAACACAATAAGATCCAACGGTCTAGATCTGTTGTGTCAAAAATTGTGTTTTATTTTGTATTCAAATAGCTGATCCACACACACACACACATATAGTGATACACATGTTCATATATAATTTTTTTGCTATATCATGTTATACATTAGCATTTTACACCATGTATGTTCATATGACCTTTCCACTGTCCAAAAGTGATAAATGTAAATCCTAATTAATTACATAGTTGTCACATTTATAATCTATTAAGCTATTTCTATACTTAACAATTTGATCCTTTACATACCTAAATAACAGAACACAAACACCCAACCAAATTATATTTGCTTCAAGTTCGACATGTTTGTCAAACAATTTGAAATATGAACTTATTCGTTATGTTCTTACCTTTTCAAATTTTAGAATAATAAACATTAAATTAACTAATATGATTAATTAATTGAAAGAAGAACAACATTAATAAAATATGATTTTATTAAAATCGACTAAATTGGATTAAGAGAAACTTATTAGATTCCATAGGCCAATTATGATCCAAACAGGGAATTTTTTGGAAATTGACCTAATTTACCAACTGCAGACCAATCTGGTTCCTTCAGCTCCATCGCCTTGCTTCACCCATGCCTAGTAGAATCTACTGATGTCAATCGAAGGGACAGGTCGATGGCAATTTGGGTAGAATGATGATCGACGATGACATTTATAAGGAGTATTCCATCGACGTTGACGTAGATGGAGTGAGATGTATGCGGCATCAATCAAGAAGCAAGAAGCTTTACCATAGATTGGATTCGTAAAAATTGGCATTAGTGACGCTTGTATATTTGAAGTTGAAGAGAAGGTAGGTGCCTTAGTTTGTATTGGAAGGAGAAGCTCGAAGTGTTCCAGTAATCTAGTCCGCGCTTTGGGGACTTAGAGATTTTTAAGTCGTTTATACTCTAGTCCGCACTTCGGGGACTCAGAGTACTCTAGTCCACGCTCCGGGGACTTAGAGATTTTTAAGTTGTTTGTACTCTAGTCCGCACTCCGGGGACTCAGAGTACTATAATCTGCGCTCCGGGGACTTAGAGATTTTTGAATCATTTATACTCTAGTCCGCACTCCGAGGACTCAGAGTACTCTAGTCCGCGCTCCGAGGACTTAGAGATTTTTAAGTCGTTTGACTTTTAATTTTGTGTGTGCGTTCATATGCCGGACAGAATAATGCAATTTAATTTTTTGCCATGAAATTATGACACACGGAACATCAATAGTTCATAAAAAAGCAGCGCTCATTGACCATTCATATTTCAAAATATGTTGATTGGGGTCACTACTTCCTTCGTACATTGGGAGAGTTGGCATTCTGAATCACCGAGGAGGATCAGCGTATAATATCTCGTCGGTGAAAGGAGTATGACTACGGGAGATTCCCCAGTCGTCATTGGTAAGCCCTTGACTTTCGCGAATCATCTGACGTATCATGGCGGAAATATCGGGCATCGTCGCATTCTGTGCATGCTGAGCTAAGGTGTGGTCGGGTTCCACATTGCGAGTTTGAACCGGACGCTGTCGACGGTCCAAATCTCGCCTCCTTGGCTCGGCATCTTCCGGGACGTATGGTTCAGGAGTACGCCTACGTTGCTGATTATTCGGATCTGACAGATTTCGGGTATTAACCCTTGTTTCTACCGCAGCAGTTGTAGTGCGATTATCCGTGGTATACTGCGAAACAGTACCTCTTCGTGATGAGGGCCTGGTTTGGAGGCTAGTTGACGGTCCAACCCTCAATTGTCCTACGGTCAAGGCAGGTTGATATCCGGTAGCTTGTGTGTGACTTACGTCTAATCGGGGACGTGTAGATCTACCGTGATAGTCAGATGAAGCAGAACTTTCAGTGGACAAGTGGGAAACATCATCTCTCCTGGTCCTCCTGCGCCTTCGGCGGTTTAATTGGTTGGTCAATTCAGCGTTAGCGCAAAGCTGTTCAGTTAATTGTTGCCGACTTTGAATCAGTTCTTGGAGCAACACTTGGAACTCTTGCCTAGTGACTGGTCCAGACGGATCCGAATGAGCAGTGTTGTCTTGATTGGATGGCTGTTGTGTAGGATTCTGTCTATCCCGACCTTCTTGATCAGCAGTTGTAGAAGCAGTTCTTGTGCTAACCATCTTGAGTGGTGGATTCCTTTCCTAGACTTTATGCAAATCTGAATAGAATGGAAGGATTCTGGATTAGAGATCTGGATCTTCCTCTTGGATTTATGCAATCCGGTATCGATGGTAGATCCAAGGAGCAGGAGAAAAAGCTGGTTTTCTAAGTGAAAGCACCAAAGTGTTTGTACCAAAAATGCGCACAACACTCTTCGGAAGTTTTTGAAGAGATAAAAGTGAAGAAGGAAAATTAAAACTGAGGATTATCTAACAAAAACTCCAAATAACAGAAAGTAAATTGCACAGAAGACAGCGATTTAGAGTGGTTCGGCGTTTCGCCTACGTCCACTATGAAGTTTGATGATTTTATTACTCGATACTTGAAGATTACAATGTCTTATAATGTAGTACAACTGATTTCTTTGAGCTAAGTCTGAATCTAAGACAGCGGTGGTGATTTGGAGTAAATCTGGCAGAGTCTGGGCGCTCTTTAGCTCTTAAAATTGTCCGACCCCTTTTCTGAATGACCAGGGGCTCTATTTATAGGTGCGGGAGGCTGATATTTCGCCTAAATTTCGGGAGACCACTTCTGGCACGTGATGGGGCCCACGCGCCCGCCTTTAGGAAATCTGGGCCCACTTTGGGATCGATTCGAAGTGCATTCGAATCGATCAAGAAAACGTCCAATCGAGCTAAAATTTGGTGTGGACATTCTTCAACATGTGCACAAGCTTCTGTGAAAATTTCATAACATTTGGGCTTGTAGATCTCGAGTTATGATCGATTCGAATTGGTGTTCTTCGCCAGGCTGTTTCGTTCGAATCGATTCCTTTGAATCGATCTTATCTCGTGGCTTCGTGATTACATGGGGCGTAACTTGTGTATCGATCCGCCTTTTCCGCCTATTTGATCGATTTGTCCCGGAGATTTCGCTGCTTTGACTCGATGGACTCGAAGACACCAATAATCCCTGGATTCGAATGACGCTTTACTCGTATCGATAGTGATATGTTCCAATCGATACGAAGTCAACGTAGCTGGATGGATTCGAAGCAAGGCACCTCAATGGATTCGAACATGCCACCCATGCATGGATTCGAAGCAGAGCATCTTGTTGGGTACGAAGCAGGATGACTGAAGGATTCGAATATGGCTTTGGGCGATGGATACGAAGCGGGAATTGGGCGATCGATACGAAGCTTGACCACCTGATGGATTCGAACAAGGAGGTAGCAATCAATTCGGAGCAAACAGATGTTGATGGATTCGAACATAGGTTTCACCTGTAGATTCGAATTAGGGGGGATCTCCTTTGTATCGATTCGATCATAATTCCAGTATATGAACTCGGATTGACCTGAAACTTGGACCGTTGTCTTGCATGGCTGTGTTTGTCATGTCTTATCAATTGTAGCTCGATCCGGACTCGGACAAAATTCATCGATATCCATAGCAAACCTTAATGTAAATGATCCTCGGGGTGAACTGCCTTTGGTTTCCTAAGTCAATTCCTTGGTGTCACGGCCTTGCCGAAAGGCGGGATAACATTTGCCCCCCAAAGTACGTCTTGTGGAAACATGATGTGCTTTGAAATGCTGCCATTTTTACTCTGAATGGTTATTGTCTTTTCAATAAAAGTTGCAATCTTTGACAGATTTTCTTGATAACGTAATTTGTTGATTGTCAACTGCTGCACTCTGTATTGCTGAATCCGATTGCTGTGAGCTAGTGATTATCCGTTTGTTGTTGTATTCGTTGCTAAATGAGTTTATGATTCCTGTAAATGTTCACGAATCGTTATCATTTATTTTATGTTGAATTCTGTATCGATTCTCTCCTGAACCAACGCAGAATTTGTTGAAACAACGCTTGACGGTTTTTTTGACTATCCTCTTGTATCGATCCTCTCCTGAATCGATGCGAAAGGTTGAAAAGTAGTTTTTCATATCGATGCGGGTCGAATTGATGGATTCTAAATGTTCATTCGCATCGACTGTCACAAGTTGTGGTGGACCCTGATTCGCATCGATGATCTCATATGGATACGAAATGATCGTTCGTATCGATAGGTTTTGATGGATACAAAAACAACGTTCGTATCGATGGGCCTGAACTATTGTTGGTCGATGCTTAAAAAAGGGACTTCGAATTGATGGAGTTCAATGTCATTAGTGCAATTTTCATTGTGTGCTTCGAAACAATGGATTCGAATTAGCGTCTTCGAATCGATGGTGTCGAATCGATGGATTCGGAAGATGGTTCAACACTGTTGATTGTTGGAGTTCGAATCGGTTGGTGGTTCAAGTGAATGGATTCGAACACGGCACTTTGAATTGGTCTGGGTTTTTACCCGTTGTGACCGGTCATTTTCACCGGGATGCAAATCGTCACATGAACCCCTATATATACCGGGGTCCTGTTCATTTTTCACTTTTTACTTTTGCTCTTATCTTCTTGTGTCTTTGAATCGATCCCTAATTTTCGAGAACGAAACCAACTGCTCTCTCCTTCAAATCGAACCAGCATCCAACTCCTTTTAATCCCACTTCATATTTAGGTAGGCAATTCGACTAAGTCTTTTTAGTTCCAGGATCTGAAATTTCCCTTGTTCGTGTTCGCATCGATCTTGACGGGATCGAAACCAGGGATGAAAACAAGAAAAGTGACCTTCTCTTCGTATCGAACTTGAATGATGGTCATCGAATCGATTCTGGAAGATGGGATTTTCCATGGCATTCATATCAATCTAGATGTATGAGGTGGAGATATGTGGATCGAATCGATCATAGGTGGTGGGTTAATTGTATCGATTCGTAATGATCGATACGAGGAGCTGTCGCCCTACGATCGATCCGAAGATTCTGTTTACATGATCAATACAAAGCTAGGTTACTCGACTGTCGTGAAGTTACTTTTCCAGAGATCGATTCGAAAGATAGACTAATGATGGATTTGGAGAGAAAGGTCTCCCTATCGATTCGAAGGTTAAGGTGTGATCGATTCGAACCGTATTGATTTGATCAGGATCGATTCGAAACCATGCCTTTCTGATCGATTCGAAGCTTCTGATTCCAACTCTGATCGATACGAACAAGCTTCCATGGATACGAAAATTCCACATAATTAATGGCATGATTCCGACGAGCTTCATCTCTGCATATTTGGACTAAACTTTTATACTGCATACTTGACTGCCTTTCAAAGCTCGTCGATGGAACTGTATCTGGACAAGACAAACCCAAACTTGACTCGAATTTTATGTGTTTTGACGGTATGGTTGTGACGGTCAGCGATGACGGTCACTCCGACTGGGCTTTCGAACCTCTTGTTGTTCTCATATTTTCTTCAACTATGCTGAATTTCCTAAGTATTGGCTGCACTGTACTACACAACACACACTTTTTACATGGGGAAATGAACGGGTTTTTCCATTTGCTTAACGTTACTTTCTGATGAGTTAGTCAGTGATGGAATCTTCGAGCTCTCGACAGCAGGAGATTCAGAGTTCTCCCCCTCCGGTCCTTGTAATTCCAGACATCCCAGCGGAGGTAGTAGATCCAGCTCCTTACGAGCTGCAAGAGGCTATATTTATTGAGGACACTATAGACTCCGTTCAGTCCAATATTTCCGAAAACTTACTGGGCAGGATATGCACGAGACATAACATTTCTTTGGATGATGCGTTATTGTCGGGACCTAGTGACAGACCTCACTGTCCGCCGGAAGGGTATACCGCCTTCTATCGCCATGCTTGTGCGGCCGGAACACTCCCTCCATTCAATCAATACATTAAGGAGATGTTATCATTTCTTGGAATAGCTCCTTCTCAATTACACCCCAATGGTCACGCGCTACTGAACAGTGCGTTCATTGTATTTATGGAACATCTCTTCCGCCCACCAAGGCCAACGGAAATCAGATATTTATTTAATTTCAAAAGCAGAGGTGATAGTCCATCCTTTACATTTTTGGAGGCAGTCAGAAACTGCCAGGTTATTACCGGAGCCTGGACCAGACTCAGCTACTTCAAGAATGAATGGTTTTACATCCGGTGCCCTCCAGGTTTTGCTAGGCGGTGGTTGTCTAGACGTAAGTGTCGTAACCCATCGATGATTCCCTTGACTAACGGTTTTTTGGCACTGGTATTGACATCCTACTTTTCTTACAGCCATTATCTCCAGACCCGACGGCGGGTATTACAAGGGCATGGTTCGGAGCCTTCAAGAGATTCCAGGAGATTTGAGACACATCGACTTGGTGTTGACTGACTATAACTTAAGAGCTCTTGGCTTGATTGAAATGAATCAGAGCATAGTCACCAAAGGGATGCTAAGGCCTGTCCCAAAGAAGAAGAAGAAGAAGAAAATGGCGAAGAAAACGCTCGGAGTCGTGATAACTGAAATGAGCGATGAAGAAAGGACTCACATAGACGTAGAGCCGATGGCCGATCTTTCGGGCAATTTTGAAGAATTGGGAGAGAGACAGAAAAGCAAGATCGTCGTTTCCAAAAAACTTAAATCTAAGGGGTGGAAGTCTGTAGATGTGTCTCCTCCCACTTCCGGAGTTATGATTTCCGAGGCCGCCCCTTCTCAATCGAGAGATATTTTCAAAGGGCTTGGTGATATTCCCATCCCGGATTATATATCTATTCATCACAATCCCGGGTTGGAAGAATTTAAAGATGTTTTAAATATGAGCGAGCCCTTTCCTTTGAGTGCGGTCAACACTTCCGGTTGGTCAGGGGGTTTACACATTTGCACACACTTCCACAGCACTACACGATTTCCGCATATTGAACATCACTTTTTGTAGGATTCTAAACTGCGGTTCCTTCTTATCGCAGGTGAGATGTCAGGTCATGGATCCACTCTGGATAGGATCCGCAATGTACGCCGATCTTCTTCTTATTATGAGTCCCGTTGGAGGAAATCAGATAGGGATCACGGGCGAGGCTATACCAGCCAGGAGCGTTACGACAAGGATCGCGATTATTGGCACGACCATTCTGGTCATGAGCGCATTGATAGAGATAGAAGCCATCAGTACTGGTCGCGATCTCGTTCTCCTCCGCCTCCTAGGGCCGCTGTAGATCCCACTGCGTCTTTGCAGCAACAACAACCTTCTCAATCTTCAAGGCCCGAAACTCAACGGCAAAGAATTGAACCACCGACAACTGCCATTGTTGAACAGGCTCCGACAGAACTGACTAGTGAAGGAGCCATCAAGCTTGCTCAGATGAAAAAGGATTTTCCAGAAATTTGTCCGGATGCATATGTCTTCCCTCCCCATCTCAAGAGGATTCCTCCGGATGCCGAGAATATCGCGCATGATTACATTCGTGATTTTTACGCTCAATACAAAGAGTGGTACAAGGTAGCTGTGAAAGCTTCAAAAGTAGCTTTTGACTGAGAAAAAATTATTGAGAAACGCGATGCTGACCTTGTCCAGAACGATCGCATCATCCAGGTTCTCCAATCAGAGGTCGAGTCATCTCAAAGTTCAGAGATTCAAGCGCTTAAAAAGCATGATGAGGTCGTGGCGAAAATGGCAAGGATGCAACAGGCATATTGTGCCTTAGTAGAAGGGATGGGCCATCGTTACACCACTATTGTAGCTGAACGGGACATCGCCGTTAAAGAACTGAATGAGCTTAAATCCAAATTCGCCGAGGTGGTGAAAGAAAAAGATGATGCAAACACCGCCACTCAGGATGCGTGTGATCAAGCTGTGTTACTTCGAGCTGAACTTACTGCGGCGGTGGCAAAGACTAAGTCTGTGGAGGTAGAAGTTGAGGAAAAGATTATGGCAGAGCAGTCCAGGATGGAAGCTGATTTTGATGATCTCCTGGTCACATATAACGCCAATGTGCTGGAGCATAGGAATTTATTTTGGCTCGGAGATGACTCTATGATTTTGTACAATGCCTGGACTAGGCTGGTGGAGGAGAAGAAAGCAGCGCATCCGAACGAAGCACTGGATGATTTCGAGCTCGAGTCGCGCTTGCTTACTGAGGAAGAGAGGAAGGCTCTCCATGAGGTGATGATTTCCGTGGAGAAAGAGAGGCTTGGTGCTCGGAGATAGAGACCGGAGAGGGCCCGGGGGTCGAGCATCATGAAGCAAGTGTTGGAGTTGTAATTCCGACATTGCCCGAAGCCACTGGTGCGGTCGATCCCCAGTCTGTCCCTGCTTATAACCCTGATCAGCCGCAATTGCCTCCTACCGATGCCCCTGCCTCTGCACCTGCCCAGACTTCGGGTCAGGCTAAGGAAGGTATTTGAACGCCTCCCGTGTATACTCAGTGTGGTGAGCCTGAAGTAATACATTTAGCTAACAATCTTTGCTTTTTCTCATTCAGTGACCGAAGCTGTTACCTCTGCGCCTCCTGCATCTCAAGTTCCTTACCAAGCGCAAGGGGCCATTGTCACCGAGGCTATCATGACATCTACTATGGTCGGCGAAGGGGGAGAAACGAGCATGTTATCTTTTGATGCCCAGATGATTGAGGAACTCCTTAGTCAACCCAACGATCCCTTCGCAGACCCATCTTTCGCCATGAGTGGAGTTGCTCTAGCTACTAGCTCCTTCATGCCAGCCATTAGTACTTCCAGTGCGGCCCAAGCACCTCATGAGGATGATATTTTAGCCGAGATCAATGCTGAGATGGCAGCTGTGACAGCAGGCATGAATCCATCTGGCCCTGCCCCACTAATGATGATATCGCCGGGTGGCACTGTGGTTATTGCAAGTGCTCCTACCCCACTTTCTGTTACAGCTCCTATGCCTCCAGTTCCATCCTCCAAGAGAATTTCTTTCGCTTCAAGCTCCGAGGAGGATGTTGACATTATGCCGCAATCGGAGGACAAAACGGAGAAGAGCAAAAGATTGTGGAGGAAGTCGGGTAGCGGATCCAGCGGGACTACCCCGAAAAAGAAACCGAGGAAGAAGAAAGATTGAGCGCTTCTTCAGTTTTCTTTGTCATATTCGGGGGTAGCATTTTGTTTTGTCTTTTTGGTTTTCTGTAGCCGTGTATAGATGCGGGCTCGGCCCCTGCTAGTAGGAATTTTTTGAATTAGCTTGTAATTGGATTCCTTTTGTTGATAATTGAAATGAAAACATATTCTCTTTAGTCTTCAATTCAATATTTGCTTTGGTTTTGCCCCCAGCCTTGGGGATAATGCCGTAATAGTCGCTAACGCTTATACCCAGCTCGCGCTCTCGGAGTACTCTGGGGTTTGTTTTATGTTTGTGCTCCGCCTTGCACTCTGGGAATGCGGAGTTGACGCATGTTTATGCTCCGCCTCGCACTCTGGGAGTATGGAGTTGATTAATGTTTATACTTCGTCTCGCACTCTGGAAGTACGGAGTTGATTAATGTTTATATTCCGTCTCGCACTCTGGGAGGACGGAGTTGAGAAAAGTTTATACTCCGTCTCGCACTCTGGGAATACGGAGTTATTCAATGTTTATACTCCGTCTCGCACTCTGGGAGTACGGAGTTAATGTATGTTTATACTCCGTCTCGCACTCTGGGAGTACGGAGTTGAGTGAGGAATTGTAGTGTATCAGCCCATTTTTTGCCTTGATGTGATGGCTTGCCCCCGAGCTCGGGTTTCACTTAGTGAGTGACCGGTCGTATCACAGCCACTCCCTACTTGAATAAATTCCACTACGTGATGGAATTTAGCTCTCCGTGCATCGTGATGTTGTGCATTGTATTCAATGAATCACAGCTCTGGCTCGAAGAAATGACATTTTATTGCTGAAATAAGAAAATATGGCACAGTCAGTTGCCTTATTACAAATTCTAATTTCGAAGTGCAAAAGTAAATTGCTAAATGGAAAAAATATAATGAAATAAATAAAGCCTGTCATGTGTAGTAGCGACGGAGACTCTCACTGTTCCAGGCCCTTGGCAAATCAAGACATCAACGGTCGATAGTTTGAATGTTCCATCTCCGAGTCTTTGTGTAATCACATAGGGTCCTTCCCAATTTGGTTTCACGTGTGAAGGAACCGGATAGATTCTCTTGAGAACGAGATCGCCGAGTTCAAAAGTTCGAGGTCAAACTTTGGCATTGTATAATCGGGCGACTCGACTCCGATATGCAGCAGCTCTCAAATTAGCCTCTTCCCGCTTCTCATCCAGTAGATCCAAAGATTCAGCAAGCAATATAGCATTTGTTTTCGGATCATAATAAGTCACGCGATGGGAAAACACTTCCGTCTCGACTGGAATAACGGCTTCTGTGCCATAAGATAAAGAAAACGGGGTGTGTCCGGTTGCGGTCTTGTGAGTCGTTCGATAAGCCCATAATGCCACAGGGAGTTCATCAACCCATTTGCCCCCGGCCTTTTCTAGTTGTTTCTTTAGGATGGATTTTATAACTTTATTGACAGCTTCGACCTGACCGTTTGCCTGAGGATGTGCAACCGCCGAGATTTTTTTATGGATATGAAACCGTTGACAGAAATTCTTGAATTCTGCACTTTCGAATTGGGCTCCATTATCGGTGATGATGGTATGCAGGAGTCCAAATCGACAGATGATGTTGCGAACTACGAAATTTATTACTTTCTTTGTCGTAATCGTTGCGAGAGCTTCGGCTTCATCCCACTTTGTAAAGTAGTCAACGGGGACGATGGCGTACTTCGCCCCACCTTTTGCCAGAGGTAGAGCGCCGATGATATCGATGCACCACATTGCGAATGGCCAGGGACTGACCATTTGAGTTATCTCGGTTGGTGGGGCTCTTGGAATTCGGGCGTGTTTCTGGCACCTATCGCACTTTCTGGAATAGTTTGCTGCATCTCGGTTCACTGTCGGCCAGTAGTATCCATATCGGAGTATTTTCTTGGCAAGAGCTTGCCCACCGGTGTGATCGCCACACTCTCCTTCGTGTACGTCATGTAACATTCGTTTGATTTCATCGTGCGCGATACACCGGAGGAGAGGAACAGAATAACCCCTTCTATACATGACTCCGTTCTGAATGACGAACCGTGAAGCTTTTCGTAGAATTTGTCTCTTCTCATTTCTGTGCTCAGGCAATGTCCCATTCTCAATGTAATTTCGATACGGAGTCATCCACGATTCTCTACTGGGAGCGGTTTCAAACAAAAAATTCATCTCTATTTGATCGGTGCTTGGGGAGGACAATGTTTCGATGGGGACAAGTCCCATTTGCTATGCTTCACCTGTGCTGGCTAACTTCGCCAATGAATCGGCTTTTTGATTGCGTTCTCGAGGTATATAATAAATGGCATAATAATCAAACTGATTCAGTACTTCCTGAACTCGAGCTAAGTAAGCAGCCAGCCTTCGATCTCTCGCTTGATACTCTCCTCGTACTTGACACACAACTAATTGTGAATCACAATAAATTTCCACGGCGATAATTATCAAATCTCTGGCAAATTTTAGTCCAGCTAAGAGGGCTTCATATTCAGCTTCATTATTGGTTGCACGAAAACCAAACTTCAAAGCATAACATATAGATCGGCCTTTGGGAGTTTCAAGTACAACACCAGCACCTGAACACCGGTCGTTTGATGCACCGTCAGTATATAGCTTCCAGATGTATTCGGAGGATTCACTGGTTTCGGGCAAGTCTTCTGGAACGGTAAATTCAGCTATGAAATCGGCTAGGACTTTCCCTTGAATGGCTTGTCTTGGAGAGTAAGTAATATCAAACTGGCTCAGTTCGATGTTCCACTTGAGTAACCTACCAGATGTCTCAGGCCGCGTAAGGACCTGTCGTAACGGCTGGTCGGTGTAAATAATAATAGGATGTGCCTGGAAATATGGTCGGAGTTTTCTTGATGCGATGACAAGGCAATAAGCCAACTTGTCTAGTTTCGGATAATTTCTCTCAGCTCCAGTCAATCGTTTGCTGACGTAGTAGACTGGTTTCTACACTCGGTCTTCTTCCCTAACCAAAGCAGCGCTGATTGCATGCTCTGATACTGCCAGATAAAGGTACAATTGCTTGTGGTTAACTGGTTTTGATAAGATCGGTGGTGTGGAAAGATGTTGAACCAACGATCGGAATGCGTCTTCACACTCCATGGTCCATTCAAAGTTTCACTTTCCTTTCCGGATCAGATCGAAGAAAGGAATGCATTTATCGGTGGATTTTGAAATGAACCTCCAATGCTGCTACCTTCCCGTTGAGACTCTGGACTTGTTTTATGGTTCTTGGATTTTGTAAGTTCCTTATCGCCCAGATCAATTCGAGATTTGTTTCCATCCCTTGAGCGTTAACGAAGAACCCGAGGAACTTTCCGGAGGCGATACCGAAGTGACACTTTAATGGATTGAGCTTCATTCCATATTCTCGAAGGATGCAGAACATCGAATCTAAATCTCTGACGTGATCTGTGGAGAATCGAGACTTTACTAGCATGTCATCCACATAGACCTCCATGGTCTTCCCGATCTGGTTGGCGAACATTCGGTTGACCAAGCGTTGATATGTTGCTCCGGCATTTTTTAAACCGAAAGGCATGACTCTGTAGCAGTAGAGTCCCAGATCGGTCACGAAACTGGTATGTTCTTGATCAGGCAAATGCATAGGTATTTGATTGTAGCCAGAATAAGCATCCATGAAAGATAATAACTCATGTCCAGCTGTTGAATTTACGAGCTGGTCAATTCGAGGAAATGGAAAACTATCCTTTGGACAAGCCTTGTTTAAGTCTGAGTAGTCGATGCAAGTTCTCCATTTTCCATTCGGTTTTCGAACCAATACTGGATTTGACACCCATTCTGGATACAAAGCATCTCAGATGAACCCATTTGATTGCAATTTATCAACCTCCTCTTTGAGGGCGGCAGATCTCTCTGGATCCATACCACGCCTTTTCTGTTTGACCGGGACATACCGCGGATCAATATTCAGGGAGTGACTTGCGATGTCCGGCGAGATCCCGGACATATCAGAGTGTGTCCAGGCGAAAACGTCGAGATTCGCCTGGAGAAATTCGACCAATTCTTGTTGTGTCTGTTTGCCCAGTTGAGATCCAACTTTTAGCATCCTCGAATCATTATCCTCACTGATTGGGACGTCCATAGTCAGTTCGGCCGGGGAAGCTTGATTCTCTTTAGATTCGTCTTTATCTTCATTATCTCTAGGGTCAAGGTCTTTATGGAATTGGTCGTGGTGCCCGGGCCGGGGCCCAAGCACTAATTGTCAATCATCGGCAAAATGGACGCAGAGAGATTCCTCTATGCCCTTTCCTTTCTCTTTTCTCTGTGCCTCACGCAGTTCAGCAACATAACAGGCTCTTCCTACTGCCTGATCTCCTTGAATGACTCCAACCCCGCGATCAGTGGGGAATTTCAGAGTTAAACACCATGGGGCAATGGCTGCCCTGAACTCAGCAAGGGCCGGTCGGCCCAAAAACGCATTGTAAGGTGAATCAATGTCCAAAACAACAAACTGCAACATCCGGACTCTCCGGCGTTCTCCAACTCCCAACTCCACTGGTAGCTCCGTCACTCCAGTGGGTATTGTAGCACTTCCATTGAAGCCGTGGACTCGAGATAGGCAAGGTTTTAAGTCCTTTGCTTCCATTTTCATTAAATCATAGGCTCGTATAAGCAAGATGTTTACGGAGCTCCCACTGTCAACCAGGATCCTCTTTATCCAAGCAGGACCTACCTGGGCAGATATGACCAGTGGGTCGATTGTTGGGGCTTCCATCTTATCAGTGTCTCTGCTTCTAAATATGATATCATCAGACATTGTTTTCTGTTGTTTAGCCGGAGTTCTATCTTCACAATTACTGCAACATTCAAAGTTCGCATGCCTGATAGAGCTAGCATACGACTCCATTTCCCTCCAGCTTCTATCTGCTGGGTGGGGACCACCACTTATTGTATTTATAACTAGCCTTCCGCCCATATGAGCGGGTTCCTCTTGTCTTTCTTGATTTTGCACACGATTTTGGTTTGAAGGGCCCGCACCACCAGGCTGCGGCGTTCGCACAAACTGATCTAACTTTCTTTCCCTGATCAACTTCTCGATGAGGTCCTGCAAATGTCGACACTCATGGGTATTGTGGCCATAACTCTTGTGAAATCTACAAAACTTCCCTGTTTGAATCTGCCTCTCCGACAATTGCTTTGGAGCAGGTTTCTTATATTGCACAGTGTTGCAAGTTTGTAGATACACGTTTTCCAACGATGTATTCAACGACGTGTAATTATCAAACATTGGAGCCCTACGCCGTGGGCCTCGATTCTGATCTCTTTTCTTATCCTGACCACTGTTGCCTCTTGGCTGAGTTTGTTTGTTCTGTATATTCAACTGAACTTTTCCGGAACTCTCACCGGACTGCTTAACTGCTACATTACTTTGTATTCCTTCAGTTCTGGGCATCGCATCGTCCTGCTTCCTAGACTGTTTCGCGTCCTCTTGCCGTAGGAATTGAGCGGCTTTGGAGTAGAAACGGTCCAACGATGCGGGTGGTTTCCCAGCTAACCAATTTCCAAACTCAGAATCGGGATCGATTCCTTTGGTTAATGCCATCAAGATTGAGTTATCGTTAGGATTACTAATCTCTACACATGCCGCGTGGAATCTTTCTAAATAACGTCTGAGTGTCTCTCCCTTAGCTTGGGTGATGCTAGATAGGGTGTTAACGTCTTTAGGTCTTGCGACATGCATACGGAACTGTTCGACAAATTTCTTAGCTAGTTGATCGAATGAAGAGATAGATCTAGGCGGTAAACTTGTAAACCACATTGTTGCAATTCCTCCCAAAGAGATGGGGAAACTTCGGCATTTCACTGCATCATCAGCCCTCGCAACGCTCATTGACCATTCATATTTCAAAATATGTTGATTGGGGTCACTACTTCCTTCATACATTGGGAGAGTTGGCATTCTGAATCGCCGAGGAGGATCAGCGTATAATATCTCGTCGGTGAAAGGAGTATGACTACGGGAGATTCCCCAGTCGTCATTGGTAAGCCCTTGACTTTCGCGAATCATCTGACGTATCATGGCGGAAATATCGGGCATCGTCGCATTCTGTGCATGCTGAGCTAAGGTGTGGTCGGGTTCCACATTGCGAGTTTGAACCGGACGCTGTCGACGGTCCAAATCTCGCCTCCTTGGCTCGGCATCTTCCAGGATATATGGTTCAGGAGTACGCCCACGTTGCTGATTATTCGGATCTGACAGATTTCGAGTATTAACCCTTGTTTCTACCGCGGCAGTTGTAGTGCGATTATCCATGGTATACTGCGGAACAGTACCTCTTCGTGATGAGGGCCTGGTTTGGAGGCTAGTTGACGGTCCAACCCTCAATTGTCCTACGGTCAAGGCAGGTTGATATCCGGTAGCTTGTGTGTGACTTACGTCTAATCGGGGACGTGTAGATCTACCGTGATAGTCAGATGAAGCAGAACTTTCAGTGGACGAGTGGGAAACATCATCTCTCCTGGTCCTCCTGTGCCTTCGGCGGTTTAATTGGTTGGTCAATTCAACGTTAGCGCGAAGCTGTTCAGTTAATTGTTGCCGACTTTGAGTCAGTTCTTGGAGCAACACTTGGAACTCTTGCTTGGTGACTGGTCCAGACGGATCCGAATGAGCAGTGTTGTCTTGATTGGATGGCTGCTGTGTAGGATTCTGTCTATCCCGACCTTCTTGATCAACAGCTGTAGAAGCAGTTCTTGTGCTAACCATCTTGAGTGGTGGATTCCTTTCCTAGACTTTATGCAAATCTGAATAGAATGGAAGGATTCTGGATTAGAGATCTGGATCTTCCTCTTGGATTTATGCAATCCGGTATCGATGGTAGATCCAAGGAGCAGGAGAAAAAGCTGGTTTTCTCAGTGAAAGCACCAAAGTGTTTGTACCAAAAATGGGCACAACACTCTTCGGAAGTTTTTGAAGAGATAAAAGTGAAGAAGGAAAATTAAAACTGAGGATTATCTAACAAAAACTCCAAATAACATAAAGTAAATTGCACAGAAGACAGCGATTTAGTGTGGTTCGGCGTTTCGCCTACGTCCACTATGAAGTTTGATGATTTTATTACTCGATACTTGAAGATTACAATGTCTTATAATGTAGTACAACTGATTTCTTTGAGCTAAGTCTGAATCTAAGGCAGCGGTGGTGATTTGGAGTAAATCTGACAGAGTCTGGGCGCTCTTTAGCTCTTAAAATTGTCCGACATCTTTTGTGAATGACCAGGGGCTCTATTTATAGGTGTGGGAGGCTGATATTTCGCCTAAATTTCCGGAGACCACTTCTGGCACGTGATGGGGACCATGCGCCCGTCTTCAGGAAATCTGGGCCCACTTTGGGATCGATTCGAAGTGCATTCGAATCAATCAAGAAAACGTCCAATCGAGCTGAAATTTGGTGTGGACATTCTTCAACATGTGCACAAGCTTCTGTGAAAATTTCATAACATTTGGACTTGTAGATCTCGAGTTATGATCGATTCGAATTGGTGTTCTTCGCCAGGCTGTTTCGTTCGAATCGATTCCTTCGAATCGATCTTATCTCGTGGCTTCGTGATGACATGGGGCGTAACTTGCGTATCGATCCGCCTTTTTCTCCTATTTGATCGATTCGTCCCGGAGATTTCGTTGCTTTGACTCGATGGACTCGAAGACACCAATAATCCCTGGATTCGAATGACGCTTTGCTCGTATCGATAGTGATATGTTCCAATCGATACGAAGTCAACGTAGCTGGATGGATTCGATGCAAGGCACCTCAATGGATTCGAACATGCCACCCATGCATGGATTCAAAGCAGAGCATCTTGTTGGGTACGAAGCAGGATGACTGAATGATTCGAATATGGCTTCGGGCGATGGATACGAAGCAGGAATTGGGCGATCGATACGAAGCTTGACCACCTGATGGATTCGAACAAGGAGGTAGCGATCAATTCGGAGCAAACAGATGTTGATGGATTCGAACATAGGTTTCACTTGTGGATTCGAATTAGGGGGGATCTCCTTTGTATCGATTCGATCATAATTCCAGTATACGAACTCGGATTGACCTGAAACTTAGATCGTTGTCTTGCATGGCTGTGTTTGTCATGTTTTATCAATTGTAGCTCGATCCGGACTCGGACATAATTCATCGATATCCATAGCAAACCTCAATGTAAATGATCCTTGGGGTGAACTGCCTTTGGTTTCCTAAGTCAATTCCTTGGTGTCACGGCCTTGCCAAAAGGCGGGATAACAGGTACCGATCCATCAAAGTGGCAATTTTGATCCCGGAACTCAAGAACGCCAAAGATTTAAGAATATTGGGAGAAAATACAAGGAGTAATGCCAAGGCCTTGGACAAGTACTGATAATAAAGCTATGACATTTGACCTACTTTTCTCCTTATTTCTTTTCTGATATGTCTGATCATATTGATTGACTAATTTCATTTTGGTCTGATTAATTTAAGGCCCAAAACATCCTAATCCAGCTATAAATAGGAGATTATTCCCAATAGGAAAAGGACTTTAGGACTGTTTCTTACTCTCACTTAGGAGAACGTCTGCTATTTTGAGTTCTAAGGCTGAATCTTTCCTTGTAAAATATAATAGATCTAATGTGAAGCTACCAATACAGAACTGATAAAGTGGATGATAGCTAGAGATTTGCCGAACTACTATAAAAATTGTATCTTTTGTCTCTTTCCTATCCGTTCTTATTTTTTTCTTTTTTATTATTGAACTCGCAACCCATAGGTAATATTCTAATACCTAGAATTGTTATAAAATATGACTCTGGGTGTTACACCCATTTTTTGGCAAATTGGAGCACCTGTACTATTCACAACTAAAGCACACAGTTCTATGAGGATATGTGTGAAATACCATGAGTTGAATAAAGTGTTGAAGAAGAAAAAGTATCATTTGAGTTGAGTCATGACTTATTTAACCGACCTACAAGTGCAAAAATATTTCTTAGTTGGATTTAGCAATGGATTTCTAACAACTAAGAGTTGGAAAGGATGACGTGCCAGGAATTGCTTTTCGTACACCATCGGGACTTTAGGAGTGGTTAGCCATTGGGCTAACAAATGCATTAGCATACTTGGTTGACATGATGAATAGAATTTAAGAATCAACCGAATTAGTTTGTATATATGGTCGTTGATGATATTCTAGTCTATTCACGGACAGAAGCAAAAACTAGGTGCACTTAAGGGAAACGCTCTAGACATTAAGGAAACATCGGTTAAATGCCAACTTATCAAAATTTCACTTTTAGAGGTAGGATATGCGATTCTTGGGACATTTGGTTTCGGTACAGGTCATTTTGTTATCGAACCTATGAAGGTAGCAGATGTATGAGATTAGGAGAGACCTAAAAACGATCAATGTCAGAAATTTTCCTTGACTAGTGGTAATTACAAATGATTCTTTAAAAATAATTCTAAGATTGTTGCAGCACTCATCTTACAAAGAAGAATCGTTCCATTTCATGGGGTGAAAAAGTAAGCATGCATTCGTTAATTTAAAGAAGTAATTGATGAGTGTACCAGTGTTGGTTATCCCAGATGGGGATAAGGAATTTGCAATATACACCAATTCATACAGTACAGGACTCTGGGCGGTATCAATGAAAAGAGGTAGAATTCTTACTTATGCAACAAGATAACTAAAACTGCATGAGAAGAGATATTCAACTAATTATTTACAATTAGCAGCGATTTATTCACATAGAAGAGTTGGAGATAATATTTATTAGGATAAACGTCTAACTTATTCACCTACCATAAGTCGAAGTATATTTTCTATCATAAGGACCATAATCTAATGTAGTAGTGGTGGATGGATTTTTTAGCATTTTATGATTTCAGCATTCTTGAATGGGAAATGCGGTAGCAGAGGCAATATAACACCCCGCAAATTGGGACACCATACACCCGTAGTTGAGTTTGCTTTTTCAACGCAAGTAAAATGAGTATAATCTTGACTATGTTTGGAGTCGATGAATTTCGGGGATGATAGTGCCGGATGAAGAGAATTGGGCTAAGCACACTAGCTTTCCTATAACTTAGCTTATATTTACCCTAGCTCCCCGTTCATTTATCATTCCATGTTCATTTCTCCTCCTCTTCTCTAATGTCCTCCTAATCACCCCTTAATCCACTCCTAATCCCCAGACCTTAAACCCATTATATAAATTTCCTAAAATCAAATAAAAATCACCATAATTCCTCTCTTCCAATTCTCTACAAAACCCATGAAGGAATTGGCTTGAATTGAAGTATTGTTGTGCATTTTGAAATTTAAAGAAAGCAAAAATTGGGTTTTATGTGATTAAAGCTTGGCTAAGGTTTAAGTAAGATGAGTATGATGATTCTCCTTATTAATTTTTGTGTTATACTTCATATTTTTGATTATTGATGACTGTAGAATTACATGAAGTGATTTGGAGATGGTTTGAGTTGATTCGGGCTTATTTGTGTTATAAACATGATTGCATTGGCTCATTATTGGTTTACGACCTAATAACTATTTTGAAAATTAGTAACCTAAGAGATTGATTTTAGGTTAATTGAATGTTGATAAGTGATCTAATGATAGATTAATGACTAATTACATGTTATAACTAAGGGCATGTTACTAGTTGACTATAAATAAACAAATTGAAATGGTTTTAGAAAAGTTAGTAAGCTAATTCAACAATTTTTGAACTCTACACTTATTATTAATATGATTAGAGGGCAAATGAAGCTTAATTAGTATTTATAAATAATGTTTAAGTGGAACATTGGTTTTTATAACTAAATAAGGTATTTTATAAAATGATATGATATTTTATAAAATAGTAATATGAAGTATACTTAATTTCAAGTTAGGCAATTAAGTATTTAAAGACTTAAAATTGATGTATAAGCTAATGATATATTTTACAAAATAGATGTAAGATTTTATTAAATAGTATGAACCCATATTAGAGTTTATTGAAAAGATTTAGTAAATAAAAGTAAGATTTGATTAAGTAATAAACGAATTACTTATTTAAATATACTTGTACGTATATGAGGGCGAGTGTGTGTGTATATATATATATATAGACGTGTATTTGAAGTTATATAATAATCAAAACCATGTGTTTATTGTAGTTAGAATTGTTATGTGATTGTTTTTTAATACAGATATGCAATTATTTGATTATATAGAAATATTATTGAATATAAGTTCGTTGCAGGTATTTCACGTACCCATGGATACTATCATGTGCGCTAAGTTGCGTGAGAGTACACTGGATCGAGCAATCGCTCCGGTGAAGTCCAAAATGTGGATTGTGAAGTTAATGTTTGCATGAACGTGTGCACGCGCGCATAAGCGTGCAGAAATGAGTGTATTAACACACGTATGAGCTATGTGCAAGGCTAAGAGGCCAGGTCTGTCGTTTTGGCATGATTAGAGGAAGCTGGGTCGTTATAGTCGGTTGTTGAACTCTACGCGTGCAAAGAGTGGATTTCGTATCGAACTTGGTTTTCAAACACGTATGGAACCACTTATAATACACCATCCTATGAACTCTGGTGGAGTTCCGGTATAATGAAGGTGGGCTTTTGAAGCAAGGCAGATCATCAGGCAAAGCAACGAAAGAAACAACGTGCCGTTTGGAGCTACGAATTGAAAGTTATGGATGTTTGAAGGTAACTTTTGCCTATAACAGGCATCCAGATGCCTGAATTTAGTAGCTTGACATTTGGATAATCCTAAGGGAAAACATAGACGAATTCATACATTTTCAAGGGGTTTTAGATGTCGAAAGCACCATTTAGATGTCTGACCTTGAAATTCAGACATTTGAGTTGCGTTTCAGACGTCTGAACACCTGCCATTTGAATTTTCTCGATCAATCGAAATTACCAAACACGATATCTTTTGCATATTAACTCGAATTAAAACATAGTTTGGAACAGTGTTAATCATTTTTCATGGGCTACTATCTGGGAAATTTTAGTAGGATTTGGAGTACTTTGATTTTGGAACCACACGGGACCCACTCCAACATGTTTACCAAAATCGTGGACTTTTATATAGACCAGAAGGGTGAATCGAAGAAAAAAGATTGCATTGAGGTTGTATTGGACTATGGATGATAATTTGTATTTGTATGGTAACTTTTATAGAGCCGTCCAGTGATTTTGAGATGTGATGACTAGAGTATTGCGATATATGATTCCATACAATATTGCGTGCATGGTATGAGTCCATTTCCTACGGCCTTAGCCTTGGGATTTCATAGTTATGGATCACTTGTGGCATGAGGGGTTGTTGTTTCGTTTGCGCGTCTTTGGGCGGTGGCGATTCGAGGATAGTAGACGTTCTATCTCGATACTACAACCATAGACCTTGGGCTATGTTGTAGCAAGGTGTAACACCCCACCCCATGACCCATACTACAAAGGGTATTACAGGGTAATACCGTTTGTTAGTGCAAAGAATAGGGCTGGTTAGGAGCAACCATCTGTAAAATTGATTTGGGGGAGTATCGAGTGCGTCGAATAATATGACTATATTTTTCTTTCTTACAAGTGTTAATTCGACATATCCAATCCAGTCATAAAACAATAATGCAGAGGTTTACTATAATTCAGAACAATACAAAATATAATATACATCAATATCTTCTCAAAAGAATGAATCTACAAAAGAGAATAGTAGACTCACATTTATATACATATACATCCATAACCACTAACATGTCTCAAACATACTTATCTACAAAAGTCTGCACAAGAAAAAACATATATATATACAAGACTCCAATGGCATATCATGAGTAATAATATCATCAATTAAAACTCCTTAGGCTAGCTCAAATCCAAAGCCACTAAGTTCCCATACGTATCAAGTCACGCTCTGACCCGTGCATTAAAATAACACCTGGGTCAGACTATCTCTAATTATCACAAAAGGTGAGATACTGATAATAATAACTTGAATAAATGTCAAGGGTAAACATCCATAAATGTACTTTACAACATAATAATACTTCATTTCATGATTCATAATTTATAGTTAAGTTTATGCTTATTTACAACATTCATCAAAGTCAAAGTAACCACAATAATAAGAGCATACATAATTACATCCAAACATGCAAGCAATAGACATGCACTTCGCAAGTCAATGCAAAAAATTGTACTTCACAAATTATAACTCGCTATAAAATGAGTATCACCAGATGGACCTGAAAACCCATTTAATCCGCCTAAACGGATTATCCAAGATTGAGTCTGAAAACTCCACAAATAGATAAGTGGTGTCCACTTTCAATTAATGATCATAAGAGTTTAGACTAATGTCCCATAACCACTTGATGACACGCAAATGATTACTAAAAGCTAGTATATTCTACCTGTGCACTTAAATGTTCATTTAAACAAGTCCAAGAATTAATCGATAAAACAAATGCGAGCATTTCATACCACTTGTTTAATTAAACCATTTAATTCAATTTCTCATCCAAATGAGGTAGTGTTTTTATAATAAATAGTTTCACTTCGAAAGCTAATTTAAAATATTGATTTAAAAGGATTTATAATGAACATAGTAGAAAGCACCATTTAATTCATATTTATATTTATATAAAACTTGCTTCGAAATCACTTTGAGGTTTAGTGTATTATAAATATATATTCTCCAAAATCTTTCTTATCCAAACTATTTATATTTTTCATATATATATATATATAATATAAATCAATTTATTTTCGAAAAGAATTTCCTTTAAAATTAACTTCACAAATAAGTGCAATTAAATCATGTATTCAACAACAATTATAGTCCAAAACTTCTATGCCAACAAGATTATCAAAAGTTAGATTCAAGCACCTGAAAATAGAAAAATAGTTCATCACAAGTCAATTTCAAATCGACGCTGAAATCATCGCAAACATCAAGTCAAATAGATAATTAACATCTATAAGTCAAACAGATAAACGACGATCAAGCGGGCTCGACTGAAGGGTCAAACAGCATGACATGGGGCTCAGTCCAGGTCATAATTGGTGCATCGGTCTTGTGGATCGGTGGACCAGTTACAATGCCTAGGCTGAACCCCAAGCGATGTCGGCAACCCTTTGATAATCCATTGGCGTTTATAGCTTCGACATTGATTCTTGCAACCTCCGGAGTACTGATATGGCTATCATGCAAGCCAATAAACCACTACAACTTGATGATTCAATGACTATATAATAAGGGTTCTTAGAAACAACAATTAGGGTTTCATATGATAAGAGATAACATACAAACTTGAGATCTATTCAATAATATATTCATCAATTCAACACAACAACAACTTGAATTAAAATTTAGAGATAGTTGGGAGTGTAAACTCACCTTTTTCCTTAGCAATTCACTGAAATTGATTTGTCTTCTTATTAATAGTAAAACCCTAGAATTTACTTAGACAAATGGAAAGAATACCACAACAATTCACTGTAAAAACGAAAATTGATCGGTCTAAAAGTTAGAATAGGGTTTGAGAACATCACCTTGACTTTATTTGAATTTATAGGTTTTTATTTCTTTTTTAAAACTTCATTTTTGCTTAAGGCTAGGTTTTGTTTTAGCTCTAAGAAATAAGAAGCTTTACTCTCTTGAGGAGAAGTAATGAACATTCAGTTCATTAGTTTCCAACTTAGAGAAAACTCAAATTCACTTAAGTCCATAAATGGGCAAATATACATGCCGAAGACCAAACCCTCTTTTAATTAAGTCAAATAAGAAATTAAACCATCATCTCATTTTTCAACAAATTAAAACAATATTTTCTTAATGATTTATACATAGAAAAATTTATGTTAATATTCTAAAATTAAGTTCGTCACCTAATCTTCATGATTAATTAATGAAACATAATTTTTAATAATTTTAAACCCTTATTTTTATTATTGAAAACACGGTATTTTTGCATTTTCTAAAATAAGACAACATAACACATAAATCAATTTAACTCCAAAAATTCCCATTTTCCCTTTTAAATAAAATCGCACATTATTTAGAAAAAACTAACACATTCTTTAACAAGTTTTAAAACAAGAATTTTACATCACATAATTCATATATTGTTTTTTCAATAATATATACATTTTAAAATTCTCATTTCATATTCTAATTTCAATTATTATTCAAAAAAACACTTAAGTTCTAATTTTTCCAGTTTAAAGCTTTATTTATTCTATTTAACCAACACTGAAAAAATTAGGGATGTTACATAAGGGTTATAGGCTGGGACGTACTTGTCATTTTGCTCTTATGATAAATAAATGGTAGCGGTTATGTATGTGTATATATCGATTCAGGTTCGGTACGGTTCTTAGGTAGTGGATGATGCGTTGGGAGCATCCTAAGTATTGATCTTATGTTAGTTGCCATACTTGGGGGATTTGGCCTTACCGATGATCCATGGCTCACTAGCCTAGTGTGTGTGACGGTTGAGTCATGGTTGTTGCCATGTTGTTTTGTATGTAATAGCTTTATCGTATAGTTTTGCACGATATCATAAATCTGCTGATTTGTTGGATGAAGAAGAATAGAAGGTTAGGTATGATATTGAATCATATTTAGATAGGTTTACTTTTCTTTTTTATGGACAGTCCTGATTACTCCTAAGCCACGTTCATGGAGAAGACTGATTGGGCCTTAATAGTTTCCTGTTTATCTTTATATAGTTTTGATATATAGTATTTTGAGATAGTTCACCTCACATCAGGTTTTAATTCTGTCTCGCGTTTCGTCTTTGTTTGTTTATGTCCTGACAACTCTCGGATTCTCGATTGAGTGGTTTGGAATCATGTGCTTTTGGGGATAAACTATTAGGATACAGAGATGGAGCATTTTGGTGGTGTGGAATCGATATTTAGATATGTACACTTGATATTTTAGTAGTACATAATAGACTAGTTATTTGTATATAAGACTGGTTGCATCAGATATTTCATCAAAACTTCATGTTGTTGGGAGTTGATGTATTCTGACTTTCTATATTGATATTTATTTATCAGTTACTTCCACTAGTGCGGTCTCTTATATATTATCGCCAATTCTTCTTATGTGTTTTCAATATATTATATGTTGACATTCCGTTATGAGATCTTATCGATATCTTGGTTTAGTGTTCGTTCAAATTTTACCTAGACAATCTGTCTTTTATGGTATTCATATGTCAATCATTGATATGAGATGATGGTTCTGTGTAATACGGAGGATGGGTCGTTACATTTGGTATCAAAGCTTAGGCTTAACACTCGGACAAAGTAGACTAGTTTGAGTTAATCAGTCTGGTAAAAGGAGGTACGTTGAGAGAGCATACTTGTACTTTTCTTCTATATTATACTGTATACACCACTTGTCTCCCGGACTTTGATTAATTTCTATCGCTTCTTGCTAAGGTTCTTTGTCAGGTTATCAATATGAGCAGACGAAGTGCACGAGCAACAATGGATAGGTCGTATGAGATCCTCGATTAGTTCAGAGGCAATTTAACTACCGCAAATGATGCTCCTCTGCCAGCGAGCATTTCCAACAGATGCGGTTGGTGTCAGAGGTGGTATGGCTCTTGGAACACTAGTATTTCTAACTCCACTAGCTTTAGACTCTTCGAAGTAGTGCCAGAATTTCTTTAGCCTTGGAGGGAAGCTATATCTGAGTCCTAAGACTATTGCTGAGACATGGCCTTGGACACAGTGTAACACTCCTAATTTCATTGACATTATTCAGGAGATTTAATTAGAATAAATTAAATAGAATAACGTAAATAAGGAGATTAAGGTTGATTACTAAACTAGGTGGACATGCTTATTTAAAATCTAATAAAATTATATAAATGGTTAAGTTATTGAACACAAGGGAATTAGGGTAAATAGCCTCCCATATTACTCACCCTTATACTATCTTTCTTAGTCATACACGTTCATTTTACTTAAAAAAATTTATAACCATGAGAAGTAAGCAAGGCCGGCCGTTAGGAAGAAGAGAAGAGAAAATCAACTTAATGCTTAGGATTCAAGTTAGAGGGAATCAATCTTAATCAAACTTCAATTTCCTTATCCAATCTAAGGTGAATAATAATTTCTACATCTCTATTTTGATTTTATCATCACATGGGTTCAGATTTAGGAATAAATCTATTTTTATGATATATTGAATGATGATATGGTTGATTATGATTTATACATGGTTAAACAAGGTTGTTTAATAGGAGATTTACACGGTCTTAAGGAAAAACCGAGATGAAATGATTTTAAAATGCCATAGGAAAATTATATGTTATAGAAAACATAATTTTGGAGTTGGGTTTCAATTTTTATAATTTTCCAAGCCGTGGAGAATTTATTATGAATTTTCAAAGGAAAATATGGTAATTTGGGTTTATAAATTATTTTGGAAAAATATATTAATAATTTGGGTCTAAAATTTTAATATGTTAGATAATATGATTGAAGTGAATTTCTGCAATTTTTGGGGATTTTTACTAAGTGATTTAGAAAGGAAATTAAATTATTTCGAAAGGATGACCTAAATGATTTCTTGATTTTATAAGAGGACAGGCTTATTGGTTAAATGTTAATTTGATTTTGATGTGAGAAAATGCGGCAAATATTATCCAAATTATTTAAAGAGTTGTGGAAGCCAATCAAATCTTTATAAGTATGCAAATTAGTTACAAAAAGTTTTCTTATTTTGGAAAAATCAGCTTTTACCCCGAAAAAGGTGGTTCCGCCTCCTTTGGAAAACCTTTCGACTCAGACCTCTCGACCAAGACCTTTCGACTTCGTTGACCAACAAGGTTGAAAGCAATGCACATGATACCATTCAGGTGGTATGTAGTGAATTGGGCCAAGTTGAAAGGTATGGTGTCGAAGGATTACATTCGAACGGTTGCTTTTGAAGGAGATGGTCCCTTAGTTTACTTTGATTTGAAAAAGAAAAATCACTTGCCTGTTTTCTAAAGACATTTCGACATGGTTGAAAGGTTTAATTTTAAAAGGTTATTATAAAGACCTTTCAACAAGGTCGAAAGGTTTGGTTACAAAAGGTTGTTTTCTAAAGACCTTTCGACAGGGTTGAAAGGTTTGGTTCCAAAAGGTTGTTTTAAAGACCTTACAACAAGGTCGAATGGTTTGGTTTCATATGGTTGTTTCGAAGAGGATTTTGAAATGAGCTGCCGCCTTTATTTTGGTTCAAACCCTTCAAAGGAGATGAAAGCAGGAGCTTTCGACTTTGTCGAAAGGTTTAATGGTTTCTGTAAAACAAGCACTTCCCAAACCTTCCAAAGGGGTTGAAAGCTGAAGCTTTCGACGTTGTCGAAAGGTTTAATTGTCTTCCCCAATGTTTTATAAAGAAGAGAGTGGTTTTGAAAACTATCACCTATGACCCAAAGTAATATTTTTAAGTATAAACCCAATGGTTTCGAAAGGTTTGCTTTCCAATGCTTTCGAAAGGTTTACTTTCCAATGGTTTCGAAAGGTTTTCTTTCCAATGCTTTCGAAAGGTTTACTTTCCAATGGTTTCAAAAGGTTTGCTTTCCAATGCTTTCGAAAGGTTTACTTTTCAATGGTTTCGAAAGGTTCTACTCTTATATATAGTAATGCTTTATCAAGGTCGAAAGGTTTCGAAGGAAGTGTTTAAAGTATTAAAAGGGATGGAGCCTATTGTTTTTAAAGTAGACGATTAAACCTTTCGAAGAGGTTTAAAGCGTAACCTTTCGACGTTGTCGAAAGGTTTGAAAACCCATACTCTAATTTTAAAAGGAAAAACCCACGACTTATATAAAGGAGTTTGTAATGGCTTTAAGTATGAAATTTTGAAGAAGTATTTCCTTTATAAAATAAATATACGTTAAAGGTGTTAACTATGTTTTATGAAATATATTTCAAGGACCTTAAACCTATAGGAGTGGTATAGTTAAAATTATTTTTTTGCTTCTTCAAATAGGAATATATTCACATGATAACCCATAACTGTATTTTGGAAAAAGGGGGTAGAAGAACCTTCTACGTTAACTCAATAGTGAATATATATTGCTTAAACTCCTGAATGAGTAGAATTGCATCCAAGGAGTCAGGGTGACCCAATAATATAAGATGCCTAAACTTTGTAGTGATTGGAGTAAACCAAAAGGTTTATAGTAAACCCATGAAAAATATGATAAAATAGTTATTGGAGTAAACCAAAAGGTTCATAGTAAACCCATGAAAACTACGATAAAGTAGTTATTGGAGGAAACAAACGGGTTCATAGTTAACCCATGAAAACTATGTATTAAGGATAGTTGGCTTGGGCTAATTGGTTTGTAGTGAACATATGAAAACTATATCCGGACTAAAAATTGACATTAGTCAATAGGTTCCTAGTAAACCCATGAAAACTAGGATAAGTAAGTGGCTAATGGAAGTATCAGTAGGTTCCTAGTCAACCTGTTATTCGGGTATTTAACCCAACAAGATCCAGCAAAATACAGAACAATCCTATCACATCAGAATGGCTTAGAACTTAACCAGAAAGGCTAAGGCAAGGAGTTGATGAGGGCCAAATCACATTACTAAAGCAACGACCAAATTCAACTGAACCAAGAAGCTAACGTCAGTTCAGTCCAATTACCAGCTGAGCGCAAACAGCCAGTGGATTGCCATCAAAACAAAACAACTACGATAAACGACTATCAAAACTCCTCCAATTCCAAACTTCAGAAAAATTCTAAGTGCTTGGATCATCAGCGACCCATGCCTCTCCTCAAACCTTCAAACGAGCTTGCTAAGGGATACTACAAAAAAGGCCAAGACATTGGTTCGCATAACGAGCCAAGTTTATGGGCCGCGAGCAACCTATAGACCATGGGTCGCCAACGACCCATGGTTCTTCCTCGTTTTTCATGCCAACCTCTCCCTGGGTCCTTTCCTACCCACCTGCGAGCCGATGAAGACGTAGCTTGGCCCAGAAACTCTCCGACCCATATAAATACCATCCTACCGACAACATAAATTGGATCTTCTCCGGACTGGTTGCGAAAGCTCTGCTGGAATTATTCTTCACTCTCTACCTCCCCTCACAATAATCTCTAAAGGAATTCACTATGATTCTCTAGTAGATTCCAACTCTGGGGATTCAATCTAGCTAAAGATAATCAAAGCCTTATAATTAAACATCTCTTGTAACAACAATCAGTCTATAAGAAAAATTATAAAGTGGACGTAGGCTTCATTACCAACCGAACCACTATAAAAGTTCTCTATCTTCTTTCTTTTACTGTTCTTTTCTTATATTTGAGATCTGTGATATTTCTCTGTCAAAACAGGGCTGGTGTTTTCACACTTGATCTAGGGTGTTGAGCCATTTTTTGGGTTAACATTTTGGTGCTTTCACTAAGAACCTTGAACGAGATCTGAAGAACTGAAGTTTGAATCTAAGATTTAGAGAAGATGAGTATACCTAATACTAGATCTAAAGCTATAGCAAGTCAACTGGAACCTGGGGCAGCCAAGAGGTGTCCTCAATTTCTCATCAAACCCATCTAAGTGATTAGAAAAGAAACGGAAAGGATGATGAAGGAGATGCAAGATGGGATCTTACCTAGGCAATAAGAGATGATAGATAGCTTCTTCCAAAGGATGGAGCAACAAGGGATAGCTAGATCTGCAGGGAATAGTAATCAAACTCCGGGGAACAACATAGGAGCTATTGGAGTTGGATTGGAACAAGGTGGAGTCTTGCCCCCATGCTCAAAGCAACCGATACTTGAGGGCAACATTGGAATCAACAATAGGATCCAATGCAAGAGCATCTGGAGTTAGAGCTAAACAAATTGAAATAATGCCCACATGACTTGGGGTCATGACATATTTGGATCTAGGATAAGCTTTAACTCCTAGAATGGGAGATGTTGGAGCTAGAGTAGCAAATCAGAGTACTAATACTTGACCTCATGAGCCGAAACAAGAAGCCCACAGTTGGAACAAGGGGTAGGTTCGTCCCTTACTCTCTATCTTCTGCTTTTTCTACCCACAATAATCTTAGGCCGCTTACGCATGTACGGGATCCCTAACGGTCCCTAGGAACGCTCTGAGTCGGATGCCTAAAATGACTATTTAGGACAGTAATAATCTTAGGCCGCATACACATGTATGGGATCCCGAACGAACCCAAGGCACGCTTTGAGTCGGATGCCTGAAATGACTATTTATGACAATAATAATCTCAGGCCGCTTACACATGTACGGGATCCCGAATGGTCCCTAGGCACGCTCTGAGTCGGATGCCTAAGAGAACTTAGGACAATAAAAATAGAAGGTCGCTTACACGTGTGCAGGATCCCGAACGGTCCCTAGGCACACTTTGAGTCGGATGCCTGAGATGAACATATAGGACTACTGCTTTTTTAATTTTTGTTTATTTTTTTGGTTTGAATTTGAATTTTGATAAATGATATTGATCACCTTAGAGTCGCACTACGGGACCGGAGTGCAAGGTGCAAGTCCCCTTGCCAGAGAGCGAGTGAATGGACTTGTACGATATTGATCTCCTTAGAGTCCAACCACAGGGCCGGAGTGCAAGAAGTAAGTCCCCTCACCGAAGAGTGAGTGGATGGGCTTACTTAATCCCCCTTGACTAACAAACAAACAATCCGGAAAGATCGTCCCCTTAACTTAAAACATTAAATGATCTAGAGAGATCGCGCATTAAACTAAACATTATATAATCCAGGGAGATCACACATTAAACGATCCAGAGAGATCGCGTATTAAACTTAAGCGGTCCAAAAAGATCGGACCTTAAAACAGATTTGCTTTTGCAAAAAAGGATTTGAATGCCTTATAAATAGAACAAAACGGATAAAATCCTGGATGAACACATGATGACTTTGATATATGACGTGATACAATGTGATTTTGATATATGTTATGACTTGATGTGATTTTGTGCTATAATGTGATTTTGATATATGATGTATATGATTTGATTTGGATATCTAATGTAAAAACTCTGAATGAAAAGAAAAAATTGATAACGATGTAAATCCCGAATGAATGTGGGACGATTAAAGATGTGAAATGTAATTAGAGACATGTGATGTAATAACCCCGAATGAAATCAGAATGATTGTGATGTATAGATTACACTTAGGTGGACTCTAGAGTCTTAGGCTATAACAGGTTTGGAACGACTTATGATTGGCAAGAGAATCTGAAGGAACTGGACGATTCACCAAGACTAAAGCTGCTGGAAAGCTCAACAACCGAAGACTCGTTGCCATGACTTGTTCTAGAGCAAAGCACATTTTTCATTCAAAAGGCATACTTTGGATGGCAAATGTTATCTTGGTTTTTAACCCAACCGGATCCAATAGAATACGGAACAATCCCATCACATAAGAATGGCTTAGAACTTAACCAGAAAGGCTAAGGTAAGGAGTTGACGAGATCCAAACCACATTACTAAAGCAACGACCAAATTCAACTGAATTACCAAGAAGCTAACGTCAGTTCAGTCCAATCAGCAGCCGAGCACAAACTGCTAGTGGATTGCCATCAAAATGAAACAACTACAATAACGACTATCAAAACTCCTCCAATTCTAAACTCCAGAAAAATCCTAAGTGCTTGGATCATCAGCGATCCATGCTTCTCCTCAAACCTTCAAACGAGCTAGCTAAGGGATACTACAAAAAGGCCAAGAAATTGGCTTGCAAAACGAGCCAAGTCTACTGGTCGCTAGCGACCCATAGACTATGGTTCGCAAGAGACCCACTATACCATGGGTCGTCAGCAACCCACAGACCATGGGTCACCAACGACCCATGGTTCTTCCTCATTTTGCATTCCAAACTCTCCCTGGGTCGTTTCCTACCCACCTGCGAGCTGATGACGACGTAGCCTGGCCCAGAAGCTCCCCGACCCATATAAATACCATCTTACCTGCAACATAAACTGGATCTTCTCTGGACTGGTTGCGAAAGCTCTGCTGGAATTATTCTTCACTCTCTACCTCCCCTCACAACAATCTCCAAAGGAATTCACTGTGATTCTCCAGTGGATTCCAACTTTGGGGATTCAATCTAGCTAAAGATAATCAACGCCTTGTAAACAAACATCTCTTGTAACAACAATCAGTCTATAAGAAAAATTATAAAGTGAACGTAGGCTTAATTAACAACCGAACCACTATAAAAATTCTCTATCTTCTTTCTTTTACTGTTCTTTTCTTATATCTCTGGTCTGTGATATTGCTATGTCAGAACAGGGCTGGTGCTTTCACACTAGAGCCAGGGTGTTGATCCATTTTTTGGGTTAACACAACCCATGAAATTTAGGATGTGAAGTGAGTTACTGGATAAGTCCATAGGTTCCTAGTCAACCCATGAAAACTAGGATGTGAAGTGAGTTACTGGATAAGTCCATAGGTTTCTAGTTAACCCATGAAAACCAGGATAAGGTGATTAGTTATTGGAATGACTAATAGGTTCAGGGGGACCCATGAATTAATTAAGTTAACTGGCAGGAGCCTAGAGGTTCTTAGTGATCCCATGAAAACTATGAATAGTACAGAGTGTCTATTAGTTATAACAAGGTTATTAGTAAACCCATGAAAACTAAAAGATTAATAGTGACCCTAGAAACTATGATTTAGACAGAGTGTCAGATTTAACTGGGAATGGGAAATCTTAATTATTTTCAAGTTTGCATATCATTATAATAGTTTGAAAATGTATGTTTTAACCATTGTGGATGTAGGAGCACAGAATATGGTTATAAAGGATTTAGGATACTAGTGAGGGGAAAATTTGTTTTGCTAAGCGACGTGGTCTCACTAGCTATCTAAAGGAATGAGATGATAGATTATTATTCATCCAGGCTTTATGTCCGAGTTGAAGTTTTTGTTTTCCCCTTAAACTCTCAAGCACTTAATTGATTTTGAGTAGTTTGAGATTTGAGGTTATTAGGTTTTCTTCTATGACGAATAAAGCTTCTGGAGGCGTGCAAGGGGCAGATAGTTATTTAGAGCATTTCTTTCTGCTGTGTGTTTTGTTTGAAAAGGTAGATTTATTAGCCTTACTATATACTCTGATCAACCAAGGGGGCATCTTCATATGTCGCTCTTGGCGTAATTGTAATAATTATATTTTACTGAACGTGGTTAACGTATTTTGGGATTATGTAATGAACTTCAACTGTTTTGATTTGAATGTGGAAATATGTTTTTGGAATCATAATGTTTTTCCATATTTCTATGATCCGTGTATCAATGTATCTAGCACTGCCGTATTTGGTCGCCGAAGATTAATAACTATGGATGATTGCAGCATCCATAGCCGTTAGTTTTAGGCCTCTAAGTAGGGAAATGTTACAAGTTGGTATCAGAGCATAGGTTTATGAAACCTTAAAATGAAAAGTTAAACCTAAAAAGCTTTTTGAAACATAATCCAAAGAATTTGAAAATATGATCGGGGTTTGGGTAATGCTATATTAACATACTTGTATTTGATATATAGGTATATATCTAAGTACGTATTCCCCTCTCTCTTTGCCATTCTTCTGTATCTTACTAAGGCTGGTATGCAGATATAGGAGAAAGAGGATATGGAGGCAGGAAACGGAAGAGGAAATCTAGGTGGAGGAAGCACCACTACTAATGGAAATGCTCGAGCTAATACTCGGAGAAACCAAGGTCGACAGGCTAATGCTAATCAAAATACTTAGGCCAATGTAGGTGCTGGTAATCTGCCAATAGATGCATGGATAGTGTATTAGTTGTTGGCTAATCTTTTGCAAGCTGGTGCTACTGGTAATGTGGAAGGAGCTAATCCTATAGTTCCGGTTGGATATAACTATGCTAAGCTGAGTATAGATTATATCAGTTTGGGAGGAAAGCCGTTTGTTGGAATGGAAGATGCTTTTGAAGTAGAGAACTGGCTGTGGAACTGTTAGATGATCTTTACAGATTTAGGCTTGAATAATGGAGAGAAGAGAAGACTAGCCTCTAGACATTTGCAGGGGTTAGCACTTCATTGGTGGAACAGTGTGATGGCCGGAGCACCGGAGGATGAGTTGAACTCGTTCCGCTAAGCGGCATGGTCTCACTTAATATCAAATAACCGAGATGTATAGTATTATTCACACCAGGTTTTATGTCTACTTCGAAGTTTATGTTTTTCACCTTAAACTCTTAGGTGCTCAAAATTGATATGAGTAGGCTGAGGGTTGAGGATTTTCAGGTTTAGTAGGTAGGTGAATAAAGCTTCCGAAGACGAGCGCGTGGCTGATGGATAGCTATTTAGGAGTTTCTGTTTTATTTTGTTTGATTCCGCTGTGTTGTATTAAGTCACTTATGACTATTTAGTACTCTGGTCATCCAAGGGGGCATCTTCATATGTCGCTCTTGGCGTATTTTGTAATAATTATATTTGATTTGAACCTGGGAAACGTTTCAGATTATGTAATTTGAATATGAAATGTTGTATTGAAATGTATTCAGAAAAGTGTTTTAATCTGTGATGTTTTTATTTCATATTTAAGTGCTTTTGATATTATGGCTACCATTAACATTACCGTATTTGGTCACCGGAAATTAATACTATGGATGACTACAACATCTGTAGCGCTTAGCTTCGGGCCTCCAGACAAGGGATGTTACACTAAGCACAAGAAATGCCCTCCTTCGACCAAAGGGCCAATTCCTTAGCCATTTTGGCTAAGGAAACTATTTAGTAATACTATCAAATTGGAAATTTATTCATGTACCAAACTAGATTTATAGTTTGTCACCAAAATGAATCAGTTTGGGAGTCTTTTGGCTGACCCGAAGCTTGCTTTGGGTCAAACAGAGGCTTGGCTTGGGATTTCCCCAGGTACTAAATAATTTTTTTAAAGGATGAACATAACTTCTTTGAGTCATATCGTCTTCGTATTAAGTCCAAATTCAATGTGATTAGGACTATTGAGTTTGAGAGTTTAAGGGCTAGATCTTTGGAAATTTCAAGAACATTCTAAGGAAATTTATTTTGGGCAACGAAGTGGTATGCAAGGGTCCACAAGGTAGGAAGAAACACTATTTGGCCAATGGATGGGCATGGATTGATGAGATTTGAGAGCTTTAGGTAGGAGTTATGCATGCAAATTAATGCATAAACATGATTGATTTAGCCTTAGGTCGGAGGGATAGTGGAGTTCAAACCATGCGAAAGTGATAATGGACCATTGATGCTCAAACTGGTAGTTATCATGCGAAATAGATCGTGTAACATGCTAGCCCCGTGTCATATAATCACAGCCCAGCTGCATTGGCCAAAGATACTTGTACATGGATAACGTGTAACCTTAAAAGATTGTGCATTGGAAGATTGAGAAGGGACACTTTTTATTGGACAAGTAGGTCCAATAGGCTCTCATGATAAATAGGTCATGTTTGTTTTCTCTCTTTAATAGTCGGTGGGCCATACATGTTGTTATATGTTCGAGACCACTCAAATGTGAGGGTGAGTTGGGCTTGCTTGATAGGTGGTATTATTTTGAATCATATACTTTAACCGTATATAACCTATTGATGTAGAGCAACAAATCTTTTTTTTATAGATATATTAAACAAATCAAATTTATGTGCTACTTGTTTGTGCAGGAGAGTGGTATGAGCACAATGCAGTAGGCATGTTTGATGACTATTCTTACATGGATAAGTATGGGTATTTATAATCATATGATATATATTTGTTGATTTTATATTTTATTTTGGTATATGATCCCTACACCATACTATTATCTGACCCAAAGATACATATTGTATTTTCTCTCATAATTCTTAGGTAACCTCAATGGTAGGTTGAAAGATAGGTTGGTGTGATAGCATACTGTAGTAGTTGTTTGCATCAAAAATGACCAAACATCTAAGAACAGAGATTTGGTTGAGTCTAGAATCCCGAGTGTGATCCTAATGCTAGTTTTAGGAGGTGGTGTCTTTGATCATCGATTATGTTACAGTTTTACTCTAGTTGAGATCAGAAATTACTAACATATATGCAAGAAAGCAAGATGTAGACACAGAAAAAGTAATGATATAGAATTTTTATAGTGGTTCTGAAGTCTCTTGCATACATCCACTTTATCTTCTTTATTAGTTTTCTGGGCTACAATTGTTACAATGCTTGCAAGATCTCTCTTGATCAGTTGCAACAATTATGGATTGCTAGATCTATGTTTTTCAACGCTCTAATGTGGTAAATCTGGAGGATGATTCACCATGATTTGATGTTTGGATTATGGATTGGTTTATTTAAGGTGATTAAACAAGGCCTAGATGAATCCTTGATGTCCGAAATAGCTCCAGTGATTCTGTTTGGCTAGAATGGTTTGGTGATTTCTATTGCTCCAAAATTGTCAGCCATTATTGTTAGAACCTTGCGGTATTTATACAAAGGGAGACATATAGTAGCTCGCTTGGTAATCTTGCTAAAACAGGCTATTTCCGTATATAACTTGCTCGGTGACAAATTTCTTGTTCGGTGGTAATGCTTGGTAATGTATAGCTAGGACTTGGTTTGGTTTGGTAGGGGATGGTTCGTTGATTTCCATGGTTTAGCGATGGAGTATTAAACAAAATTTTCTGTTTGGTAGTCAACTACCGAACAAGGAGTTCTATTCGATACAAATCCTTAATGAACCATTCTCTACCAGACCGTTCTTAATGTTCTATTCCAAATCGATCTTCTTTGTGCTATAATTTCTTCATTTTATGTCTAAATTGAGTGAAACTTGGACCAATAGCTTTGTATTGTTGAATAGAAACACACTAATGCTATTGACTGTGTAGTTTGTGTGGAGTATATAGTAGCTTTTCAAGGTGGGGCCTAAATTGGTCAGGTAATAAACCGACTTCGAGATGTCTATAACTTTTAGTTTGTAGCTCATATTGAGATGCAATTTCAACCAAGGAGCATATCCTAACCTTAAGCATATTTTCCAATTGGGTTTTATCCTATTCCAAGATTGTGTCAAAAGTTCCCCTAACATTTTTCCCATAAAGTTTGTTTTACAGATACAAAGCGTGCTTTGGTCAAGATCCAACCATAGTGTGGGAATGGTGCAGTCCAGGAAGAATTCCATAATGATCAGGTGCGACCATTCGTCAAGCCTATAAATCAAGAGGTCTTTCTGGCACGTAAGGGTCAAGAACATCTGTTATTGCCCAGTCATAAGTATTTTTTCCCACTTCTGTGGGTTTCTATATATTCGAGTGGCAAGGTGCTACTATACGTCAAGTAATTATATAAAATATTAATTGCAATCTGTCCACAAAAGTAACTTATACCTTTATATTGCGGTCTCCAAACTCTATGAGGGTACTCAATCTCGAGAGTATTATACTTGATGTTTAGATGAAGTTGACCATGTTTTTAGGCTTTTTGAAAAGATTACAGTCCACCGCCTTTGGTAGAGCCCGATCCTATCTCTAGGACCGATAATAATTACACTCCACTATCTATAGAGGAGTTGAGCTAAGTCTTTGAGGCCAAATGATCGGATACTTCACTATCTCTAATGAATTTATACCTTATCACCAAGGTTAAGCTACAATATATTCCATTGTCACTAATGGAGCCGAACCCTAGCTTCGAGGCAAGGAATTTTATACTCCAATGTCTTTCGCAGAGTTGTGTTAGTTTATACTCTACTATCTCTGGTAGAGTTGAATGTGTTTATACTCCATTGTCTCTGGTAGAGTTGGTTGAGTTTACACTCTACTATCTTTGTAAGAGTTGTTTTAGTTTATACTCCACCGTCTCTAGTAGAGTTGTATGGGTTTATTATAACGACTTACAAATTAATGAGTAATTAATCAAGAAATTAATTATAAGAATAAAGGTTTATAGGATTTAATTATGAAATTAAATAAGAAAGCAAACGAATTAAACAAGGTAAATATTTGGGGGACAATTATTTACTTATTATCTATATGGGATTAAAATAATAGTAATTATAATATGAAAATTTATGGAATTTAATTAAATGATATACAATTAAATTCAAAATGGTGTGTAAAGGGAAAATATAAATAATTGAATAAAGGAGGTTTTTATTTAGGGAAATGAATTAGGTGAGGAAGGATTAATATATGATAACTTATATTAAGGGAAACAAATTAATATAACGAGTAAAGGAAGGATCCGCTAAATTAAACACCGTTTCTATATATATACCACTAGGCGTATCCTTTTCCTCACATATTCATTCTCTCCTTAAATTAAAAATACCTTACTAGCCACCATTTCTAAGAAAAAAGGAGAAATAAGAAGAAAAGGAGAAAATGTTAAGGAAACCTAAGAATATTAAAGATCATGTATAATCCTAGGGCCTAGGTGAGTAATATCATTTCTTTTACAACCGTTTTTTCAATTGTGATTGAACATGATTATATATATATGATAAAATTCATATAATATGTATTTTTTAATGGTAGATCTCCATTTAATGAATGTTTTTTGTTGTAATAGCTTGACTAGATGACACTTTTTATGTGTCCCTGCCTTTACTATTTTTGAAATGAAGTGCAAAGTTAATATGTTGTTGGGAATGAAATTTTAGAGATGGGTTTCCATTTTGCGAATTTCGCAATGTCAAAATATTTAGTTTGTAATTTTTGAAGGTTCCTATGTGCTAAATAAATAAGCAAAAATGATTTGATTATGGAATGATAAATTGAGATAAGTATTTATTTGTGAATTTTTCAAATTTATTTTCCTAATGAAATTTTACCGTTTTCAAAACAAAAATTAGGATGCCAAAACTAAACATAAGGCACCCAAGACCAAATTATGCATGCGAATTTCATTACTTAGTAATAAGGGGAAAAGATCATATAAAAATGTCATAAAAATAAATAAAAGGAAAATACGACAAACTAAAAGTGGACGTGGAATGAATAAGAAGGCGACATGTGTAAACGAGCTCAAATCTACAGAAGTGGGCAGTTAGCTATGCAGACTTTGTTATGTGTACTGAAGTTAGGGACTAGCCGAAGTTGTTATGCTGGGGATGTAACACTCGAAACCTGAAAAGAACTAAGAAATTATAAGTAAAATTTTCTAAGTAAATGAACTATGCAAGACCATAGCCATAAGCGTTGGACGAAGTGTTCCAAACAAGAGTACATAAAAAAGCTTCGCAAAGATGGAATCCAAGGGTAATGATTCGATAGCCGAGATCTATTAACTTTTAGGAATAGTCAATACAAAGTTCTGTTAACTTTGAAAGGAAAGCTAATATATTAAGACTAATCTTAGGATGGCTAAAGGTAGAACTTAGAATTTTCTAAAGCATTGTACGTTATAGTATCGAGGCATAAGAGGTTAAAGGAAGGCCGGGGGCCTACAAGGCTAAAAGAAAAGATAAAGCCGAAACATATCAAGTGAACAATCAGGCATAGTTTGGAAAGTTAAAGATAACTAATAAATAAATATCTATTACCTACAAATAGTGTGGTCCCAAATGGGCTAATAACACTAAGTGTGGATGCTCACTTGAATGTAGCTACTTTAAAAGGTAGGTTCCGACATTTGGCTTCCGAAGGAATGTGGAACACCCAGGCAGGTTGTATGCTTTCGCGAGAGTGGTTGATAACTCTCATAAGGGGTTCAAAATTAAGAAAATGATAAAGATGCCGCTTAGGGTTGTGCTTTGTAGTATAGATCTAATGAACTGAGACTACATAGGATTGTACTTTACAAGTATAAATATAATGAACTGAGACCACTTAGGGTTGTACTTTATAGTATACAATGTAAAGAACCGAGACTACTTAGAGATGTACCTTGTAGAATAATCTAAGTAAAATATTAACCAAGGCTATTTGGGTTTGCACCTTGTAGTATGAAACCAACAAATGAGTTATTGGGACCGAGAGGGGTTGTACCTTTTTGGTTTAGAAACTGAAATAAACAAAACTGAAATGATAGTTTCATAGATAGTGTTTCTAAACCTAAATATGATCAAAGATTAAGTATTGTATTTGAGACCCTAAACCTAAAATGGCTTCGGGTGTAGTTTTGTTTGAGACGTGTTATATATGTTTAAGTAAACATATAATTTGCTATGACTTGTGATTTATAATGGTCTTATTTTGATTGTGTAATCGAGGCTATCATGTGGAAAAACCTGTTTCGTGCTTTAAAGGTGTAGTCCCACTATCAAAGGAATATAGATGGAAAATGATACTATTCATACTAAACTTATATCAGACCCGTGTGTTTATTATTTTTCTCCTATAAACTCATGGGTACTCATTTGAGTAGGTTGAGTTTAAAGAATTTCATATTACAGTTATTAGCCGAAGGTAGGAACTTTACCATGACTATACTGAAGGCAAAGATGGGCTGGAGGTCTTACTATTATCTTCTGTAGTAGCTTAATTTCGCCATGTAATGTAAATATTTGTTAAGTCCAAGGGACTACAAGGGTTCACCCTCATAATATATTCGACCTTTGACGCTACTTTGTAATGATTTATAATTTACCCCTGTGTGGGAACGATTGGGAGTTTAAAAAAAAGTAATGTACAGACTATTATATGTAATGAACTTTTTGTAATTGCTCTATTTTCTTAGACTATTATTTATATACTAAACTCATTCTATCGCAGGAATATATCTCCAAGGTGGTTAAAACACATTGGGGGTTCCATCTTTGGGTTTCAAAATGGAGGATGTTACAGTTTTGTATTAGAGCATAGGTTAGGGGACACTTAAGTAAAAAAAGAGCAAGAATTGGTTAGCTACATAATAGGAAAATGAATACCTTAGGGAGGGTATATGCTACTATATATAATGTAATTGTATTTTGCCATAAACATATATAGGTACATATATCTGTCCTTCTATTATTGTTTCACTCTCTTTCTTGCCAATTCTAGTATTATCCAATGTTTGAACCAAACATCTTCTAAAAGAATTTGGACGATGAAATGAAGACGAAATGGATCAAGAGCTTGGAGGCATGCTTGGAATGGCTAAAAGAAGAAACTCACAAAGTTTGAAGCAAAATGAGACAATCAACGTGGTCAGTATCGACCATAATTGTGGTCGGTATCTAGTGGATTGTCCTGACGGTAGTCCACCTTTGGACTTTGGAGTTTTGAGAATTGGAAAAGTATGAGGTAGCTTGACTTGCTGAAACGACCATTATGGTCGGTACCGACCATAATTATGGTCGGTACCTACATAATTTTTCTCTTTAGATTGACTCAGTATTCCTTTCTATTCTCTTAAATCTGAAGTTTTACCCATTCTATCATGATTTCGCAACTATGACAAACGATTCCAACAATAAATAAAAGCACCAGAGTAATAAATGAAGGACTTTTTATCTTCTAACTCTTTATATATTCTTCTCTACTTCACCTTCGTCAGTAATGGCCATACTCTTGCTTTTCTAGAACTAAAACAGTTGTAAAGCTCTTATCTTCTGATGAATCTGAATCTAATAATGTTAAAGTGGATGTAGGCAAGGATTTTGGCCAAACCACTATAAAATTTAACGTGTTCTTTGCTGTTTCTATTTGATTTCACTAGGTCAATCTTGTTTTTGTTTGATTGGGGGTGTTGTACCACTTTTTGGTCCAACATCTAAAGAAGACTTGCTTAGAAGAAAAGCAAGATGGAAATGAGAAGTGGACGAGTTGTGGTAGAAGGGGAAAATGCAAGAAGGGAGACCGAAAGCACCTAGACTAATGGGAGAAACGATGGTGAAATACCATGAGTAGTTGAAACTGATGCTATTCCCTGGCTAATGCAATGTGTATGGACGTAAATGCCTTGTTTCAGCAATTTATGCTCCAAATGATGAGGGAGAACATGCTGGAGGTTACTGAGCCAGGGTCTATACTAAGAGAGGATTTCTTGAAGATGAATCAAGACTATCGAAACTTGGGAGGAAAGATGTTTATGGGGATGGAGCACACGGTTGAAGTGTTGTATTGGCCGAGAGTTTGTAAGCATATATTTGGAGATATGGGGTTGAATGGTGCACAAAGAAGAAGGCTGCATTCGAGATAATCATGCGAATAAGCTTTGGATTGGTGAGAAATAGTGGTGCCGAGACCCCCAAAGAGGAGATCACTTGGAACTATTTTAAGGAGAGTTTTGAGAATCGTTTCATATACAAGTCTCAATGGAGTATGTTGTTAAGGGAATTTATTAACTTTAAATAGGGAGACCTTTTAGTGGATGGCTCCATCTAGAAGTTCAACTCTTTGGATAAGTATGACCAGATGTCGTTAATACCCACCGAAGAACAAATGAGAACTATGTCCAGGTTTTGAAGCATGGTCTAGATCATAAGGTGATAGCACACTTGACATCTCCTTTTGAGTTCAAGAGGGATATAACCCAAAGTATGATAGGATGTATCAAAAAAAAGAGGAGAGCCAATACAAAGCCTACGGCAGTGTAAAAGAAGTTCTTCACTCTTATGCTAAGGTAAAGAAGGATATACTAAAAGAAAGGAGTGTTAAGAATGCTATTGTTGAAGTTGCTTTTTTCAAACTGTCAATCCAAGTGTCCAACGCCAAGAACTCGAGGAAATATGAAGTGTTTTAACTGCGATAAGGTTGTACATTAAAAGAAAGATTATTTAGAGTCGTGGGCTAGAGCATTTGCCTTCAAGGGACCGAGGGAATGACCATCAACCGAAGAGAATGGCAAGAATGTTGTTTTAGAAGGTATGAATTTGATTTTTTCTATTTCAGTTAGAATATTATTTGATATGAGTGCTATACTGTAACACCCCACGTTTTTACGTTAATTAAATAAAATAAAAATTAATTAATAAACAATAAATTGTGAAAACTGGAATTTTTAGAAATATTGGAATTTGGCCACGAAACTTATACCATTGGATTCATGGTAATTTTCTGATCAATTTTCATATATAAACTTATCCGCTCAAAGTCCAAACGATAATGTTACCAGCGATTGAATTTTCTTAGTTGGAAATATTTATATGTGCAATTAAGGAAATAATTTGAAATTAATTAATGATTGATTGACACCGTTAAACTTAACGGTAGCTTAATGTTTAAGAAAATTAATTAAGGTATAAGATAACATTATTAGCGTTAATTGGAGGATAAATGGTAACAAATCAATTAAATTAACCAACACTCAAAAATACAATATTTTGGCCTAGTCTGGTCACCTATGACCTAGGCACGGTTAACCATGAGCAGTCGACCTGGGTCATAGGGTGGTCGACCGGCCTTGTTTTGGTGGTGGCTGTAAATTAAGGCCGTGTATCCTAGATTTAATATATTTCCATCCGACGATTACGCTTATTCGAACCTTTATAAATTAGAACCTAGGGTTCACTTCCAACTCGTTATTTTTCTAGTGAGCACGAAAGCTCTACCACTCTCCTTTCTCCTCCAAAATTCTAAATACATAGAAATAGATCTAGATTGCATGAATAACTTTAGAGAAGAATAAAAAAAGAACAGAGGATATGAAATAGGTTCAAATCAGGTTGCTACATTAAAGGTAAACTTTTAGATCTAGTTCTAGTTAATAAATCTAAATCTCTTTTCCCTAATCCAATTTCTAATGAGATCTGTATAAATATTGTTTATGTATCCGAATAGGGAGTCAAAAATGGAGAATACAGATAACAGGGTTAGATCTGGATTAGATCTAGTGATTTGGAAGCACTAATTAAATATGAGTGAGAGTATTATATGTTTTTATACAATACTATATTATATCATTGCAAATCTATTCTTATATGCTTGAGAATTGAATTTACATTGCAATAAAGTCACACGTATAAATGTTGAAGAATGAAAACTTGCCTTTGAATTTGTATTAATAATTACAGAATTCTATAATTATGAAATGATTTTTAATTATCAGTTCTACGTCGAATTAATTAACTGAAACATAACAAATTGAGATTCCATTTTATTTGGTATTGATGAATGAGACTGAAAATAAAGTTAATTAGACTTTTGGAATTTTAATGATATTTTAATTTCTTGGAATGTATATCATTGTAAGTGGATTTTCATATATTGTCAAGTTTAATTATAGCAAAAGTGTGATGTTTGAAATAACATGAAGCAAATATATACCTTTTAAAGAAAGAGATGTACAAAATAAATATAGTTGCTATATTTTGTACTGTCTATTTCAAAAAATGAAAAGAGGGTTTTCTGTGATTACAAACATTGCACAAACCAGCTCTTTTAGATAAGATATGGAAATTTACTGTGCAGTAGTTAATTTTTAAGTTTAAATTCCAATTTATTAAAATTTAGTAAATTCCAAAAGTGGAATATTGAGTCAAGAATGAAACAAAAAGGTAAATAAATTGGAAACTAATGAAAAAGGAAGTTTGAGTGATAGACAAGAAAGAGAAGCAGGGAAATGAAATTGATGTCTGGATTAAGTTTGATAATCGAATGAAATGGATTAACTTGCTTAAAACAAGTAAACTGAAAGACGACTAGATTAAGTCTAATAATTAAATGAAATGGAATAGAAATTGAAGTTGGGCTAATGAATGTAGCAGCAACAATATTAATGACAGTAATAAGAAGCGATAATGAATTTGATAAGTGAAAAGTTAAATGCATAATAAAATGAAGACCAAGGGTCAAACATAAAAGATGTAGAGGTAGACAAAAAATTATAAGAAGAATAAATATACTTGAACATGAAATATGAATATATGTAGCCACGGATATTCGTTTATGACAAGTGTGAATAATTATGAATCGTCTGTTATAGTTAAAGAGAATAGATGTAACTCGCACCTCTATACCCATATTATCCAAGAGTATTACAGAGTAATACTGTCAGATAATACAGAGAATAAGGCTATATAGGGTACACAAGTGAATATTCTCTTGGACTAACACTAGTATATATTAAAAAATCAAATATAAAACTCATCAATACATAAATAGTTTCGGTACAAAACAATAAACATGTATGCTTCCAAAAAAGAACAATACATAATATACAGTAAAATAATAGAGAACACAGTCGATCATAGCGATAACATATAATATGTAAAATACATTAATGTTATAAGAATACAATGCAACTTAATGTCAATTACATACATACATACAATGAATCTGATATCATATACAATCCTAATATTCTACTCCTCTAAGCCCAGTAAAACACATGCTGGTCATGTCGCCCCTGCACTTGAAATTTCTCGGACTGACCCGAGTATTATATAAATAATAAACGGGTCAGACTATACCTAAATCCAACGTTAATGAACATATGGTATTCAGTATATACTGGGTAATAATATAATAATGTTATCTCATACAAACTCAAATATCATATAACGTAAAACATCACAAAACCCAATATAAAATGTCATCACCCACATAAACAATTCAATATAAATCAAGAATACTATATCCAATGGGTGAATCATCCATACAATAAAACATCATCATAAAAAATGAAATCATCAAGTGAATCGGGCAAACACATAGCAATGCTCTAATACAATATCATAAAATAATATAATCAATGTATAATGTGAGATAGCACATCGAATCATCCAAACGATAACCAGTATCGTACAAATCACAAAGATAATCCAATACAATCCAAATCAATAATAAAGGCTATCTCAATATATATCAAATCACCAAAGAGTATGGAAATAACAGAGATTGACTACACTTTTAGACTCAACCAATCTCTAGTCTAGTCAACTCATTATAGGCAAGAGACATATATGCCAATCCATTACAGACATAACCTGAACCAGATAGGGAGACTGACAGCCGCCTACCGCAAGCCTGATCCAAGAAACCAGGTCTACTCGCATACCGCTGATTACCATCTATTCCTACAATCTTCTGTTACCTTGATGGACATCGTGACCCCATACACCATCTACTCGTTTACGCGTAGCTCTATTCACAACCCTACTTTGTCCCTAATGGTAACAGACTGCTGGCCTAAGCAACACATGAGGCTATAGGCAACAACCCATCTACTACTACCAATACTATGATGCACATCAAAGGGACATATAACTATATTATCACGAATCTGGGGTGCAACCCCACGATTAGGCCGCTAAGGTGGATACTGGCCAATCTGGTTCACTTTCGAAAAATAAAGGAAGCTGGACACAATGTGGATGGTCATATAGTACTCAACCCTATCACTTCACATATTTCTAGTACTTGGCCGACATATGGCTCTCATAAGTCAATATCTAACAATCTGATACTCCTCACCAAGTACCACATGGACCCATGATTGTAATCCCCGTTTGAGTGACATTTACTTACAACGAATAATCAAACAAACAATAAAACGAGGTCCCATACCAACGCATGTTATTCGAATAATTATTCAAAGCTCATAAAATACACTTGATCCATACTATATATATATATATATATATATCTTTATATGACAAGTCTGATGGATAACTGGAAAAGTGTTACCGAAAGTCCCATACCAGACGGTATCACTAATCCATTTATTCAAATTTCTCGTCACATAGAAATGAAATCTCACAAATCAAATAGAAGGACGTCATCATCGTACCATCTTAAATATAACTCAAATCAATATCAATGGTGAATCATTCATATAATCTCATTCAATATGTATATAAAAGTCAGAATCTGAAAATAAGGTAAAATATATCTATCAAATTACACACACACGTATATATACTTATATAATTCAACAAATCACTATTCAATAATAAATCAGCCAATATATACATTCTTATATCCAATACTTAAAAATTGAAAATAAATAAATAAATATTTAAAATTAACTAGATAATCAGCTAATACCCGATATAAAATTCAATTACTAAAATTCATTACAAAATCCATTTGTACATATTTTCCAAAATCACTTCACACATCAAAAATAATTATAGAAGATATTTTATAATTTCTATAACTAAACAATACTTCAAAATAATTTCTTTTCATTTCAAATCTAAAAACTAAATCCAACATCTTTAAAATTAAACATATGTGTATTTCATAATACGTTTATTTGTTTACTTTATACAAGTATTGGTTGATTTTTTATGCACGTTGCCATTATGCAAGTTCATATACACCATGAATAATTTTGAAATTTACAAATTTATTTATTTGAATTGGACTAAACTTAATTAGGATTTTACGAGAAAAGAAGGTGGAAATCTTTCCAAAATTTTAGATGTCAATTAGATCTTTCCTTAATCGTAGATTTAAATTTGAAATTTATTACATTAGTTGCTCTTCAAAAGTGATATACATGCTCATATATCATTCTATAGTCATATCATGACAAAAATTTTCATTTTACACCATGTATGTTCATGTGACCTTTCTCCTATCCAAAAGTGATAAATGTAATTTCTAATTAATTATATAGAAGTCAATTTTATGATCAAATAAGTTGTTTCATAATTAACAATTTGACACTTTACATACCTACATGATTGAGCATAAATACCCAACCAAATTACCTTGTTTTAAGTCTTATATGTTTGTCGTACAATTTGAAATATGAATATATCTGATATGTTCTTACCTTTTCAAACATCAAATCTAATAAACATCAAATTAAGTTAATTAGTATAATTATTTGTTAAAATAAGAAAAATATGAATATAATACGATTTTATTAAAATCAACTGCATTGGATCTAGTGAAACTCATTAGACTTTATAGGCGCATTATGAGCCAAATAGGGAATGTTTTTTGAATTTACCTAATTTACCCATTGTAGACCGACCCGGATAATTCAGTGGTATCAAAGCTAGAATGGACTATGGGGTATAATTAGCAACTTTAGGGCCAACAAATTAAGCATATCCATCTAATGGTTATTTAAAAAAGTAGTGTCTAGGCTTAGTGCCGAATAATCAAGTACTCTCCTTTCCCTAGCTGTAACACTCTTAAAATTTAAGTGAAAATTTAATAAAATAATTAAATTTAAATATAACAAGGGATAAAATGGAATTTTTACACACATCCGAATTTGGCTGCGAAACTTACACCGTTGCATTCATAGCGATTTTCTAGATGATTTTCTTATATAACATTTTTAAATCAGAGCTAGTATGAAGAAGTTAAAAACGTTTTAAATTTTGAAAACAAAATTAATTAAATAAGCAAATAAGGAAACTAAAAAATTCTAAAATAAACAGCTCTCCACTATACCTTTTTGGGGACCATAGACCACTAGCAGTCGACCGCCCCCAGATATAGTGATTGACTAGTTGAAGTGTAAGGGCGATGATTTTGAGCAATGAATGGCCCAAATTTGATCGGTATAATTTACTTGGGAGCAAGTAAAAGTTTAATATATAAGATGTAAATAAAGATTCTCTCATAATTGATGAATGATCGATACTAATCTAAAACCCCTATAAATACATAAACTAATGTAAACCCTAATCCATCAAAATTAATTTTCTTCCCTGAAACTCTGTCAAATTCTTTCCTCTCTAAACCTAGATTCTTCAAAATAAAAATAGAAGTAGACAAATTAAGGAGAACGAATCAAGCGAAGAGCTAACAAACGAGGGTAGATTTCCTAACGAGATTCAAAGGGAAAAGCTTGGATCTGAGGTGAGTGAGTATATTTTTAATAAAATGACTTGTATATTGTTAATTTCAATATACCCTATCTAATTTAGGTTGTTAGAAACTAAATTAGAAATCATATTGTTTGGATCTGATGTTGAATAACAAATTAAACTGATGTAAACTTGTTAAATAGGAATTGATCAAGGTTAAATCCCTTTCCTCATCAAGTAGAAATTCATATAATTTATAAATTTAACCCGTTAATATTGATGTTAATAGGAAAACTAGCCTGAACTACTTTTCTGTAAATCTATAAATATAATTTGAATAATTGGAAATTTGGGTTAATTGTAATTACTCTAAGATGAAATTATAAGCTACTGCAATGGAAGTTTGGAGATGAACATCATTAATTAAAAATTAGTGAACTAAAATGAATTAATATCACCAATTAAAATACATAATCAACGATATCCGGACGACCGCACTATTTAGAGTGGTCGACAGCAAGCGGTCGACTGCCAATGTACCAGCGTTTGACCTGTAACACCCCAGATTTTTTGGTAACATTAATTAGGATATTTAATTAGTTGAATTAAATAAAATAATATGTTGATTAGGGGGTTGAGATTTAATTTAATTAGGTATAGTCGTGCCATTTAACCATGAATTAAAAAAAGAGTTAACTTGAAATAGAGGATGGGTAAAATGGGAAAGAGGCCATTCTATATCTATTACAAATAGCCATTTAAAATCTACACGTTCATTTCATTCAAAATTTTATAAAACAAGGCCGGCCACCATTAACAAGGAAGAGAAGAAGAAAAGCTAGGAAGAAGCTCATTCAAATCCAATCTATTCACATCTTAATCTCCATAATCTTGAAAAGCTAAGGTGAATAGTGTTTACATTTCATTTTTGATTGTGTTTTCGGTTTTAATATGAATTTCGAATGTTTTGCAATGATTTGCCATGTTTTTGAATGATGGAATGAATATATATACTTGTTGATGAATTATGGTTGTTCATATTGAATTTATGATATGTTTTAAGGTGAAAACCCTATAAAATGACATCTAATTGCCTTGCGAACTTTCCTGAAGATCATAAATATTATTTTGGAGATGGATTTCAATTTTCAAATTCTTATGAATTTTCGTAGAATTAATATGAATTTTCTAGTAAAGAAAATGGTATTTTGTGTTATAAATTAATTACGGGTAAATAATTAATTATTTGGGTCCAAATTTTTTATATGTTGTAAAACATATATAATGTGGTTTTTTGGAATTTTTCCTAGGTGTTTTAATGGTTATATAAAATTATTTAAGATATGGGATTAAATGTTTTATATAATTAAAAGAGGAGAAGGGGATTTTTATAAAATGAATTAAATTATTAACTCCAAAAAGTCGGCAGCCCTTTTGACAAAGAGTAGTGCTTTTTATTGGTAAAGAAAGAAGCAACCAATCACAATTAGACACGTAAGGCAGGTAATGCGAAAAGAACTATTTGCTACAAGTTTTTCACTATTTCGTCTCTTTCGACACCAGGTACCACCTCCATAACTATCTCCTCCGACACAGTCGAAACCAATGCATATGGTATCAGGCAACTGGTACGTAATGAATCGGATTAGGGTGGAAGGTAGGGAGTCGAAACCATGGGTTTCGAAGGGGTTGGGGCAGTCCTTTGTTTTTAAATAAAAGAAATACACCTGCTGGCTTTCGACTAAGTAGCTTTCGACCAAGTCAAATGATTTAAAAGAAATAGTTTCGATTGGGTTGTGCCTCTGATTTCAAATGATTGCTTTGGACTAAGTCAATACCTTTTTGCTGCCACTTTTCTACCTTTCGACCCAGATGGTTTCGAAAGGGTTGTTTTGTTTTTCTAAAACCTGGCCACCTCTCCAATGCTTTCGAAGGGATGGTTTCGACATTGTCACTTCAGTACTTAGGAAATGGATTTCGAAGCAGTTGCTATCGACTTAAATGTATTAAGGACCCTTTTTCTATAAGTAAAGTAAAATCCAAATGGTTTCAAAAGAGATAGTTTTAAAAGGTTTTGAAACTAATGCTTTCGACTTTAATGGGTTTTTGATCCTTTTGCTCTACTTGAAGGTAGAATCCAAATAGTTTCGACGAAGATGTTTTTGAATGGTTTCGAAAGGTTTCCACATGTTTTAAATTGAACCCAAAGTGCTTTCGAAAGGATTGAGTTTTGAAAGTTTCGAAAGGTTTTGATGAATGGTTTCGAATGGGGTGGTTCTCCAGAGTTTCGAAAGGATTGAAAGGAAAGGTTTTTCCAATGTTTTCGAAAGGCAATATTTAAAAGGTTTTAAAGGGGAATGTTTGTTATTTTGAAGCTTTTGGAGAAAAGAAAGGAAAGGTTTTCCAATATTTTCGAAAGGCAATATTTAATATTTTCGAAAAGGTTTTCCAAAGGTTTCAAAAGGGTTACCTTTAAGGGTTTCGAAAGGGTTGTTTAAACGGTTTTAAAAAAAGTTTTCGAATGTAATAAATAGGCAATGTAGCCTAAGTATTTTCAAGTTAAAAAGGGTTTTGACTTGTTTTGGAAGGATAGTCAATCCTTATTAAATCCCATCAACATTATTTTGAGTAAAGTATATATATCATGACAAAATGTCTTAGAGCAAAGCTAAAGATATATTTTCCTTGTATATATATATATATATATGATTTGAAGGACTAAATCATTTTGAAAAGGTTTCCAAGGAAAATTTAAAGGGTAGTTAACCCTAAGAAAATAATCCGGACAGTTAGTCCATTTTGCAGGCAGTCAGCCTAGATTTCGGACAGTTAGTCCAGTTTGCGGGTAGTCAGCCCAGTTGTATGGACAAATAGTCCATTTGTAGCATAACGGACCTTGCTATTATGTGTGGGTAGATAGTTCACATATTACCAATTTTACGGATAGATAGTCCATTTATTAGCATAAAGGATATTGTTATTTTGATATAATCAGTTTGATTTACCAGTTTGGTTGCAGGAAAAGATTTGCAAAATATATGTTTTAAAGAGGTTATTAGTGAGGGCAAACCCGTTCCGCTAAGCGGCGTGATTTCACTTAATATCAATAAATAGAGATGTAAAAGAATTATTAATACCAGGCTTTTTGTTTGACTCGAAGTTTTCGTTCCTTTTAAACTCTCAGATACTCAAAATTGATTTGAGCAGTCTGAGGGTTGAGGTTTTCAGGTTTTTGTCTTTTGGGACTAAAGCATCTGAAGACGAGCAGGTGGCTAATGGATAACTAATTAGGATTTGCCGTTTCATTTTGTTTCGATTCCGCTGTGTATATATGTCAGATATGACTATATTTCTTTGATTAACCAAGGGGGCATCATCATATGTCGCTCTTGGCGTATTTTTGTAATGGTATATTTAATCATTACCTGGGAAACGTTAAGGGATTATGTAACATGAATATGAATTATTGTTTTGAAATGTAATTAGCAAAGTGTCATTTTGAAATCCAAGATTTTGTTTATATTTCATGTGCTTCTAATATTATGGATACTATTATCATTACCGTATTTTGTCACCAGAAGTTAATACTATGGATGACTGTAGCATCTGTAGCGCTTGGCTTTTGGCCTCTAGATACGGGATGTTACAACTTGGTACCAGAGCATGGTTTATGAAAAACTTTAAATTAAAAATGATTTTTAAAACATAATCCTAAGGAATTAGAGTAAGATTGGGGGCATGGGATAACGCTATAGTAACATACCTGTATTTGTTATATATAAGTATACGCTTTATCTCTAGACTCTTATCTTTGTTAGGTTATTTTCTGTATCTCATAAGATTTGAAAATAGATATGGAAGGAACAAGAGGAAGAGTTAACCAAGGAGGGGAGGGCACCTAAGGAAATGCCAGGCCTAATGTGTGAAGAGGTCAAGGTCAGGCACAAGTAGGGAATACAGGTGCTGGAGTCCTACAAATGGACATGGGGGCTATGTATCAGTTTTTGTGAATATGATGCAAGCTAGAGTTGCAGCTGGAATAGTAGGAGGAAATGCTACTGGGGCAGGAGTTCTGGAAAGCCGTTTGTTGGAACGGAGGATGCCATTGAGGTAGAGAATTGGTTGTTACACTACGAAAGGATTTTTGCAGATTTAGGGCTCACTGATGAGCAGAAGAGGAGGTTGGTATCTAAACAGCTTTAGGGAGCAGCTCTGTTTTGGTGGAATAGTGTGACTGCGGCGGTGGATGAGGAAACTATGACCTAGGAAGATTTCAAGGGAAGGTTCCAGGAGAGGTTTATGTCAGCAATAGCAAAGTCAGCATTGATCAGGAAGTTTGTTGAGTTAGAGTGGAGGGAGATGTCAGTTTCGGAGTATGCAAGGAAGTTCGCGGAATTGACCCAGTATGGGTATGCTTCAGTGGACACAGTCATAAAGTGGAATGAAAAGTTCATCGGGGGGTTGAAGCCTGAGTTGGCTAGGGCTACATTACCTCATATTAGAGATCCTTCTGACTTTGTTGTGAGGATAACCTTGAGACATGAGGAGTTGCTTGATTCTCTGGAGAAGAGTAAGGCTATAGAAGTCCAGGTCGGGCAGAATCAAAAGAGGAAGTTCTTTTCAAAGAAAGGTTCTCAGAAGGGTGGAGCAGCTAAGAAGGGGAAGTCTGAGATTGTCTATTTCAAGTGTGATAAGAAGGGGCACTATACTAATGAGTGTCGTGCCAGGAAGGCTGGGAGGAAGAATGTCAGGTGTTACAACTGTGACCAGATAGGCCACTACAAGAGCTAGTGCCAGGAGCCCGCTAAGGATGGAAAAGGCAAGGTGTATGCATTTGAGCCTGCTACTTCTAAGCCAACGGTTCAGGAAAAAGGAAAGTCAGTCTTGGGAGGTACACTTCAGATTCATGGAATGACTGTTAGTGTTCTATATGATATTGGTGCATCGCATTCTTTTATATCTAGATATTTGATAGATAAGCTTAACTTAGAACCCACTTATTTAGTTACTTCCTTACGGATTGCGAATCCAATAGGAGGGTATGAAATTCTAGGGATGATATTTGATCAGTTAGAGTTTTACCTGTTAGGTCATACTTTTGTTTGTAGTTTGTATGTGTTTGATTTTGTGGGGTTCGGGATTATTTTTGGGATGGGTTGGTTAAGCGAGTACGTTGCTAGGATATTTTGCCATGATAGGAAATTATCTCTTAGTCACCCAGATTGTAGCGACCGGATAGTTTATACCGCAGAAGGTTCTTGCGGTGAGATGTATGCTTTGTTAGGTGCTATGGAGTTAGATGATGTGTAACGACCCGTAAATTTCAACTGTTTTAATAACGTAATTAGTTGAAATTTTGTGAAATTTTAAACGATAAAATTTTGAAATAAAAATTTGATATTTGGAATACGTCTAGTTAAACATAGCAACTGGTAAATTTTCGTCCGGAAATATGAAAGTTTATTTCGCGCGTAAATTTACTTCAATTTAATCAGTTAAAAAGCGATGAAAATAAAATGTTTTCGAAACCTAAATATTTTTACATAGAAAAATTCTAAACAATCTTCTGAGAAAGATGTCAGTTTGTCGTTTTTCAAAATTTGGACATCGTTGGCTCCGTCGATCTTATTTTTCAGTGTTTTTCTTGCATTTTCCATAGTAGAAAAATTCGAATTTTTATAATTCAATCGTACCACTAATATCTATATACTGTTTTGATCGACTCGTCGCACTGATCTCAACGGTATATTTAATTTTGTTTTTCGAACATCGTTACACCACGAAATCAGTAAAACGATTACCGGATCGGTAACCGTTTTCAAACTTTTTGACTTCTGTTCGTTTGTCTACCAGCTGAAGTTAAATAGCCATTTGTTATAAATGTTTACAGCTATTCAACTTTTGACTTTTGGGTTGTCCCACTTTTCATTTATAGTTTCATCTAAAGAAATGTGTGACCGTTGCCTCTTCATAAATTTTTTTGGATTCTCTGCCTTTTTTCCGTTCTTTTCCAATAGTTGTATATTTTAGTTGAGGCTATTCCACTTTTCCATTTTGAACACCAGCCTGTCCTTTTGTTTTCTTATTTTCTCCCATGGCCAAGCTACTCTTCCTCTGCCATCTCAAGTTTCCCTCCATCGAAACCCATATCACCTTCCTCAAACCCATTGACTCGACAGCCACCTCATCCCCGCCAGCCCTGAAACTGAACCACCCCTTCCGCCCATTCCAGTAGCCCAACCACCGTCTGCCACACCATCTTGCCTCGCCCACTGCTCGGCAGCGCAGCACCCCACAACCGCCCACCATCTCCATGACCACCGCCTCCTTGCCTTCCACCTCAAACCCGAGACCATGCCTAGCTGATCTCCGATGTCATCTCGCCTCTCTTCCAAGCTCGCAGCCTCAATCACCGACCCGCCACCCATGCCGAACCCAGCCTCTCTCCTCACTGTTCCTCCTCTCTGTCTTTGGTATGTGTTGTTATTAGACAAGATAGTTTTATATATTAGTGTTTTGATTTTATACTTATCGGTTTTGTAAGTTACATTGTGTGCTGGCATGTAGTAAGGAAGTTATATATTGGAGTAATATATATTTGTTATTAAAGAAATGGCTTCTATACTGTTTAATATGAAGTATGTTTGTTTCTTTGTCAGTTTTCGAATATAGATGTGTTTGCTATATAGGTTATTATATCCATATTTAGTTGTATAAGATTTTATTTTATATTTGTTATAAAGTAGGAAACAGTTTGTTATATTATTATGCAATGTTTTGAATACAATATTTAATTATATACGAACTATATATATACGTATATTTTATGTACGCAAAAATCTTCTCTGCTCTGTAAGTATTATATATTATTTTAAAGCTATATTATTCTAAGTTAGTAATTTTACAGTTGTGTATATATGAGAAGCCCACATATATATGTCTGTTTATATATTAGTATTGATGTATTTTATTAACTTATGTTTCTAGATATATTCATATCATGTAACTGATTTGCCATAGGTTAAGCTTATGTATGTATATTTGTATTTTAATATATATATAACTGCTCAGTCTTTGTTGGTTGTAGTATACTTATACTTTGGAGAACGAGTATTTTATATAAATATTTTTTTCATTTCATGAGTATATATGCGTCAATTTAAACATGTAACATGTAGATATGTTTGTAATTAATTTATATGAGTTGTCTATTTTATATATCAATTTACATATATAAGTATACTTAAGTCGAGTTTCCAAATATTGATTTCCAAAAGTGTATATATATGTATGCATATGAAATATTTATCTGGTTTCATTGACATATCAAACTTGTTTTGACTCGTTTTCATCAATTTCAAACTATCAGATGTGCTCGTCGAATTAGCATTCATTCGTATCAATCTCGCTTTGCTCTGGAAACTCGTGCTTGGATTTCCTTAACTCCATTTCATTGTCTATTCTCTCTAGCCTCGAAAGGTGAGCACTCACTCACGATTAACGTTCTTTTATTTATTAAATTTGATTTTAATTGAAACGACAATTGAAATATGCTACTGTTAGTTAAATACACTGTTATATATGTTATTGCCTGTATCAGTTCACCTGTGACATTCTGACACCATTATCTGTTAATTATTTATGTGATGATAATACAGTTTGGCTGATAATTAATTGTTTGTTGATGTTTATATTGGACGTTAAATTGTTAGTGATAAATGATAAATAGTATGCAAAAATTGAAATGGATATAGGATAGTTAACAAAGTTTAAAACTGATTTATATGTTAAATTTGATTAGTGAATATGACCCCTTTTAATTGTTAAATTAATTGACATGTAGAATAGTGATAATTACACTTTGAACCATCAACGTATATTGGATAAATTGTTGTAGTGTAAAAATTTGAAATAGATGACAAGTGAAAAACCGTAATGTAATAATCTTTAATCTACATGAAATGATAGTGTAGATTCTAGAAATAATTATATTAATTCGTACAAATAACAATGCGAATTAATACGGTTATTTCGGGATTATTTGAATTGATTATTGGATTGTTATTGATTGTTGTTATTGCTTGTTCATTTACTTTGACACCATCCCAGTTATCACACTGCAAGTTCCCTTTTGCTATGCTATGATTTTGAATTAAATTGGAATCGGGTTGAAATGATAGATACCCAAATTAAACTTTGACCTAGGATAGAGAATTAAATAAAAACCCGATTGGTCAAAAATTTGATTTAAAATTAAAATGAAGATTTTATTTGAATAAATAATATGGTTTTGAAATGAAGTTGAAATTTGAATTTTAATGAAAGGAAAATGTTAATATATAATAATCTGAAACAAAATATTAACAATGTAATTGATGAAAGAATGTTGTTTAATTTGAGAAATTATTGAATTAAGTTTGAAATTATTAAACTTTGAAATGATTTAATAATTAAGTTTGAAATTATAATTAAGTTTGAAATTATTAAACTTTGAAATTATTTAATAATTAAGTTTTGAATTATTTAATAATTAAATAAGGTTGGATTATTTAATGATTAAATTGAATTGAATTCTTTAATAAGTAAAATTGAACTTTTGAATAAGTGAATTTACTTCGTAAATAATTGAAATTGGGTTTCTTTATTAATTAAGTTTTGGAAAATTATTTAAGTAAGTAAATAAGTGAAATTGAATTTCTTTAACAAGAAATAAAATGTGATTTATTGAAATTAATGTAAGACTTGAAAATTAAAGGATTTGATTTGATGAATTTAATTTAATTCAAATTGTAAGAGTTGAAATAAGGAAGTTGAACTTAGGTAATTGATTTAATGAATGAGAAGTTTAATAGAAATTGTTTTGAATGATAAATTAATTTAACAACATTGAATGGAATTGATAAATGGATTTAAATTGGTTTGAATGTTAAATTAATTTAAATGATTTTGGAATGAAACTTATATATGAATTTGAATCAATATTTGAATTGTTTTAAATAGAAATTGGAATTGAATTATAAGATTTTGAAATTGTGAATTTGGAAGTTTTGAAACGTAAATATTGGAAATTGGTTTAGAAAGACGAATGAAATGTTGATTTACGAATTCTAATTGAATTGAAATTGATTTGGTTTTGAAATATATTAAACGACCAATCGGTGTAATAATTACGGAAAAGAGATCGGAATCAGTTATGGATATACTCTCTATCTAAACCGAAAACCACTTTAATAACTATACGCGGAGTGATGATCCAGAATGAAGTGGTTGGAATGATGTACGTGATGACTGAAGAAAGAGAACGATAATGGATAGCCTTGACACTTGTGTCAAATTGGAAATGACTAAAACAGGAGCCGTGCCGGGCCAATGGAGGATTTGCTACCTCAAGTGAACACACTTCTTCGAACTACTCATTACTTGTTGTCGATTGGTGCACCCTTGATTTTGGGAGTGTTGTTTCACGGTGTTGCGGGCGCTGCGGCGTTGCGTTCTCACCAGTCCGGATCAGGCAAACGGTAGTATCACTACCTTGGGTATTGCCTCATGTGCCTTGTCATACTTGTATTCCCTTTATTCGCGACCACTATGAATTTGTTTTGTACCTTTAGTATATGGATTGCCCTCTGGTGACTTCCGGTTTTCGGGAAACTACGGTCTTGTATATGCTTTTGGGAATAAAAATGTGTTAAGGGTGGAATGGGCCATGACTTAACACTATTTTGATATCTTTATATTACTGATAGACATTATCTACTTAGCGTGTATTACTACCTAGTAGATAGTTTAACGGATCCTTAAAGGATGGTTATTCCAAACATCCTTTGAGTTACTTGTATTTCAATTGCTATTTCACTTGAGTTGGATTTATTAATATAAGAATGTTAATCCTGACTCGAGTGTCTTGTGTTTTTACTTTACGCTCGGGTCAGACTGAGTGTACCAGTATTCGAGACTCACCTTTGGAGTTGGAGCTTTGCTTGAAGATCCAGCCATTTATTCTGCTTTCAGTATTCGATGATTCCAGTGATGTATTCTGATTTAACTCTGATGTATCGTATTACTCTTTTGTTGTAAACTCTGATGTAACTTATACATTTATATAGTAGCTTCATGAACTACTATCTCTTTTATTTCCGCTGCAACTATTACTCTGTGTCTGTGATATGTGATTACTTATTTACTGTATATGTTCAGTTTTGCCAAATTTAAATTAACAACGCGGTATTTTAAGCAATTAAACTCCGGCATGAGTGTCTACCTATACACTTATAATGGATGCGAATGGTCCAAAATATCGGGTCGTTACAGTTGGTATCAGAGCTTTGGTAGCTCTAGGCAAAACTTAACATATAGGGTAAATGTATTTACAGAATCACTCTCATTCGAGTTTCAATCTCTTCCTTTCGACTCGATTTCTTTGAATTTTGGAACGTTCCCCTCGGTTCCGAAATTCATTCGTGTCCTCCACTATTTGTCTTCTTTCAATTTTGGAGCATCCCATAACTCCACTTTGAATGATCTTTATAATGGATCGGCGGTCTCGCCAAACTTCGAATGATTTGTAAAGGGGTGAAACTCCTTTACAATTGGCATTGATTTACCGGAGATTTCTGTATCCTCGGTTTACGATGCTATATATCTCCTGCTATACCTGAATTTTATTTCTTGAGATCGAATGTCGATTTATCTCGGAATTCTACAACGATCTTATTCTTGAAGTCACGGTCGACTCGGTTAAGGTTACCCGCGATTTATATAAACTTATCAATCTTCCTACTTTGCTATTAATCATCATATCTTGTTTCGAACTTATCTTCGAATCAAACTCTCTTTGTTTGAGTCCATCAAATTTAAGACCCTATCCTTATTTTGAAAATTCATTCCTGTATCGTCGAGCAAAGAAGTGTATATGTAAATTAATATTAAATGTTTTAAAATATATTGTGTTGTTTGAGTTGTTGATGTTGATTTGGATTTCCGATCGATTCGTCTGATCAACGCTATCGATAGGATTTCCAAAACAGTTTAACAGAGCAAACCGACACAATATCGTTTTCAAATAAGGTAAACAAAAATAAATTTTTGAATGATTATATTATATATACAAGTATAAAGTTTTCTGAAATTAAATTGTTAATGAATTTTTGTCAGAAATGAATAATATTTGATTTTCATTTATTGTTTTGTAAACCATTGATCATTGCACAATATAAATAAATGAATTTATGAGACATGGTTATAAATTGATTTGGGATTTGAAAGGAATTTTAATAAAGAATTTGAGAATTTAATTTCTAGTGATTTCAAACTTTGATTTGAATGTTTTAAAGTGTATAGTATTTAAAATATTTTCGAATATAAATCGTTTTCAAAGAATTTTAAAATGTTGAAACCAATGCTCTTCTCTTTGTCGCTGGAAAATAATTTCGGTGATGGCAGCCGCATCATCGGCATTCATTTTCGAGTTTCGAAGTGGAGAAACCATTCTGTAGCTTTGCTACGGTTTTGTTTTGATAAAAAAAATTAATTTGATTTGATATAAATATATTATATATATCTCTAAATTGTTTAAAGTTAATCGGAAATCTAATTCTTCAATTTTGTTAAAGGATGATTTACTTATAAATAAAACCAAATTTTAGAATAAACATTTAAACTTGAATAAATTGAATTGGGAAAATTTTATTGTATATTGTTCAACTGCATTCTAATACAACTTACCTAAATCATTCAAGAGTTGAATATGTAATTGGATAATATATAAGATAAATTGAATTTATAAATAAAATTTGAGTGTTTAAAATAAATGTTATACACTAAATTTTGATTATAAAGATGTCAATAGAGTTAGATAGGATAATAAGTAAAACTCAGTTAATAATGAAATAAATTGTTTTGAAAGAATTAATAAATTTGTTTTGAAAGAATTAATAAATTGAAATTTGATCAACATATGAAAATACCTTGAATTTAAAAGAAATTAATAGATGTAAATTAATTTAAATCGAAACTTTTATGTTTAAATTAATTTATATGGGTTAAATATATGTGGTTAGATATATTAAGGAGAATAAATTTAACAATAATTTGGAATAAAGAAGAATTTAAATTGTTGAAAATAAAATATGATTATAATAAAAGATTATTCAAATTTATGGTTTTAGAAATTGTAAATTGAGGATAATTGGATAGTAAGATAATGAATTTAGAAATAGTGAGATTGATTTTAGTGGAATCAAATGGATTAAATCAATTATTGAATATCAATTAATTTAAATTTGAATTTATATGGTTTAAATTAATTGTTATTTTGTATTTCAAATCTGTTTTTCTTTCTGGTTGTTTCTATTCTCCTACCTCATTCCTTTTCGGGGACGAAAAGTTTTGAGTGGGGGAGAGTGTAACGACCCGTAAATTTCAACTGTTTTAATAACGTATTTAGTTGAAATTTTGTGAAATTTTAAACGATAAAATTTTGAAATAAAAATTTGATATTTGGAATACGTCTAGTTAAACATAGCAACTGGTAAATTTTCGTCCGGAAATATGAAAGTTTATTTCGCGCGTAAATTTACTTCAATTTAATCAGTTAAAAAGCGATGAAAATAAAATGTTTCCGAAGCCTAAATATTTTTACATAGAAAAATTCTAAACCATCTTCTGAGCAAGATGTCAGTTTGTCGTTTTTCAAAATTCGGACATCTTTGGCTCCGTCGATCTTATTTTTCAGTGTTTTTCTTGCATTTTCCGTAGTAGAAAAATTCAAATTTTTATAATTCAATCGTACCACTAATATCTATATACTGTTTTGATCGACTCGTCGCACTGATCTCAACGGTATATTTAATTTTGTTTTTCGAACATCGTTACACCACGAAATCAGTAAAACGATTACCGGATCGGTAACCGTTTTCAAACTTTTTGACTTCTGTTCGTTTGTCTACCAGCTGAAGTTAAATAGCCATTTGTTATAAATGTTTACAGCTATTCAACTTTTGACTTTTGGGTTGTCCCACTTTTCATTTATAGTTTCATCTAAAGAAATGTGTGACCGTTGCCTCTTCATAAATTTTTTTGGATTCTCTGCCTTTTTTCCGTTCTTTTCCAATAGTTGTATATTTTAGTTGAGGCTATTCCACTTTTCCATTTTGAACACCAGCCTGTCCTTTTGTTTTCTTATTTTCTCCCATGGCCAAGCTACTCTTCCTCTGCCATCTCAACTTTCCCTCCACCGAAACCCAAATCACCTTCCTCAAACCCATTGACTCGACAGCCACCTCATCCCCACCAGCCCTGAAACCGAACCACCCCTTCCGCCCATTCCAGTAGCCCAACCACCGTCTGCCACACCATCTTGCCTCACCCACTGCTCGGCAGTGCAGCACCCCACAACCGCCCACCATCTCCATGACCACCGCCTCCTTGCCTTCCACCTCAAACCCGAGACCATGCCTAGCTGATCTCCGATGTCATCTCGCCTCTCTTCCAAGCTCGCAGCCTCCATCACCGACCCGCCACCCATGCCGAACCCAGCCTCTCTCCTCACTGTTCCTCCTCTCTGTCTTTGGTATGTGCTGTTATTAGATAGGATAGTTTTATATATTAGTGTTTTGATTTTATACTTATCGGTTTTGTAAGTTACATTGTGTGCTGGCATGTAGTAAGGAAGTTATATATTGGAGTAATATATATTTGTTATTAAAGAAATGGCTTCTATACTGTTTAATATGAAGTATGTTTGTTTCTTTGTCAGTTTTCGAATATAGATGTGTTTGCTATATAGGTTATTATATCCATATTTAGTTGTATAAGATTTTATTTTATATTTGTTATAAAGTAGGAAACAGTTTGTTATATTATTATGCAATGTTTTGAATACAATATTTAATTATATACGAACTATATATATACGTATATTTTATGTACGCAAAAATCTTCTCTGCTCTGTAAATATTATTATATATTATTTTAAAGATATATTATTCTAAGTTAGTAATTTTACAGTTGTGTATATATGAGAAGCCCACATATATATGTCTGTTTATATATTGGTATTGATGTATTTTATTAACTTATGTTTCTAGATATATTCATATCATGTAACTGATTTTCCATAGGTTAAGCTTATGTATGTATATTTGTATTTTAATATATATATAACTGCTCAATCTTTGTTGGTTGTAGTATACTTATACTTTGGAGAACGAGTATTTTATATAAATATTTTTTTCATTTCATGAGTATATATGCGTCAATTTAAACATGTAACATGTAGATATGTTTGTTATTAATTTATATGAGTTGTCTATTTTATATATCAATTTACATATATAAGTATACTTAAGTCGAGTTTCCAAATATTGATTTCCGAAAGTGTATATATATGTATGCATATGAAATATTTATCTGGTTTCATTGACATATCAAACTTGTTTTGACTCGTTTTCATCAATTTCAAACTATCAGATGTGCTCGTCGAATTAGCATTCATTCGTATCAATCTCGCTTTGCTCTGGAAACTCGTGCCTGGATTTCCTTAACTCCATTTCATTGTCTATTCTCTCTAGCCTCAAAAGGTGAGCACTCACTCACGATTAACGTTCTTTTATTTATTAAATTTGATTTCAATTGAAACGACAATTGAAATATGCTACTGTTAGTTAAATACACTGTTATATATGTTATTGCCTGTATCAGTTCACCTGTGACAATCTGACACCATTATCTGTTAATTATTTATGTGATGATAATACAGTTTGGCTGATAATTGATTGTTTGTTGATGTTTATATTGGACGTTAAATTGTTAGTGATAAATGATAAATAGTATGCAAAAATTGAAATGGATATATGATAGTTAACAAAGTTTAAAACTGATTTATATGTTAAATTTGATTAGTGAATATGACCCCTTTTAATTGTTAAATTAATTGACATGTAGAATAGTGATAATTACACTTTGAACCATCAACGTATATTGGATAAATTGTTGTAGTGTAAAAATTTGAAATAGATGACAAGTGAAAAACCGTAATGTAATAATCTTTAATCTACATGAAATGATAGTGTAGATTCTAGAAATAATTATATTAATTCGTACAAATAACAATGCGAATTAATACGGTTATTTCAGGATTATTTGAATTGATTATTGGATTGTTATTGATTGTTGTTATTGCTTGTTCATTTACTTTGACACCATCCCAGTTATCACACTGCAAGTTCCCTTTTGCTATGCTATGATTTTGAATTAAATTGGAATCGGGTTGAAATGATAGATACCCAAATTAAACTTTGACCTAGGATAGAGAATTAAATAAAAACCCGATTGGTCAAAAATTTGATTTAAAATTAAAATGAAGATTTTATTTGAATAAATAATATGGTTTTGAAATGAAGTTGAAATTTGAATTTTAATGAAAGGAAAATGTTAATATATAATTATCTAAAACAAAATATTAACAATGTAATTGATGAAAGAATGTTGTTTAATTTGAGAAATTATTGAATTAAGTTTGAAATTATTAAACTTTGAAATGATTTAATAATTAAGTTCTAAATTATAATTAAGTTTGAAATTATTAAACTTTGAAATTATTTAATAATTAAGTTTTGAATTATTTAATAATTAAATAAGATTGAATTATTTAATGATTAAATTGAATTGAATTCTTTAATAAGTAAAATTGAACTTTTGAATAAGTGAATTTACTTCGTAAATAATTGAAATTGAGTTTCTTTATTAATTAAGTTTTGGAAAATTATTTAAGTAAGTAAATAAGTGAAATTGAATTTCTTTAACAAGAAATAAAATGTGATTTATTGAAATTAATGTAAGACTTGAAAATTAAAGGATTTGATTTGATGAATTTAATTTAATTCAAATTGTAAGAGTTGAAATAAGGAAGTTGAACTTAGGTAATTGATTTAATGAATGAGAAGTTTAATAGAAATTGTTTTGAATGATAAATTAATTTAACGACATTGAATGGAATTGATAAATGGATTTAAATTGGTTTGAATGTTAAATTAATTTAAATGATTTCGGAATGAAACTTATATACGAATTTGAATCAATATTTGAATTGTTTTAAATAGAAATTGGAATTGAATTATAAGATTTTAAAATTGTGAATTTGGAAGTTTTGAAACGTAAATATTGGAAATTGGTTTAGAAAGACGAATGAAATGTTGATTTACGAATTCTAATTGAATTTAAATTGATTTGGTTTTGAAATATATTAAACGACCAATCGGTGTAATAATTACGGAAGTTATTAAAGAGACCGGAATCGGTTATGGATATACTCTCTATCTAAACCGAAAACTACTTTAATAACTATACGCGGAGTGATGATCCAGAATGAAGTGGTTGGAATGATGTACGTGATGGCTGAAGAAAGAGAACGATAATGGATAGCCTTGACACTTGTGTCAAATTGGAAATGACTAAAACAGGAGCCGTGCCGGGCCAATGGAGGATTTGCTACCCCAAGTGAACACACTTCTTCGAACTACTCATTACTTGTTGTCGATTGGTGCACCCTTGATTTTGGGAGTGTTGTTTCACGGTGTTGCGGGCGCTGCGGCGTTGCGTTCTCACCAGTCCGGATCAGGCAAACGGTAGTATCACTACCTTGGGTATTACCTCATGTGCCTTGTCATACTTGTATTCCCTTTATTCGTGACCACTACGAATTTGTTTTGTACCTTTAGTATATGGATTGCCCTCTGGTGACTTCCGGTTTTCGGGAAACTACGGTCTTGTATATGCTTTTGGGAATAAAAATGTGTTAAGGGTGGAATGGGCCATGACATAACACTATTTTGATATCTTTATATTACTGATAGACATTATCTACTTAGCGTGTATTACTACCTAGTAGATAGTTTAACGGATCCTTAAAGGATGGTTATTCCAAACATCCTTTGAGTTACTTGTATTTCAATTGCTATTTCACTTGAGTTGGATTTATTAATATAAGAATGTTAATCCTGACTCGAGTGTCTTGTGTTTTTGCTTTACGCTCGGGTCAGACTGAGTGTACCAGTATTCGAGACTCACCTTTGGAGTTGGAGCTTTGCTTGAAGATCCAGCCATTTATTCTGCTTTCAGTATTCGATGATTCCAGTGATGTATTCTGATTAACTCTGATGTATCGTATTACTCTTCTGTTGTAAACTCTGATGTAACTTATACATTTATATAGTAGCTTCATGAACTACTATCTCTTTTATTTCCGCTGCAACTATTACTCTGTGTTTGTGATATGTGATTACTTATTTACTGTATATGTTCAGTTTTGCCAAATTTAAATTAACAACGCGGTATTTTGAGCAATTCAACTCCGGCATGAGTGTCTACCTATACACTTATAATGGATGCGAATGGTCCAAAATATCGGGTCGTTACATGATGAGTTGAGTCGAATTTTCATGGTTAGAGTATTCACAGATGTTTTCGAGCCTGTAGTTGGATTTCCATCGAAACAAGCCATTGAGTTTCAGATATATTTGGTTCTGGGAGAAGAACCAGTGAGTAGACCGCCAAGCAGGATGACCTCTATAGAGATGAGGGAGTTGAAGGTGAAGTTGCTGGATTTAGAAGGCAAAAAATTTATCAGGCTGAGTGCTACAGTGTTTGCTAAGAAGCCGGACAGATCGTTAAGGCTATGTATCGATTATCGTAAGTTGAATGAGAGAATGATAAAGAATCGATATCCATTGCCACAGATTGACGATTTGTTCGACCAGCTGAGTGGAGCCAAGGTATTCCCACAATTGGATTTAGCGACAGGTTTCCATTAGCTCAGGGTAGTAGAGGATAGTATACCTTTGACGGCGTTTTGGACTAGATATGGGTCGTATGAATGGTTAGTTATGTCATTCGGAATGACTAACATGCCAGCTTTCTATGTGGATTTAATGAACCGGGTTTTCCGAGAGCACTTGGATATCGTAAGGTGAAAACTCGTACGTGTTTATATGCGGAGGGTCTTACGAGATACTATTGATTTTAAAGGTTTTTATAACTTTAAAAGTCCAATTCGGTGTGTCTTTCTCACGCTGGTTTTCCAGACTTACTTGTGTGTTATTTTACAATAATGCTCGGGTTAGACCGAGTATATTACAGATTGCTTTGGATGCATTGGAGCTCAAGAGATGAGTTGGTGGCCATCAACTTGTTTTCATGTATATATTATTTTTTCGCTACTTTGTTTTGAAATTACCAGCAATTGTGAAGACAGATTGTTATAACTGTCCATGCTAATGATTGTGATTGTTGTTGTACTCTGATGGGTGTATGTATATAACAGTTTCTCCTTTGTAAAGATTATTGATTTTATACTATATATTATTACGCTGCGAGATTGAGGCAGTAAATAATTGGAAGAGACCCGAGACAGTAACCGAGATAAAGAGTTTCCTTGGGTTGGCTGGTTATTATCGGAGATTTATTAAGGACTTTTTGCGAATTGCGGCACCGTTGACCAAGCTGACAAGAAAGGATATAAAGTGTGTGTGGACTGATAATTTTGAGGAAGAATTCTAGAGTTTGAAACACTTATTGACCCATGCACATGTGTTAGTTGTTCCGGAAGTGAATCAAGATTTGGTGGTTTATACCGATGCATGTGGAACAGGACTTGGAGCTGTGCTGATGCAGAGGGGTAAAGTGATTGCCTACGCTTCTAGACAGCTTAGACCACATGAGGTCAGATATCTGACGCATGATTTAGAGTTGGCTGCAGTTATTTTTGCTTTGAAGGTATGGAGACATTACCGTTTGGGAGAAAGGTTTGAGCTATATACAGATCATAAGTCGCTGAAGTATTTATTCTCTCGGAAGGAGTTGAACATGAGGCAGCAGAGGTGGTTAGAGTTTACCACTACTTATGATTTTAGGATTGAGTACACACCAGAAAAATGCAATAAGGTTGTAGACGCACTTAGCAGGAAATATCAGAATGTAGTTTTAGCGATGATTGCTGAGTGGAAGGACTTAGAAGCATTAGCTGATTGCACAGTGCAGTGGAGATCCGAGGTTTGGTCTAGTGGAGATACTGTTGTATTATCTTGTTTGGAAGTTTGACCAGTGTTGATCGAAAAGATTGCTTCTAGACAAATAGAGGATCCAGTTTTAGCTGAGCGGATCAGGAAACTAAGAGATGGAACTAAGAGTAATGACTTGATATATTTCAGTCTTGATCAGAATTGGAGGTTGAGAAAGAAAGGAAGATTATGTGTTCCGAGTGTAGGAAACATAAGAAAAGAGGTCCTAGATGAATGCCATCATTCGAAGTTATCTATTCGCCCAGGAGGTGCTAAGATGTATCAGGATATGAAGAGGAGTTTCTTCTGGGAAGTTATGAAGTGGGATATTGGGTTATGTGTGAAGCAGTGTATGGTTTTCCAACAAGCAAAGGCTGAACACCAGAAACCAAGTGGGTTGCTTCAGCCATTAGATATTCCAGTATGGAAGTGGGATTCTATCTCCATAGATTTTATTGACAGGTTGCTTAGGTCGAACATAGTAAATGATAGCATATGGGCTATAATGGATAGATTGACCAAGAGTGCTCATTTCATTCCAGTTAGGTCCACCAGAACGGCGCCTATTTTGGCAAGGTTATTGCTGAAGAATGTATTTAGACTGCATGGAGTTCCTAGTAGCATAGTTAGTGATAGAGATCCTTTGTTCACTAGTGAATTTTGGAAGAGTCTATAGGAAGCTTTGGGAACCAAGCTCAAGATGAGTACCGCTTACCATCCGCAGACTGATGGGAAAACGGGGAGAGTTAACAAAATCTTAGAAGATTTGTTAAGAGCTTGTGTTCTGGATTTTAGGGGATCATGGGAAGACCATCTGTATTTAGTCAAGTTTTCGTATAACAACAGCTATCAGACTAGTACTAGGATGACACCATTTGAAGCTTTGTATGGAAGGCCATGCAAATCTCCCATTTGTTGGCTAGAGACCGGGGATAGGTTGGTTCATGGTCCAGATTTAGTCCGAGAAGCTACGGATAAGATTGAGGTCATTCGGACTAGAATGAAGGAGGCTCGGTCTAGAAAGAAAAGTTATGCAGATAAGAGACGAAAAGGTCTAGAGTTCTCAGTTGAGGACCATATTTTCATCAAAGTATCACCAATGAAGGGTGTGATAAGATTTGGGAAATCAGGGAAGTTAGCTCCAAGATTCGTTGGACCTTTTCCTATTGTTGAGAGGATCGGGAAGCTCACATATAGAGTGGAACTACCGAGCAGTTTAGCCAGAGTCCACGATGTCTTTCATGTTTCTCATCTCGGAAAGTGTGTAAGAGACTTGGAGACTGCTATTACAACGACTATGCTAGATGATGCAATGGTAGAGCCGGATTTGACCGTAGTAAGGAAGCCAGTTCGCATAGTTGCGAGAGATGAGATGAGGCTTAGAACCAAGATGGATAGATTAGTCAAAGTCCAGTGGAGCGACGATGACAGGGATTGTACTTGGGAGATTGAGAGCAGGATTAGAGATACTTATCTTGACTTGTTTGATGGTATGTTTTACATTCTTATTTGATTTGTTGTATACCTTATCGAAATTATGAGGACAAAATTCTTTAAGGAGGGGAGTCTGTAACACCCTAGATTTTTTGGTAACATTAATTAGGATATTTAATTAGTTAAATTAAATAAAATAATGTGTTGATTAGGGGGTTGAGATTTGATTTTAATTAAGGTATAGCCGTACCATTCAACCATGAATTAAATTAAGAGTTAACTTGAAATAGAGGAGGGGTAAAATTGGAAAGATGCCATTCCTATATCTATTACCCCAGCCGTGTAAAATCTACACGATTATTTCATTTCGAAATTTTATAAAACAAGGCCGACCACCATTAAGAAGGAAGTTAGGAAGAAGCTAATTCAAATCAAATATATTCACATCTCAATCTCCATAATCTCGAACAGCAAAGGTGAAAAATACTTACATCTCATTTTTGATTGTGTATTTGGTTTTAATATGAATTTCGAATGTTTTGCAATGATTTGCCATGTTTTTTAATAATGGAATGAATATATATACTTGTTGATGAATTATGGTTGTTCATATTGAATTTATGATATGTTTTAAGGTGAAAACCCTATAAAATGACATCGAATTGCCTTGCGAACTTTCATGAAGATCATAAATATTATTTTGGAGATGGATTTCAATTTTCAAATTCTTCTGAATTTTCGTGGAATTAAGATGAATTTTCTAGTAAAGAAAATGGTATTTTGTGTTATAAATTAATTACGGGTAAATAATTAATTATTTGGGTCTGAATTTTTTATATGTTGTAAAACATATATAATGTGGTTTTCTGGAATTTTTCCTAAGTTTTAATGGTTATATAAAATTATTTAAGATATGGGACTTAAATCTTTTATATAATTAAAAGAGGAGAAGGGGCTTTTTATAAAATATTAACTCCGAAAAGTCGGCAGCCCTTTTGACAAAGTGTAATACTTTTTATTGGTAAAGAAAGAGGCAACCAATCACAATTAGACACGTAAGGCAGGTTAGGTGGAAAGAACTATTTGCTACAAGTTTTTCACTGTTTCGTCTCTTTCGACACCAAGATCCGCCTCCATAACTATTGCCCTCGACACAGTAGAAACCAATGCATATGGTATCATGTAACTGGTACATAATGAATTGGATGAGGGCGGAAGGTAGGGAGATGAAACCATGGGTTTCGAAGGAGTTGAGGCAGCCCTTTGTTTTTAATAAAAGAAATACACCTGTTGGCTTTCAACTAAGTGGCTTTCGACCAAGTCAAATGATTTAAAAGAAATAGTTTCGATTGGGTTGCGCCTCTGATTTTTAATGATTGCTTTCGACTAAGTTGAGACCTTTTTGCTGCCACCTACGACCTAGATTGTTTCGAAAGGGTTGTTTTGTTTTTCTAAAACCTAGCCACCTCTCCAATGCTTTCGAAGGGATGGTTTCAACACTATCACTTCATTACTTAGGAAATGGATTTCGAAGCAGTTGCTTTTGACTTAAATGTATTAAGGACCCTTTTTCTATAAGTAAAGTAAAACCCAAATGGTTTCGAAAGAGATAGTTTTTAAAGGTTTCGAAACTAATGCTTTCAACTTTAATGGGCTTCTGGTCCTTTTACTCTACTTGAAGGCATAATCCAAATGGTTTCGACCAAGATGTTTTTGAATGGTTTCGAAAGGTTTCCACATGTTTTAAACTGAACCCAAAGTGCTTTTGAGAGGATTGAGTTTTGACTGTTTCGAAAGTTTTGGATGAATGGTTTCAAAAGGGGTGGTTCCCTAAGGTTTCGAAAGGATTAAAAGGAAAGGGTTTTTCCAATGTTTTCGAAAGGGTTTTCCAATGGTTTTCCAATATTTTTGAAACTTGGAGAAAAGAAAGGAAAGGTTTTCCAATATTTTTGAAAGGGTTTTCCAATGGTTTCGAAGGGATTACCTTCAAGGGTTTCGAAAGGGTTGTTTAAACGGTTTTAAACAAAGGTTTCGAATGTAATAAATAGGCAATGTAGCCTAAGTGTTTTCAAGTTAAAAAGGGTTTTGAGTTGTTTTGGAAGGATAGTTAATCCTTATTAAACCCCATCAACATTATTTTGAGTAAAGTATATATATCATCAAGGTTTTAAATCTCGCTCATCTCGGCCGAGATCTCGGCCGAGATCTCGTTTTCAAGCCTGGGCGATTCGAAACAGGCTATTTCGTTTGAATCTCGTCTGACCCAAATCTCGGACGATATTTCGTATCTCGTTCGATATCTCGGACGAGATTTAATAGCGAGATATCGGCCGAGTTGTTCAATTTTGGAAAAAATCAACTCTTCCTCCGTATTGAGCTGGCTCATCCTTTACCTTAATTTAAGCCTTCTTAATTGTACTTTTTTTAACCCTTATTTCTTGTATAAATCTCATTTAATATTCGTCTCTTATTTTACGACAGTGACGAATGTAAGAAGATGATAAAATCTACATCGATTATGGTAAGTATTTCACTTTATGGTTTTCATTTAGGTTTCTGATCCAAATTAATTTACATCCGATTTCAATGTTCTTTTTCGACACTTTCTTGAGTTTTTTTCCTAACCCTATTTTTTTGTGGCTATAAATTTTAAGCTTCACTTATTTAACTTTATGTTCCAAATGGATTCCCAATTTGATTTCATTTAGTCTTTGCTGCTATAATTTTTTTCCTCAAGGCTTATTTTTAAGCAATAAAGGAATTATATTTCATCTATTAATTTCATTTGATGATTACATGTTCATTCGTACATCATTTTTTTTCTTTTCTTATAATATTACTAAATATTTGAAAATTGTTTGTACTATATATGCTATTTTCTACGTTTGTTTGAAATTTCTATGTTATTAGTTGCTTAATGAGATTTTGTTTGCTAATAATTACATACTATAATCAAAATAGAATATTTTAATTCTACTTGTAGACATTTGTATTTGAAGTTATAAAATTAAGATTTCCCTTGCAGCACTATAAATCATAAAAGGTAGAAATGAGACATTATATTGTGTAGAAAAGTTAAGTGAATGATCAAACAAAGTAAATGTGCATATATTATGGCTTGTTTCTTGTCTACTTTATCTCATATGACATTATATTGAACATTATTCATGAAATCTAGTTATTTGTTTATTTTACATGATACAAGTGATATTTTTCCATACTAAATTACTAATGATAAGCATGTGATATATTCAAGGTAAGTGCATAGTATTTTCCTTAAGGTAGTGAATAGTATTATAAATTTAGGTGCATGAAAATTAATTTTCGACATGACATATACTCCGAGATAACTCCGAAATGAATTTTAGAAACCGAGATGTAAATCCGAGATGGACGACCAAGATGCACTCATCTCGTTCGAGATCTCACCCGATACGAGATGAGCTCTCTAAATTCTTCGAGATGAGACATGACCGAAATCCGAGATTTAAAACCTTGTATATCATAGCAAAATGGCTTAGAGTAAAGCTAAAGATATATTTTCCTTGTATATATATATATATGATTTAAAGGACAAAATCATTTTGAAAAGGTTTTCAAGTAAAATTTAAAGGGTAGTTAACCCTAAGAAAATAATCCGGACAGTTAGTCCATTTTGCAGGTAGTCAGCCTAGATTTCAGACAGTTAGTCCAGTTTGCGGGTAGTCCGCCCAGTTGTATGGACAGATAGTCCATTTGTAGCATAACAGACCTTACTATTTTGTGTGGGCAAGTAGTTCACATATTATTTGTTTTACGGACAGATAGTCCATTTATTAGCATAAAGGATATTGCTATTTTAATATAGTCAGTTTGATTAACCAGTTTGGTTGCAGGAAAGGATTTGCAAAATATATGTTTTAAACAGGATATTAAAGAGGGGAAACCCGTTCCGCCAAGCGGTGTGGTCTCACTTAATATCAGTAAATAGAGATGTAACAGAATTATTCATACCAAGCTTTTTGATTGACTCGAAGTTTTCGTTCCCCTTAAACTCTCGGGTAGTCAAAATTGATTTGAGTAGGCTGAGTGTGACGACCCAGAATTTTTGAGCATTTGAAATTGGAATATTTAATTAATTTTAAATATTCAGAGGTTAATTATAAACTTAAATTTCAAATATCGCTGTTTATTGAGTAATTTAATAATTAAATTAAATTTATTTGAAGTTGGATAAAATAGTAAATCTGGCATTCTAAGCTAATTAAAATATTTTGAAAGCTCGTAAAATTAGTAATGATAATACTAAAGATAATAGAAGCTTCAGAATGTAATTTCAAACTATTTTATTCAGTTTTGAAATTTTATTGGTTAAATTGAATTTAAAAATAGCCTTCCGAGGCACAGTCTCGGAATTCGACGAAACCAGTTCCATTGGGTCCGTAATATTGCATTATTATAGAATTTCAAATTTCGTAGTGATCGGAGTTGTTGTGTGAGCGTACGGTATATAAACGCTTTGAAATAATTATTGAAGACGATTTGGAAATAAAAATATACAATGTATATACATTGATCAGTCAAAGCTATATCAACATCAGCATTTGTTTCCTTCAATTCAAATGTCACGGTAGCAGATATAGTCCAGCACGCAAGCATTTCCCTCCATCAACGTGACATCAGCCGAAAGAACAAATAAAGAATACATAATAATAATCATTTAATCTCGTGGCCTCGTTCTTTCCAGAATCCTTCTTTGAGAAGCTGTTCGAAATTAAAGTGGCTTCTTTCAGAAGCTAGCAAACGAAGAGAAATATCGTGCCTCTCGTACTCTCTACTAATTAAAAATCCTCGACCCTCAGAAAATAAAATAAAAGCAGGATGAACGAAATCAACTCCATTCGGAAAAAAAATGGCAGAACTAAAGTAAATAATAGCCGAGCTTTTCATTATTCGCACCCTCTCTTTTTCTCAGCAATCAAAAATCGAAGCCGCTTCACTAATTCAAATCGAACGAATTCGATTTCGATTTCTAGAAGAAATCGCGTACAGCTTGGGTTGCTCGATGGCTTTACGCGAGGCTGGGTTGCGTAGTTGGAGGGGCGCCGATGTTTAGTGGAACGGGGGGAAGGGGAAGCTGTAGGCATAGTTGAACTCGAAATCGATCAGGCGATGTCGTGAGGTGATGAATGCTCGCGATGACAGCGTGGGCAGAAATGGTATAGGTGCTTACGATGTTGGAGATAGTGGGTCTAGTTCACGAGTGAATTCGTGAATCTCGTTATACTTCGCGAAGTCGACTGGGGGACTCGCGAGAAGTTGTTCGATGGAGGTGGCGTGCGAATCGATTTTGATCTGGAAGGTGGCGCTCGCGAGGCAGTTTTCTAAAGTGCGACTAGGGTTTCGATGGAGGGGCCGGAGCGTGAGTTGTTGGCCAAAGTCGAGAAAGTCGCGTGCACGAACTGGAGTGGTGGCGTGTGTCTTGGCGACTGCAGAGGGATTCACGAGGCAGTTTGTGCCTCCGATTTGAAGTAAGGTAATCATCTTGTTTCCATTTAAGTAAACTTAAAACGTTTTCAAATTGTTCATTTTTATTTGACAGGGAATTGTATATAAGAATTTATATAAAAGTTAGTGTGTAAATCTATTAAATGATAATAAATTGTTCAACTATTCCAAACGTTAATAGAATGATAAAATATTTATTCAAGGTTAAAATTCGAGAGGAAAGCAAGCTGGATTGGAATTGAGATCCTAATAGGTTAAAGGTGAGTTAATCTCACTCAGTTAAATTATAATTTAAATTTAATTGGTTAAATTTAAATATTGATGGATGATTGAATTGATTGATTTGGTTGATTTGATTGATGTGATATATATAGTAGTATATACCAATATATATATATTGGCATATGTATATATTGGAGTTGTTGATATTCCCGCATTTATATAGCGGATGAGACCCTATGCGCCGCATAATAGCGGATGATATTTTATAAAACCCATATACCGCGATATTCTACTTTGAAGTGAAATTGGTATTGTGCTAACATCTGTGGATGCAGGGAACAAGTTGGAGGGATCCAACTGGATTCCTCAAAATATTTAATTTTGTTTAAATATTCTGTGATATGATTGTTGATATCCTGTGATGATTTATATTGGATAATCTGGTTGGATTGAATTTCCCAGTATAATGAGTTATCAAAAGCAATTGAATTGGATTTTTGGAAAGAAATAAAGAATAAAATTTAAGTTAAGTAATTCTAGTGAATTCGAATAAATTAAATATGGAAAAGAAGAATTTTAAATAAACAGAGAATATTGAATTTAAAGAAACCTTATGTGATATTATTTAAAGGAATAAATAATTTACTTTAATTCAATGTTTAAATGTAATTAAAAAGAAAGAAGGAATTTGGGAAATCTGAAACTTGTGTTTCAGTTTAAAGATTTTAAATCATAGTGAGAAATAAAATCTGGAAGTTAATGAATTTGAAAATAAATGGATTAAGTAAGGAAATTTATTTCATTTGTAAATTAAATTGGAGAATCAATTGTTAATTGATTTAAATACTTTGGGATTTGAAACTTTAAAGAGAAATGAGATTTTGGAGAGATAAACTGGGTTTATAAAGTGAAATGGAATATCAGAGGATATTTGAAATATAAATTCAAGGTGGGAATTTATAAAAGAATATGGATTGGTTTAAAAATAAATGTTGATTTATTTTTAAAAGATGGAAGTGAGAAGGGTATTTCTCTGGATAGCCAAGTACGTTTTCAAAGCAATTTTAAATATAAGTTAAAAGTTCTAATTGTGTTTTTAAAAGCATGTTTTAGAAAATTGATTATTTCTAAATGTTAATTTCCTAAGTAAGTATTTTCAAAAATCTATTATTGTAGTAATTATATAAAAGTGATTTGGTATTATGTTTTAAAAGAGGAATTTAGTTTATATTTATAAAGTGGTTTTGTTTTTAAATATCCTTAAAGTATATATTTTGATAAAGTATTAAAGTGATTTTAAATTTCAAAGTTATAAAGTATATTTATAATAAGTGTTTTTAAATTATTTTAAAAACCTAAAAGTATTTCGTACTTGGTGATTCAGTGGAAATAATTATTTGGGAAATGTATTCCGTAAGCGGAAACTGTTTTGAAATTGTTTCCAAAAGGAGTTTGAAAATAGAAATATATCTTGGAAAGATATTTGGGCAAATAAATAATGTGGGAAATTATTTATTGTGTGATGGTTGCTTGTGGATGTTAATTGATAGTTAAATAACCGACTATCAATATTGGCCAAATGCGCTGATCGTTTCGAAGAGACCGGGATCGGGTTTGCTACATTACAGCGTGATAGGGGGTTCTCGCTTTGCGTTAGGTGGCGAACGGGAGACTCTTACCCCTACATGTCCCCGGGGGTAGTATAAGGCCTTTTGGGGTTGGTTTGCTAGGTGCTTACAGTCGAGAGGCTGGCCGTAAAAGCAAACCCGAGGTATCACTGTGAGCCACAGCGGGGCTGGGATGGTTGAAAAGCCTACCGGTCGTGAGCCGTTGCTGAGGGTTGAAAAGCCTAGGACGTCACAGTTGGTATCAGAGCTTAGGCTAGCGATAACCTTGGCTCTGGTCGGAATTTTGAGAGTATTAATAGATATGAGCGCGTATTTGTTAGTGAATATAAAATGGTTTTATATTGTGTTGGTTGATTTATTGAGTGGCATATGAACCTTCGTCGGCACAGTCTGGACAACTGTATCGAAAGGGTTTCTAAACACTTGAATAGAACAGTTCGACACAATATTGTTTTAAATAGGGTGAATGAAATAATTTCGCCCAAATTATTTTGTATATAAAAGAAATAATTATTTGAAATTTATTATGGTTATATATTGGATGCTTGGTTGTCAGAAAATGACAATAATGAGTTAGTCTCATTATTGAGTAGAAATTGAAAACTTATAACCTAAGTTGAAGAATAAATTTATATAACAAATGGAATTTGAAATATAGACTAAATGAAATTTATAAATTGAAATAAACTTTATATGCAAATGCAAATTGTAAATGTGACTTATAACTTGAAATAAAATGTGATAGAATTCCAGAGTAATGCTTGGATATAAAATTGAATGGATTTTGAATTTGAAGTTTTGGGAAAGTTTTAAATTCCTTTGGATTTAAAAATAGTTCAAAGGTTTTGGGAAAATAATGGTGATATTATTTCATGAATATTTTGAAATTGAATTGAAATCTGGTGGGATTTGGGATTTAAAAATGTTTGAAAAGTTTTAAAGTGATAAAAGCATTAAATTCTCTTACGGTCGCTGGAAAATAATTTCGGTGATGACTGCAGCATCATCGATGTCTATTTTCGAGTTTCCAAAGAGAAATTGCTACCAAACTGTTTTAAATTGGAAGTGATTGTGAATTGGGTTGGTTTTGAAATTCAAAAGGAAAATTGTTTGGTAAAAGCAGATTGTTTTGGAAATTGGGATTTGAGGTGATATACCAGATATGTATGAGTTATTTATGGATTCAAAATGGTTTTGAAATAAAACCGGGCAATTGGAGTCTGGGGATTCTATTTAAAATATAAATGTGGAAATTTAAATGAATCAACACTATAAAGTATAGAATGAAGTTGATTGAAATAAGAAGGGAATGAAAGTTTAATTCTGGGATTATAATTATGAGATGAAAATAACTCAATGAGTAATATAAGTTGGTAGATAAAAGAGTTAGAGAACTTGAAGGTGAATGGATTGTAAAACTTGTATAAATTTGTATCCTGGAATTAAAATTTAATTAGATATATGGAGGTGAATAAAATATATTTGAATTTAACTTAAGATAAGTTAAATAAAATTGAGAATCAGAATTGAATTAAATGTAAGTAAGTTGAAGTTGAATTGAATTGGATATAAAGGTAATGTAAAATGCTTATAATTGTGTAAAGAAATTCATATTCTTAAGTTCTTAAGTGTAATAATTTGAAATTTGATTATTAAGATGGAAATGGACTTAAATGAATAGTCCTAGATCTTAAGTAAGTGAGTTAAAACTTATGAATAGAAATGAAATTGTAAGTCATAAATGGGAATTCATTTCTTTGAACCATTAAGAGTTATAATTTGAAATTGTAATTATCAAATGGAAACGATAAGATGAGTAATCTTAATTTTTAAGTAAATCCAAACTTGAATTATAAAATAAATTGAACTTAAGAAAATTAAGTGAAGTGATATTTGGAATTAAAAAGCAAGTATTTAATTTTAACCAGCGGAGGAACCAATTTGATAATAAATTAGTTAATGAAATTGAATTGTGAGTCAATGGAATTGGATTAAAATAGTGATGGTTTGGATTGCGAATGAAATCCAAATAAGTGAAAATAAATTGGAAATGGCCTGGTTATTAATAAAATAATTCCAGATGAATTGAGTATGGAAAATAAAATTCATAATGATTGAGTGAATGAACCACTTATATTAAATAAATAAATGGATGGAATTTGATTAAATAAGAATTAAATGAAAGATGGAAATAAAACTTTAAAAGGTTGGTTAAATGGAAAATAAACTTAAGTTATTGACTTAAGTAAATGTTGAATGAAAACTGAACTCAAACAGAGGAGTGGTTTAAATAAGTTGAGAAATAGTTATTGAATGAATTAACTTGGATTGTTTTCGAATAAAATTCAATTTTTGGAAGTTGGAGATGAATTGAATTTAAGGAAAAAAATTTGGAAATGAAGTAGTAGATTGAAGTAAGTTGGAATTCATATGAAATGGGAGTTCAATTGGAATATATACACTTCGGTGGTGAAGTAGTAAATAAATATAAGAAAATTTATATTGAACTTAAGAATTGAAGAATGAAATTCTTAAGGAAATTGGTATTGGGAATATACTTAGTAATTTTGGGAAAAAAATATATACTAAGTGAATAGTTGAATGAAGACTAAAACTGAAGTTGTGAAATGGGATAGTTGTGAATAAGGGGATAACAATCGAAAGGAATGTGAATAAAGGAGAATTGATATAATTGGTAATCAATTGGAATTTATACGTAAGATGTACGTATATTATTTTATTCGCATAGCTATTTGGTCCAGATGTCGAACACAGAATTTCGAGATAGTTTTATCGATCCGAAACAGGATTTTTCACTCGATTTTCAACGGCGAGCCTGGATATGGATTGTTGATTGATTCTGGATATTCTCTATCATAGTTGGTGGCTATGCAAGGAGAATGACGGTTTCTGATCAAGAAACCAGATCTGAGTCCGCACTAGGAAGTCGGGTGGACGATACTAGTTCGGAAGTGAAATTGTGTGATCGATTGAGCGATCGAATTTGATATTGCGTACGAATGATATAGGTACATCGTACGGACTTAAATGGAATGAATATTGGAAATTTGTAAAGAAAAGTATAAAATGGCTTTGGAATGGTGATTGAATATTATTGCTTAGTAGGATATACAGGTGTATAAAAGCAATGGATAATTGGGATTTTTGATTTAGAAGATAAAATTTAATTGCCCGACAAAAAGGTATGTATTTGAATTTCTGTATGAAATTTGATTGGGTTTTTGATCCAGCCACTTGGCTTTTTGTTTTCTTTTTGAGATTGGGAGGCCGTAGAGCCATTTTGTAGTAGTACCGAGCTAGCCGCGCAAAGGAGACGCTGGCGAAATTTTTCGGAAATTTAGGGAGTTAGAAAAATTTTGAGAAATTTTGATAAGTTAAAATTTGAATTCAAATTTTAATTTGAATGGATAAGTAGGTGGTATGGGTTGAACTTATGAATAAGTTTGGGAAGTTAAAAGATGATTAGTGTATCATTAATAAAAGATTGTTTGGGTATTGTTAAAACTGTTTGAATTTGGAAAATAGTTAACGGGGATTGAATCATTCCTCTTAACTGGTAATTTCGGGGACGAAATTCTTTTAAGGGGGAAGGAATGTGACGACCCAGAATTTTTGAGCATTTGAAATTGGAATATTTAATTAATTTTAAATATTCAGAGGTTAATTATAAACTTAAATTTCAAATATCGCTGTTTATTGAGTAATTTAATAATTAAATTAAATTTATTTGAAGTTGGATAAAATAGTAAATCTGGCATTCTAAGCTAATTAAAATATTTTGAAAGCTCGTAAAATTTGTAATGATAATACTAAAGATAATAGAAGCTTTAGAATGTAATTTCAAACTGTTTTATTCAGTTTTGAAATTTTATTGGTTAAATTGAATTTAAAAATAGCCTTCCGAGGCACAGTCTCGGAATTCGACGAAACCAGTTCCATTGGGTCCGTAATATTGCATTATTACAGAATTTCAAATTTCGTAGTGATCGGAGTTGTTGTGTGAGCGTACGGTATATAAACGCTTTGAAATAATTATTGAAGACGATTTGGAAATAAAAATATACAATGTATATACATTGATCAGTCAAAGCTATATCAACATCAGCATTTGTTTCCTTCAATTCAAATGTCACGGTAGCAGATATAGTCCAGCACGCAAGCATTTCCCTCCATCAACGTGACATCAGCCGAAAGAACAAATAAAGAATACATAATAATAATCGTTTAATCTCGTGGCCTCGTTCTTTCCAGATTCCTTCTTTGAGAAGCTGTTCGAAATTAAAGTGGCTTCTTTCAGAAGCTAGCAAACGAAGAGAAATATCGTGCCTCTCGTCCTCTCTACTAATTAAAAATCCTCGGCCCTCAGAAAATAAAATAAAAGCAGGATGAACGAAATCAACTCCATTCGAAAAAAAAAATGGCAAAACTAAAGTAAATAATAGCCGAGCTTTTCATTATTCGCACCCTCTCTTTTTCTCAGCAATCAAAAATCGAAGCCGCTTCCCTAATTCAAATCGAACGAATTCGATTTCGATTTCTAGAAGAAATCGCGTACAGCTTGGGTTGCTCGATGGCTTTACGCGAGGCTGGGTTGCGTAGTTGGAGGGGCGCCGATGTTTAGTGGAACGGGGGGAAGGGGAAGCTGTAGGCATAGTTGAACTCGAAATCGATCAGGCGATGTCGTGAGGTGATGAATGCTCGCGATGACAGCGTGGGCAGAAATGGTATAGGTGCTTACGATGTTGGAGATAGTGGGTCTAGTTCACGAGTGAATTCGTGAATCTCGTTATACTTCGCGAAGTCGACTGGGGGACTCGCGAGAAGTTGTTCGATGGAGGTGGCGTGCGAATCGATTTTGATCTGGAAGGTGGCGCTCGCGAGGCAGTTTTCTAAAGTGCGACTAGGGTTTCGATGGAGGGGCCGGAGCGTGAGTTGTTGGCCAAAGTCGAGAAAGTCGCGTGCACGAACTGGAGTGGTGGCGTGTGTCTTGGCGACTGCAGAGGGATTCACGAGGCAGTTTGTGCCTCCGATTTGAAGTAAGGTAATCATCTTGTTTCCATTTAAGTAAACTTAAAACGTTTTCAAATTGTTCATTTTTATTTGACAGGGAATTGTATATAAGAATTTATATAAAAGTTAGTGTGTAAATCTATTAAATGATAATAAATTGTTCAACTATTCCAAACGTTAATAGAATGATAAAATATTTATTCAAGGTTAAAATTCGAGAGGAAAGCAAGCTGGATTGGAATTGAGATCCTAATAGGTTAAAGGTGAGTTAATCTCACTCAGTTAAATTATAATTTAAATTTAATTGGTTAAATTTAAATATTGATGGATGATTGAATTGATTGATTTGGTTGATTTGATTGATGTGATATATATAGTAGTATATACCAATATATATATATTGGCATATGTATATATTGGAGTTGTTGATATTCCCGCATTTATATAGCGGATGAGACCCTATGCGCCGCATAATAGCGGATGATATTTTATAAAACCCATATACCGCGATATTCTACTTTGAAGTGAAATTGGTATTGTGCTAACATCTGTGGATGCAGGGAACAGGTTGGAGGGATCCAACTGGATTCCTCAAAATATTTAATTTTGTTTAAATATTCTGTGATATGATTGTTGATATCCTGTGATGATTTATATTGGATAATCTGGTTGGATTGAATTTCCCAGTATAATGAGTTATCAAAAGCAATTGAATTGGATTTTTGGAAAGAAATAAAGAATAAAATTTAAGTTAAGTAATTCTAGTGAATTCGAATAAATTAAATATGGAAAAGAAGAATTTTAAATAAACAGAGAATATTGAATTTAAAGAAACCTTATGTGATATTATTTAAAGGAATAAATAATTTACTTTAATTCAATGTTTAAATGTAATTAAAAAGAAAGAAGGAATTTGGGAAATCTGAAACTTGTGTTTCAGTTTAAAGATTTTAAATCATAGTGAGAAATAAAATCTGGAAGTTAATGAATTTGAAAATAAATGGATTAAGTAAGGAAATTTATTTCATTTGTAAATTAAATTGGAGAATCAATTGTTAATTGATTTAAATACTTTGGGATTTGAAACTTTAAAGAGAAATGAGATTTTGGAGAGATAAACTGGGTTTATAAAGTGAAATGGAATATCAGAGGATATTTGAAATATAAATTCAAGGTGGGAATTTATAAAAGAATATGGATTGGTTTAAAAATAAATGTTGATTTATTTTTAAAAGATGGAAGTGAGAAGGGTATTTCTCTGGATAGCCAAGTACGTTTTCAAAGCAATTTTAAATATAAGTTAAAAGTTCTAATTGTGTTTTTAAAAGCATGTTTTAGAAAATTGATTATTTCTAAATGTTAATTTCCTAAGTAAGTATTTTCAAAAATCTATTATTGTAGTAATTATATAAAAGTGATTTGGTATTATGTTTTAAAAGAGGAATTTAGTTTATATTTATAAAGTGGTTTTGTTTTTAAATATCCTTAAAGTATATATTTTGATAAAGTATTAAAGTGATTTTAAATTTCAAAGTTATAAAGTATATTTATAATAAGTGTTTTTAAATTATTTTAAAAACCTAAAAGTATTTTGTACTTGGTGATTCAGTGGAAATAATTATTTGGGAAATGTATTCCGTAAGCGGAAACTGTTTTGAAATTGTTTCCAAAAGGAGTTTGAAAATAGAAATATATCTTGGAAAGATATTTGGGCAAATAAATAATGTGGGAAATTATTTATTGTGTGATGGTTGCTTGTGGATGTTAATTGATAGTTAAATAACCGACTATCAATATTGGCCAAATGCGCTGATCGTTTCGAAGAGACCGGGATCGAGTTTCCGTATACCAGGATTCTAGGTCTGGAGACTCAAATACCACTTCGATTCGGTTTGTACGTTTCGTGTAACGTGTTCAGAGTTGAAGATGGAGCAGTGAAGTGCAAGGGATAGTCGCTACTAATCCTGAGGATATTTCCAAAATGGATGTAGTAGGAATAGTGCCTTCGGTTCCGTTCGAACCCGGGACGGACTTGTATGGACGAATGCTTGCGAAACATCGTCAGGTGGACGATGGGCATTCTAAGGGATATGTGCTATAAAGGTATCGTTTAGCCTCGAACCTCATCAACCGGGAATGACTGAAAATCAGGGGTTATGCAGCAAGGCTTCGTGGGTAGCCCCCACTTGAGAGTAAAGTCATCCCTGTCTAGATGTCCCTTTTATTTCGGCTTAGTGGTGCGGTTGCTGATCACAACCGTGGGGTGATTTTATTTGGAATTATCCAGTAAGGGATGATTCCGGCTTTGTGTTGCAGGGGAGCGAGCGTACTCCTCGGTACTTTGATCTAGGCCACGTACTGTGACAGGTGGTACCCCAGTGCCTAGTCATTCGTTGGAAATCCATTCTCCCTACGTGCCTGTACGGTTTTGATTGTGCCCAACTATTGTTGAAATGTGAGATGCAAGCATTTCAGCTAGATTCTATTTTACTTTCTGTAGACACTATTATAATATCAGAGGATTTTGATATATAGTGTTTTAGCTATCGTAAGACAAAAACCCGACATGTTTATTTGTGGCGTGGTCTTACGAGATGCTTTTGTTTTCAAAGGATTTTGAAACTTTAAAAATCAATTTGAGTGTGATTTTCTCACGCTGGTATTCCAGACTGACTCGGGTATTATTTTATATGATGCTCGGGTCAGACCGAGTATTATAGGTTACAGGATATGATGCTGTGGAGCTCAGGAGATGAGCTGGATGGCGAGACGTATCTCCCGTACTTGTTTATATATATATATATTCCGCTGTGTTGATTGTTGTACTCTGTTGTATTGAGGACATGATATGGTTATTGTCCAGTTGTATGTTATGTGTTCTCTGGTGTATACTCTGATGCTATATTATATAAAACTGATATAGTTTTGATTTGTGTAAAGATCTGTTAATATATATTATATTTTATTCCGCTGCGATGGTTAGATTCTGATGTTGTCTTCTATTTTTCTTCTTCTACCTCTTCTTCTTAACTAAAATGGTTCGATTTTCCGGGTCTGGAAAGTCGGGTCGTTACACTGAGGGTTGAGGTTTTCAGGTTTTTTCTTTTTGGCGAATAAAGCATCCGAAGAAGAGCAGGTGGCTGATGGATAGCTAATTAGGATTTGCCATTGCATTCTATTTTGATTCCGCTGTGTATATAAGTCAGATATGACTATATTGCTTTGGTCAACCAAGGGGACATCGTCATATGTCGCTCTTGGTGTATTTTTGTAACGATATATTTAATCATTGCCCGGGAAACGTTGAGGGATTATGTAACATGAATATGAATTATTGTTTTGAAATGTAATCAGCAAAGTGTCATTTTGAAATCTAATATTTTGTTCATATTTAATGTGCTTCTGACATTATGGATACCATTATCATTACCGTATCTTATCACCAGAAGTTAATACTATGGATGACTACAGCATCTGTAGTGCTTAGCTTTTGGCTTCCAAATACGGGATGTTACATGACCGGTTGGCAATTCCAAAAAGCAATCTAAACCTCATCCTAAGGCCCATGTTATAAATTTATTTGTTAGTAGTGTGTGTGTGTATGGATATCAGGGGTAGAGAATCTAGTTCCCTATGAGGCAACACTAGGACGTTGCGGGACTGGGTAAATGTTACTTATTCGATAGGCGTTGATATTCAATTGGGGGCGATTTAATCATAAATGGCACTCACATGAGGTTCTACGATGGATGCATAGCATTGACTGATGCATGATGAAGTGTATAGCCTAGCACAATGGGAGTTCTTTGGTATTCATGGATGAAGCAACATGGTGATGTACTATTGTTGGATCCCTACGCGTGCAATAAGAGGCATATGCTACTTTTAAGAGGTGGACACGGATGAAGACGATGAGACACTTCGACGAGTCGGCATTGCAGGCTCCCCCTTAATGCGTAGCTAGGGTACATGGTCATAGTTGTGTGAAATTTAGTCATATGTGGAAATTGTAGGGAAACCTATGTGAAATAGTTACGCATAGTCATAATGTGAGAGATGTGGTCCCATAGAGGAAATTGTAGGATAATCCTATCTTGGAGAAGCTCTAGTATCTATTAGACAATCATTAGTTGTTTAAGGTTCGATTAGTTGTTTGATCCTCATATTAGCCTGGACAAGCCGTTAGTATAGGTGTGTATCAGGTTAAAACCGCTTATGTGAAGAAAAATAGTAATTCACGAACGCTTGTAGAACAACCTAGGTCATATAGAGTATTATTAAAGTCAACTCCATATGATCACCATATATTAATGATGTACTCATTCACCAGACTTTTGCCTGAACCATCCCCTTTTCCTTTCTGTTTCCTCACCACAGGAGGACAGGGCAGTAGGTGATAGGCCCATGATTAGTGCGTGGAGAGGTGAGCTCATCATTGGAGTTGCTTATTACTTTATATTACTCTTCATGTAATTATATATCTTATTTACTACTTAGTATTTATCAGACTATGTATTATATTTCTATGTACTCTGGATTTGACTATGTACTATTTTATGAGACTGTGTTTTGAGATATTTTCTCGATGGTTATTTACTATATTTATATTTTGTTGCCTTCCGCTATGAGATTTGAAAGTGTAGAATGTCTTAGATCATATCTGTATATCTTTAGTATGTGCAATGTGTTAAAAACTCCTACAGCTTGTATTTCTCGACATCGACGCTAGTCCGAAAATCACCATAGGCTTTGGATTGGTATGTCGGGAGGTGCGTGTTGTCGTACTAACTATTGGCCTAGCATATTGAGTGGAGTAAGTCCAAATGGTGCATATTTAATTAATTGGTTGATTAAATAATAAGAATTAAATTTAATTAAAAATATTTAATTAATAAGAATTAAAATTACTTAAATATAATTTAATTAATAATATACATTAGAATATTATATAAGGTAATTAAATTATAAACAGTTATAAAATAATTAAACTTATGTAATACGAATGTATAATCTTAAGTGGAACTATAAGAAACCCAACTTAGATTTATGAAACAAGTACATGTGTATTATACAAATATCATGATTTCAGATGTGCCTGACACTTAAATGACAAGGGTATTTCATAAGAAATACATTGTTCACTAAATCGATATCACTCATTGTATATATGTGTGTGTGGATATATATATATATATTTATATTTATATATTAAAGATTATGAATCCTTAATACTTACATATATATATATATATTAATTATATATGTATGTTGTTGTCTACCATTTATATATTAATAGATTACCGGCATACGTTTTAGTTATTGGTGTTTCTCAAGTTAGAGATGTTGAATGAGGTAATATACATGCACGTATTTGTTGATATTCCTCAAGGTACTTACATTATACTTAGGTCGTAGTGAAACGGCGAGTATGAGTAAATGATCTCTTTTAATTAGTTGATATTCCTTAATGTCAAGATGAGATAAGGACAAAGACCAAGGGTTAGTTGTTGTATATGATACAACCAATAAACAATTATCCATCGATTGTAGGCTTATGATTATTGATATTACTTAAGCTCAGAATCCCAAGGCAAGTGAGCCCTAACGCCCATTATGAAAAGTGAAAATTTCCATGTTTTTCTTAGGGTATTGAGAACCACAAAAATCCAATGAGTGCCTTATTAGAAAAATGAAATACATTTTATCTTAATAATATTGTAAGAATATACGATATATAAAGTTAAAATAATCTATTTAGATAAATTTATGCAACCATTATAATTGATAAAATGTTTATGGGTTAAAAATATACAAACGGACTGAATTAAGATTGAAATGGAAATATAAAATATATTTATCAATAGATCTTTTGGCATGTTATACTTTAAGATCCATGCAAGAGCCAACTTATACAACCACCAAAACATTCATGCCTCGATCACTTAAGTGTTTATTTATACGAGCCTGTATAATGTCTTCTATGAGTTTTGAATTCCTAATTAATACAAGAATATAGATATTTGATCCTTGTTTGGTCATATATGGATACTATATAGTAAGTAGTCTTCATTCGTAATGTACCAAACTTTGATGAAATTAGATCATTTGAAATAAGCATGTAAACCATGATGCGAGATCGCTTTAGTATGATTGATTGTAGTAAGTATCTTATTGTGTTTGATGTAGCACTAAACCAATAGCTACAAGATGTACCTAGGGATTCGATCACTGAAATTTTAGCTTGATTGGTTTGCATTAAGTGCAACTTATATGACATCCTTAAACATTAAGGATGACCAAATACATTTTTGTAAAGAGTTTTTACAATCTTATAGTAAGGGTTTTCTTTTGAATGGTTCGACCATTATAAAAGGAAAGTGAATGTACGAGAGTGAATGCAAGGCACAGTTGGGATGAAGAGAGCAATGGTCACCTCTGCTTCATAAAGAGTTATTGGAATGAGAATTGTATAAATTACTAAAAGATACATAATATGGAATGAGAAATATAATTTTTATTCCAAATGCATTTTCATGTAGAAAATTGTTTTCTATAAAAGTTATTTCTTCGAGTTTAAGATATTTGATATGAAACTCTCGACTATAAACTAGTTACAATGTATGAAATAAAATTCTATAATAAATGGTTGAATGGAGCTTTGTATTCCATATGTTATTATAGTAATGGTTGAAATAGTGGGAGCATATCATATAGCACTTTTTCATTGACGCATCAAGTTACAAAAATTTGTTTTGTAAACATACCAAACATTATTTATGAAATAATAATTATTTCCAATATTGACTAAACATATTTCTAGTTTTATTTTGATATGAATACCATTGATATTTTTTACAAAATAAATCTATGATAATGGTGTTACAAAATGGTGCATTGGAAAATACAAAAGTATTAGAATTTTTACGATTATTTTAGAATTATGGACTAAGCATTATTTTTGAGAAATTCAATAATCATATGATTATTAATCATATGGTATTGATGAATTGTATCTTTGAAGATTAAGGGCGAAGCACCTATTCACTAGGAGCAACAAAAGAGTTAACAAACTCTTTGGATTGTATCATATAGTTATATCGAGTTCAAAGTCTAATGATTCTAAAATGGATCTAGTTACTTTGTTAAATTCAAAAATAAATTACCAGAGAAATGAACATGTATATTTGATACACAAGTAGTGTACCTATGATAAGTTAGTAAGTAAAAAATGAATGTTGAAAAACATAACATGCAAAGAAAATAGATATTTGATTTGATCGAATATGTGAGTGTATCAGAAAGGATTCCAAAAGTACCTAAAAAAGGATAAGATTAAGTCTCAAAAGTCACTCCTACCTATGATACAAAATGAGGTATTGATAATGAGTAATCAGACTTGTTAGACGAAGAGTGATTGATTATTAGTGAAGTTGAGTTAACTTCTTTCTATTAGGATGCGTACTTCAAAGTAAGTACATAGGATAAAATTAATTTCGTCCAAAGCATAGTTTACGAAATCATACAAGATAAAAATTTGTAAGAAACCACTATATATCCTTGGCCAAGGAGTTGATAGATTGTGTGAGTTGAAAGGCTGCACGTAATATTCGTTCATGGGAAATCTTATCCCAAACCAGTTTGGGGAAAACTAATATTGGTTGCCCAATTTATGTTATGAACATAAGTTTCATTAATTAAAAACTAAATAATATTTATACATATATGTCAAGGTGGTTAATAAAATGCTTCTGAATGCCTGTTTCATTGTACCAAGAAACAAATGTTGTTCCAAGAATCGCCAAGTTCATGATGTAGGAATTTCTTCTCGAAATTATTTGTAGTAAAATGGATTTGGATATGATCCAAAGATGACACTAATTACGTAAGATAAAATGAAACTAACTAAACCAAAAATAAACATGACACATTAGAATGTCTAATAGGAATTCTCGCTCATTAAAGAAAAACTATGAGTTTCTTATCGATGTCAAGAAAAGAAATTCCTTAGTTGCCAATAAACATGAATAGTATTGACTCCGCCATATGGCACAGTGAAAAATCTAGAATGGATTCCAAGTACATTATCAAAATATGATTTTGATAGCTATACCCGAAAAGATATGATCTCAACTGTTGTTTCAAGAATCGCCAAATTTATGATGAAGGAATTTCTTTTAGAATATTATTCGTTGTAAAATGGATTTTGATACAATCCAAAGATGAAACTTATTACGTAAGATAAAATGAAGTTAACCAAACCAGAAATAGAGGTGACACATAAGAATGTCTAATAAGAGTTCTCACTCATGAAAGAAAAAGTATGAGTTTCTTATCGATGTCAATAAAAGAATTTCCTCAATTGCAATAATCTATGAATAGTATTGACTTTGCCATATAGCATGATGAATAATCTGGAATGGATTCCAAGTACATTATCAAAATATGATTTTGATAGCTATACCCAAAAGGATATGATCCATTACCTGCAGAATTGTCTTCAAGAACAAGACCAATGTAGTTAGAATATAGTAAGCTATGTAGATAGAATAACATTATAAATTTCAACCATTGACGTTAATGTAACAGATTCGACATTCAACGTGATTAAGTTAATTCAGAGTTACTTGCTAAATTATCACTCGATATTATTTAAAGTATAGGTAAATATATGTTGAAATATAATTCTAAATAATGATTTAGAATGTGCTTTTTGCACAGAACAACCAAAATGTCTTGAATTTACTTAGAGCGAAACTGACATTGTAGGTTTCGAATAGGACCCAAGAACTGATACGAAAGTATCGTTCAACAAGCATCGGAGTTGAGAAAATATTTTCCAAAAAATCAAACAGTTTGAATTTCAGTCAAAATGTGGAGGAAGCATGTGTTTATAAGAAAAAACTATAATAGTGCTAGAATATTTCTTAATTTATAAGTAAACAACAAACTTACGATTGTTAATGGTATACCTGTGTTATAATAATTTTAGTTCAGTTGTTTAATATCAGAATTGGATTTCAAAATGACATCTTTTGTAAATAGTATAAAAGGATGTTGGGGTTATCCTGTACAATAAACATGGACACCATATTAAAACGTTTAAAGCGAAGCATATGAGATAGATTCCTTGTATATTAGCAATAAGAACTATCATAGATGTTATGATGTCTACCATATCGCTAATCGCTTTTGTAATTGGTACACTGAGCGAGTATCAAATCCGAATTAAGGTCCCTAGTAGGTAAGGGTACTCTCGAGTATTTGCGATATACTAGAGAAGTTTATAGAAACAATGAACTTCTTAATGAATGAATATTTAGACTCGAACTTCATAAGTGATACCGAGCATAGTTTGTCAATCCAAAATTGGTATTTAACCTTAGTTAAGGAGATTTAAGTTGGAAATATTTCAAACATGATTTGTTGCTAATTCAGCCAATAGGCTATGTACAATGCCTTAAATAGCATGTTGCAATAAAAGTAATGTATGCATATATAAATGCATAAATTTATAGCTGGTCTGGGAGTGATTTCATATGTTGAGAATCCCATTATACTGTTATATGATAATAATACCGTGACATGGATCACGAAAGAATGTATAACTCACTAGAAGTTGAGAAACATACTCTGAACCTTTATAATAGAGGCAGTTTATCAACGTCAGAGAAATTTAATTGACAGAGTAGGTAATTAAAACAACATTGCATATCCGTTCACATAGGGACTAGCTCAATCATTATGAGAAAATGGATTAAAGAAATAGAAATAAGATTCCATAACTGACCCCAAGTGCAAGTGGGAGATTGATAGAGTTAGGAGTATGCCTTATGGGCAATTATGTGATTTGTTACATATGTCTAACTCTATGACCGATCTTGTTTAAGGTATTTGATTTCTATTATATAGTTTGTTATATACTGATATAATTAATTAAGTAATTAATTTAAGGTATATAAATAAGAAAATCCTTAAATGAAATGTTATGCGATTACTGTTGCAAATAGTTACAGTCGTGAGTAATTAATCACAACATAAAATAACATTTTATTTTAAATATTCGCAGTCAGAATATTTTGAGAAAGGATATCGGTACATCTTTTAAAACCAAAGTAAATAACACTCTTCATATTTTGGGCAGTGTATTACTCATGACTGTAGGAGGCGCCAAGGGGTTGCATACTAATAGTTATTGGATATCTAATGAATGACACGTCTGGGGGTTTCCTATTGGTTAATAACAACTATGCCGAACAGTAAATCTTAAAGTGACGATATTACACACTTCTCCCGAATTAAAAATATTGTCAAACTTTAGTATGGAAAATCTTCTTTATTATAGTTAAATCCTGGCATGACATCCATTGAACGACTATAGTTGCATTTGAGTTGAAGCATTGGAAGTGAAACACTATTCAATATAGAATTCATCTCCTCGGTTGTATAAGGTTAGTATCACGGTTAAACTTATTCAATTCAAAGTCAAAATCTTTGGCCATAGTAGTATGGTTAATAATAAATATTATTATTGAACCAAGGACCTTTCTATGGACTAACTATGTTGAATATGGATAATATGGGAATTTTGACCAAAACCAAATTCCATGTGATATGGTGTTGATGAAGGGAATTGGTGTAAATAATCGTCACCAAATGGTACCCTTGAAGAATATAAAATATGATTTTACTGAAAAGATTTGTAAGTGATGAATTCAGCCAAACTGTCATACTACTAGCTAACATAACATTTGAACATTAATATTTTAATCGTATAACATTAATTGCTGATTGAATTCACGCTTCTCAGTCACATAACCATGTCTGTGAATTCTTTGGCGAACTACATAATTTAATTAATTTATAAACTATTGTAGATTAATTAATATTTGAGAAATATTAATTATTATTTAATTTATTTAATATTTGGGAGTTGTTTACAATTATCTTGATGCATATATAAAGCTATATTTGCACGTATCGAGATATCGGTGTAACTTTAAACAAGCTTAAATAAAAGATAATTGCATTAAGGATTTATGAAAACTTTTGCCATAATATGGCAAAAATATGTCCATCCTCATATTAAAGAGAGAGATGTGGGGAGAGAATAAATCAAGGGAATTAATTAGGGAAGTTTTAATCAAAAGAGTAGAGTTTCATTCTTTCAACTAAAATAAATCCACTAATTCATTTCCTGTATTTATTCCTTCATTCACATTCCTTCTCTCCTCCTTCCTTGCCATGGTCAAAATCACATTACTCCATTCCATAATTTTTCCAATTCCAAACCAAATGTAAATCATCAAATAAAATAAAATACAAGTGATTTGGCGTTCTCTTGCAAAGCTGAGTTTGGATCTACTTAGAGATCCGAGGAGAAATCTTAAGTCAAAGTGTCACAGAGAGATGGATATGCAAGGTAAATTTACCTTTTTTCTACACATTTAAACATGTTTTCCCTTGACCTAATTTATGAATGTGATATAGATTTAAAAAAAATTCTTTTCTAGTCGAATTTTGATTTATTACCTCTGCTGTTTATAAATTGAATCAAAAAAAATCAAATTTAATCTCTGTATTGTGAACTTATGTATTTGTCACGACCCATTTTTCCGTACCGATTTAAACCGACTTCAAACCACACTTGTCAGCTAAATAGTACGAGAAGACGGATAGTGAAAGAAAGAAAGAAGGTAGAAATAGAAGAAGATAGAAGAAAAGAGAACAAATCAGAATCTCACAGCGAAACGAATAAACTATAATATAAACAAGTCTTTACATGAAACCAAAACTGTTACTTTAATAACATATACAGACTTTAAGTCAGAGTTACAACCAACAACTCGGACAGTTTATAACAATCTTGTCCTTACAACTTGTTGACAACACAACCAAATACAATTGGATATAAGCATCTACGTGAATACGTCTTCTGATTCCAACTCTTCTCCTAAAGCTTCCAGTCTTCCAGCTAAACTTGGAAATATGTATGCTCGGTCTGACCCGAGCATATAGGAAAAACACCAAGCCTGAGTCAGTCTGGTAAACCAGCGTGAGAAACACACTCAACTTGATTATTAAAGTTGGAAAACCCTTTGAAAAACAAAAGCATCTCGTAAGACCACGCCACAAATAAAAATGTCGGGTTTTTACCTTACGATAGCTAATACATTTTTATATCAAAATCCTCTGATATTATAATAGGGTCTATATACAAATACTTATTTAAAATAGCTGAAATTGTTACATGATTAAATTCCAACATACTAGCCACAAAGTGGGTTCTACAATCAAAACCGTAAAGGCTCATAGGGAAAATGGATTTCCAACTAATGACTAGGCACTGGGGTACCACCTATCACAGTACCTGGTCTAGATTAGCGTACCGAGGACCACGCCCGATCCCCTGCAACACAAGGTCGGAACTACCCCTTACTAGATAATTCCGGGTAAGATCACCCCACGGTTGGGATTAGCAACCGCACCACTAAGCCGAATAAAAAGGGACATCTAGACAGGGATGACCTTACCCTAATGGGCGCGACCCACATATCCTTGCTGCATAACCCTTGATTTTCAGTCATTCCTGGTTGATGAGGCTCGAGGCCAAGCATTGCCTTTATAGAACATATCCCTTAGAATGCCCATCGTCCACCTGACGATGTTCCGAAAGCATTCATCCATACAAGTCTGTTCCGGGTCCGAACGGAACCGAAGGCACTATTCCTACAACATCCATTTTGGAATCACCATCAGGATTAGTAGCGATTAGCCCTTGCACTTCATTGCTCCATCTTCGACTCCAAGCACTTGTCTTCATCACGAAAACTTACTCATTGGATCGAAGTGGTTTTCGGATTACAAATCCGATCCCAGTCTCTTCGAAACAACGTTCGCTATTTCCCAGTATACTCGACCCCGGTTCTTTAGAAAATACACATACGAAAAACAAGATCGGAGTTCACCTTCTAACCGTTTGTGGACGGGTCTCCTTATAATTCGTCCTAGAGAATACACAAGTTTATACGTACGGTATAGCACCTCGAACGATAACCGTTCCATATAATTCTCGAGTCTCCTCTAGACATTTCCAAAGTTAGGTTTTATCCAGATTTGATAGTCGGTTATTTAACTATCAAACAATCAATTCAACCAAGTTATTTCCCGTTACAACCCTTAAGCCTTGTTCACCTTTAAAAATACAAACGGATTTCACTTTACTCAGAAAGCTTATTTCATTTGAAATATATATATATATATCCAAAGCATTTCTTTCTAAATCATACATATAAATTTTCAAATATTATTTCAATAAATAAATAAAATACTCTTTATGAAAGTTATTATAAAATATTATTCAAAGCAACATTTATATTAAATAGATTTATATTAAAGAAAATATATTTAAACATAAATTAAATAAAAATTAATCTATAAAGGATCATTACAAAATAGTTAAATACTTGAAAATAGTTTAAATAATACCTTTATAAGGATTTCCAAAATAATAGTAAATATCTACTTTTGATATTCTCAAAATATTTATCCATTCCTTTAAAACATTTCTAAAAATAATATTTATTTCCCAAACAAAACTAGTTTCAAAATCAAACCAAACCGAATAAGGCTTATCAGGTCTCAACGGTACTTATCAATTCAAAATTCATAGTCAGACAGATATTCAAATCAATCAGGTTCCATAGATCGATTACATTATATTCTCAAATATAATTGACAGGCAAATAACAGATATATGCATGAATAACAGATTAGAGATCATCTTTGCTAGTAAAAACTACATAGATAATATCAGATAGATGGCTTATACTATTCGAAGAAGTTAAATTAACTATTTAGTAGAATGGTGTCCGTTTCCGCTGACCAGATGTCAAAGGGTTTGAATAGTCTTCAAATAACACACCTATTCAGTTTGGTAACATTTTAATGGATAGGTTGTATAAAATTTACAACGGCATTCATTTCCACTTGGTAATTAAATTCAATCTGAACAAGCTTATAAAATTTTACTTATTTAACTTCACAATGGATCATACGACGGCGTAGCATCCGTCGATAAGAACCATTCACTTAATAACACTTTATTGAATGTGAAATTAAATAATTATTATTATTATAGAACCACTTAAGAACTTGAATTTATTCAAAAGTATAAACATTTTATTTTCCCTTAATTATCTTAATTACACTTTACTTTATTCAAATAAACTCAAGGGTTAATGTAACGACCCGTAAATTTCAACTGTTTTAATAACGTAATTAGTTGAAATTTTGTGAAATTTTAAACGATAAAATTTTGAAATAAAAATTTAATATTTGGGATACGTCTAGTTAAACATAGCAACGGGTAAATTTTCGTTCGAAAATATGAAAGTTTATTTCGCACGTAAATTCACTTCAATTTAATCAGTTAAAAAGCAATGAAAATAAAATGTTCCGAAACTTAAATATTTTTACATAGAAAAATTCTAAACCATCTTCTGAGCAAGATGTCAGTTTGTCATTTTTCCAAATTCGGACATCTTTGGCTCCGTCGATCTTATTTTTCAGTGTTTTTCTTGCATTTTCCGCTGGTAAAAAATTCGAATTTTATAATTCAATCGTACCACTGATTTCTATATACCGTTTTGATCGTCTCGTCGTGATGATCTCTACGGTATATTCGATTGTCAAATTCGGAATCCGGTGAGCGGTGCAATCTGCGAAATGCCAAGCGTATCGGTTCCGTATTTGGACTATGCCTTTTCGTTGCTTCTCGAGACAACCAAAAGCCATCAGCTTTTATTTTTGCCTTGAATTCAAGCATATTGACTTCTCTTATTCCCAAATTTAAATTTATTGCATTCATTTTTGGTTGCATTCATTTTGGTTGCCGGTTGCAATTTACAAATACAAAATAGAAACGTGAATGCCTTTTTGTATCTCCTCCTTCCTCTGCACTTTTCTTCCCCTCTTTGAAACGCATCCCCACTACCTTCTTCCTTAGCCTCCTCTCCTTAGATCTGCCATTCCTCCATGCAAGAGTAGCTGCTCACGTCACCTCTCGCGCACTCTTCCGCCTTCCTCCATCCAAGCGCCGGCAGCCACCACCACCATCCTCACCTGACTTCGGTCTTCACCCACCCGTAGTCATAGCAACCCTCTTCGACCACATGCATAGCCGCCCATCTCAGCCTCCAAAACTCATCACCTTCCTTCCACAATCACATCCACCTCCCCTGCAAGCCATACATGCGCTATACGCATACAAACCCGCCTCATACAATAGCTTCCTCATCAGATCCAACATTCTCCATACCTGCACGCAGCAGCCATCACACGGCAAACGCAACCGCGCCTACCTTGCTCCCTCTGCACCTGCCGAACCCCTTGTACCACCCTCACCAGCAAGTTAGCCTTACCTCCGACTTTCCATTCGTGACAGCCTCGCTTGCCTCCTCACGCCTAGCCCTGACACTCCGCCTTTGCTGCGTCCATCTTATCTATATATGTAAGTCTTTATATCAAGTAGTACTATGTTTATGTACAGTAGGTATATATGTTACGTTAGCATATATCTATATATTTAGTTTATATATTTATGGGTAACAAACATTCAGATATTTTATTGGCAAGATTTTATACTAACTATTGATATATATTGGTTATATGTATTAGCTTATAAAATGTAAATGATTACGTAACCTATAAATACCTTTCCAGCATTTTGTTAATGCAAATGTTTTAACTAATGTTTTAGTTGTATGTTCTGTTACATGCGTAGGTATATACTAGTTTATAAAATGTAGTGTCTGTCTCAGGTAGGTATAGTTTATTATTACATTAGTTCATAAAGTTGATAAAGTTATAAAAGTTTGCATAAAGGTTGTATTTTTTTTCCGTCGATTTTTGTTTACATAAGCCGTGTGTTATTATATAAGTTTGTATAAGTTGTTTATATATATGATGTCTAATAATTTTATAAATATATGTTTTAGATTGTTTACAGTCTATACATCAAAGTCTGCTTAAGGTAAGTGTATGCTGTTATATATATGAGTTTATTTAAAGTATGTATATAAGTCATGCTAGTATTTTAAATGCATATAGGATTTGTATGATTGATTTTGGAGTGAATAATATATATAACAGACAGAGGTATTTTGTGTTTGCACTTAGACTGGCTACTGCCGCACTTACATTGCATATATGTATCAATTTGTGAACAAAATTATATATATGATAGTTGTTCAAGTTTAAATTTTATATAGATGTTTTATATATGTATTTATTTCAAACTTTAGTATGTAGACATGTTGTTTATTTTATGTGTTTATATAAAGCAATGATTTTAAACGCATATATCTATTTAATTTAATATGGGTTAGAATTATTTTAAACACGATTTTATATATACAAATAGTTATCAAGATAAGTTCACTTATACCATTTATCTTTATCGATCCAGCCTGATTTGAATTCGTCAATTTCCATCTATCAGCTTGTCCATCAAACGTGTATCCATTATGCCTTGTTTGGATTCGTGCCTGGATTTCGAAGCTCTACCTCATTATCTATCTCTCTAGCCTCGAAAGGTGAGCACTCACTCACGATTAACGTTCTTTTATTTATTAAATTTGATTTCAATTGAAACGACAATTGAAATATGCTGCTGTTAGATATTTACACTGTTATTACCTGTATCAGTTCACCTATGACATCTGACACCAATATCTGTATATATGCAATGATAATCCAGTTTGATTGTTAAATGACTGATTGTTTGATATTTACAATTGGACGTTAGAATTGTAATGTATAAAGTGATAAATATTATGCAAGTAAATTTGACGTAGGATAATTAAAAATTTGAATTGACATATATGTTGAATTTGATTAGTTGAATATGACCCCTTTTATTTGTTAAATTAATTGACATGTAAAATAGTGATAATTACACTTTGAACCATTGTACGTATATTGGATTAATTGTTGTGGTGTTAAAATTTGAAATTGAATGACAAGTGAAAACCGTAATGTAATAATCTTTAATCTACATGAAATGATAGTGTAGATTCTAGAAATAATTATATTAATTCGTACAAATAACAATGCGAATTAATACAGTTATTTCAAGATTATTTAAATTGAATATTGGATTGATATTGATTGATGTTATTGCTTGTTTATTTACTTTGACACCATCCCAGTTATCACAATGCAAGTTCCCTTTGTATGTTTTGATTTTGAATTGAATTGGAATCGGGTTGAAATGATAAATACCCAAATTGAACTTTGACCTTGGATATAGAGAATTAAATAAAACCGATTGTTCAATAATTTGATTTAAAAATAAAATGAAGATTTTATTTGAATAAATAATATGGGTTTGAAATGAAGTTGAAATTTGAATCTTTAATGAAAGGAAATTTTAAATATTTAATAAATCTGAAACAAAATATTAACGATGTAATTGATGAAAGAATGTTGTTTAATTTGAGAAATGATTAATTTAAGTTTGAAATGATTTAATAATTAAGTTTGAAAATAAAATTAAGAACCCCCATCCTATCATGTCTGATCATTCCCCCTTAATTTTGTCCTTTGGTTCTCATTTTAGAAGAGAAAGAAGAAGTTTTAAATTTTTTAATGTGTGGGCTGAGCATGATCATTTCCATGTTTTAGTTGCCTAGGTAAATTCTAATTTTTCTTGTTTTGGTAACCCAATGTTTAAGTTTTACAGGAAGCTAGATAGAATCAAGCAAGAGATCAAAATTTGGGCTGCCTCTACCTTTGGTTCTGGTAGCTTGTTATCTACCAAATTGAAGGAGCAATTAAAGCTTTGCCAGGATAGTATGATGGAGTCTCCTCATGACATAGTTGCTGCTGAAGAAGAAGGTAGACTTTTCAAGCAAGTTACTGATGCTCTACAACTGGAAGCTGGTATGAAATTCCAACAATTGCGAACCAAATGGATTGAGAATGGTGACAGAAACACTAAGTACTTTCATGACTCTTTAAAAGTTAAGCATGCTCGTGAGAATATTTTCTGTATCTCTGACGAGCATGGCACATTACATTCAACCCCAGATTCTGTTGACAAAGCCTTTGTTGATCATTTCTCTATACTTCTTGGTAATGATGAGGAGTTCAGTCCAGATTTAGACCGTATTTCTTCTCTTCCATTGCCTTGTTTATCTCAGATTGATGCTAATTCTCTGGTTAGGCCTGTCTCTGATGAGGAAATAAAATCCACCCTCTTTGCTATGAACCAGAATTCTGCAGGTGGACCTGATGGTCTTAATGTAACTTTTTTCAAATCAGCATGGGGTCTGCTTGGTGCTGAGTTTTGCCAAGCTATTCATAATTTTTTTAACAAATGCAAAATGCTAAGGGTTGTCAATTGCACTAATATTGCCTTAATTCCTAAAACCTCGCCACCATCAACTGTTTCCTCTTTCAGGCCTATATCTTGTTGTAATGTGGTCTATAAGTGTATTTCCAAAATTCTTTCATCTAGGATTGCATCTGTTATTCCTTCTATCGTTTCTAACAATCAAGTTGCGTTCATTAAATCCAGGAATATAATTGACAATGTAATGCTAGCCCAGGAGTTATTATTTGGCTACAGCAGAGGTAATGTTACTCCTGCAGCTGCCCTAAAGTTAGATATTTCCAAGGCTTATGACTCTATTTATTGGGCATCTATTGTAAGAATCATGGCAATGATGGGATTTCCAAAAGTTTTTGTTTCATGGGTCTACATTTGCATTTCTACTCCTTCATTCTCTGTCATAATTAATGGTAGGCCTGTTGGTTTTTTTGGGAGCAAAAAAGGAATTCGTCAGGGTGATCCAATTTCTTCCTACCTATTTCTTATGGTTATGGAAGTGCTTACTGTGATTATCAATTATAATTATTCCCATAATATCATTAAGTATCACCCTAAGTGCAGCAATCTCCAAATCTCCTCTATCATGTTTGCTGATGATGTAATGCTGTTTACTAAGCCTGAGTTTTCTTCAATTTCTGGGTTGATGAAGGCATTGCATACATTCTTCCTTATGACTGGACTGACTATTAATCAAACGAAATCTTCCATGCTTGTTGCTGGAGTGTCTGAAGATCATGCTGCTGCCTTGTATCATTTCTTTGGCTTTTTTAGTATGGCTTCTAATATGAGTTATCTTGGGTTACCTTTAGCCACCAAAAAAATTACCATTGCTGATTGTGCAATCCTTTTTAATAAAATTACTACAGTTATGAGCCACTGGTGCAACAGTCATATTTCTCAAAGTGGTAGGCTTGTCCTAATCAAAGCAGTGGCTACCATTGTTTATTGGGCTCGTTCCTTTATCCTTCCTACTAAGCTTTATGGTAAGGTCTGCCATGAATAGGTTCTTTTGGACTGGTAGTGTTCACAACTCTAAGACAATTCCTTGCTCTTTTTCCTTGTTTGAGACAGCCAAGAAGGATGGTGGTCTTGGAATTATCAATGTTATAAAATGGAATAGAGCTGCTTTTACTAAACACTTTGACGATCTTATTACTAAGAAGAACAGTTTATGGGTCAATTGGATGTGGGAGTACAAAATTAAGAGTAGGCATTTCTGGTCTATGGATATTCCCCAGAACAGTAGTTCGAATTGGAAGAATTTGCTGAAGCTTAGGGATGTTTACTTACCTATGATTCAATATCATCCTCAAACTAATTCTACTGTTAGCTTTTGGCATGACCCTTGGGCCAGGAAGGGTCTGATTCTATCAAAAGGGTGTGTTTATCCTCTTATACAGCAAACTGGTATTCATACTAATGTTAAAGCTATTGATTTTCTGGTTGAGGGGAAGATGGTCCTGCCGTACAGTAGCAATCAGTTGATTTAGACAGATGTGGGGAGAAGTGATGAGTATGTACAAGTGTCCAGAGCATCAAATTCCTGTTACCTGGGAACAGAAAATACACACCGTAGCCAATGTTTACACTTTCTTATCAGTCTCTATTCCTCTTCCTGCTGCTAGCTGGCTCACTGCAGTTTGGTCTAAGGACTCTGTGCCTAGGGAAAATTTAATGATGTGGAAGGTTCTAAGTCAAGCTCTGATGACCAGGGATGTTTTGAACAGGTTTGGAATGTCAGTGTGCACTTCTTGTGTGTTCTGTGATGAATGTGAAGAATCAGTGAATCACCTCTTCTTTGATTGCACTGCCTTGCAAATTCTGGTGTGTAGAATCAGGTGCATTACTGGGTACGACCTTTTTTCTACCAACTTATGCTCTGCTTTGGGAATTATCTATAATGATGCAACTAAGAGCACTGAGGAGGTTTGTGTGATGATGGTTTGTTTGAAAATCTATTTGGATGTCATATGGAAAGAAAGAAATGTGAGAATATTTGATAATATGATCAAATCTACTGAGGCTCTTTGGTTTGAAGTGAAGAATAGAGTTTACATCCATTTGGCTAGGAGCAATAGGCAGTATCCTATTCAAGCATGGGCTGTCTAGTTGATCACCCTTTTTCCTCTTCTGTTTTTTCCTTCTGCTTTTTATTTTTTTTATTTTTTCCTTTCCTTCCTGTTTTTGCTTGATTCAAAGCTTGTTTGAATCAACTTCTGGTTGCAATAATACTGGTAGGGGCCCAGTCAACCCCGCTGGCTTTGCCAAAAAAAAAATTAAGTTTGAAATTATTTAATAATTAAATAAGATTGGATTTTTAATGATTAAATTGAATTGAACTCTTTAATATGTGAAATTGAACTTTTGAATAAGTGAATTTTACTTCGTAAATAATTGAAATTGAGTTTCTTTATTAATTAAGTTTTTGGAAATTTATTTAAGTAAGTAAATAAGTGAAATTGAATTTCTTTGATAAGAAATAAAATGTGATTTATTGAAATTAATGTAAGACTTGAAATTTAAAGAATTTGGTTTGATGAATTTAATTTAATCAAATTTGTAAGTTTTGATATAATGAAGTTGAATTTTTATAATGGATTTAATGAATTGAAATTTACTAGAAATTATTTTGAATGGCAAATTTACTTAATGAATATTGAATGAAATTGATAAATGAATTTAAATTGATTTAAATGTTAAATTAAATTAATTTAAATGATTTCGGAATGAATCTTATATACGAACTTGAATCAATATTTGAATTGTTTTAAAGGAAATTGAAATTGAATTATATGATCTTGAAATGATAAATTGAATGTTTTGAAACGTAAATTATTGGAAATTGGTTTTGAAAGACAAATGAAATGTTGATTTACGAATTCTAATTGAATTGAAATTGATTTGGTTTTTGAAATATATAAACGACCAATCGGTGTAATAATTACGAAAGTTGTTAAAGAGACCGGGATCGGTAATGGATATATTCTCTATCTGAACCGAAACCACTTTAATAACTATACGCGGAGTGATGATCCAGAATGAAGTGGTTGGAATGATGTACGTTGATGACTGAAGAAAGAGAACGATAATGGATAGCCTTGACACTTGTGTCAAATTGGAAATGACTAAAACAGGAGCCGTGCCGGGCCAATGGAGGATTAGCTACCTCAAGTGGACACACTTCTTCGAACTACTCATTATTTGTTGTCGATTGGTGCACCCTTGATTTTGGGAGTGTTGTTTCACGGTGTTGCGGGCGCTGCGGCGTTGCGTTCTCACCAGTCCGGATCAGGCGAACGGTAGTGTCACTACCTTGGGTATTGCCTCATGTGCCTTGTCATACTTGTATTCCATTTATTCGCGACCACTACGAATTTGTTTTGTACCTTTAGTATATGGATTGCCCTCTGGTGACTTCCGGTTTTGGGGAAACTACGGTCTTGTATATGCTTTTGGGAATAAAAATGTGTTAAGGGTGGAATGGGCCATGACTTAACGCTATTTTGATATCTTATTATTACTGATAGACATTATTTACTTATCGTACATTACTACATAGTAGATAGTTTGACGGATCCTTAAAGGATGGTTATTCCAAACATCCTTTGAGTTACTTGTATTTCAATTGCTATTTCACTTGAGTTGGATTTATTAATATAAGAATGTTAATCCTGACTCGAGTGTCTTGTGTTTTTGCTTTACGCTCGGGTCAGACTGAGTGTACCAGTATTCGAGACTCACCTTTGGAGTTGGAGCTTTGCTTGAAGATCCAGCCATCTATTCTGCTTTCAGTATTCGATGATTCCAGTGATGTATCCTGATTTGTATCTGATGTATCGTGTTACTCTTTCGTTGTATCTAGTTTGACTCTGATGTATCGTATTACTCTTCTGTTGTAAACTCTGATGTATTTTATATATTCATATAGTAGCTTCATGAACTACTATCTCTTTTATTTCCGCTGCAATTATTACTCTGTGTCTGTGATCTATGATTATCTATTTACTGTATATGTTCAGTTTTGCCAAATTTAAATTAACAACGCGGTATTTTGAGAAATTCAACTCCGGCATGAGTGTCTACCTATACACTTATAATGGATGCGAATGGTCCAAAATATCGGGTCGTTACAGTTGGTATCAGAGCTTTGGTAGCTCTAGGCAAAACTTAACATATAGGGTAAATGTATTTACAGAATCACTTTCATTCGGGTTTCAATCTCTTCTTTTGACTCGATTCCTTTGAATTTTGGAACGTTCCCTACGGTTCCAAATTTCATTCGTGTCCCTCACTATTCGTCTTCTTTCAATTCTGGAGTATCCCATAACTCCACTTCGAATGATCTTTATAATGAGTCGGCAGTCTTGCCAATCTCAAATTGACATATAAAGGGGTGAAACTCCTTTACAATAGGCATTGATTCACCGGAGATTTATGTATCCTCAGTTTACGGTGCTATCTATCTCCTGCTATACCTGAATTCTATTTCTTGAGATTGAATGTAGATTTGCCTCGAAATTCTGCATCGATCTAATTCTTGAAGTCACGGTCGACCCGGATAAGGTTGCCCGCGATTTATATAAACTCATCCATCTTCTTATTTGTTATTTAAATCATCTTATCTTCCGTTTCAAACTTATCTTCGAATCAAAAAAAATTTCTTCGATTTGATTTCTATCAAATTTGAAACCCTATCCTTATTTTGAAAATTCATTCCTGTATCGTCGAGCAAAGAAATATATTTGTAAATTAATATTAAAATGTTTTATATATTGTGTTGTTTGAGTTGTTGATGTTGATTTGGGTTTCCGATCGATACGTCTGATCAACGCAATCGATAGGATTTCCAAAACACTTGAATAGAGCAAACTGACACAATATTATTTTCAAATTTGGTAAATGAAATAAATTTGTTTGATTATATTGTGAAAATATAAGTAAAAAAAAATTTCTGGAATTTAATAGGTTAATTAAATTGTTTGTTGAAACGATAATATTTGATTATCATTTATTGTTCTAAATAAATTTATAAATACGGTTTATAAATTGATTTGGAATTTGAAATGAATTTTATTCAGAAATTTGAGAATTTAGTTTCCGGTGATTTCGAACTTTGGTTTTTAAAATTTTTTTAAGTATATATTATTGAAAGTATTTTCGAATAGAAATCGTTTTCAAAGAATTTTAAAATGTGAAATCAGTGCTCTTCTCTTTGTCGCTGGAAAATAATTTCGGTGATGGCGGCCGCATCATCGACATTCATTTTCGAGTTTCGAAGTGGAGAAACCATTCTATAGCTTTGATACGGTTTTGTTTTGAGAAAAAAAAATAATATTTTGATTTGAATTTCTTCAGTGTATTTTGATTCACATATATATAGGTATCTTATTTTAAAATTTAAATTTGATTTGATAAATATATATAACTCTAAATTGTTTAAGTTAATCGGAAATCTAATTCTTAAATTTTGTTAAAGGATGATTTTAAATAAAACCAAAATTTGGAATAAATACTTAATCTTGAATAATTGAATTGGGAAAATTTTATTTGTATATTGTTCAACTGCATTCTAATACAACTTACCTAAATCATTCAAGAGTTGAATATATATGTAATTGAATAATATATATAATATAAATTGAATTTATAAATAAAATGTGAGTAGTTATAACAAATGTTATACACTTAAATTTTAATTATAAAATGTTAATAGAGATAAATAGAATAATAAGATAATTGAAAAATAAATTTTGTTTTGAAGGTTAATTAATAAATTGAATTAGATCAACTTATGAAAATACCGTGAATTTACAAATCAATTAATGAATATAAATTAATTTAAATTTGAATTTATATGGTTTAAATTAATTTATATGGTTTAAATATATGTAATAAGATATATATAGTGAAATAAACTTAATAAGAATTTGGAATAAAGAAGAATTTAAAATGGTTGAAGAAATGGGATAATAAGATAATGAATTTAGAAATAGTTGAGATTGATTTTAGTAAAATCAAATGGATTAAATAAATTATTGAATATCAATTAATTTAAATTTGAATTTATATGGTTTAAATTAATTGTTATTTTGTATTTCAAATCTGTTTTCTTTCTGGTTGTTTCTATTCTCCTACCTCGTTCCTTTTCGGGGACGAAAAGTTTTGAGTGGGGGAGAGTGTAACGACCCGTAAATTTCAACTGTTTTAATAACGTAATTAGTTGAAATTTTGTGAAATTTTAAACGATAAAATTTTGAAATAAAAATTTAATATTTGGGATACGTCTAGTTAAACATAGCAACGGGTAAATTTTCGTCCGAAAATATGAAAGTTTATTTCGCACGTAAATTCACTTCAATTTAATAAGTTAAAAAGCAATGAAAATAAAATGTTCTGAAACTTAAATATTTTTACATAGAAAAATTCTAAAACATCTTCTGAGCAAGATGTCAGTTTGTCGTTTTTCCAAATTCGGACATCTTTGGCTCCGTCGATCTTATTTTTCAGTGTTTTTCTTGCATTTTCCGCTGGTAAAGAATTCAAATTTTATAATTCAATTGTACCACTGATTTCTATATACCGTTTTGATCGTCTCGTCGTGCTGATCTCTACGGTATATTCGATTGTCAAATTCGGAATCCGGTGAGCGGTGCAATCTGCGAAATGCCAAGCGTATCGGTTCCGTATTTGGACTATGCCTTTTCGTTGCTTCTCGAGACAACCAAAAGCCATCAGCTTTTATTTTTGCCTTGAAATCAAGCATATTGACTTCTCTTATTCCCGAATTTAAATTTATTGCATTCTTTTTTGGTTGCATTCATTTTGGTTGCCGGTTGCAATTTACAAATACAAAATAGAAACGTGAATGCCTTTTTGTATCTCCTCCTTCCACTTCACTTTTCTTCCCCTCTTTGAAACGCATCCCCACTACCTTCTTCCTTAGCCTCCTCTCCCCAGATCTGCCATTCCTCCACGCAAGAGCAGCTGCTCAAGTCACCTCTCGCGCACTCTTCCGCCTTCCTCCATCCAAGCGCCGGCAGCCACCACCGCCATCCTCACCTGACTTCGGTCTTCACCCACCCGTAGTCATAGCAACCCTCTTCGACCACATGCATAGCCGCCCATCTCAGCCTCCAAAACTCATCACCTTCCTTCCACAATCACATCCACCTCCCCTGCAAGCCATACATGCGCTATACGCATACAAATCCGCCTCATACAATAGCTTCCTCATCAGATCCAACATTCTCCATACCTACACGCAGCAGCCATCACACGGCAAACGCAACCGCGCCCACCTTGCTCCCTCCGCACCTGCCGAACCCCTTGCACCACCCTCACCAGCAAGTTAGCCTTACCTCCGACTTTCCATTCGTGACAGACTCGCTTGCCTCCTCACGCCTAGCCCTGACACTCCGCCTTTGCTGCGTCCATCTTGTCAATATAAGTAAGTCTTTTTATCAAGTAGTACTATGTTTATGTACAGTAGGTATATATGTTACGTTAGCATATATCTATATATTCAGTTTATATTTTTATGGGTAACAAACATTCAGATATTTTATTGGCAAGATTTTATACTAACTATTGATATATATTGGTTATATGTATTAGCTTATAAAATGTAAATGATTACGCAACCTATAAATACCTTTCCAGCATTTTGTTAATGCAAATGTTTTAACTAATGTTTTAGTTGTATGTTCTGTTACATGCGTAGGTATATACTAGTTTATAAAATGTAGTGTCTGTCTCAGGTAGGTATAGTTTATTATTACATTAGTTCATAAAGTTGATAAAGTTATAAAAGTTTGCATAAAGGTTGTATTTTTTTTCCGTCGATTTTTGTTTACATAAGCCGTGTGTTATTATATAAGTTTGTATAAGTTGTTTATATATATAATGTCTAATAATTTTATAAATATATGTTTTAGATTGTTTACAGTCTATACATCAAAGTCTGCTTAAGGTATGTGTATGATGTTATATATATGAGTTTATTTAAAGTATGTATATAAGTCATGCTAGTATTTTAAATGCATATAGGATTTGTATGATTGATTTTGGAGTGAATAATATATATAACAGACAGAGGTATTTTGTGTTTGCACTTAGACTGGCTACTGCCGCACTTACATTGCATATATGTATCAATTTGTGAACAAAATTATATATATGATAGTTGTTCAAGTTTAAATTTTATATAGATGTTTTATATATGTATTTATTTCAAACTTTAGTATGTAGACATGTTGTTTATTTTATGTGTTTATATAAAGCAATGATTTTAAACGCATATATCTATTTAATTTAATATGGGTTAGAATTATTTTAAACACGATTTTATATATACAAATAGTTATCTAGATAAGTTCACTTATACCATTTATCTTTATCGATCCAGCCTGATTTGAATTCGTCAATTTCCATCTATCAGCTTGTCCATCGAACGTGTATCCATTATGCCTTGTTTGGATTTGTGCCTGGATTTCGAAGCTCTACCTCATTATCTATCTCTCTAGCCTCGAAAGGTGAGCACTCACTCACGATTAACGTTCTTTTATTTATTAAATTTGATTTCAATTGAAACGACAATTGAAATTTGCTGCTGTTAGATATTTACACTGTTATTACCTGTATCAGTTCACCTATGACATCTGACACCAATATCTGTATATATGCAATGATAATCCAGTTTGATTGTTAAATGACTGATTGTTTGATATTTACAATTGGACGTTAGAATTGTAATGTATAAAGTGATAAATATTATGCAAGTAAATTTGACGTAGGATAATTAAAAATTTGAATTGACATATATGTTGAATTTGATTAGTTGAATATGACCCCTTTTATTTGTTAAATTAATTGACATGTAAATTAGTGATAATTACACTTTGAACCATTGAACGTATATTGGATTAATTGTTGTGGTGTTAAAATTTGAAATTGAATGACAAGTGAAAACCGTAATGTAATAATCTTTAATCTACATGAAATGATAGTGTAGATTCTAGAAATAATTATATTAATTCGTACAAATAACAATGCGAATTAATACGGTTATTTCGGGATTATTTAAATTGATTATTAGATTGATATTGATTGATGTTATTGCTTGTTTATTTACTTTGACACCATCCCAGTTATCACAATGCAAGTTCCCTTTGTATGTTTTGATTTTGAATTGAATTGGAATCGGGTTGAAATGATAAACACCCAAATTGAACTTTGACCTTGGATATAGAGAATTAAATAAAACCGATTGGTCAATAATTTGATTTAAAAATAAAATGAAGATTTTATTTGAATAAATAATATGGGTTTGAAATGAAGCTGAAATTTGAATCTTTAATGAAAGGAAATTTTTAATATTTAATAAATCTGAAACAAAATATTAACGATGTAATTGATGAAAGAATGTTGTTTAATTTGAGAAATGATTAATTTAAGTTTGAAATGATTTAATAATTAAGTTTGAAATTAAAATTAAGTTTGAAATTATTAAACTTTGAAATTATTTAATAATTAAGTTTTGAATTATTTAATAATTAAATAAGATTGGATTTTTAATGATTAAATTGAATTGAACTCTTTAATATGTGAAATAACTTTTGAATAAGTGAATTTTACTTCGTAAATAATTGAAATTGAGTTTCTTTATTAATTAAGTTTTTGGAAATTTATTTAAGTAAGTAAATAAGTGAAATTGAATTTCTTTAATAAGAAATAAAATGTGATTTATTGAAATTAATGTAAGACTTGAAATTTAAAGAATTTGGTTTGATGAATTTAATTTAATCAAATTTGTAAGTTTTGATATAATGAAGTTGAATTTTTATAATGGATTTAATTAATTTGAAATTTACTAGAAATTATTTTGAATGGAAAATTTACTTAATGAATATTGAATGAAATTGATAAATGAATTTAAATTGATTTAAATGTTAAATTAAATAAATCTAAATAATTTCGGAATGAATCTTATATACGAACTTGAATCAATATTTGAATTGTTTTAAAAGAAATTGAAATTGAATTATAAGATCTTGAAATGGTAAATTGAATGTTTTGAAACGTAAATTATTGGAAATTGGTTTTGAAAGACAAATGAAATGTTGATTTACGAATTCTAATTGAATTGAAATTGATTTGGTTTTTGAAATATATAAACGACCAATCGGTGTAATAATTACGAAAGTTATTAAAGAGACCGGGATCGGTAATGGATATACTCTCTATCTGAACCGAAACCACTTTAATAACTATACGCGGAGTGATGATCCAGAATGAAGTGGTTGGAATGATGTACGTTGATGACTGAAGAAAGAGAACGATAATGGATAGCCTTGACACTTGTGTCAAATTGGAAATGACTAAAACAGGAGCCGTGCCGGGCCAATGGAGGATTAGCTACCTCAAGTGGACACACTTCTTCGAACTACTCATTATTTGTTGTCGATTGGTGCACCCTTGATTTTGGGAGTGTTGTTTCACGGTGTTGCGGGCGCTGCGGCGTTGCGTTCTCACCAGTCCGGATCAGGCGAACGGTAGTGTCACTACCTTGGGTATTGCCTCATGTGCCTTGTCATACTTGTATTCCATTTATTCGCGACCACTACGAATTTGTTTTGTACCTTTAGTATATGGATTTCCCTCTGGTGACTTCCGGTTTTGGGGAAACTACGGTCTTGTATATGCTTTTGGGAATAAAAATGTGTTAAGGGTGGAATGGGCCATGACTTAACGCTATTTTGATATCTTATTATTACTGATAGACATTATCTACTTATCGTAGATTACTACATAGTAGATAGTTTGACGGATCCTTAAAGGATGGTTATTCCAAACATCCTTTGAGTTACTTGTATTTCAATTGCTATTTCACTTGAGTTGGATTTATTAATATAAGAATGTTAATCCTGACTCGAGTGTCTTGTGTTTTTGCTTTACGCTCGGGTCAGACTGAGTGTACCAGTATTCGAGACTCACCTTTGGAGTTGGAGCTTTGCTTGAAGATCCAGCCATCTATTCTGCTTTCAGTATTCGATGATTCCAGTGATGTATCCTGATTTGTATCTGATGTATCGTGTTATTCTTCCGTTGTATCTGGTTTGACTCTGATGTATCGTATTACTCTTCTGTTGTAAACTCTGATGTATTTTATATATTCATATAGTAGCTTCATGAACTACTATCACTTTTATTTCCGCTGCAATTATTACTCTGTGTCTGTGATCTGGGATTATCTATTTACTGTATATGTTCAGTTTTGCCAAATTTAAATTAACAACGCGGTATTTTGAGAAATTCAACTCCTGCATGAGTGTCTACCTATACACTTATAATGGATGCGAATGGTCCAAAATATCGGGTCGTTACAGTTAATAAATAAAATATTAATTTATAAAGCTTGACTAGTTTATAATAAAATAACTTATTCAAATGACCTAAATTAAATAGACTTAAAGTAAAAACAATTTCATATATTTTAAAATTCCTTTGTCTATATAAAACTTTAAATAAACATTAATCATTAAAGAAAATTGGTTTAAAAGTTTTACTTTAAATCATGCTTGTTATAAACTTTGGAAGGTCAATTGGTTATGGATTTTGTTTAAATTTTATAACCAAATTCTTTTATTAACAAATCTTGTTTTTAAAATAACAAAACCCAGTGGGCCGAAACCCAAAACCCATGACTAAAACAACCCTGAACCTATTCAGTCACGCAAGCCTAAACTGGGCCGTAGGCTAACCCAACAACTTCCACTTCTTCTCTTCTTCCTCTTCTTCTACCAGACCAACAGAAATCCAGTTCCATTATCAGGAACACTACCAATCACGATCGACTCAGGCACTAAAAATCCAGCTTCGATCGAATCGAGCAACACTTCGATAAAACCCGAGACCATGCTGACCAAAACGCATGCGACATCAAACACGAGAACTACCAACCTGAGACACTCATGCACGGCGACACAAGTGCATGTGCACACCCTCGTCACCGATCATCCCGCCGCCGCACCACCACCTGCCCAGTCTCTCAACATCTTCTGATCCAAGTCGCCACTTCACTAAGGACAACAATCCCCTCTGGTCGATAATCGATCACTGCTCGACCCAAACCAAAACCCAGCAACCAAACTATCCCCCACGAGACGACGCGCCGCAACGACAAACGGCCATAACTTTCATGCCACCTACCTCAATCGAAAGCTCACTCCAGCAGCTACTTACGAGCCAAACCACACGAACTCCGGTTGCTCCAACATCACCCAGTTCCGTTGCGTTCGCCAACCACCCGAAACCATCCCAAAACCCTGAAGTCCACTCAACCATCCAATCCAAGCCCAAAAACCCAAATTCGCCACGGTCGACCCCTCCCTAATGACCATCAACTCCTTCTAGACTTGGCCGCGCCACCTCACGGTGACGAGATCGCCGAAAATAAATTTTTGATCGGAAACCGTTCATCTACTATTTTCTCGAGATAAACAACTCTAAAAAATTATAATTCTACCACTAAAATTCACATTTTCACACAAGGATCAAGACTGCATGTTTGAATCCTAGAATTAAAAACATTAAATTTTCACCAAAGTTTGATTGTTCACTATAAAATGGAACCCTATCGAACTACACAACATAATTTGCTCACAAACTATTTTTAACTAATACTATACTAGAAAATGAACATATTCCTAGTTTACATCAACATGCAAAATGAATTAGGTGAAGAGATATAGATTTTTGTATTACTGGGATGAACAATATTCACAGTTTAACAGAGCACAGAACAATTTCATTACCAGGTTAAAAGATTAAGGTTTCTCACCTTCCACATTTTAATTCATAATCTTTTAAAAGTCGAATTTGATGTCTTTAAATCTGAAAACTTGCTTTTGAAAATCTCCTGGGTTTGATTAAAACAGAGATGCTCCTGACTTCTTAATTTCCAGACTTGGTTACAGGGTGCTTGTTTTACAGAATTCCAGAACACTGCTATATTTTTCCTTTTATTTTTCTTTCTGTTGCTTATAATTTCAAACAAAGGCTTTTGTATTTAAGATACAGGTTTTGACTTCTAAAACAAGCCACTCAGATATGAAATATTCAAATATACACAAAGCTTGAAATCAACAGAAGATGGACAGAAATGACTATTTGGTGGCTGAAAAGATATTGTCTCAGCTGAGAATATCTTTTGAAAAGAAACTAAAAATAATTATGTTAGATTTTCTTTCCAAGATTTTACTGCCAAGTGTAGTTTGTTAATTAAAATTTATTACTTAACTTCCCATTGTTTTGTTAACTGTTTTACACGCCTGATTTCCTTGTTATAGCATAATGAGCTGAGGTCTTTTATTTATTATATAGTTTATATAAACCATAAGGTACTTAAAAGTATATATATATATATATATATAAGTATGCACAAGAAATTGGACAGCCCAGTCATTATTACTTGACAAGGTAGTGTTGTATATGTCTCTAACATATTTTAAAATAAAGGTGAGAAAGATTAAAATAACTTCTTGGTTATATACACCTATGTAAGTATATGTTACTTAAACAAAGATTACAAAGTAGCTTAAAAATTATCTTTGTTTTTGACTTAGTTGAATTTGCATTTGTCACTCATACAGTTTGAAATAAAGGTGAAAACTAGTAAATTAAAATAACCTCTTGTTTCATTTGTTTTATAAAAATATATATGTATTTTAAACAAAACGTAACATTTTATGTTAAATACCCCATATACATATGTTATAAACTAGAATAACTTTCAATATTAAATACTCTATGTGTTTTAAAACTTCATAGTGGTATAAAAATTATTTTTAAATCCTTCTTGTATATATAACCATATACACAATTTCATTTATAATATAGACATATATTATTTACAAATATATTAAGTCATTTATTATCTATGTGTATATAGTTTCTCCCAATTATATATACAACTTTTCTTTATTATACTTAAGTGATTTTTATACACCTAAATTTATTTATAACGTTTTATTAATTAAGTATTATAAATTTTGCTTATTCAATGTATATCATTATTTTAGAAATCTTAATACTTTTTTTATTTATATAGACAACATTGTTTATATACCCAAAATCAAAAATATCTCTTTTTACTTCATTATGAATTTCTATTCAAATTTTATATACATCTAAATTTAATTTAATGCCATGAATTCCTATTCTCATTATGTGTAAATTTTATTGTTTCCAATATATAAGACTATGAGCATTTGATTTTAATAAATTTAAATCCTCTAATATAGTTTATCTTTAGAATGAAATATACACATCTAATCTTTAAACAAAATGCATATATATCTCCAAAACAATCTACACATATTTTATCCAAAACAAAATATGTATATTCTATTTTTAAACCACAATATATATGTAAGAAATTCCATTTAACTCAATCTATAATTTAATATACATTTGAAAATTTAAATTATACTGGTTCAGAAAAATTGGTATATTATTATTTGTTATTTGGGATTTTTGAATATTAAAATACAATATTATTGAATATTATAAATTAATATCCACAACTCGGAATGTCAAAAATCCCAGGTCGTTACATTCCTCCCCCCTTAAAAGAATTTCGTCCCCGAAATTCCATAGCTAAGCTAGTAAAATTATCTACACAGATTAGAACAGATCAATAACAATCCAAACCAGTAAGCACATAGATTCAAACTGTATATCAAAATATACATTACATTAAGTACCATCCATCATATTCCTACAGACGTTATCATCATCCATTCAAGCATACACATATAACAGATATATATATACTGATACATACATCACCCTACCAAACATTTAACATCCATGACGTCCCTGGGTCAAAACACATACAAAAAGCACACACTACCCAAAAGAAAACAACCTAACCAACTATGGACTCTTACTACCAGAGTCCTCATTCTCTGGTCCCGATAACTCCCTGGCTTCCCCATCACTATCTGGAATCCAAACATCCCCGGGATTAGGTACTATAGGAATGAAACCTACACCAGCAGCTGGCCCCTCAACAACTTCCCCAATCTCCCAAATGATAACATTGTCGTTCTCTGATTCGGGATCCTCCTCCACTTCGAATTCCTCTTCGTCGTCGAACTCCTCTTCCTTATCCTCAATTTCACTTCCAAAATCCTCTACAGGATCTTCTTCTGGAGGCTAAGGCTGAGGCTGCTCATCAGGCTCTATTTGTTCTTCTGGCTCTTCTACATATAAGGACGGTTTACTAAGTTCTGCCAAGATTCTTCTGACCTTATCAAAATCACCATCTCTTCTTGCCTTATCCAGGGTTCCACGGTAGACGCTATGGGTTCTCTAAAATCAATACCAAAACCTAAAGGTGAGATCCTAAGGTTTAGACTCCTATATGCTAAAGAGTACATCCAGGTTTATATTTCAAAAATTTATTCCCCCTTTTAAATTTCTATTATCCAAGATTTTATAAAATCATCTTTCCAAAATAATTTAAGGATATATTCGAAAAGTGATTTTAGGTAGAGAAAAATACACACATATATAGTAAGTTTATAATCAACTTATTTCTTCAATTCATAAATCCATATATATATATATATAACAAATAAATTATTATAAGGTTTTTAAATTTCAAACATCCCTTTTTAGAAACCCATTATTCTAAAATTATCTTTAAAAGGTGGAAAATTTTCCAAAATATTAGTTTAAAAGTTTTCTAAATCCTTTTAAATAATCTTAATAAAGAAAATCCATTTTCCAAAGATTCAAATTCTAAAGGGTTCAGTTTCTAAGGGTATGCTCAAGTCAAAAAGGGCAACCAATGAAAATACACAAGGTTGACAACTAAGACCACTAAATCCTAGATGATAAACTACTATCATCACAACCAATCATTTTAAATACCATATATGTTTAAAAATCATACCCTTTTATGTAGAAAATATATTTTGGGTAAAATTATTTCATCCACCCCTTAAAAACAATATTGTGTCTGTTGGCCTGGTTCAAGTGTTTAGAGATTCCTATCAATAACGTTAACTACTCGTACTGACCAGAATCCATATGCCACTCAACCGATCAATTTACACAATATAAAACCATTTTTATATAACTAACAAATACGCGCTCTCGTATATATATACACTCAAACTAAATCAGGTTGCTTTAGACTCTATTCCTAATGAGCAACTCACTCAAGCCTAGGTATTCGCTCAACCTAGGCTCTGATACCATAATGTCACGACCCATTTTTCCATACCGATTTAAACCGACTTCAAACCACACTTGTCAGCTAAATAGTATGGGAAGACGGATAGTGAAAGAAAGAAAGAAAGAAGGTAGAAATAGAAGAAGATAGAAGAAAAGAGAACAAATCAGAATCTCACAGCGGAACGAATAAACTATAATATAAACAAGTCTTTACATGAAACCAAAACTGTTACTTTAATAACATATACAGACTTTAAATCAGAGTTACAACCAACAACTCGGACAGTTTATAACAATCCTTTCCTTACAACTTGTTGACAACACAACCAAATACAATTGGATATAAGCATCTACGTGAATACGTCTTCTGATTCCAACTCTTCTCCTAAAGCTTCCAGTCTTCCAGCTAAACCTGGAAATATGTATGCTCGGTCTGACCCGAGCATATAGGAAAAACACCAAGCCCGGGTCAGTCTGGTAAACCAGCGTGAGAAACACACTCAACTTGATTATTAAAGTTTGAAAACCCTTTGAAAAACAAAAGCATCTCGTAAGACCACGCCACAAATAAACATGTCGGGTTTTTACCTTACGATAGCTAAAACATTTTTATATCAAAATCCTCTGATATTATAATAGGGTCTATATACAAATACTTATTTAAAATAGCTGAAATTGTTACATGATTAAATTCCAGCATACTAGCCACAAAGTGGGTTCTACAATCAAAACCGTAAAGGCACGTAGGGAGAATGGATTTCCAACTAATGACTAGGCACTGGGGTACCACCTATCACAGTATCTGGTCTAGATCAGCATACCGAGGACCACGCCCGATCCCCTGCAACACAAGGCCGGAACTACCCATTACTGGATAATTTCGGGTAAGATCACCCCACGGTTGGGATCAGCAACCGTACCACTAAGCTGAATAAAAAGGGACATCTAGACAGGGATGACCTCACCCTAATGGGTGCGACCCACATAGCCTTGCTGCATAACCCCTGATTTTCAGTCATTCCCGGTTGATGAGGCTCGAGGCCAAGCGTTACCTTTATAGAACATATCCCTTAGAATGCCCATCGTCCACCAACGATGTTCCGAAAGCATTCATCCATACAAGTCCGTTCCGGGTCCGAACGGAACCGAAGGCACTATTCCAACTACATCCATTTTGGAATCACCCTAAGGATTAGTAGCGATTAGCCCTTGCACTTCACTGCTCCATCTTCGACTCCAAGCTCTTGTCTTCATCACGAAAACGTACTCGTTGGATCGAAGTGGTTTTCGGATTACAAATCCGATCTCGGTCTCTTCGAAACAACATTAGCTATTTCCCGGTAAACTCAACCCCGGTTCTTTAGAAAATACACAGACGAAAAACAAGATCGGAGTTCACCTCCTAACCGTTTGTGGACGGGTCTCCTTATATTTTGTCCTAGAGAATACACAAGTTTATACGTACGATATAACACCTCGAACTGTAACCGTACCATATAATTCTCAAGTTTCCTCTAGATATTTCCGAAGTTAGGTTTTGTCCAGATTTGATAGTCGGTTATTTAACTATCAAACAATCAATTCAACCAAGTTATTTCCCGTTACAACCCTTAAGCCTTGTTCACCTTTAAAAATACAAACGGATTTCACTTTACTCAGAAAGCTTATTTCATTTGAAATATATATATATATATACAAGTACTTTGGCACGTGCGATGCACGTGCACAAAAGGAATCGATATTAAAAACACCATTTGTAAGGTTTTTTTATCTTACAAAATGACGTGACAACTTACCGAAACTGTTACTGGTGCAATTGGAATAAGCACACAAAGCGGAATGTAAGAAATCATTTATGTTAACTCATGCTCCAGCAAGCATAGTAGCGTTGCTCACTTGTATATTACGCTGCTACCCAAGGCAAGCAAGCGAAATAACTCAGCATATTACATAGTACATAATTTCTTTTGTACAGAGAAAATACACTCAATACACCTAACAATTTCAAACTTGCAAAGTTTTCTGAGTAGAAGGTAAATTAACAATATAAAAATACAAAATAATCTAATCACAGTAATTAACTCAGACAATTCCACTCAGAATTAAATAAAATAAAAATCATGAAACTTAGCTAGATCAAGAAGTAGATCAAGAAGTAAAGTGATCAGCTCTCCCATCATCTTAATAGAAATGAATATTTCCTTTGCATCAATGACCCATAAGTTTCTTCTATAATGCTGGTATTCTTAAAGTAACAACTTAAACATTGATTTCAATATAAGAAAGTGAATCAGCAAAATAGAACTAAACCTTAAGCCTGGAAATATCTCCTCTGCAGCATCTTTCTAAGACCATCGTCCACCTAATGCCAACTAATTCTTTGGAATGTAATGAGATACAAATTTGTTTGCACGAAAAAAAATGTATGTTAACTTGTTTTTGTTGCAAAGCACAATGAATACATGTGGAAACAAAAAAAATCAGAAACAAAGCTTGATTACCATGCCAACATGGCATAGGCTCACATAATTCATGAAAAAAAACATTTACTTTGAGTACAAAAAATTATTTTAGTTGATTACAAAATAATTAGAGGGGCAATAAGTACATTAATGGAAATTTTATATAGTATGGAAAAACGGTCCACAATTACTTCATATATTTTACAATATTCAAACTCCTAGTCACGCCTCTCTCTTTTAGGAAGATTGCTTTCGATTGCCTTGTAGGTAAAGTTTTAGAAAGTTAGGAAGCAGATCCAAATTCCCTCGCAGGCTCCATCACTACAACAATCATCTTTGATGAATCAAAATCATTCATCTAAGCACCCACACCTTGTGATACCGAGGTTTTGTATTTTTTAAAATGGCCCACTTCCCATGAAAATAAATTAGAACATGTAGCTGAAATTGTCAATGGAACCATCAGAGGAGGCAATGATGACATAACGGTACTACTCTGGTTGTTGGTGCTTCCAAGGACCATTGATGTGGAGAGTGATGCATGTGAAGTTGGTTTTTGCCTTGAAACCAATGGTGGCAGCATATGCCTTGGTAGCCCTCCTCCACCTTAAACTTATGCCTGATAATTTAAAAATGAAATAACATGTTAGAAAAAATAGAGATGTTATCCAAGTTAAAATTTTGATATTATACCATAAATTTATAATAAATCAATCGAGTAACCTTTGATATATTTATTTATGCCATGTAAAAGCAAGATCAAGCATCCATTACCCTAATAAATGAGTTTATGTTCAGTCAAATGGTTCCAGTAGAACAAATCCCTGGAAATTTAATATACGCAAGTTCATGTATTATTTATTGTTATACTGGTTCATGCCTCATATTCATGGTAACAGCTATATTATGCTAAATGTTAATTACCTATTAATAATTCAACTTATAATAGACATTAAATTAAATTTCGACCAAACATAGCAATAACACAACAACTTGTATAGCATATAATAACAATGGACAAACTGACACCCTTTAAAATTGCATCTATGACTGACCATATCTCCACTTGCCTCTTTTGTTTTCTTTATTTGGTCTCTTTGAAGTGACAATTCTTCAGCTGGTTTTGCCCTGTCACTATTCAAACGATAAAAACAAAAATAAGGCTAGAGCCTAATAATAATACAGTAAAGGTTTTGGTTTACGTAAAAGGATCACAAACCTATAAATATAATTAATTTTCTCCATCACTTGTATTCCTAATGGGTGATTTGTCTCAAGCTTTATAAATAATATTTTAGTTAATACTCCAATTGTGCAATTTTAACAACTGATATTATCATACTAAATTAAGCAACTTTTATCTTTCTAACATGAATTGTAAAATTAACAATAAAAAAACTTAATAAGTAAGAATCCTCAAAATAGGCTTATGTTATCATAGCCTGCCTTAAGTACTAAAGGGATGCATAAACAAAAGATAATGAACAACTGAACAAACATGCATATAAAATAATCATGTAACCATAGTGTACAGCTGCGTCATTACATGAATCTAAAAAACAACAACAAATATGTACTAAATTTATAGAGTGGGAAAATTATTACATATATATACGCCAATAAAAGCATCTCGAATGAATCTATCTTGCAGCAATAAGAACAATAGCTTAGTGTTACTATGTAAGTACTTACCTAAACTCACATGATATAACTGACAAACAATTGTATTTAACTAACGAAACTCAGTAGGCTAACCAATGAATATAATTGACAAACATGAAAGAACTTCTACTAATAATAACAATAGACGATCTTGAACATTTGGGTTTTTTCCAAATAGAAATAAGAAGAAAAAAGATGCTGATAGTTATCTAAAATGAACTTTTGAAAGAAAGACAAACGTACAGAAGGAATCATATTTGAATAGAAAGCCCCAAATAGAAAAATCAATATGGAAAGAAATTATTCATTTATATTACCCCAAACTAATTTACACTATTAAATCATCAAATGAATCGGTAGATAACAATAGATAATTTAACAGTCAAATTAACGGAAAAAATATAAATGCAGCGTGAAAGAAAATCATACCTAAACAGAGATTAGGGTCTACCATCCGATTCTCATCAACAGAATGAGCAAACATGTATGATGGAATATAACAGCATAGTGAAAGGGAATGACCCAGGTAGCTTGTGGCACCTTAACAGCTTGGGATCTTAAACCAAGATGGTAGGCATCTAAAATCAATGCTGATAATTTTATTGTTGCGGGTTATCAGTGATAAGACCTGAACCTAATAACAATTGAAAATATGTTATATATGTCATGTCATAGTTCAATATATTTTTAGGTTATTATTAATATATAAATCAGGAAAGAAATTATTCATATATAAAACAATATCAGATGCATATATTACCCCAAACAAAGTTACATTGTTAAATCATCAAATGAGTAGATAGATAACAATAGATTATTTTACCGTCAAATAAATTAAAAATATAAACGAAACGTGAAAGAAAGTCATACATAAACAGCGACCAAGGCCTACCATCAGATTCTCATCAATAAAGTAAGCAAACATGTATGATCATATTTGACAGCATAGTGAAAGGTAATGATCCAGGTAGCTTGTGGCACCTTAACAGCTTGGGATCTTAAACCAAGATGATAGGCATCTAAAATCAATGCTGATAATTTTATTATTACAGGTTGATAGTGGTAAGACGTGAACCTAGCAACTCTTGAAAATAGGTTATATATTTCATGTCAGAGTTTACTTTATTTTTAGGTTATTATTCAAATATAAAACGTGAAAGAAATTATTCATATATAAAATAATATCGGATTCATATATTACCCCAAACATAGTTACAGTATTAAATAATATACCATCGTTATCTTGATGAAGTATTGAGTGGGAAGTATACTCTGCAAAACAAACAAATGAGTTATTAGACGAGAAAAGTGCACAACCTTTTTCATTGAAAAGAGTAACAAAAGTGTACGTTTGAGAAAAAAATGAGTAGTAAGGTAAAGTACGTTGAGTGTATATAATAATAAAAAGAGTGGAGTCTCGTTTATTGTGTTATGGTTTGAGAAGATGGCCAACGTATGTTGTGAAAAATGGGCAAATGCAAGTGGAACGACACAACTTGGTTATTTAAAAAGATACATATCAACTCAGGAAAATTGGTCACCAACCGATAATACAAATGAGAGGCATTCGGAACTTCAAAAATCGTTGTGAATTTATAATGCAAAGGTAATAAAGGGTGCTATTCTTACTCGGTTGCATTAATAAAGACATTCAGAAATTGTATATGACTAAAAGTACACATGTTACTATTGATTTGGGTAATGGCATATTAAGAATCAAACAATAGGTTGTTACTTTTTTAATCTCAGCCTATTGTCTAGGCTTATGCTATTATGCATAATAAGTGGAATATCAGTTAGATGGATAACTGAAATAACAGCTTTCTAATTACATGGTAAGTAATTAAACAAATTAGTTATGTTAATTTGTATAGTTGAAATGCATGCCCTTCCATTATATTCAATAGCTACACTAACCATGTGGCCATAAGTAATTCCATTGAAACTATCTTTATTTTTTTATACACATTACAAACAATCACAAAAGGAAATTTCAGTCAAACAATAACTACTACACAATAACTACTTAGTAGTAGTAGTTTGAATGCTAATAACCAAATGAGTCATTCCTAGAATATCAAACATATGGCCATAAGTAAACATGTTTACTATAATATCTCTTTTTTTAAAATATAAAACAGAAACTGAAGTATAGTCTTATACTAAATTCTCAGCCAAAGAACATGTGATCTATTAGCATATCTCATTATAATTATTTTTACATGACCAAACATCAGCAAGATCAGATGTGGGACCTATTTCTACTTCAAGAAAATCCAAGGACAGAAGTTGATGGCTTGTGTACAATCTCAGTACTTAAAATCATTAATATACTGGACTAATTTTCTTAGTAAAATACTTCAGTTTGGCAGTATAAAAAAAGCAACTAACATTAATTTGGTACATGAAATAGTGAAAATCTATCACTACATCAGCTAGCATCGCATCAAATATAAGTCAAAGTATCAAATTAGATAATATTAGGTTCCATCAGTAAAGTACTATAGCTTGTCGTTGCTAAAAGATCATTCTTTCCATTTGAATTTTGGATACATAGGTAGATAATAATGAAATCAACAACCTATAAACAAATAAGCAAAGCATGAGGGAGGGGGAAAAAAGAAAAAAAAAACAGTACCTCCATTCCTCTTGTACTTCTTCACTTATCGGTAAGAAGTCCTCTCTCTTTCTAAGTTTGTTGTGTCCAAGCTCTCTCATTTCCGAAACCTCGTCCTTTTCTTCTCTGAAAGACCATTCTTTTCCATTTGAGTTATAGATACAAAGGTAGACAATAATGAAATGAACAATATGTAAACAAATAAGCAAAGCATTAAAAAAAATAGTACCTCCATTCCTCTTGTACTTCTTCAGTTATTGGTATGAAGTCCTCTCGTCTTCATCATAAACTTTTTAAAAGTTCCAACCTGGAACTATTATCCTAAAATTAATACTAATTAAAATATCAAGCTAAGAAGAGTAAAGCTTTCTGAAAAAGGAAACAAATAAAACTACTAAAAAACTTGACCGTGCAAAGTGCTTTAAGCTTAGATCTACCCTTGGTTTGATTATTATTCTGTTTGCAAATTGAGGCGTGTAATAGATCGATAAGATACCACTCCCAAATTAACCTTAAAAGGGCTTGGATCCTTACCAATAGCAACTATTACGTACATGAAAACAAATTTATATCTTCCAGTGTATTTTCACACAGGCACAAAATACATTATCTTGTGTATTATTAATGTTCCCATCAATACTTGTTAGCTATCATATAAAAGCTAAGATGAATTAAAAAATGTACACAGAGTAAAGTCCTTTGTAACAACCCGTATATTTGGACCATTTAAATTGACAATAATCCACACATATCAACTTAAATAATACAAAACACGAATCATTATGGGATTATAAATACATAAGTGTAAATGAGAATCAATACAACATCACAGACACACAACAGTCACAGAATAATGCAGCGGAAAATACATCGTCATAATAGCAGTTCATGAAGCCACTATATAATATACAACAATGTCTTAACATCAAGTGACTAATACCAAAAATGTCCAACAGACTAGGACATCAATACAGGAATAGAAATAGGCTGATAAAGATAAATGCTAAGCCTTCAGCATCTTCAACCAACCTTGATCAGCAACTAGATAGCTTCAGACTGACCCGAGCATATACAAAAGAAACGCTCGAGTCAGGACTCAAAATCTTATACAATTAAATCAAGTGCAAGGGAATAGTTCATAACTTAAAGATGGATAACATAACATCTCTAAGGATCCGATAAACTATCTATATATACAATAGAATACGATAGGTAGATAATGTCTAATCAGTAAAGTACGATATTAAAATAGTGTTAAGTCATGGCCCATACCACCCTTAACACATTTTTATTCCCAAGAGCATATACAAGACCGTAGTTTCCCCAAAACCGGAAGTCACCAGAGGGCAGTCCATATACTAAAGGTACAAAACAAAATGTAGTGGTCGCGAATAGGATAATCAGTATGACAAGGTACATGAGGCGATACCAACTAGGATACTAGTAGTTGCCTGATCCGGACTGATGTTGAGCATAGCAGCTACTATCTCAACGCCGCGAAACAACACTCCCAGATCAAGTGGTGCACCCAAATCGAATCACAAAAGTAATAGATATGGTATCGAAGAAGTGTGTCCGCTAGAGGTGGCGAACCTCAATGGCCCGGCGCGGCTCCTGTTTTAGTCATGTCAGGGGTCGTCCAATATCGTTCTCTTTCTTCAGTCAACGCGTTCACCAAACCATCCACTTCATTCTAGATCAACACTTCGCGTGTAATAGTTATTAAAGTGGTTTCGGTATCGACAGAGAGTATGTCCATATCCGATCCCGGTCTCTTTAATAACTACGTATTTATTACCCGATGGTCTTTTAAGTTAAAGTTTAAACAAATCAAAGTCCAAAAGTCAAGGTGCAAATTTGACTTCCAAAGTTTGACATTCCACGATTCAATTTATTTCAGATATTTAAAATCATATTTCCAAATGCAATCTTTTAGTTCATCATTTGAGTTATCTATATAATTAAGTATTCAAATTTAATTTAATAAATCTCACTTATTAAATTTAGTTAATACTCCAATTAATTCGGTTTAATGGTAAATTTTAGTTCACATCATTTAAACCAAATTCTTTTCACTTCAATTCGTATTTACATTCATTGATACATTAACCATAATCATAAATTTGACTAAATCAATTTTATTAAATTTAAAATCATTTTAAATTTAAACTATCACTAAATTAAATCCATAAAACTTTAGTTAGTTTCGTATTCCACTTAAGTCAAATTTTCTAAATCTCAAACTTAATTTATGTCAAGTTTCAAATCTATTTAATTAAAAACCGATTTTATATCTAAATCTAACAACCTAATAAATTTTCAAATTATCAAATTCTAACTTCCTTGTTTTTAAATCTCATTTCAAATAAATTTGCCAATTCATTTTATTCAATTAAATAGGTTTATTAATCCGTTTCAATTAAACTCCATTAATTTATTCCTTATTAATTTATTTCGATTTGATCCATAAATCAAATCCATTAAGTTCATTACTAAATTTCCAAACAAATTATTAAGTTCATTCCTTAATTTCAAATAGATTTCTATTTCAAAATAATTTTTGTTGACCAATCGGGTTTCTTATTTTTATTTGTCTATCCTAGGCCAAGTTATTTAAGTGGGTATTTATCATTTCAACCCGATATCATTCAATATAAAACAAAGCATAGCAAAGGGAACTTGCAGTGTGATAACTGGGATGGTGTCAAAGTAAATAAACAAGCAATAACAAACATACATAACAATTTAACAATTTATTCAAATAATCCCGAAATAATCATATTAACTCACATTTGTTATTATGGAAATTAATACAATTATTCCTAGAATCCTACGGATTAAAGATTATTACATTATGATTTTTACTTGGTGTCCGTTATCAAATTTCTACATCAATCGTTCATATCAATTTTAATGTCACTATTATTTACCCTAATTAACATCATATTACAGTTCAACAAGTTTAATCAACTTAAACAATACGTGGCGTCAAATTTTAGAACTTAACAGTTTATTTCAACCAAATTTTAACAATCAACAATTTAATATCCAAATTTAATATTTAACAATAATTATCACTTGATTATCATAGCATAATAGATTGAGTCGTGAATAAAATATTCACCTTGCATGGTTAGAGAAGATGGCGCGGCACGAAAAAATAGATAAAATAGACCCTAATAGGCACGACGCAAAATGAACACAACTGCAAACAAACAGCAATTAATCAATAATTTGTTTATTGCAGTATATATATCGATTGAATATATATATATATAATAAAACCAATCGACGAAGCAAGATAGATTCGTAAAGCGAGATAGAAATACTTATACTTCCGAATCAAAAGCAGGAGCTGAAACAACATAGCAACAGACTGTATGTGAGGAAACCAACATTTCAAAGTATATACTGTTATATAATATAACAGTTATATATATATCTACTGATATATATAGAACTGATGCACAGAGCAGGGTGGTCGGGACGTGATGCAGGGGTTGGTAGCGGCGGACAGTAGGCGGTGGTCGGCGAATGGCTGGCGAAGCGGCTGGAGGCGGAGCGGGCGTGGAGCAGAGCGGGCTGGAGGGCGCGGGCTGGAGGGCGGAGCGGGGCTGTGGGCAGAGCGGAGGTGGACTGGGCGGGTGCTGAGTGGTGACGGGCTGGCATGGGGAGGAGGGCGCGGGTCTGGGCGGAGGGTGGGCTTGGCATGGGGCGGGGACGGGCTGGTGGAGGCCGGGCAGGCGTGTGCCGGTATGGGAAGGAGCGGGCTGGTGGAGGTCGAGGCTGGGGCGGAGGGTGGGGACGGGGTTGGCTGGTCGTGGCGGGTGCTGCGGTGCTGGCGGAGGGTGGGGACGGGTTGGCTGGTCGTGGCGGAGGCGAGTGGGTGGTGGCGGGGCTGGCATGGGACGGAGGCGAGTGGGTTGGTGGCGGGGCTGGCATGGGCGGAGGGGCTGGCAGGTGCTGGGGCGGAGGGGGCTGGCGGGTGCTGGGCATGGGGGAAGGCTGCTGGGGCGTGCATGGGTGTGCAGGTGGAGGGGGAAAGTTTACAGAAGTTTCACTTCAAAACTAAAATAAAATAAACTAAAGAAGAAGGAGGAGGAAAGGAGTGCAGAAACGTACCAGAGAAGCAGTGAAATGAGCTGAGTAATAAATGCGAGAGGGTTGCAGAGATTTATACAGAGATGTTGAGAGTGTGCATACGTCAGTGCAATGATGATTTTAAAGTGGAGGCTGTTGGATTTCCAAGACAGCTGAATAGACTTCTTGTATTTGAACGTTGGGAGGTTAGGTACCGGTTTGTGTGGCGTAACGGACCAGTTTGTACTCTGTTAACCAATTAATAGCTTGCAACGTCGAACTTCGATTGACACAAACAAATATACCGTTTTGATCAGCGTGGCGAGGCGGACACAACGGTATAAAGATATTGGTGGTTTGACATTGTTTGCGAAGTGGTCAATCTTATTGAACCATTTTTTCGAGCGACAATTTAACTAGCAATTAAAAGCGGAATTTGACGAAACGAAATGCACCGTCATGATCAGAATATTTTTCATATGCAACATTGAGAAAATTATTTGGGTTCAGATGATAGGAAATTTTCGCTTAAGATTTATCTAAAATGTAAATGCGACGATCGTAATTTACTTCAATATTTTTCAACGAAATTTGGCGCACGCCTATGTCTATCTAGACGCATTCCAAATGCGAAGTTTGAATAGCAACGGAAGTTTTTGTGAATATTTGAAATTCTATTACGGAGAATGCAACAAAACACCGCAGAATAAGATCGACGGAGCTAAAGATGTCCGAATTTTGAAAAACGAAAAATGACGCCTTTGTCAGAAAATGATTTAGAATTTTCTATGTAAAAATATTTAGGTTCGGAAGATAAAAATTTTCACGTTTTAAAATGAACTGATGTGCAGTAGAACGCGCACGAAATTCACTGCGGTATTTTCCGACGAAACTTTACCCAAATCTACAATCATCAAGGTGCAATTTAGAAACAAAGTTTGGACGTTGTTTGAAATCGTATGAAAGTTTCACATTTTATATAAAAATAACGGTTCTAAAATTTTTAAAATTGGGTCGGAATTTCAGGGTCGTTACATTCTCCCCTACTCAAAACTTTTCGTCCTCGAAAAGGAACAAAGTAAGGAGTGGAAGAACAGATAACAGAGATATAATGGATTCAGGATAGATTATTGAATATAGTAAAGAGTAAAGAATGGAATTTACCTTCAACAAACAATTCTGGATTAGAATCCCGGATACTCTCCTCGGTTTCCCAAGTGCAATCACGATCATCGGGACTCCATTGGACTTTGACTAGGTTAACCGACTTCCTTCTAAGTTGCTTTGTATCCCTATCAACAATGCGAAGTGGTCTCCTCTCTATAGTCAAATCCGGCTCAATATCGACCTCATCTAACTGAGCAATAGGGATGGTCATGGATGGATCGTGTACAACCTTCCAAAGATGAGAAACGTGGAATACGTTGTGCACGCCCTCAAATTTCCCCGGCAATGCAACTCTGTAGGCTAGTGTACCAATTCTCTCAGTGATAGTGAATGGTCCAACAAATCTAGGAGCGAGCCTCCCTCTACGACCAAATCGAATAACATTCTTTAAGGGTGATACCTTAAGGAATACCTTATCCCCAAAAAGGAATTCTAAATCTCTTCTCCGCCTATCAGCATAGCTCTTCTGTCTATCATGTGCGGTCTTCATCTTTCTTCTGATTTCATTAACCTTCTCGGATGCTTCTATAATCATATCTGGGCCAAGAATTAATCGATCACCAGGCTCAATCCAACAAGCTGGCGATTTGCATGGCCGCCCATATAAAGCTTCGAACGGTGCCATATCGATACTTGCCTGAATATAAAGGTGGTTAAATTTCAATTCAAATTTACTTATTCAAATTGAAATTTTGATTTACCTGATAACTATTATTATAAGTGAATTCAACCAAATGGAGATGGTCTTCCCAAGATCCACCGAAATCAATAATGCAGGCTCGGAGCAGATCTTCTAAAATCTGATTCACCCTTTCAGTTTGGCCATCTATTTGAGGATGATAAGCTGTGCTCAGATTCAGTTTAGTGCCCAAGACGTCCTGAAATGCCTTCCAGAATTTACTAGTGAATAAAGGGTCTCTATCGCACACAATACTAGATGGAACCCCATGGAGTCTAACAATCTCTCTCATATATATCTCGGCCAAACTCAAAGCAGTACGAGTGGTCTTAACAGGAATAAAGTGAGCAGATTTTGTCAACCTATCAACAATCACCCATATACTTTCGTTACCTTTTCTGGTCCTCGGTAATCCATCAATGAAGTCCATAGAAATCTGATCCCATTTCCAACACGGAAACTCTAGTGGTTGAAGTAATCCTGCAGTCTTCTGGTGATCGGCCTTAACTTGTTGGCAAGTGGTGCATCTACTGACATATATAGAAATATCCCTCTTCATCCCACTCCACCAATATAAACGCTTCATATTTCGGTACATCTTAGTGACACCAGGATGAAATGAAAGTGATGACCGATGGTTTTCTCTAAGCACTTCTTGTCTCAATCCATCGACATTAGGAACGCAAATGTGATTGTCAATCCTCAGAACTCCATTACTATCTATCTGTGCTCCTACTTTACTGTCGGCATTTCCAACTCTACCAAGAACTAACTCCTTCATGCGATAGAGCAAGGTGTCCTCATATTGCTTAGCTTTGATGCAATCCACAAGAGATGGGGAGATAACAAGTTGAAATAGCATGCCTTCTACAAGATTACAACATGACAATGCTTTGCTACGGCTCAAAGCATCAGCTACAACATTTGCTTTCCCAGGAGTATAATTGATGTCGAGATCATATGCAGCTAGGAATTCGAGCCATCGAACTTATCTCTGGTTCAAATCCTTCTGAGAAAAAATATATCTCAAGGACTTATGATCGGTGAATAATTTAAATTTAATTCCCAAAAGATGATGCCTCCACAGTTTCAAAGCAAATACAACTTCAAGAAGCTCTAGATCATGAGTTGCATAGTTTACTTCATGGATCTTCAACTGGCGGCCAGCATAAGCAATAACCTTTCCGTTTTGCATAAGAACAGCGCCTAAACCTTCTCGGCAAGCATCTGTATAGACAGTTAATCCTTCACTTCCATCGATTACCACAAGAACTGGGGCTGAAGTTAACTTACACTTCAACTTATTAAAAGCTGATTCGCACTTCTCACTCCAAATAAACTTGACATCCTTTCGGGTTAAAGCGGTGAGTGGGGCAGAAATCCGGGCAAAGTGCTCAATAAATCTACGATAATAGCCGGCCAAGCCCAAGAGCTACGGATATCAGTAGGAGTTTTGGGAGTCTCCCAATCCTGTAGATAAATTTCAAATTAGAAAGGGATAAGAGGAATTGAATAGAAATAGCGAATAGGATAGAACTTACATTGATTACGGCGATCTTAGCTGGATCGACCGAAATCCCATTTTCAGAAACTATGTGGCCCAGGAATCTCACTTCGTCTCGCCAGAAGTGGCATTTAGAGAATTTGGCCTTAAGTTGATGATTTCGGAGAGTTTCCAGAACATAAGCAAGATGTGTCTCATACTCCTTCTTGTCTTTGGAGAAGACGAGAATATCATCAATGAAAACAAGAACAAACTTGTTAAGAACATCGCGGAAGACTCGATTCATCAAGTCGACGAAATAAGCAGGTGTGTTGGTCAAACCGAATGGCATAACCAACCATTCATAGAATCCGTTCTCCGTACGGAAGGCTATCTTATGAATACTATCTTCTGCTACTCTGAGTGGGTGGAACCCGGTGGCAAGATCAAGTTGGGAGAAAACTTTAGCTCCATGGAGCTGATCGAATAAATCGTTGATGCGAGGCATCAGATAACGATTCTTGAGAGTGTGTTTGTTTAGTTCCCTGTAATCAACACACATGCGAAGAGATCCATCTGATTTGGTGACAAATACAACTACGGCGCCCCATTCAGAACAACTTCTCCTAATCAAACCTCTAGCAAATAGATCATCAATTTGAGTTTTAAGTTCAGCTTTTTCTTTAGGAGCTATCCTTCTATGAGGGAGAACTACGGGAGTAGCTCCTGGAATAAGATCAATACGGAAATCGATTTCCCGTTTAGGCGGTAGAGAGTTGACCTCTCCAAATACATCGGGAAATTTCTCAACAATAGGGGTAGTATTAAGATCATCCGGATGAACATCAAGAGAAAATATGAAGCTTCCGGCATATTTCTGAGGTGATTTGCATTCAATGACAAGTGGCTGATCCATGTCACTTACCAAAGAAACTGAACGAGTTTTGCAGGAAATATCAGCATCGAATTTGCTTAACCAATCAGCTCCTAAAAGAAAGTCGAATGCTTGGAATCCAAGTACATAGAAATTCCAAGTGAATCGAGAAAAATCATACATAAGTGCAACTCCCTTGCAAACACTTCGGAGGTTAGCGGGTCCTCCAATAGGATTTGAGATACACAAGGAGGTAGTAGCAAGAGTAGGTTCTAATTTGAGTTTATTACAAAGGTCAACTGATATAAAGCTATGTGAAGCACCAATATCGAATAATACCCTAATAGGTGTAGCATGTAAGTGAAAAACACTTCGTAAGGTACCTTGGTCATCCTGAGCAGGCGGTGTAGGAGTGGTGATAGAAAATACTCCAGAGGGTGTGCCACGCTTATGCAGTGGGCAGTCTTTCTTGAAATGACCCGGCTGGAGGCAGACATAGCATAAGTCTTTCCTAGTCGTAGAAGGTGGTGGAACTACAGCTCCGGTAGATGGACAACTATTAGCATAATGGCCCTTCTTATCGCATTTGAAGCAAGTGATATTAGCAAGGTCGATTGGGCTTTTCTGAGCATATCCCAATCCTGTAGTCTTCTGCCAAGCTTTCTTTTGTTGATCAAAGTTCATCTTCCTCTTCCCGGGCTGGCTAGAGGAGGGCTGAGTAGGAGCAGCCTTTGCAGTAGGTCCCCTAGGCTTTGCCTCATATCTAAGAGCATAGTCAACAAGCTCTGTGAAGGTGCAGTGAGTGTGGCCAGTAAGCAAGTCATAATACTCTGGTCTAGCTCCCAAAATGAACTTCTCGTTCTTTAGAAGCCGTGTATCAATCAATCCCGGGCCGAACTTGGAGAGTTCGTTGAATTTCCTCTCGTACTCAGAAAAAGTCATATTGCCCGGCTTAAGATCCATAAAAGCTCTATAAAGTTGGGTTTTCCCAGCAGCGGGCATCCATTGTGCCGAGAAAGTATCCCTAATCAAAAGATAGGCAAGATGAATAACATTCCAAGATTAAAAGAAGAATTTAGACTACGGAATCCAATTAAATTTTATACCTAAACTGGGCCCAAGTGATGGTGTTCTCCTCGATACGAGAAGTAACTGATTCCCACCAATCTTGCGCGGCATCCTGAAGTTGCCAGGTAGCAAGCTGACGCTTCTAAGCATCAGTGATCTCTAGACCAGAAAATATCTTCTCTAAGCCTTTAAGCCATTGCTGAGCCTCAATAATGTTCTCGGATCTAGAAAACTTAATACCTCCCAGCTGTGTATACTCCTTACTAAGAATGATGAATTTGACAGGGGTTGGAGCGACAGGTGCAGCCTGAGCATGACCATGGCCCCTTCCACCCCTATGGTTTCCTTTGGTACCCATCCTGAAATACCAAAGAGATTGTTAAAGCCTAAGGATAGAAAATCATAGAATTTTTAAGGAAAGTCTAATCAACGATTCAAAGAAGTTTGAAATGAAAGGATTTGAATATTGAATCGATTATCCTCATTCTAGGGTATTGCTACCCTATCTCTAATGAGTTTGTAGATAATCCCAGACTAAGGTTTTTAGGGAAACCGAAGCTCTGATACCAACTGTAACAACCCGTATATTTGGACCATTTAAATTGACAATAATCCACACATGTCAACTTAAACAATACAAAACACGAATCATTATGGGATTATAAATACATAAGTGTAAATGAGAATCAATACAACATCACAGACACAGAACAGTCACAGAATAATGCAGCGGAAAATACATCGTAATAATAGTAGTTCATGAAGCCACTATATAATATACAACAATGTCTTAACATCAAGTGACTAATACCAAAAATGTCCAACAGACTAGGACATCAATACAGGAATAGAAATAGGCTGATAAAGATAAATGATAAGCCTTCAGCATCTTCAACCAACCTTGATCAGCAACTGGATAGCTTCAGACTGACCCGAGCATATACAAAAGAAACACTCGAGTCAGGACTCAAAATCTTATACAATTAAATCAAGTGCAAGGGAATAGTTCATAACTTAAAGATGGATAACATAACATCTCTAAGGATCCGATAAACTATCTATATATACAATAGAATACGATAGGTAGATAATGTCTAATCAGTAAAGTACGATATTAAAATAGTGTTAAGTCATGGCCCATACCACCCTTAACACATTTTTATTCTCAAGAGCATATACAAGACCGTAGTTTCCCCAAAACCGGAAGTCACCAGAGGGCAATCCATATACTAAAGGTACAAAACAAAACGTAGTGGTCGCGAATAGGATAATCAGTATGACAAGGTACATGAGGCGATACCAACTAGGATACTAGTAGTTGCCTGATCCGGACTGATGTTGAGCATAGCAGCTACTATCTCAACACCGCGAAACAACACTCCCAGATCAAGGGGTGCATCCAAATCAAATCACAAAAGTAATAGATATGGTATCGAAGAAGTGTGTCCGCTAGAGGTGGCGAACCTCAATGGCCCGGCACGGCTCCTGTTTTAGTCATGTCAGGGGTCGTCCAATATCGTTCTCTTTCTTCAGTCAACAAGTTCACCAAACCATCCACTTCATTCTGGATCAACACTTCGCGTGTAATAGTTATTAAAGTGGTTTCGGTATCGACAGAGAGTATGTCCATATCCGATCCCGGTCTCTTTAATAACTACGTATTTATTACCCGATGGTCTTTTAAGTTAAAGTTTAAACAAATCAAAGTCCAAAAGTCAAGGTGCAAATTTGACTTCCAAAGTTTGACATTCCACGATTCAATTTATTTCAGATATTTAAAATCATATTTCCAAATGCAATCTTTTAGTTCATCATTTGAGTTATCAATATAATTAAGTATTCAAATTTAATTTAATAAATCTCACTTATTAAATTAAGTTAATACTCCAATTAATTCGGTTTAATGGTAAATTTTAGTTCACATCATTTAAACAAAATTCTTTTCACTTCAATTCGTATTTACATTCATTGATACATTAACCATAATCATAAATTTGACTAAATCAATTTTATTAAATTTAAAATCATTTTAAATTTAAACTATCACTAAATTAAATCCATAAAACTTTAGTTAGTTTCGTATTCCACTTAAGTCAAATTTTCTAAATCTCAAACTTAATTTATGTCAAGTTTCAAATCTATTTAATTAAAAACCGATTTTATATCTAAATCTAACAACCTAATAAATTTTCAAATTATCAAATTCTAACTTCCTTGTTTTTAAATCTCATTTCAAATAAATTTGCCAATTCATTTTATTCAATTAAATAGGTTTATTAATCCGATTCAATTAAACTCCATTAATTTATTCCTTATTAATTTATTTCGATTTAATCCATAAATCAAATCCATTAAGTTCGTTACTAAATTTCCAAACAAATTGTTAAGTTCATTCCTTAATTTCAAATAGATTTCTATTTCAAAATAATTTTTGTTGACCAATCGGGTTTCTTATTTTTATTTGTCTATCCTAGGCCAAGTTATTTAAGTGGGTATTTATCATTTCAATCCGATATCATTCAATATAAAACAAAGCATAGCAAAGGGAACTTGCAGTGTATAACTGGGATGGTGTCAAAGTAAATAAACAAGCAATAACAAACATACATAACAATTTAACAATTTATTCAAATAATCCCGAAATAATCATATTAACTCACATTTGTTATTATGCAAATTAATACGATTATTCCTAGAATCCTACGGATTAAAGATTATTACATTATGATTTTTACTTGGTGTCCATTATCAAATTTCTACATCAATCGTTCATATCAATTTTAATGTCACTATTACTTACCCTAATTAACATCATATTACAGTTCAACATGTTTAATCAACTTAAACAATATGTGGCGTCAAATTTTAGAACTTAACAGTTTATTTCAACCAAATTTTAACAATCAACAATTTAATATCCAAATTTAATATTTAACAATAATTATCACTTGATTATCATAGCATAATAGATTGAGTCGTGAATAAAATATTCACCTTGCGTGGTTAGAGAAGATGGCGCGACACGAAAAAATAGATAAAATAGACCCTAATAGGCACGATGCAAAATGAACACAACTGCAAACAAACAACAATTAATCAATAATTTGTTTATTGCAGTATATATATCGATTGAATATATATATAAAAAATCATACCAATCGACGAAGCAAGATAGATTCGACAAGCGGGATAGAAATACTTATACTTCCGGATCAAAAGCAGGAGCTGAAACAACATAGCAACAAACTGTATGTGAGCAACCCAACATTTCAAAGTATATACTGTTATATAATATAATAGTTATATATATATCTACTGATATATATAGAACTGATGCACAGAGCAGGGTGGTCGGGACGTGATGCAGGGGTTGGTAGCGGCGGACAGTAGGCGGTGGTCGGCGAATGGCTGGCGAAGCGGCTGGAGGCGGAGCGGGCGTGGAGCAGAGCGGGCTGGAGGGCGGAGCGGGGCTGTGGGCAGAGCGGAGGTGGACTGGGCGGGTGCTGAGTGGTGACGGGCTGGCATGGGGAGGAGGGCGCGGGTCTGGGCGGAGGGTGGGCTTGGCATGGGGCGGGGACGGGCTGGCGGAGGCCGGACAGGCGTGTGCTGGTATGGGACGGAGCGGGCTGGTGGAGGTCGAGGCTGGGGCGGAGGGTGGGGACGGGGTTGGCTGGTCGTGGCGGGTGCTGCGGTGCTGGCGGAGGGTGGGGACGGGTTGGCTGGTCGTGGCGGAGGCGAGTGGGTGGTGGCGGGGCTGGCATGGGACGGAGGCGAGTGGGTTGGTGGCGGGGCTGGCATGGGCGGAGGGGCTGGCGGGTGCTGAGGCGGAGGGGGCTGGCGGGTGTTGGGCATGGGGGAAGGCTGCTGGGGCGTGCATGGGTGTGCAGGTGGAGGGGGAAAGTTTACAGAAGTTTCACTTCAAAACTAAAATAAAATAAACTAAAGAAGAAGGAGGAGGAAAGGAGTGCAGAAACGTACCAGAGAAGCAGTGAAATGAGCTGAGTAATAAATGCGATAGGGTTGCAGAGATTTATACAGAGATGTTGAGAGTGTGCATACGTCAGTGCAATGATGATTTTAAAGTGGAGGCTGTTGGATTTCCAAGACAGCTGATAGACTTCTTGTATTTGAACGTTGGGAGGTTAGGTACCGGTTTGTGTGGCGTAACGGACCAGTTTGTACTCCGTTAACCAATTTATAGCTTGCAACGTCGAACTTCGATTGACACAAACAAATATACCGTTTTGATCAGCGTGGCGAGGCGGACACAACGGTATAAAGATATTGGTGGTTTGACATTGTTTGCGAAGTGGTCAATCTTATTGAACCATTTTTTCGAGCGACAATTTAACTAGCAATTAAAAGCGGAATTTGACGAAATGAAATGCGCCGTCATGATCAGAATATTTTTCATATGCAACATTGAGAAAATTATTTGGGTTCGGATGATAGGAAATTTTCGCATAAGATTTAAACTAAAATGTAAATGCGACGATCGTAATTTACTTCAATATTTTTCAACGAAATTTGGCGCACGCCTATGTCTATCTAGACGCATTCCAAATGCGAAGTTTGAATAGCAATGGAAGTTTTTGTGAATATTTGAAATTTTATTACGGAGAATGCAGCAAAACACCGCAGAATAAGATCGACGGAGCTAAAGATGTCCGAATTTTGAAAAACGAAAAATGACGCCTTTGTCGGAAAATGATTTAGAATTTTCTATGTAAAAATATTTAGGTTCGGAAGATAAAAATTTTCACGTTTTAAAATGAACTGATGTGCAGTAGAACGCGCACGAAATTCACTGCGGTATTTTCCGACGAAACTTTACCCAAATCTACAATCATCAAGGCGCAATTTAGAAATAAAGTTTGAACGTTGATTGAAATCGTATGAAAGTTTCACATTTTATATAAAAATAACGGTTCTAAAATTTTTAAAATTGGGTCGGAATTTCAGGGTCGTTACATCCTTGGTGTTTGCCGTCTAAACAACATCATTAACAACATCCCAAGCTTAAAACAAAGGATGAAACATGTTAAGAAATACCATGATTACAGGCAGAGTTTTTTTCTTAAGAAGTAAAACTATAAATAAAAAAAAGACATGACTAAGACTACCATTAAGCCAACATATACTGAGTTCTAGACATATCGGTCTTTCAAATTTTGATGGCTTGGATAGTTTGGCTCTATGTTTACCTGGAAAGCCTGCAATATAATTGAAGAAGGATGAATATGGAACCATTTGCTGACCTAAAATTCTCCTGTTAGGTGACTGTTGCTTCAGTTGTTAATAACAGGTAAAAAACAATTCGATGACAATTAAATGATAGGGTGAAAAAAGGAATATCGATCCATAAGATTGATATATTAGCAGCTATGGAAGAATAACAACGACAACAAACAATAAATAGAGTACAATGATGTTAATTAAACCAACAAAATAGTCATGCTAATTATAAGTGTTAAATACAGTGCTAAAATATGTTCTGCAATCAAATATATTTGGTTAACCGACTTCCAATTCCATCATATGAATCCCTAATTACTGTAAAAAAAAGAAAGAGTTGAAATAATCTACCAAAAGTTCAAAAAGTCTGGCCACTATGTCAAAAAATCACTTACATGGAGAAAATTAATAGCATAGATCAGCCTCTTGTACTTTTGGATCCTCCACCTCCCTATCAATAGAAGGTCGAACACAAAAATAATTGAAAACTGAATTTCTTGGCAATTGAAGATCCTACAATGAAATTTTAAAAGCGAATCGAACATGCTTTCGGAAGTGAACAAAATTGGGTCTAGGGTTTTGGCTCTAGCTCTGGCACACAATTGGAGATCGGAAGCGGGCTATTACATTGATAGGTGTGTTCAATTATTTGTGACTTTTTTCTTCTTTTCATTTCCGAGGGATGGTGGTGTGAGGTAATGGGGTTGAGAAATGAATGGGGGGAAGAAATGAGTTGGCAAAGAAACGTGAAAACGTGGTGTTGATGAGAAAGTCAAGCATACCCTTAATTCTCAATGCCCAGTTTTTCCAAAGAAAGGGTAGTTTTGGTAAACTGAAAAAAGGCTTCACTTTGACCCTTTGACCACGGGTTTTGCATTATAGTATAAGATATATATATATATATATATATCCAAAGCATTTCTTTCTAAATCATACATATAAATTTTCAAATATTATTTCAAGTTTAAATAAATAAAATACTCTTTATGAAAGTTATTATAAAATATTATTCAAAACAACATTTATATTAAATAGATTTATATTAAAGAAAATATATTTAAACATAAATTAAATAAAAATTAATCTTTTAAGGATCATTACAAAATAGTTAAATACTTGAAAATAGTTTAAATAATACCTTTATAAGGATTTCCAAAATAATAGTAAATATCTACTTTTGATATTCTCAAAATATTTATCCATTCCTTTAAAACATTTCTAAAAATAATATTTATTTCCTAAACAAAACTAGTTTCAAAATCAAACCAAACCGAATAAGGCTTATTAGGTCTCAACGGTACTTATCAATTCACAATTCATAGTCACACAGATATTCAAATCAATCCGCTTCCATAGATCAATTACATTATATTCTCAAATATAATTGACAGGCAAATAACAGATATATGCATGAATAACAGATCAGAGATCATCTTTGCTAGTAACAACTACACAGATAATATCAGATAGATGGCTTATACTATTCAAAGAAGTTAAATTAACTATTTAGCGGAATGGTGTCTGTTTCCGCTGACCAGATGTCAAAGGGTTTGAATAGTCTTCACATAACACACCTATTCAGTTTGGGAACATTTTAACGGATAGGTTGTATAAAATTTACAACGGCATTCATTTCCACTTGGTAATTAAATTCAATCTGAACAAGCTTATAAAATTTTACTTATTTAACTTCACAATGGATGATACGACGGCGTAGCATCCGTCGATAAGAACCATTCACTTAATAACACTTTATTGAATGTGAAATTAAATAATTATTATTAATATAGAGCCACTTAAGAACTTGAATTAATTCAAAAGTATAAACATTTTATTTTCCCTTAATTATCTTAATTAAACTTTACTTTATTCAAATAAACTCAAGGGTTAATAAATAAAATATTAATTTATAAAGCTTGAGTAGTTTATAATAAAATAACTTATTTAAATGACCTAAATTAAATAGACTTAAAGTAAAAACAATTTCATATATTTTAAAATTCCTTTGTCTATATAAAACTTTAAATAAACATTAATCATTAAAGAAAATTGGTTTAAAAGTTTTACTTTAAATCATGCATGTTATAAACTTTGGAAGGTCAATTGGTTATGGATTTTTTTTAAATTTTATAACCAAATTCTTTTATTAACAAATCTTGTTTTTAAAATAACAAAACCCAGCGGGCCGAAACCCAAAACCCATGATTAAAACAACCCTGAACCTATTCAGTCACGCAAGCCTAAACCGGGCCGTAGCCTAACCCAACAACTTCCACTTCTTCTCTTCTTCCTCTTCTTTACCAGACCAACAGAAATCCAGTTCCATTATCAGGAACACTACCAATCACGATCGACTCAGGCACTAAAAATCTAGCTTCGATCGAATCGAGCAACACTTCGATAAAACCCGAGACCACGCTGACCAAAACGCACGCGACATCAAACACGAGAACTACCAACCTGGGACACTCGTGCACGGCGACACACGTGCACACCCTCATCACCGATCATCCCGCCGCCGCACCACCACCTGCCCAGTCTCTCAACATCTACTGATCCAAGTCGCCACTTCACTAAGGACAACAATCCCCTCTGGTCGATAATCGATCACTGCTCGACCCAAACCAAAACCCAGCAACCAAACTACCTCCACGAGACGACGCGCCGCAACGACGAACGGCCATAACTTTCATGCCACCTACCTCAATCGAAAGCTCACTCCGGCAGTTACTTACGAGCCAAACCACACGAACTCCGGTTGCTCCAACATCACCCAGTTCCGTCGCGTTCGCCGACCACCCGAAACCATCCCAAAACCCTGAAGTCCACTCAACCATCCAATCCAGCCCAAAAACCAAAATTCGCCACGGTCGACCCCTCCCTAATGACCATCAGCTCCTTCTAGATCTGGCCGCGCCACCTCACGGCGACGAGATCGCCGGAAATAAATTTTTGATCAAAAACCGTTCATCTACCATTTTCTTGAGATAAACAACTCTAAAAAATTATAATTCTACCACTAAAATTCACATTTTCACACAAGGATCAAGGCTGCATGTTTGAATCCTAGAATTGAAAACATTAAATTTTCACCAAAGTTTGATTGTTCACTGTAAAATGGAACCCTATCGAACTACACAACATAATTTGCTCACAAACTATTTTTAACTAATACTATACTAGAAAACGAACATATTCCTAGTTTACATCAACATGCAAAATGAACAAGGTAAAGAGATATAGATTTTTGAATTACTGGGATGAAAAATATTCATAGTTTAACAAAGCACAAAACAATTTCATTACCAGGTTAAAAGATTAAGGTTTCTCACCTTCCACATTTTAATTCCATCTGGTGATTGGTACTTGAAAAATTGCTGTATTTATTTTTTGAACTCATGATCTAAACGAGTCGCACATACACCCGATGGCAAATTAAAATTGGAATTAGCTTAATTCGCAGAGTTAGAAGCCTTTGCATAATTCGCTTCTGATCTCGATAAAGATCCGAACCTGCCCGGAGCCCTTAGAGGCAAGTGAAGTTGGTGAGCCGTATGACGGTGTCGGGGGTTCGAATCCCTCCTCGCCCACAACCGGTGTACGTTGTCACACTCCCTGCCTTCCAAAGGTGCCTAGAGGACGGGCCAGACGCAGCAGAGCGAGGCGACCAACGGGAGGGAGCGGATTCCCCACCGGCAGGGGGGCTGGAGACGGCGATTCTTTCACAAAACAAGCGAAAAATTTTCGATCTGGTTCTGGTAAAGTAAAAAAATAATAATAACTAAAGCAGCTACTTTCGAAGTAACAGAAAGATTCAATTCGGAACTATTATATGTCTGCTACTATTAGATTATCTAGTAAGAGAAGGTGCGTAGCGGAAGCCTTAGGGCTGTAGAACCCCATCCCGGAATAAGAGGGTCAAGTATTTCCGGCGATTGCAATGGCTTCTTTATTTCTTCATGTACAAAAAAATAAATTTATTCGGAGCTATTAGAGCGGGATCCACTTTTTGGGGAATATGATTCGAAGTAATAACAAGAATATTTCTAGTGGAACATCTTTCACAATCCCTGGAGAGATAGTTCTCTAATAGACCGAGGGATAAGTAATTCGACTCATTCACGCTTTTCTTTCTGTTACTTCGAAAGTAGCTGCTTTAGCTTCAGCCACGCGAATTTTCGATATTCCTTTTTATGCCTCTAGAAAGATCAGAAGTAATAAGAGCTGTAATTGTAATCATTCAACAATCTAGATCAGATGGATTCCTTTTTTTTTCTTCGATAAAATAGAAGGGGGAAAAGATTCATACAATGGAACCCCACTTACCATTTTTTTTATTGGTGAAAGTCAAGGTTTTCAGCTTCAATATCATAGAATCGGGATTGAATAAAACTCAAAGGAATTGACGGGGGCCCGCTTGTTCCCCTACGGGAGAGGTTATTTTTGGAGGAGAAACTATGCGTTTTTGGGATCTCCGTGGCCCCATCGAGAAATAGAACTAACTAATCCTAAGGCAAACGGTCGAGAAACTTTTTCTGTTTTTCTGTTAAATCAAAAAAATAAAATAATTCGAATTCTATAAGAAACTGAGGAGATTGACTCGGAAACAGATTTTGTTGAGAGCTCCATTGCAGAGTTCAGGCCTAGGCAAAAAAAAGAGAAAAAAGATAACTTTTGTTTTTTAACAGTTTGGGTAAAAGTCGAATTTGTTGTCTTTAAATCTGAAAACTTTCTTTTGAAAATCTCCTGGGTTTGAATTAAAACAAAGATGCTCCTGACTTCTTAATTTCCAGACCTGGTTACAGGGTGCTTGTTTTACAGAATTCCAGAACACTGCTATATTTTTCCTTTTATTTTTCTTTCTGTTGCTTATAATTTCGAAAAAAGGCTTTTGTATTTAAGATACAGGTTTTGACTTCTAAAACAAGCCACTCAGATCTGAAATATTCAAATATACACAAGCTTGAAATCAACAGAAGATGGACAGAAATGACTATTTGGTGGCTGAAAACATATTGTCTCAGCTGAGAATATCTTTTGAAAAGAAACTAAAAATAATTATGTTAGATTTTCTTTCCAAGATTTTACTGCCAAGTGTAGTTTGTTAATTAAAATTTATTACTTAACTTCCCATTGTTTTGTTAACTGTTTTACAGGCCTGATTTCCTTGTTACAACATAATGAGCCGAGGTCTTTTATTTATTATATAGTTTATATAAACCATAAGGTACTTAATAGTATATATATATAAGTATGACTAAGAAATTAGACAGCCCAGTCATTATTACTTGACAAGGTAGTGTTGCATATGTCTCTAACATATTTTAAAATAAAGGTGAGAAAGATTAAAATAACTTCTTGGTTATATACACCTATGCAAGTATATGTTACTTAAACAAAGATTACAAAGTAGCTTAAAAATTATCTTTGTTATTGACTTAGTTGAATTTGCATTTGTCACTCATACAGTTTGAAATAAAGGTGAAAACTAGCAAATTAAAATAACCTCTTGTTTCATTTGTTTTATAAAAATATATATGTATTTTAAACAAAACGTAACATTCTATGTTAAATACCCCATATACATATGTTATAAAATAGAATAACTTTCAATATTAAATACTCTATGTGTTTTAAAACATCACAGTGGTATAAAAATTATTTTTAAATCCTTCTTGTATATATAACCATATACACAATTTCATTTATAATATTGACATATATTATTTACAAATATATTAAGTCATTTATTATCTATGTGTATATAGTTTCTCCCAATTATATATACAACTTTTCTTTATTATACTTAAGTGATTTTTATACACCTAAATTTATTTATAACGTTTTATCAATTAAGTATTATAAATTTTGCTTATTCAATCTATATCATTATTTTAGAAATCTTAATACTTCTTTTTATTTAGTATAGACAACGTTGTTTATATACCCAAAATCAAAAATATCTCTTTTTACTTCATTATGAATTTCTATTCAAATTTTATATACATCTAAATTTAATTTAATGCCATGAATTCATGTTCTCATTATGTGTAAATTTTATTGTTTCCAATATATAAGACTATGAGCATTTGATTTTAATAAATTTAAATCCTCTAATATAGTTTATCTTTAGAATAAAATATACACATCTAATCTTTAAACAAAATGCATATATATCTCCAAAACAATCTACACATATTTTATCCAAAACAAAATGTATATTCTATTTTTAAACCACAATATATATGTAAGAAATTCCATTTAAATCAATCTATAATTTAATATACATTTGAAAATTTAAATTATACTGGTTCAGAAAAATTGGTATATTATTATCTGTTATTTGGGATTTTTGAATATTAAAATACAATATTATTGAATATTATAAATTAATATCCACAACTCGGAATGTCAAAAATCCCGGGTCGTTACAGTATTAGTGAATCATCTCTCTTAAATGTATTTGATGAAGGTTGAATGATTTACACACACATAAACATACAAACACGCATACATGCGTACATATACATACATACATACATACATACATACATACATACACACACACACACATATATATATATATATATATTTGTTATTTGGGCAAAAATGTTATAAATACTCAATTAAGAAATATATGTACATTATACAAGAAAAAGGATTAAATGTGGGAAATGAACATACAATTTTTATAGTGGTTCGAAAAATACTCCAGCCTACGTTCGCTTAATCGTTTTTTATTGATCGTACTTTGCTTCTACAAAGTATATTTTACTACTCAAATGCTTAGAAGTCGAGCTTGAGTATAAGACTTGTATTTCAGAATTAAATTAGTCAACTCATCATACTTTAAAGTAGTCACATAATGATCTCCTTTAAAGTGAATCCCCTCTTCTCTATAAAGTTGAAAGCAGCTATCGAAATCGCTTAGAAACTCTCAGCCACGTTCCTCACATCTAGCATGAAGCTCCTGCAAAAGATCGTGGTCCAACTCATCATTCATTCACAACTTGGGTCTGACTTGAGCTTCATCACTAGGCGCTGATTTGACCTTCCATGCCTTGACTGTTTGATTTCATCTTTTTCTTGGTTTTTCCTCCTTTAATCAAATTTAGTTGGACTGTCATAATCTTCATCTCATGCCCGAGTCAATATGGCCAAGTTGTGGGTTTTAACTTGGATCTGACTCAAAGAGGGTCGAGTTATAAAGACTTCTCCATTTTGGCTATTTTTTCTTGTAGTGCCTCATCTTGCCATTTCGTGACATTTCCCAAGTCTTTAGGTCCATTTCTCTATCATTCCTTGGTTTGGTTCAATCATTCGACTTTGTTCAAAGATTGTGGGAAGTTCATCGATAACACTTTGCCCCTCCAAAGTCGCCTTATGAATATAAGCTGTGCTTTACTCAAGAAAAAATATCAAACGTGATCAATCGTCAATAGTTGAGATCTCTATCTATCTACATGACCAACTCATGGTGAATCATCTGATTCCTTCGGACTCGCCTGTAAGTCATTCCAAACCATCATAGCTAAGGACTCAAGTCCTTGCCCAAGTCTTAGTCATAAATCATAATCATTTTGCGTTTCTTCTATATTATCATATCATACATCGATATCGATATCATCCCGAGTTCCCAGGATTTAAAATATAACGACCCACAATTCCGTACATTTTAAGTTGACAATAAACCACACATGTCCAACTCAATTTGAACAAAAAGGTGAATAGTTATAGGGAAAAGAAAATAAAGATAGAAATAGAGTAGAAAACAGAATCCCACACGAATGGAATAACATATATTGTTTCAACATATAATCTTTACAGCAGAAAATGTTAAATACATTTATCAGAGTTTAACTTAGCATCAACATGGATAATTATAAATCTCTATCCTTAGATATGCAGAATACAATAGTATATAAGTGTAGTGGAAATGGACAATAATCTTTAGAAGAATCTTCTAACTCCATGCTCCATCACTACGCCATACATGACCTTCTGCAACATTTTTGCAAGGTGTTGCCAGCTAAAATGTTGCGATAGCTATAGAATTTTGGTCCTACTGCAACGTTGTATTTTTGGTGTTACCTTAGCCATAGAAATGTGTTGCTCTAGCTAAACAAGTGTAACACGATGCAACATTTTTATATAGTGTTGCCATAGATGTTTTCAGATTAAAAAATTAAAAAAAAAATTACACCTCAGCGATCCACACCACCATTTAAAACAAAATCTCAACCGTCGATTCACACCATCGATCCACACTTACCAATTTCCATTTCCCGCTTTACTTTTCACTCATCCGCTTTCGTTTCTCACCCCCAATTTTCCAATCCCTAATTTTTATTCCGCTCCTCCTTGTTTCTTCGATCTGGAGAATAACTGGCTTTGCTTTTATCCCTTGTCGGCCATATCAATTTCCGTTATTTTCTTTTGCCTCGCGTCAGTTTTCCTCACTACTTCCGGATTTGCGATTTTGTTCAGGTTTTTGGCGATTCTGGTGATTCGAGGTAAGGTTGTGGGATTGCGATGGTTCAGGGAGTTGCTGATTTGGTCGCAATTTCGTGGTTGGGGCCTGATGTCAGAGTGGCAGGGGGTAGTCGAATTGGTTTCGGTGAAAACTAGGGCACGCGATTCTAATTGCTTTGATGCTCTGATTGATCGAATCTAGTGTGAGAAACGTTCCTGGTAGCTTGCTCCTTCGTTCTCCTTGATTGATTGCTCGAATTGCTTTGACTTCGTCGTCGGGTGCGATGTGATATTATTTGGTATGTTTTCTGCCTTCAGGTTTACTTGAATATTCTTGATATTGGTTACACTCGCACGCTTTTGCCGATGATGAATTGGGATTTATTTATAGGCTTTATTTCCTATAATCTCGTGTTTAATCTTTCTGTTGGACTTTGAGAAATCTGGTATGTTGGATTGCAATGATGAATACAAACATATGTGTGTTGAGCTTTGTTGGTTTTGCTTGGTCTGGACTGAACTGGTACCATGCTAACCTTGTTCTTTAACATGAACTGATGCTCCAAGTCCTCTGTATATCATGTTACTACCTAGGTTTCTCTTGTACATGCCTGATGCATTCACTGTTTTTGCTTGATGGGCTGCCTATGTGTACTGCTGTGTTTCTTGCAATGGCTTGTCTATATTTTGCTGAACCTGGTTCTTGTTTGTTTTGTTGGTTGCTTGGCCCTGAGTTGAATCCAGTCGATGACTCGGGTTTGACCTTGTGCCGTGTCCGTTTTTTTGGCTTGTCTACATATCTGGCTGCACTTGAGTATGAACTTGCACTTGAGTAGTTGCACTTGAGTAGTTTCTTGTACCAAGCCTTATGATGCATGTATGTTCATCCATGTACATGCATTTCTTGGTCATGTTATGTTGCTTGCTGTGTTGAGTACTACTTTGTGCACTTGGCTTCTCCTTTGTGCATTTTTGCCTGAACTGTTGCTTGCTGTCTTCCATACTGCCTTGTATCCATGTGTTGCATTCATGTTTGGCTTATGCACTTATGAAAAGAAACAACCCAAATACCCGAGGCAAATAATATAACAAAAATATTTTCATTTTCTGTTCGAGTTAAATATTATTTTCCAGATTACTGCTTTTGAATTATATGTGACAGGTATTGAAGACTGGACAGCTGGATATAAGCTTGAAGACAGAGTCAAATCAAATGTGCATGAGCTTGAAGACAGGTTTCAAAGAAGGATCGATCTTCCGAAATCGGATGAATCGGGCGGTGCCCCGGACCCCCGCCGGGACTGCGGTGCCCCGGACCCCCGCCGGCGCTGCGCCCGGACCCGCTTCTCGGCTCGCCTTCGGCTCGGCACTCGGCTCGCCTTCGGCTCGGCATATATTTGTTAGTGTCTGTATAAATTGAAACTGCATATGTAATGAGTGAACTGAGTGATGTAGTGAGGAATATCTGTATATGTGAATATCAGTGTTATATATCATTGAATTGTAAAATAGTGGAGTCTGGAATTTGTACTATTTCAAATGTTGAAATAAAATATTTATTTAAATAAATTACTGTTTAAATATCAAATTCTGTGCAATAGCATTTTATTAAATAAAATATTTATTTTTATTAAAAAATCAAATATGCTCTACATTGTGGGCCCCACAAATTCAAAAAGTTCATATCTATAGCAACATTTTGGAATGTTGCTATAGATACCTATGGGTGTTGCCATAGACCCAAATAGGGTTCTATTGCAACAATATTACTTATGTTGCCTTAGATAGTCAAAATGTTGCCTTTGAGGTCTAAGGCAACGGCAAAAATTGCATCACCCTAAAAGTGTTGCCATAGACCTATGGCAACATTTTTCGGGCCTGAGCCAACATTTTTTTTGTGTTGCAGTAGGCCATTTATGGTGTAGTGCATGTTATTGCAAAATGCTCCAAACTAAACCTGACTACTAGGCTGCCCAGAAAAAAAGGTACCCAAAGTTTAAGGGAAAGAAAATAAACTTTGGGCCAGTCATTGGATAGGTGTGAGAAACTCAAAATACGGGTGTTTAAAAACAATGGGTATCTCATAAGACCATGCCGCACATAAACACGGAACGGATTTTTACCTTATGGTAACCAAAATCTTTACTATGCAAAATCTGTTAATATTGTTTTGAATGACATTCTTTTGAAAACACTTTTCAATTAAATTTACATAATCTTAACCAAAATTGTTACATTATTAAATTCTAGCATAATAGGCTCTGCAATTAAAATCGAAGGCAATTATTAGAGAATGGATTTCGAATGAATAGTGATGTAAGGGATGACCTCCCGTACAGTACATTTCTTGAGGAATGTACCGAGGATCAACATCTCCGAAACCTCTACGAATTAAGATCGGCTTATGCATAGACCCGTCTGGTGGAAGATAGCACCAAATATGATATCACCCCGACCGTTCTCAACCGTTCCAGAGACGTTTCAAAGCATACACCATTTAATTTAAACCCGACGTTATAGCGGCTAAAAATAAATAAATCTGGAAAGGTGATATCATACCCTAATGGTAGTGAACCACTTAGCCTTAAAGCGACCCCTATTTCACAATTCCCCGAGTGTGAGGTTCGAGGTAATATTTACCTTTCTTAGAACATTTTCACTTAAAATGTCACATTGCCGTTTCCAACGACACACTATTGATTTCAACAAAAGTATAACCTTTAAGCTCGTACGTCTCAGAGAAGAGTGTTAAGCATAAGAGGGGTTACCTCCTACACCACCAAACAGATGTACATCTGTAGAGATCAATGCACTGTGATCTTAGAAATGCAATGTCAAACATTCATCCATATAAGTTCTCCAAGAACAGGACAAATCGAAGGCACTCTAGTACCACATCCTATCGGGAATTACTTCTAGGATTTGTAGTGAGTAGTCCTTGCATATGAAGACCAGAACGAAGAGACCACTGCTATTTATTTATCTCGGGAGCTACTCCGAAATTATCAACAAACAATCCTTCCGTTCTGAAGATCCCCACATGTCTTCACTTTCAAACTCGTAAATTGGTTCGAAGTGGTTTTCGGATAAGAACCACTCGAATCCGACCCCAGTTCTTTCGAACCGATCATCAACAAACGGATATTAAGTAAATAGGTGCTAATCATTTAATTTATTACTTTTCTCTTTGTCAGAATATCATCTAAAGATATATATCTTTAAAACATTTCTTTTTAGTACATACGGAATCATTAAACCACTCTTATCAAATCCTTTGGTTACTTAAAACCTTTTTAAATCTTGGAGTAATTCTAAATCATTTCACCTTTTCTTAGGAAAATATCTCCAAATCATAGATCTTCACAAAGATTTCTTATTTCCACATCATAACTTTTAAACGAGTCAAAAACAATGTTATTTAAGACATTGTTAACTGTAAACCCAAAAAACTAATTTTATGTAATCGATAGGGATTAAAATAATTCCAAATCATTCATTTAAATCTTAACAAAAGATTTCTTATTTTCAATACATATCTTTTTAATAGGTTGAAACCATGTTATCAAAGGTGTTAAATCCAAATTATTTAGTATTCAAGTAAAACTGATCTATAGAAATTATACTAATTCTACTCAACATCAATTTCCATATTCAACCTTTACTATCCGTTGAATAGTCATGAAGCAACCTTTTAAATTCACATGGATAATATGGGTTCTATAACGACCCGAATTTTTCGTCATTTGATTTTAAATATTTAAATGGTTTAAATATGGTATTTGGGATTATAATTGAGTTAATAAGTTTTTAAAACTAAAATTTCAAGCGATTTCATAAATTTTGGAATCGTCGATTTAATCGACGAGTTAAAATAGCGATCCGGGGCACAGTCTCGGAATTCGATGAAATCAGTTCCATTGGGTCCGTAATAGTGTATTATTACCGGATTCCAAATTTCGTACTGTTTGGAGTTATCGTTTGATCGTACGGAATACAAACGATTGAATTTAATATTGAAATTTAATATAATAATTGGGTCCAAAAAGCTATCTTCTCCATACGATCGAATTAGGACTTGAAACCTTTCCCATTGTGTTCGGAATAGGGGTATAATATTATAAATGCCTGGTGGCACGCCTCAAGAGGGGTTCAATATTTTAAGCTACGAAAATCGAGATATTTCAAAAATTAATTATATATATATATATATATATTTCTACACTTCAAATCTGTCTTCTCCATCCATCAGCTGACCTTTTCCACTATCACACATAATCGTTTAAAAACACGCCACCCCTTCAATTTAAAAACACGACACCCTTTCTTCTCCTTTCTTTAAAAATAGAATCGAATAAGAGAACAGATATAGAAATCAAAAATCTCGTTCAACACCAAAAAAAAGAGGGCTTGCAATGAAATCGCGCATGAAGGGAGGCAAGGCGGCAAGGCACTCGCGACAGCGGTAGCAAGGTTGGGTCGCCGTAGGCGCGTGGGCTCCTCCGGTGGGGTTCACTTGATACTAGAACGCGTGTGATGGAGGCGACCAGGGGGATTGCTCGCGTACGCGTGCACCGAAGTTGGGGACTTTGCGACCGATGTTGCGATGGCGATGGGGCCCGCGAAGGTGGTTGAGGTCGAGGGAGATGGATGCGAAGCGGTGGTGATGTCGCTCGAGTTGGAAGGCGTGAGGGTTACGAGCTGGACAAGTGGAACCGTATGGAGCTCAAGTTTGGAAAGCTTTTTGGGGAAGACCCTAAGCTTGCTCTGTACAAGGCGAAGGTAGTAGTGGTTAGTCAACAGTTTATATAGGTGAGCGATTGGAGATGCTGTTTGGAAGGCAAGGGTTTCGGTGAAGGGGGGGCAGTGGCCATCAGTGGGCGGCAGTTTGAATTTGGGGATGATGATAATCAAGGTAAAACTCTAATTTAAACCTGTAATTAAATTTAATGATATATTCAGTCATTTAAATTCAGAGTTAAAAAAAGAATTTATTAAGTAGCTAATAAAATTTAATAAATTTGCATATGAGGTTCAAAATTGATGAAACAAGTCAAGTTGGATCGTAGCGAAGAAACACTATACACTGAAATAAATTTGGAATTGTAACGATTGGCAATTTCAGAGGAAAAAAAATCAATGTAAGAAAATTCTCACTCATTTGGATTGCCAATTTAATTTTAAATAGTTAAAATTAATTATTGGTTGCTTGGTTGAATATAGAAATTATTATATGTTGAATGATATATTATATATATAGTAGTATATATACTAGTATTTGCAGTGATATTCCCGCAAATTATAGCGGATGAGACCTTATACGCCCCGCATAATAGTAGATGACCCTATATACCGTGATATCCCCCTCGAAGTGGGATTGGTATTCTTATGTTGTACTAACATCTATGAATGCAGGAAAATTGGTTGGAGGGATCAAACTGGATTCCTCAAATATATTGTTTATTTTTCCATATATAGTGATATCTGATGTGTGTAGATAATATGTTATAGATTATTGTTGTAATTTGAATGTTTGATGCTATGGTAGCACGGGCCTTAAATTTGGCATTTTAAATACCATAATTTATTATTTTTAGTTTAAAGGAATTTAAAAGGAGATTTTTGATATAAAAATATTTATATTGGAAATTGGATTATTTTTAAGAAAATTGGATTAGGAATAATATATATTGATTTTGGATTGTACGTAACTATTCGTAAATGGTTTTAAATAGAGTTTTTAAAAATTAATTATATAAAAGAGTTTGTAAATGGTATTCTGAAATATGAAAAGAAGTTAAAATCAATATTAAAAATAGATTGAAAGTATAAATGGAATTTATAAGAAATGAATTTATATAATGGAACTTTATAAATAAGATTTGTTTTAGTGGAAAATAGGCTGAAGGACAAACTTTGGAAAAAAATTAGGCTGAAGGACAACAAGTTTCATTTTTAGGCTGAAGGACAAACTTTGAAAAAAATTAGACTAAAGGAAAATGCTAAATGCAGCTAGCATTTTGTAGACTGTAAAACTGAATATAATGTTATTTATAACTAGCATTTTGTATAATGTAAAAACTAAATATAATGCTAGTTAGAATTAGCATTGTCCTTCAGTCTAAATTTCTTTCAAAGTTTGTCCTTCAGCCCAAAAATGAAACTTGGTGTCCTTCAACCTAAAATTTTTCTAAAGTTTGTCCTTGTACCTAATTCCCTCATTTGTTTTATAAACAGTTAAAACCAAAGGGGTTATAAAAATTTATAAACGATGTTTATAAATAAATGAATTCGATATCAGATGATAATTGGGAATATAAATTCATAGGGTGAATTTATATTAGAATATGGAAACAGGGTTGAGAAAAATAGTAGGTTCTGTTTTTGAAATGAGAATGGTTAGGGAATCGACAATGAATCGATATGTTGTGAAATCGAGAGGAATTTATAAATTACATTGGTTATTGAGATTTTAAAAAATATTTTATTTTTAAGAAGTTAGGTTCGTTTTTCAAAGGGAAAACTTTATTATTTAAACTATGAAATTTTAAACTAGTTAGTATTGGAATACTTCGGAAAATGGATTTTCAAATATTTAATATTTATTGAAATAAAATTTTAATTTTTATAATCAGCTTTGTAAATTGATTGTTTTATTTTTAAATGAGTTATTGATGGTTTATTAAGTGTTTAATATTTTAAAACATATTTTAAAAATAAAAATAAATTACTATTCTTTAAAAATGCCGAGTATATATATATATATATATAGTTTGAAATGATTGAAAACTTATTTACAAAATTCTCTCGAGATGTGTAAACATGTTTTAGTTTAAGGATGAGATTTTATAAGAGAAATCTTATAAATGGAATTCTAAAGACATAAGAAAATTTCCAATGTTTATAACCGATAACTTCAGAAAGAATTTGAATTCATTTAAAAAGTTATAAATGGTTGGTTAGGATTATAAATAAGTATAACCGGTTTGGAAATCGTAGTAGGATTTATGAAATTCCGGAGACTTATGAGATAATTTATGAAATATTTCCAAGTTTAATATTGAGATGATTTTGGAAATTATACATATAAATATTTTCCTAAGCATTGAAAGGAAGGTTTTGGAAATATTTTTAGTAGGAAATGATTTGGAATAGAAATATTTTCTAAGTGTTATAAAAATGGAAGTTGGAAATATTTCTGAGTATTGAAAATGGTGAAATATCCTGTTATGGATACAAGTGTTGAATTGTTTTTAAATATAGAAATATTGAAAGAGATCGAATATATATCTTGGTGAAGATGTTTTCGAATAAATATTTTGGAGGTTTATAAAATAAGGCCTAGTGTTTGCTTTAGGATGTTATTTGATAGTTAAATAACAAACTATCAAATATTGGCCAATTTCGTTGATCGTTTCAAAGTGACCGGGATCAGATTTAATTATCCGAACACCACTTCGATCCAGTTTGAACGTTACGACTGAATACCGTGAAGATGATGAAGACAGTGATTCGGTTTGTCCAAACCCAGGACAACTTGTATGGATGAATGCTATCAGAACATCGTCATTGGAGGATGATGAGAATTCTATGAAAAAATTGTTTCTTGAAAGGTAACGCTTAGCCTCAAGCCTCATCACCCGGGAATGACTAAAATATGGGAGATGCAGCAAGTCCAAGTGGGTTGCACCCAATTAGGGTATGTTATCACTTTTCTAGATGTCCTCGGAAACCTATATATTATGGATATGGTTGTGCATGAAAGAAGGAGCGCTCGATTTTAAGGGTGGGAACATCCGAGGTGATAACATATTCGGTCTATCCAGGTTAGGGGTAGGCCAGTCTTGTGTAGCGGGGGATCCCGGTAATGGTCCTCGGTACATTGTTCTAGAGGTGTACTGTAACAACCCGCATATTTTACGATTATATATTTAAATGTTTTATTTAAATATAACATCGTTAGTTGGATTAAATTCCAAAATGTGACTTTTTGTAAACAGTCAAATTTGGACTCGAGATGACTTCCATTGATTTTAAAATGACGTTTACAAATTCTTTAAGTATAAACATCGATATGTTTGGAGTTGATTAGGATTTTGGTATTTTCATTTGGGCTTTGGGTTTGGTTCTAGCCCACTAACCCAATAATAGAACCCAAACTCTTCTACTAAATACCCTAACTCCTCTCCCCTTCATTCATTCTACTCATAATAATTCCTAACACTCAAGCTAAAGGAAAAATGGGGGAAAGAGGGGAGATTAGAAATTCCTAAGCCCTAGTTTTCTTAGGAAACTCAAGTTCTAGTTCTAAAATCAAAGAGAAGCTTAGGTAAGCATCCTCTTCATCTTCTCCATCTCAAACTATCTTCGATTTTCAGAATTCCCTTTAACCTAACTTAGGAAATTCATTTCATTTGATAATAGATTGAAGATTCTAGAGGTAATGTTGAAGTGAAATCAATCTTAGCTTGTTTTAGAGCTTCTCATTTCTATATTTGGGTTTAAATGTGAGTTCTTGAACTCACATCTATGTCTATAGCTTTCATTGTGGTTAGGTATGAATTCCTAACATCTATTTCATGTTCATTAGCTTTTGATTTGAATTGATTTGGTGAATTTTCCAATTTTCGTGTTTTGAAGTCCAAATCTTTAAAGATCCTATCTTAGACGTTTTGACATGTTATTTAGGGGTGTATCTAAGAGCCTATAAGGCTGGGTTGTCGCTTGGCATAATTCCCTAGCCTCCGTCGCTCGTCCAATCGCTTCCGAACCGATTTGGCCATCAATGGCCTAGGCAAACTGTTGCCCAGTATAGGCAACCAGACGTCTGGTTGAAGAACTCAGACGTCAAGTTAGGGCACCAGAAGAAAAAAAAGTATGGCAGAAGGAAAAAAATGGAAGAGCCTTGGACCAGACGTCTGGTCCAAACCAACCAAATGTTTGGGAAGCTTCTGAAATTAAAAGGAAATGGGGAAAAGAACAATAAATTTCCCGAACCCCAGGTCAGACGTCTGGCCAATCCAACCAGACGTCTGGTCCTGTGCAATTTTTCCTATTCGCCTATTTTTGAGCGGATTTCCAATTTTTATCGATCTTTGTTGTTCCGGATAGTTATTGTCATTTATTATCGACTTTGATGACTTCATTTATGGATTTTTGGGAATATCTATTTGATGGATTTGACATCGATTTTCATGGTTTTAATTCACGTCGTCGAATGTGGATTTTTGGTGATAGATTGTTTTTACAATCATTTCTAGGATTTATCACTTTAAAATACAAAGGTTTTTTTATACAAGTAGTAAATACGCAAACTCTTTCACAAAAATGATTTCAACATTTCTTTTAATAAAAGCTCGTTTTTAAAACCATTTTCCAATCTTTTAGTATATACAAACCTTTACCTCATTCGTATGAGAAATCTAATTAAACGGCTTAGCAAAACAAGTGGTATGAAACGCTTACGTTTACTTTGTCGGTTAATTCTTGGACTTGTTCGATTGAAATCTCATGACAATCTTCGAGTTGAAATCTACAATTTGTTCGTAAATATTTAAGTTAAGCCAATGGTTATGGGACATGAAGCTAAACTCATTTATTTACTAGCTTAGTGTAATTTGCACTTCTTATTGATCAATGAAGATCATTTGGGATTTAGATTAGCGATGTGCAATGTCTCTTTGTCCGCGTAAGGGACTATACTTCGTCCTGTATAGCTTCGTCTCATTTTCACAACACCAAAAAGGTGTATTTGTAACGAATATAGTCGTTACAAATGAAATTTATAACAGATATAGTCGTGAGCGGTACAGGCGTGAGGAGTGTCGTTACAAATATTTATAACGGCCTTTACCCGTTATTACATATATCACTTACCAACGGACTTTGTCGTTAGAAATCTAAATTTTTGTAACGAAATAGGTTGTTATTGTTTGCATCGGTTTGTAACGGGTATTTTCCGTTACTTAGTTTCCTCTTTCATGGTGGAAGAAGGGGTTGTCATTCTAAATTACCACGACCTTGTCCGTTACAAATTTCATCATTAGTAACGCACTTGTTCGTTACAAATTTCAGCAATAGTAACGACTATGCTCGTTATAAATTTCGTCTTTAGTAACGAATATGTTTGTTACAGCTACCAAACCATATAGAGCTGCATTTTTTCCAGCATTACACTACAGAATTATCTATTATAATACAGTAGGTACATACATATCAAAAATTATAGAATTTCGATAACAATAAGCAATTACGCATCCAAACATCCAACTTAAATTGTACAAATATTTGACAACAAATTAAAGGAAGATTCGAAATTTCATAAGTTCATCATACATAACTAAAGAGTATGAAATCAAAATATTACAAGTTCTAACATTACTTCAAAATAAATTCTAGATCCTACAAACAACGAACACGACACCCTTACAAACCATCCTCTACATTTGCCATCATCACTGTGCTGCCTCAAAACCCCTACAAGCCTGACTGCCAATTCCACATCAAGATAAAATCACCACCACTTACCTTCAACTGCAAACCTCCACTGTCATGATTGACGAGACTCTACTGTCATCATCATCAAACTGATGATATCCATGAATTTGCAGAAAAAACAACCGAAGAGCAGAAGCTTAAAGAAAACTCAACCCCCTTCAAACAAACTGCCGCATTGATAGATATGAATAAATTTCAGCTCACCTTATGCCATGGAAAGAAGGCAATACAACAACTAGAGGATCTCCATAGCCAACTTCTTCTTCATATTATTAATAAATTATCACAGTCAGTAGTTGTGAATTTGTGAAAAATAAGTTGCTTACTACTCAAGTTGGAGAACAAATTTACCTCCATCTCTGAATAGGATCTTTAAGACTTCTCCAGTTGTGTCTGACTGTACAAAGTTTGTAAAAGAAGATAAAAACAATGACACGCACATTTTTTAAGAACAAACAAAAAAGCAACAAAAAAATATAACGTTAACTAGCAAGTTTTTACCCTGATAGGAAGCTCGTTACCGAACTGATCCACATAGCCAATGATTTGTCCTTCTTTGATCATATCCCCCTGACATATTTGTTCATAACAGGCATAATAAAGGTATAATTCCCATCGTGAATTTAGAAAAAACCAAGTTGCACATGGTTATTTACAAAATATATTGCTGCCAAAACCTAATTAAATCATTTTCTTGTTCGAATTAAATATTTATTTTCAAAAATTCATGTATATACGTCTAATTCGTTAATCATTAACAACAATAAAAATTACTTATATAACTCCCGGAATAACTTGTCTCATAACAGGGAAAAAACTAGACAAAAAAGTTGAAGCACCTTTTTAGGTGGAATAGGCTTAGAGGCAAGAAAATGACCATATTGCATTATATAAGCAGTTAGACCTGAAAATTTGATAACAAATTTTTTATTGACAAATGCATGAAAAGTACCGGATTACAGTTAATGAGAAAAAACAAAGTAAAGAGAGCTAGTAAAACTTAAAGACCAGGCTTTGTTGCCTCACGCCTTCCTGTATTTTGAACTAAATCTTCTTTTGGGAGAAGCACTTTTTGCCTTTAATTTAGTCAAGGGTGTTTGTTTTGAAATTTTGAAATTAGAAAGAAGAGCAGGTTAATTAATGTGAAATGCAAGCTTAACTTTAGCTTGGAATGCAAATTGAAAATCCATACAAAAAGTACAAAATATGGTATGTTAGGACAACATGTATTGCCCTTAAATAAGCCAGTTACAGCACGAAATTTACAAGTTTTCTTATAAATTAAGATCTGCAAAAGGAGATTTTAGATCTTCTTAGTTATATATATAAGCCTGGACACCTTAGTAAATGGTAAGCCTATAATAAATTCAAGCTATGACCTAAATCCAAATGTAACGCAGACAATACAACGTATGCAACATTAAGTTACATTCATCACTGAGATAACCCAAAGTTTTAAGCAATTGTTTCTCAAGTCATAGTACATCATTTATACGATGGAATTAGTATTTTCTTGTCAAATTTAATTTCCAATGCTAGATTATACCTTTTTAGTTTTTATAGAACGCTATCGCACTAGACTGTCCACTAAATATCAAAGGCTAAACAATAAGCCCCATTAAGATGCTAATTGATCTTTTCCAAGGCCTAATGTTTGTCCCATTTTCAATCCTAATTAATATTTGAGTAGATCATCAAATAATATCATGAAAATTTATGTTCCCGATGCAGAATAGTATACTTTGATTTTGGTGGCAAACTATAAGTTCGAAAAATTGAAAAATTAAATTAACCACTTAATTGATAGTCTGAAAGATTTCTATTGTTTTAGAACTTGCTATTGTATAAATAATGGAAATTAAACAAACCATGAATACGTAAGGAGTAATCCCATATCGGTAACTAATATAAAATTAAGAAATTACTCTTTTCATTACAAATTGGTTGGTTTTATGATGCTAATAGTTATATCTAATATCACATTAAGGGAAACTATACATGTTCTACACCACATGTGAGTAGATAGATTTGCAGACAGTTCTCATTTTCATAACTAATGGTCAATCTCTTAACATAGTTTGGAATGCAATAAAGGTTTCACTCATCTTCAGAAACAAATTAACTGTTTTGTGTGATCATTCCCCGAGGACATTGTAGGATTAAAAGAAAAAAATATATTTCCCAATTCAACATTATAGGATGATTTTATTTGAGATAAAGAATGAAGTTGGTGTTAAGCTTTGAGAGTGTTTGTCCAATTAAATCTGGAAGTACGACCATTAAATTCAACATGTGATCATTTATGACCAATCTACTTAATGTTCGATCTATACAAAGCGGGTTGTTCATGAAAATAATGTGCTGAAAAGGAAAATTAAATCTTATATGTAACTTGCTAACATACATGTAACTGTTGACAAGATAGCCACTGCAAAAGAAATCTCATACTATGGTAGATTAAAAATGCACATATCTAACAGAAAAGGAGAGAGTGGTACCTTACAAGAGAAGATCTTGCTCAATTGGAGTCTTCAGAGTTCATTGTCAGCTGTGAATTGACAACAATACATTCAGTACCGAGTGTTATTAAGAAAAAAACTGAAAGAAAAAAAAGAGAGGAAACAGGAGGTATATTAACTGTTTTGCAGAACTCTGAAGAAAGGAAATGGCGTAGGCGCTAAACATAAAACTCGAGCAGACAAGTATTAGGCTTTCCAGATGTGACTGGCAAGCAACAATAAACATCGATTAGCGCAGCCCGTTTTGTGTACCTTAGAACTCTCTACCAGTGTACTTCCAATGAAGTATTTCAGATCCGTAATTTCTTTTCCTGAAAAGAATAATGAAAAAGAAGGACTCGGATCATAATTTAGAAAACTGGGTACTTGTTTGATGGGAACAGATCATCTGGTTCCATTTCCATCTGTACCAGTTTACAATTGCTTCTTCATTCAGATACATATACATAAAAAAGACCATGCTCATAATTGCTTCTTCATTCAGATAGAATTCCCAACCTATTTACAATTCAAGATTCAGAAAAATGAAATGTACCTGGCGAAATCGAAGGCGGAGGGGGTGATAACCCTAGAACGAATTTTGAGGCGGAGGAACAGGCGGAGGAGGTAATAACCTTAGAATGAATTTCAGGCAGAAGGGGCGCTAACTTAAAACGATAAGGAGGCGGAGGCGGCGGAAGTGGCGATAAACGATAACCCTAGAACGAAAATTTGATTTTCAGAATGAAGATAGAGGATAATTAGAAGCGTGGTAAACGGGAGAAGTAACGATAGAAGATAGAAGATAAAATGACAGTTTCATCCTTGGTGCTTTTATCAATTTACGAAATTCCCAAGTTTTATAACGGAAATAACCGTGGTAAACGTTTATAACGGTTATTTCCGTTAGAAATTTGTAACGATAATAACCGTTATAAATTGGAACGAAAAAAGTGTGACAAAATGTCATATTTGGTGTAGTGTTTTATGGGCTAACGACCCATGGATTTTTAACCGTTTTATGGAATTCGGTTCATCGAGCGTATCGCTGTACTACATCGTTGTTTCGGCTTATTTGAGTTTCAGGTTCACGGGGCGTATCGTTGTACTACGTCGTTGTTCCGGCTTATTTGAGTTTCAGGTTCATCGGGCGTATCACTGTACTACGTCGTTGTTCCAGCTTGTTTGAGTTTCAGGTTCCTCGGGCGTATCGTTGTACTACGTTGTTGCACCGGCTTATTTTAGTTTCAGGTTCATCGGGCGTATCGCTGTAATACGTCGTTGTTCCGGCTTCTTTGAGTTTCAGGTTCATCGGGCGTATCGTTGTACTACGTCGTTGTTCCGGCTTATTTGAGTTTCAGGTTCAACGGGAATATCGATGTACTACGTCGTTGTTCCGGCTTATTTGAGTTTGAGGTTCACCGGGCGTATCGCTGTACTACATCGTTGTTCTGGCTTATTTGAGTTTTAGGTTCACCGGGCGTATCGCTATACTACGTCGTTGTTCTGGCTTATTTGAGTTTCAGGTTCATCGGGCGTACGCTATACTACGTCGTTGTTCCGGCTTGTTTGAGTTTCAGATTCCTCGGGCGTATCGCTGTACTACGTCGTTGCACCGACTCTATGGGTTAGCGACCCATAGGATAGCATCTCGTTTGTGATACATGTTTTGGTGAGTTTTCAAGCTCCCGTTTGTGACTGGCCTCCCCTTTTTTTCTGGATTTCTAATTGATGATTTTTGGAATTTGTGTTTCACTAATTTTTGCGATTTGCCGTTATATGTTTTGTCAATATTTGAGGTTTGGTGAATTGATAAAGAACATGATATTCTTTTTGGTGCTTTGAGGAGATTTGAGATATTGTATGATTTTCATTGTTATCAGATATATATACTTGTCACTGTATGACATTATTGTTATCATATATTTTTGTCATATCCCTTATTCTATCTCATCTTGTATGATATTTATAGCCAGACTGATCCGTTGATTATTTTTCTTCTTAAATAATACTCGGGTCAGACCGAGGTGTTTCAGGTGCTTCCACTTGACTTCTTAGCAGGGACTAGCTTCTAATTTTTGGCAACTACTTTAGCTCAATAGGTTTTGTTTTTATACATTCGAGATAGAGACTCCTTGATGTATACATATTCTTTTTCTAGCACTTGTACCTATTCTTTTGTGATGTAGTGGATCTTATATGACCACTACTTTGATGTACACTTCTATGTGTTATATTCATATCTGTTTCCGCCTTAGTGATATGAATATCTGTGACTGATTTGTGTTATTCTTATTTTATATTTGTTTCCGAAGGCCTCATAGCCACTGTGTAGTAGATTTGAGTTTGGATTGGATATGTCAGATTTCCTCTTGAAATGAAATGCATGATATACTATCTGACATATCGGTTCTTGCTCAAATCAATTATGAAGTTGGTCGCTGCTCAACAGCCTTATTCTTCGTACTAATTGACGCATTACCCAGTAGTGTCCTTGGTTAGTGTGAGTATAGACGTGTGGCGTCACAGCTTGGTATCAGAGCCAAACTTCGGAACAATATAGAATATTATGACAAGGATCATTGTCCTAAGTCTCTCTTAGGAATCGTGCCTTAGGATTTACTTCGAGTCATATGACCCGTTCTATCCTATTTTCTTTTATGATGCTTTGTTTTACCAATCAAGCTTATTTGAATTCATTCTAAGAATAACCTTTTTCCTCTTCATTCTTTCTTTCTTTCTTAAAGAAGAAGAGATGGTTTGACCTGGCAGTCCTAGCGCTGGTCAATCCAGTGGTCCTTCTCTGGATAGCGTATTCATGTCTGTCCAACAACTTTTGGATCTTGTAAAGAATCAAAGGTTTATCTGTGCTTTGAATAAGAACCGTAAAAAGGTTTTACCTCTGAAATTAGAAGTGCCTTTCGACCAATTTGTAGATATCACTCTTCGACTTGAAGAGGCCGACAAAGGAAGTGATGGTGATATTGCAGTTTCCAAGAAGAGGCATATTAAGTTCAAAAGCCCTAATCCCAGTAAGAAAGTGAAGCAAACAACTTCAATAGCAAAGACACCAATCCCTAATCGTGGAGTATGCTACAATTGTAGTTCTAAGGACCACTATGCAAATAAGTGTCCGAAGCCCCTTACTTGTCGCTATTGCAAAGGTTTGTTGATACCTTTTCATTAAATATTATAAGCTTGATAACTTCACTGAGAATTGCAAATCTGGTTGGTGTATCCGCAACACTCAGTTTACTTTGTAAAGATGTCGAGATTATTTTTTGTGATTATGCTTTCCGTGCCGATTTGCATATTATTCATGACTTAGGTTTCAGAATGATTTGGGGAATGGATTGGCTTAATCGATATGAAGCCTCCTATATCCCGAGAGAACTATCCATCTTCGACATCCTCAATCTGTTAAGCAGATTTTTATTGTTCTTAATGATTTCGATTCTAATTCGGTGGCATCATTTTATTCTTTAAACCCACATGATGAGGAAGATGTTATTTTCGTCATTCAAGTAGTTCGTAAATTTCCTTATATCTTTGAACCTGTCTTAGGATTACCACCTAAGCGATCTATTGAGTGGTGCAAAGGTCTTTTCAGCTCGACCTTACCACCGATTTTCATCAGCTACGAGTTGTGGAGGATAGCGTTCTACTTACCACATTCTGCACTTGTTATGATTCTTATGAGTGGCTCGTTATGTCATTCGGTTTGAAGAACCTTCCAGCTTATTTCATCCATCTTATGAATTGAGTATTCTGCGAATATTTCAATGAGTCCGTCTTTGTATTCATTGATTATGGGTGAAAACAGCAATTTAAAATTGCAAATCTTTCTAATAAGATATATTTATAAGTATAATTGGATTCTGTTAGTAAGACAAGCAAAGAATATTTGTAAATTTTATAAGTGTGTATTGCCCATTGAGTGCTTTAAGAATTCCGGTCGATGCGCCTGATCAACGTTATCGATAGGAGTCTCCTAAACACTATGATGAGACAGTCAGACACAGTAAATTGACTTGTAATAAGTAAATTTGTTTTTAAAAAAATATGATTACATAAAGTTAATCATAATTTTGAATGTCTTAGCTTTTCAGGAAAGGAGATCATGAAATAAATGATATAGCATAGAAGCTTCTTTTCAAAAATTAAAAGAACTACTTTCCGATACTCATATTCTTGTGATTCACGAAGGGAACCAAGACTTGATTGTTTATACTGATGCTAGTTGTGTTGGTTTGGGTGTCGTTCTCATGCAAAATGGAATGAGTTATCGCTTATGCTTCTAGACAATTAAAGCCTGCCAAGACTGGATATGCCACTCATGATTTAGAGCTCGCGGCCATTGTTTTCGCCCTTAGAATTTGGTGTCATTATCTTTTAGGAGAGAAATTTGTTCTCTACACCGATCATAAATCTTTGAAGTATTTATTTTCTCAAAAGGAACTTAATTTGCGTCAACAACATTGGCTCGAATTCCTTGCATCTTATGATCTTGATATTTTCTATACTCCCGGAAAAGGAAATCGTGTTGCCGATGCCCTTAGTCATAAGCAACAAGCGGTTGTTTCCATGATGATATCCGAATGGAATGATCTCGAGACTTTGTCTACTTGTGCGATTCGAGATTATGAATCTGATTCATGTTCATCTCTTGTTTTATGTAGCCTTGTGGCTCATCCTTCTCCTTTAGATCACATTCTTAAAGCACAAAAGCATGATCCCGAATTGGCTCATCTTAGCCAAAGTTGTAGGGGTAGAAATATTGAGGGTTTGAAAGACTTTGAAATCGATGCTCGTGGAGGCATTCGAAAATTTGGTAGACTTATTGTGCCAAATATTAGTGATCTTCGTAAGGACATTTTAGAAGATTCTCATCGTTCTAAATTTACCATTCATCCCGATAGTATTTAAATGTACGCGGACATGAAGCGACTTTATTATTGGGATGGAATGAAATCTTATATAGCTAATTTTATTAAGCGTTGCATGACTTGCCAACTCGTTAAGGCCGAGCATCAAAGGCCCGGTGGGTTATTGCAAGCTTTAGACATTCCCATTTGGAAGTGGGATCAAATTTCCATGGACTTTATTGATGGTCTTCTCCGTTCTCGTTCGGGTCATGACAGTATGGGTGATTGTAGATAGACTTACAAATTCCGCCCATTTTATACCCGTTCGGTCCAATCTGACCGTACCTCTTTTGGCCAAACTCTATGTTAAAGAAATCGTTAAATTGCATGGAGTTCCTACTTCTATTGTTAGCGATCGTGATTCGTAATTTACTAGTGGATTTTGGAAGGGTCTTCAAAAAGCTTTGGGAACAAAGCTTAATTTTAGCACCGCTTATCATCCTCAGTCCGATGGACAGACAGAGCGGGTGAATCAAACTCTTGAAGATCACCTTCGCGCATGTGTTCTTGATTTTGGTGGAAGTTGAGAAGATCATATTTCTCTTGTTAAGTTTTCCCATAATAATAGCTTCCAATCTAGTATTGGTATGGCACCTTTCGAGGCACTCTACGGAAGGCCATGCTGATCTCCTTCGTGCTGGCTTGAAGCCGGTGAGAAGCTGGTTTTAGGTCTAGATTTTATTCGTGATGCCACAGAAAAGATTAACCTTATTCATCATAGGATGAAAGAAGCTCAAAGTAGACAAAAATCCTATGCCGATAACCGAAGAAGGAATTTAGAATTTTCTATGGGAGATTTGGTATTCATTCGTGTTTCACCCATGAAGGGTATTGTGCGTTTCTATCGATCGGGAAAGTTAGCACCTCGATATATTGGCCGATTTACCATCACCGAACGCATTGGTTCTGTGGCTTATTGCCTTTTATTACCGGCTTAATTTTCTGCAATTCATAACGTATTTCACATTTCTGAACTACGGAAATGCCTTAGAGATTCCGATTCTATTCTTGGGCCCGGTGTTATTGAAGAAATTGAAGTTTCACCTAATTTGACTTATGAGCAACATCCTATTCGCATCATTGCTATGGAGGTTAAACGCCTTTTTAATAAAGATGTTCCGCTTGTTAAAGTTCAGTGGTCCGCAAATCCTACGGATTGTTCCTGGGAATCCAGAGAATTCATCGAGCGAACACATCCGGACTTACTCTCTCATGTTCTTTAAGGTGAACTTCTCACTTCAAAATTTTCTTTTGTATTGTTATGCCTTAGAGCGGTTGTTATTCTTTATTTTCTTCTTAAGTATTGCGAGGACGCAATTTCTTTAAGGGGGGGAGTCTATAACAACCCACATATTTTACGATTATATATTTAAATGTTTTATTTAAATATAGCATCGTTAGGTAAGCATCCTCTTCATCTTCTCCATCTCAATCTCTCTTCGATTTTCAGAATTCCCTTTAACCTAACTTAGAGAAATTCATTTCATTTGATAATAGATTGAAGATTCTGGAGGTGTTGTTGAAGAGAAATCAATCTTAGCTTGTTTTAGAGCTTCGCATTTCTAGATTTAGGTTTAAAGGTGAGTTCTTGAACTCACATCTATGTCTATAGCTTTCATTGTGGTTAGGTATGAATTCCTAACATCTATTTCATGTTCATTAGCTTTTGATTTGAATTCATTTGGTGAATTTTCCAATTTTGGTGTTTTGAAGTCCAAATCTTTTAAGATCCTATCTTGGACGTTTGGACATGTTATTTGGGGTGTATCGAAGAGCCTATAAGGCTGGGTTGTTGCTTGGCATAATTCCCTAGCCTCTGTCGCTCGTCCGATCGCTTCTGAACCGATTTGGCAATTAATGGACTAGGCAAACTATTGCCCAATACATGCAACCAGATGTCTGGTTGAAGAACTCAGATGTCTGATTAGGGAACCAAAAGAAAAAAAAAGTATGGCAGAAGAAAAAAATGGCAGAGCCTTGGACCAAACGTCTGGTCCAAACCAACCAGACGTCTGGCAGGCTTCTGAAATTAAAAAGAAAATGGGGAAAAGAAAAATAAATTTCCCGAACCCCAGGTCAGACGTCTGGCCAATCCAACCAGACGTTTGGTCCCGTGCAATTTTTCCTATTCGCCTACTTTTGAGCGGATTTCCAATTTTTATCGATCTTTGTTGTTTCGGATAGTTGTTATCATTTATTATCGACTTTGATGACTTTATTTATGGATTTTTGGGAATATCCATTTGATGGATTTGACATCGATTTTCATGGTTTTAATTCACGTCGTCGAATGTGGATTTTTGGTGATAGATTGTTTTTATAATCATTTCTAGCATTTGTCACTTTAAAATACAAAGGTTTTTTTATACTAGTAGTAAATACGCAAACTCTTTCACAAAAATCATTTCAACATTTCTTTTAATACAAAGCTCGTTTTTAAAACCGTTTTCCAATCTATTAGTATATACAAACCTTTACCTCATTCGTATGAGAAATCTAATTAAACGGCTTAGCAAAACAAGTGGTATGAAACACTTGCGTTTACTTTGTCGGTTAATTCTTGGACTTGTTCGATTGAAATCTCGTGACAATCTTTGAGTGAAAATCTACAATTTGTTCGTAAATATTTAAGTTAAGCCAGTGGTTATGGGACATGAAACTGAACTCATTTATTTACTAGCCAGTGGTTCAGGTTCACCGGGCGTATCGTTGTACTATGTCGTTGTTCCGGCTTATTTGAGTTTCAGGTTCACCGGGCATTTTGTTGTACTACGTCATTGTTTCGGCTTATTTGAGTTTCAGGTTCACCGGGCGTATCGCTGTACTACGTCATTATTCCGGCTTATTTGAGTTTCAGGTTCATCGGGCATATAGCTGTACTACGTCGTTGTTCCGGCTTATTTTAGTTTCAGGTTCACCGGGCGTATCGATGTACAATGTCATTGTTCCGGCTTATTTAAGTTTCAGGTTCACCGGTCGTATCGCTGTACTACGTCGTTGTTCCAGCTTATTTGAGTTTCAGGTTCACCGGGCGTATCGCTGTACTATGTCGTTGTTTCAGGTTCCTCGGGCGTATCGCTGTACTACGTCGTTGCACCGGCTATATGGGTTAGCGACCCATGGGATAGCATCTCATTTGTGATACACGTGTTGGTGAGTTTTCATGCTCCCGTTTGTGTAACGATCCCGGATTTTTACTAAGTTTAAATTGATAATTAATTTAATTTTTAAATAAAATTGTGAAATTAATTGGTAAACAAATTTGAGTTTCTCCAAATTCAAATAAATTATGTGTTGAATCATTTGAATTTAAATCTTGTATATATATGTGAATATATATGTATAGGTGTATATATGAGTAGATTTGAATTTATATATATACATTGGATTTGAATCTAAATTTTGAGTAAATGGTTGTAAAATCATCTATGAAAAATACAAAGTAAACACATAGATAAATTCTAACAACATATTAAAAATAGAACTTCATTTATATTACAAAATAATAAGTATAAGAAGAAAAATAAAATACATTTAAATATGAAACAAGTGAACATATAAAAATAAGTATGAACAAAAGAAGAAAGATATAAATATTTATGAAGCTTGCAAAAGAAGATATATAATCATATATGTACATACGAAATTGAGAAAGGGATAAGGATGCAAAGTGGTAAGGACACAAGCATTTAATGCTCTCATATCAGCCTCCAAATGGAAAAAAATATCTCTGCCTATATTTGTACTAGAGAGAAAAAAATATATCACCTGTACAACAATCTTTTATATATCATCTTCATTTCAGTTTCGTCCATCAAGATAACTAAGCAAACCTGTAGTAAATATCATCTTAAACTTCAACAAAATACAACTTAAAACAACAATAAAAATTCAACTCAAACCAAAGATCAAAGAAAGGGTTTCAGCTTGCAAATTTCAAGCCTGTTTCAACATAAATGAAGCTTTGTTCTTTCTTCTGGAAAACAATGTGAGTAAACAACCTTTTCCAAAGCTAATTTTGTTTGATATCCTGATGCTTGTGATGATCACTGAAATTATGATGTTAAGTATGTTATATGAATGTAAATCATGATTGCATGTCTATATATATGTAGTGTATATACCTGTATATAGAAACCATCTCTCTGTTCATAGTTTACAGGTTTCAAAACCTGTTCATAAATCCATAACTCCTCATGCAATAAGATTTAGACTATCATCTTTAAATGAAACTTGTTAATATCAAAAAGATCCTGTTTTTAAAAATAATTTCAAATGAATATATTGTGTAATTCTTTCAAAAACAAGGAAGAACAGTGAAAACAAAATCAAGTTAGAAAATCGATTGTCTAGAATTCGTGTTTTGATTTTATAATATGATTCATCTTTGAAAATAATGAATTTTGATAATAGTATCAAGATTTTTTAAGTTCGAATTTGTTAAGAGATTGCGCGTTGAACGGAAAAGACATTTTCGTCAATTGCCGATGATCGACGTGTCTGGGTTCATCGTGGTTGATGTCGAAGGTCGACTGGGAGATGTAGACCACCGGAAAAATAGTAGTTATATTTATTAATGGAGAAGGTGGTGTAGCGGCGATGATCTAGGGTTTTGTGTACAGTTTTGGGTTGTCGTGTTCTCGAGGGCATTGCGTCGACTTGGACGATCGAGAAGCGATCGCATGTGGGGGAACAGGAGGAGACTCTGGTGAATGTCTGGACGCGGCGGCGTGGTTTCAGGCGATCGGTGGTGATCGGTGCGAGCTGTTTAATTGATTAACGGTTTGGGTTCCAGTGTCTTGAGTAGCTCGATTTTGGTTCTATAGCGTATTTGTCGATCTGGGTTATTGAGATCGTTGGCGAGGTTGTAGGTGACTTAGGGGTGGTCGTGGCTCTGGTCGGAGATGATCAGAAAGATAGTGCACGTGCATGCGTGTATGTGTGGTATCTGGAATGTTTGTAAATTTGGGAAGAAAGGGCAGGCTCGGGTTTGTCTCGAAGTTTCCTCGTGTTTGGCTCGGAGCGAGGGGAATGTGGGCTTTGCTCGTGAGTGACTCGGGGGATTTAGTTGTTGGCTCGGGTTTTCTTTTGAAGCTAATAAGTTTTAAGCAAAAGGAAACGTTCAAGTTTTAAAAAAAAGTAAAGCAAGTTTTAACTTTAAATTTAATGTGTAAAGTTGTTTTATTAAAGTAATAATGATGTTATGTTCATTTATTAAATTAATTCCAAAATGTTTCTTCAAATGAAGTTTAATGTTTTAATTAAGTAATTAATTAAGACAAGAAGATTTATCTTTAATGAAGGCGGATAATTAAAGATTTATTACTTAATTACTTAAAGAATAATTACTTAATTAAAGATTAATTAAGGTTAACCAATTATTAATTTAAGGTAAATTAATTATTAATTTGAGGATTAATTAATAATTAAAAGTTAATTAATTATGTAATTAACTTAAGAATGATTTATTTATGGTAATTAACTAAGGATAAGTAATTAAATGGTAATTAATTAAGGGTTAATTAATTAATGTGATTAATTAAAGGATAATTAATCAAGGCGATTAATTTATTTTTGGTAATTAAATAAAAGTTAATTAATTAAAGGTTAATTAATTAAGTGATTAAAAGGATAATTAATTAATTAGGGATAATTAATTAAGATGAATGATTAAAAGTTGATTAATTTATTATTAAAGGTTAATTAATAAATGATTAAAGGATAATTAATTAAAATGGTTTGTAATTAATTAATTAACCAGGATTAGTAAATTATTCATAAGTAATTAATCTAATTTAAATTAATCTGATGATTAATTGATCCTGTTTATGGATGATTGAATTGTATTGAATGCTTTGAATTGTGTGATATCCCTGATATGTGATGTTCTGTAATATGATTGAGCTGTGAACTATGATTTATTTATCTGTGATGAATTTACATATATATCTGTGGATCTGTGAATGAACGATAAGCGTTATAGTTTATACCGCTTATCAAATATATTGCTGTATTTGAATCTGTGATGACTGAATGATGTTGCACTATTGTGTGTGAAACCCCTGGACCACACCATACACACACAAATATGGATTTCACGTGGAAATCAATTAGGCCACAGATAATTTGAATTTAATAAAATATTTTTGAAATTGAAATTTTAATTTCAATTTTGAAAATGGAATGAAAAGCTTTGGAAAGAAGTTTTAAAGAGAAAAGTTATTTTGAATAACTTGGTAAAGTTTTTCAATTAAAATAATTTAATTTGAATTTGAATTCAAAATTTGGAATTGAATTCCATGTTTGGAAATTATGGTTAAGATGTTATAAATGTGTTTATATGAATTTAAACCATTTTAAAAGTATGGTTTTGAGAATTTGAATTTAACCCAAGGACTTTAACTCGTATAAATGAATTAGATTTTCCAAAATGAAAACTATTTGTTTTCAAATAATAGAAGCTTTCATATAAGAAATGAAATTCCAATTTGAGTCAAAGGAATTTCAAGTTTGAAATGAAAATGGTTTTCCGAGTTATGAATAAATCTTTGTGAAAGATTGTTGAATTTTGTTTTGAAATTGGAAAGGTGTACCTTTTGTATAAAAGGTCGAAATGGAATTGTTTTGAAAGCTATCAATTAAATCTTTGATTTAAAGATTGGACGAGTTAATCCAATTTGAAAGGAAAATTGTTTTGAAAAAATGTGAATGAACCTTTGTGAAACTGGGTGAACTTTGTGAGATGAATCTTTTTGTGTAAAAGATTAAAATGGTAATTTGTTTAAACCATTTGAAAGAAAGGTTTTGGGTAATAAGTTGTGACTTAAATTGAAATCCCAATATCCATATGTTTTTAAAATTAAGCGCTCACCATTCGGTTTAGCCGGGAGAGGACTTTGTGTCATATAACCCATTCCGAATAGTGATACGACGTAAATGGTTAGCATTTGAAGACCGGTGTGAAGACTGGGTGTTTGTGAAAATGATAGGATAACCTATCGAATGTCTCTGCACTGAGTTGCTCTGGTATAGAGATCTCCACATGTGATGGGGAGTCCGATCGGGATTGTGGATACCCGGATTGCAAGGGCTTCTTTGGAAGTGCCTTCAGTTCTGTTCGAACCCGGAACAGACTTGTATGGCCGTATGTTTGACACTACACTTTGAGATATAAAGCAGATTTCTTTCAAATACATATCTGTTGGTGGTGGAGAATCTATTCTCTTAGCTTAACACCCTTCTCTGAGACGTACGAGCTCAGAGGTTATGTAGTTGAAGGTTATCAGTGATATATTCCCAATTTGGTAGTGTGGCATGCTAAGTGTTGCTAATCATTTGTTGATCATTTGTTGATCAAATCATGGCTTTCGTGTAAAGCATAGCTTTGTGGACGAGACCTCATCGGACCTCACGACCTGGAAATGGTCGAAACAGGAAGATGTGGCAAGGTTATGAGGGTCGCACCCTTTAGGGTATGTCATTTCCTTCTGGAAAAAGGTGGTATCATGGTATGGAGCCCAAATATTTTACCTTTGTGGTTGCTCCAATCTCATTTACTGTGTGATTGTTGCTTTGTGATCGACGGCCCTCGGATAAAGGTCGCAAACGACCGGGGGGTGGCATACTCGAGTAGTAGTTACCTAGTTACAGAGGTAGCCCGGCCTTGTGTTGGCAGAGAGCTGGTTAAGTTCTCGGGACGTCCCTCCAGAGGCATACCCATGTGGCAGTAGGAAGTTCCTTAGCCTGACCATTCGTTGGAAATCCAAAGAAACAATACGAGCCCTTTACGATTGCAATTTTTATAACCTGACACCTCAGGTGGCAGCTATAGTAGGCATAGTATAATGGTACCTATGCTGGCTAAGATTAATATTATATTTTCGAAAGGATTTTCACACTATGCACTAGTAATAATATCAAAAGAGTTTTCTCGTATTAAGCATATTTGACTATCATAAGAAGAAATCTCCTCCAAGTCTGCGATTGCATTGTGTGTGTGGTGGGAGGTCTTATGGTAGTTTCATTTTCCAAAAAGCATTGCGGATTTCAATGTTTAAAATTCTTTTGTTGTTTGTTTTAAAGATAAACTATTTTTGTTACTCATACCAGTCCCATGACTAACTCGGAGTTTATTGTTCCCTTCCTAAACTCTGGGTGCCCACAATTTCCCACATGGGCAGTCTAGAGTTGGGTTTTTCAGATAGTCAGGTTTAGTAGATTAGTTGGAGCTAGTTCAGTTTTTGGAGTTCATGGACGACCGACCTTGCTTATCTTTGTGAAATGTGATGGTGGTTCAAGCTTGATGTTAGAGTTGTTGGACTCATTCTCTTTTAAAGATCGTTTGGAGTTATCACTTCCGTTGTTTCCGCTGTAACATTATTATTTGTCTCTGATATTCTTGTATCATATAGATATCATTGTTGTATATCATATTCTGGATATTGTATCATTTGTGATGTATATGATATCATTCATTTCTTTCTTCCGCTGTGTTGTTATACTTAACGTGTTATAAGCTTCGGCGAGCCAGATTCGGCGTTTGAATCTGCGGCATTCGAGTACAAGTGAAGTACGGGTGCCGATTTCGAAGGCCGAGTCAGGATCATTACGGTTTGTGATAGGCCTCCCCCTTTTGTGTTTTCTGGATTTCTAATTGTTGATTTCTAGAATTTGTGTTTCACCAATTTTTGCGATTTGCAATGATATGTTTTGTTAGTATTTGAGGTTTGGTGAATTGGTAAAGAACATGATATTCTTCTTGGCGCTTTGAGGAGATTTAAGATATTGTATGATTTTCATTGTTATCAAATATATATACTTGTCACAGTATGACATTATTGTTATCATATATTTTTGTCATATCCCTTATTCTATCTCATCTTGTATGATATTTATAGCTAGACTGATCTGTTTATTATTTTTCTTCTTAAATAATACTCGGGTTAGACCGAGGTGTTTCAGGTGCTTCCACTTGACTTCTTAGCAGGGACTAGCTTCTAATTTTTGGCAACTACTTTAGCTCAATAGGTTTTGTTTTTATACATTCGAGATAGAGACTCCTTGATGTATACATATTCTTTTTCTAGCACTTGTACCTATTCTTTTGTGATGTAGTGGATCTTGTATGACCACTACTTTGATGTACACTTCTATGTGTTATATTCATATCTGTTTCCGCCTTAGTGATATGAATATATGTGACTGATTTGTGTTATGCTTATTTTATATTTGTTTCCGAAGGCCTCATAGCCACTGTGTAGTAGATTTGAGTTTGGATTGGATATATCGAATTTCCTCTTGAAATGAAATGCATGATATACTATCTGACATATCGGTTCTCGCTCAAATCAATTATGTAGTTGGTCGCTCCTCAACAGCCTTATTCTTCATACTAATTGACGGCACTACCCGGTAGTGTCCTTGGTTAGTGTGAGTATAAAGGTGGGGCGTCACATGTACTGTGATGGGCGGTACCCCAGTGGCCTAGTCATTGTATGTAATCCATTTTCCAATACGAGCCTTACGGTTTTGTTTGTAGAGCCTAGTAAGCTAGAATTTAATTAATGTAACAATTTCGGCTATTTGAATAAGTATTTGTATCTAGACACTATTATAATATCACTGGATTTTCTATAAAATGTTTTGGTTATCGTAAGGGAAAAATCCATCGTGTTTATGTGTGACGCGGTCTTACGAGAAACCTTTGTTTTCCAAAGGATTTCGATAACTCTAATAATTCAGATTGAGTGTGTTTTCTCACGCTGGTTTTCCAGACTGACTCGGGTGTTATTTTATTATAATACTCGGGTCAGATCGAGTATTACAGATTCAGGATAGGATGCTATAAAGCTCAGGAGACGAGCTGGATGACAGAGACGTATTCTCCTATTTGGTTTATATTTCCGCAGTGTAAGCTATGTATGTGAGGACAAATTATTAAACTGTCCAGATTGATTGTTGTCCATTGTACTCTGATAATGGTATGTATAGTAACAGTACAGTTCTTGTATTTAAAATCTATTATTATATATTATAATTGTTCCGCTGCGATTGTGAGATTCTGTGTTTTGTTGTTCTATTTTCTTCTATCTCTCTCTTCTTCTTTACCCTAATTACTCGCTCTTACGTACAATTTGGGTTGAACAGGAGTGGATTATTATCAACTCAAAGGTTACCGAACTGCGGGTCGCTACATTTGGTATCAGAGCTGAAGGTTAAGCGAGAACCTTGGCTCTAGTGAGGATTACTCATTAGAGATAGAGTCAGTAGTACTCTAGAGTGAGTTGAGTGTAATAATAGATATAAGCGCGTATTTTTTAGTGAATATAAATGGTTTTATATTGTGTTAATTTATCCGTTGAGTGGTATATAAATTCTGTTCGAGTAGTGGAACGCCATTAAATCGATAGGAGTTTCTAAACACTTAAACATGGTAAGCCAATACAGTATTGTTTTGAAGCGGGTAAATGAAATAATTTTACCCAAAATTTATTTTGATATAAAAGAAATAATTTTCTAGAAATTATTATATTACAAATTGATGTGTTTGGATGTTACAACCAAAACAAGATTATAAAATTTGGAATAGTTTATAAAAACCAAATTAGATTATATAAGTGAATTATACAAGTGAGTTAAAAAACTAAAAATGAATTCAAACCAGAATTTGGAAAATTTAAATCCTGGAGATTTTTAGAAGTATTTTACAAAGTGTTGGAAGATAAATTATAATATTATTATTTTGGAGAAATTTTTAAATGGAAAAATAGTTTTAAATGGATTTTGGAAGTGATATAGCACTAAACTCACTTCAGTCGCTGGAAAATAATCCTGGTGATGAATGCAGCATCATCAGTATTCATTTTCGAGTTTCCAAGTGATAGATTGCTTCCGTAGTAAATTAATATGGAGATTTTTGGGTGAAAACAAGTGTTGTTTTGGAAATTCCGAAGGGAAATTGTTTTGGAATGGAACCAAGTGAATTTTGAAAATCCAAGAAAGTGGTTTGTTAAACCAAAACGAGTACCTATATATATTTGATTTCAAAGTGATTTGAAGTAAATACTGGGTGTTTAAAAATTTTGGAATCCTGTAGAAGTTGGTATTTATAAGGAGGGAAGTGTGAAAATTTTAAGTTGGGATAAAATTTAAAGTGAGAAAGTTGAAATGGAATTCAACTTAAGCTAAGTTGGATAAACTAAAATTAGAAATTTAATTGGTTGGATTTGAATTGATTAATATAATGTATTAATGAAATGGGAGTTAACTTAAGCGAAGCAATTAAAATATACAAATTGAATGAATTAAAAATAAAATTTGTTTAGGGTGAAATTTAACGTAAGTATAAATAACTCGAGTTTGGTTTTGAAATGTTGGTTAAAAGGAATTGAAGTTAAATAAAAAGTGAATTGGATTTGAATCATATTGAATTGAATTAAGTATGTAAATGTGAATTATAAATTGACTATATAACTATAAGTTATAAAATTTAGATTGGATTAAAAATAATATTGAATTGAAGAAAATATAAATTTGAGTTGTGAAATATTATAAAACCATAAGGTATAAATTTTGGATGAAGTAAAATTTGAGTGAAAATTTGAATTGTGAATAAATAAATTGGGAGAGCTTATAAAAATTGAAACTAATGGAATAAAAATATACTTAGGCTATAAATAAATGTATAATCTCGATTTAAAAATAAAATGTGAATATATTCGAGTATAGAATTGATGGAATGTGAAAAATAAGTTGTGTGACTTATAAAATTGAAAAGTGAGAAAGAAAACCCAAAATAAAAATGGTGTAATATTTTAAAGTGAAGAAATAAAGTCCAAACTTGTATTTTAAAATGAAATTTAACTTAAGTAAATTAAATGGAGTGATTTTTGGAATAAAAATCTAGTTGTGAAATGGAAAATGGAATAACTAATTAGATGGGTTGGTTAGTAGATTGAATATTGGAATTGAAACTTGAGTTATAAAGAGAGTTCGACTTAATAGTAAGCAAATTAAATATATTTGGACATGCCATCAAATAAAATAGAAATGGGTTGAAATAGAAATGATTTAAGTTATAAATAAATTTAATTTGGGTATAAATAAATTGAATATGACCTTGATATCATTTAAATTAATTCAAAAATGAATTCGAGTATGGAATTAAAATTGAAGTGAATAAAATGAATGAACTAATTAATTAATTAGTAAACGAAATGGAAGTTGGTTGAAATGAAACTAAACCTAAGTTATAAGGTGGAAATAATTTAAAATAATGGATTAACTTAAGTAAATATTTTGAATGGAAGCATGTGTTAAGTAAATTTGTGAAATGGTTATTTAATAAAATAGCATGGAATGGTTCCGAGCCTAATAAAATGAATTTGAATGCAATGAGAGTGGATATGGATGGAATGCAATTGAATTGATTGAGAATTAATTTGAAATGGAATAGATTTAAATATAAATTGATTTGGAATCACCTTAAAATAGTTGTAAGCTTAAATGATTATTTTATTAAATGAGTAGCGTCGAATTTGCATAGAAAAATTGTTGTTCGACGCAAACGAAAGTAAATAAAATTCTATGAATTAATGGAAGTGAAATAAATTGATTTCTAAATCAATTTGGAATAGGTATGAGTTTGTTTGGTATAAAAATGAATTGAATGCAAATAAAGTTAGTTGTAAGTCATTTCGGATTGAATGAAATGATATATGGATCAATGGAAAGCAATTAAAATAGTATTGAGACACTATAATTGCTTATAAATATATGTTTAGCATGCATTGCTTATGTAGTTTATGTGTTTTAGCTATTTAAATAAGTGAAATTTTGATTAATTTCATATTTTGGTACTTACATGTTTAAAATTGAGTAAGTACAGGTACAGAGGGGCTATTTGGCTAGATTTCGGTTGCGAAATTGCTTTTTAAATAAGCTGCTTGCTTAATAATGCTTAAAAATGCTAATATAAGGTATGTTTTTGGATTAAATACTGGAAATTATAAATATTGATATATATATTTTGTTTACCGACCGTATGGGTCGATGTATATATATTTATCTCTCTTGCCATATTGCAAAAGGTCCTCCGTACAAAGGAGACTCTGCCAAAAAAATTCAAAAATTTAGGGTGTTAGAAAAATTTTGTTAACGATAATTTGATTTCGAATTGTAACTAGAATAAAAGATTTTGTAATTAGAATTGAAAACTAATTGTTTTGGTTGGAATAAAAAGATTAGAAAAAGTGAACGTCGAGTTTAACTAAGTGGGTTTTGTTAAGTTATGGGTTTGGAGCGTTTTTCTTGCCTTAGCAATTGTGGGGACGAAATTCTTTTAAGAGGGGAGGAATGTAACGACCCAGATTTTTCGTCGTTTGATTTTAAATATTTAAATGGTTTAAATATGGGATTTGGGATTATAATTGAGTTAATAAGTTTTAAAACTAAAATTTCAAGCGATTTCGTAAATTTGGAATCGTCGATTTAAACGACGAGTTAAAATAGCGATCCGGGGCACAGTCTCGGAATTCTACGAAATCAGTTCCATTGGGTCCATAATAGTGTATTATTATCGGATTCCAAATTTCGTAGTGTTTGGAGTTATCGTTTAATCGTACGGAATACAAACGCGTTGAATTTAATATCGAAATTCAATATAATAATTGGGTCCAAAAAGCTATCTTCCCCATATGATCGAATTAGGACTCGAAACATTTCTCATTGTGTTCGGAATAGGGGTATAACATTATGAATGCCTAATGGCACGCCTCGAGAGAGGTTCGAGATTTCAAGCTACGAAAATCAAGATATTTGGAAAATTAATTTAATATATTTATTTATTTATTTATTTCTACACTTCAAATCTGTCTTCTCCATCCATCAGCTGACCCTTCCCACTATCACACGTAATCGTTCAAAAACACGCCACCCCTTCAATTTAAAAGCTCGACACCCTTCCTTTTCCTTTCTTTGAAAATAGAATCGAATATGAGAACAGGTATAGAAATCGAAAATCTCGTTCAATGTCATAAAAAGAAAGAGGGCTCGCGATGAAATCGCGCGTGGAGAGAGGCAAGGCGGCAAGGCACTCGCGATAGCGGTAGCGGGGTTGGGTCGCCGTGGGCGTGTAGGCTCTTACGGTGGGGTTCACTCGATACTAGAATGTGTGTGATGGAGGCGACCTGGGGGATTGCTTGCGTACGCGTGCGCCGAAGGTGGGGACTTCGCGACCAACGTTGCGATGGCGATGGGGCTCACGAAGGTGGTCGAGGTCGAGGGAGATGGACACAAAGCAGTGGTGATGTCGCTCGAGTTGGAAGGCGTGAGGGTTACGAGCTGGACAAGTGGAACCGTATGGAGCTCAAGTTTGGAAAGCTTTTTGGCGAAGACCCTAAGCTTGCTCTGTACAAGGCAAAGGTGGTGGTGGTTAGTCGACAGTTTATAGAGGTGAACAATTGGAGATGCTGTTTGGAAGGCAAGGGTTTCAGTGAAGGGGGGGCAGTGGCCATCAGTGGGCGGCAGTTTGAATTTGGGAATGATGATAATTAAGGGTAAAACTCTAATTTAAACCTGTCATTTAAATTCAGAGTTAAAAAAAAGAATTTATTAAGTAGCTAATAAAATTTAATAAATTTGCATATGAGGTTCAAAATTGATGAAATAAGTCAAGTTGGATCATAGCTAAGAAACACTATACACTGGAATAAATTTGGAATTGGAACGATTGGCAATTTCAAAGGAAAAAAATCAAGGTGAGAAAATTCTCACTCATTTGGATTGCCAATTTAATTTTAAATAGTTAAAATTAATTATTGGTTGCTTGGTTGAATTTAGAAACTATTATCTGTTGAATGATATATTATATATATAGTAGTATATATACTAGTATTTGGAGTGATATTCCCGCAAATTATAGCGGATGAGACCTTATACGCCCCGCATAATAGTAGATGACCCTATATACCGTGATATCCCCCTCGAAGTGTGTAGATAACCTGTTATAGATTATTGTTGTAATTTGAATTTTTGATGCTATGGTAGCACGGGTCTTAAATTTGGCATTTTAAATACCATAATTTATTATTTTTAGTTTAAAGGAATTTAAAAGGAGATTTTTGATATAAAAATATTTATATTGGAAATTGGATTATTTTTAAGAAAATTAAATAGAGTTTTTAAAAATTAATTATATAAAGGAGTTTGTAAATGGTATTCTGAAATATAAAAAGGAGTTAAAATCAATATTAAAAATAGACTGGAAGTATAAATGGAATTTATAAGAAATGAATTTATATAATGGAACTTTACAAATAAGATTTTTTTATAAACAGGTAAAACCAAAGGGGTTATAAATTTTTATAAATGATGTTTATAAATAAAAGAATTCGATATCAGATGATAACTGTGAATATAAATTCATAAGGTGAATTTATATTAGAATATGGAAACAGGGTTGAGAAAAATAGTAGATTTTATTTTTGAAATGAGAATGGTTAGGGAATCGACAATGAATCGATATGTTGTGAAATCGTGAGGAAGTTATAAATTAAATTGGTTATTGAGATTTTAAAATATATTTTATATTTAAGAAGTTAAATTCGTTTTTCAAAGGGAAAACTTTATTATTTAAACTATGAAATTTTAAACTAGTTAGTATTGGAATACTTCGGAAAATGGATTTTCAAATATTTAATATTTATTGAAATAAAATTTTAATTTTTATAACCAGCTTTGTAAATTGATTGTTTTATTTTTAAATGAGTTATTGATGGTTTATTAAAAGTGGTTAATAGTTTAAAACGTATTTTAAAAATAAAAATAAAAATAAATTACTATTCTTTAAAAATGCTCATTATATATATAGTTTGAAATGATTGAAAACTTATTTATAAAATTCTCTCGGGATGTGTAAACAGGTTTTATTTTAAGCATGAGATTTTATAAGAGAAATCTTATAAATGGAATTCTAGAGACTTAAGAAAATTTCCAATGTTTAGATGCGATAACTTCAGAAAGAATTTTAATTCATTTAAAAAAGTTATAAATGGTTGGTTGGGAATATAAATAAGTATAACCGGTTTGGAAATTGTAGGAAGGATTTATAAAAATTCCGGAGACTTATGAGATAAGTTATGAAATATTTCCAAGTTTAATATTGAGATGATTTTGGAAATTATACGTATAAATATTTTCCTAAGCATTGAAAGGAAGGTTTTGGAAATATTTTTAGTGGGAAATGATTTGGAATAGAAATATTTTCTAAGTGTTATAAAAATGGAAGTTGGAAATATTTCTGAGTATTGAAAATGGTGAAATATCCTGTTATGGATACAAGTGTTCAAATTGTTTTCAAATATAGAAATATTGAAAGAGATTGAATATATATCTTAGTGAAGATGTTTTGGAATAAATATTTTGGAGGTTTATAAAATAAGGCCTAGTGTTTGCTTTTCGATGTTATTTGATAGTTAAATAACCAACTATCAAATATTGGCCAATTTCATTAATTGTTTCGAAGAGACCGGAATCAGATTTAATTATCCGAAAACCACTTGGATCCGGTTTGAATGTTACGAATGAATACCGTGAAGATGATGAAGATGGTGATTCGGTTTGTCCAAACCCAGGACAACTTGTATGGACGAATTCTATCAGAACATCGTCATTGGAGGACGATGAGCATTCTAAGAAAAAATTGTTTCTTGAAAGGTAACCCATAGCCTTAAGCCTCATCAACCGGGAATGACTAAAACAGGGGAGATGCAGCAAGGCTAAGTGGGTCGCACCCAATTAGGGTATGTTATCACTTTTCTAGATGTCCTCAAAAACCTATATATTATGGATATGGTTGTGCATGAAAAAGGAGCGCTCGATTTTAAGGGTGGGAACAACCAAGGGGATCCCGGCGATGGTTCTCGGTACATTCTTCTAGAAGTGTACTATGATGGGCGGTACCCCAGTGGCCCATTCATTGTATGGAATCCATTTTCCAATACGAGCCTTACGGTTTTGTTTGTAGAGCCTAGTAAGCTGGAATTTAATTAATGTAACAATTTTGGCTATTTGAATAAGTATTTGTATTTAGACACTATTATAATATCACTGGATTTTCTATAAAATGTTTTGGTTATCATAAGGGAAAAACCCGTCGTGTTTATATGTGACGCGGTCTTACGAGATACCTTTGTTTTCCAAAGGATTTCGATAACTCTAATAATTCAGATTGAGTGTGTTTTCTCACGCTGGTTTTCCAGACTGACTTGGGTGTTATTTTATTATAATACTCTGGTCAGACCAAGTATTAGAGATTCAGGATAGGTTGCTATGGAGCTCAGGAGACGAGCTGAATGATTGAGACGTATTCCCGTATTTGGTTTATATTTCTGCTGTGTAAGCTATGTATGTGAGGAAAACTTATTAAACTTTCCAAATTGATTGTTGTCCATTGTACTCTGATAATGGTATGTATAGTAACAATATAGTTCTTGTATTTAAAATCCGTTATTATATATTATATTTGTTCCTCTACGATTGTGAGATTCTGTGTTTTGTTGTTCTATTTTCTTCTATCTCTCTCTTCTCCTTTACCCTAGTTATTCGATCTTTCGTACAATTTGGGTTGAACAGGAGTGAATTATTATCAACTCAAAGGGTACGGAACTACGGGTCGCTACAGTTGCAATTAATTAATTAATCCAAGTTGCAATTAATTAATTATAAAAATTAAAACTTTTATACTTGTCTCGTTTTCGACATTTCAACCTTATCTATCCCTCGCCAAAGGAAAGAGGCCCGGTGAACCTGGGCATTGGTTTCTCTTGAACATTCTCTTAGTTTAAGCACCTCACGTCCAGATCTCACGAATAGAAAAATCCAGTCTACTCATCAGCTTTTAGAGCTAAGATTAAATCACTTGATTATAATAGCTTTTCTTTAAATCAATTATTTAAACTCCTTTAAAGTAAATTAAAAAACCTTTAAATCATCTTTAAAATACTTAATTATTTATTTTAAAACTTTATAAAATATTTGGTAAAGAATATTTAAGTTAAAAGCTATATTTCAAAAATTATTAAAAACTGCTGCAAAATGTGCTACGAATAGTGCTGTTGAGGCTTATTTAATCAAAACAACTTTTCTATCATTTAGAAATTCATTTTAATAACTCAAATCTCTTTTAAAACATTTTAAAATATTTATAGAATTTATTCCATATTTTTAAAGAATTAAAAATATCATTTATAAAGAATTATCACTTTGGTTTTTGAACTGCCAAACCACTTCTATTTTGAAAACGTGATTTGCTCATATTTCGAAATCTACTAAATGAAATCTCAATCTTTTCTCTTGTTTGAAAACTACGATTATAAGAGTTTGAAAAATTCTTATTACAAAGAATTACGACCCCAAATCCATCGTATAAATTGATATAAACTTTTACGGTGCGAAATCGCGAACTACCGTTACGCGACGCGCCTATTTTTGACTCAACTTTCATAACTTGTCAAAACTTCACCAAATTAAGTTTTAGTATTTATAAAACATTTATAAACCATTTTAAAGAGGTTTAAAAATCTATTATACACCATTTCATTCAATAAAGAAAAGTGGTTTTCTTCATGATATTTGGCATGTATTAACGTAAGTTGTTTACACATTAAAACAACTATAGTAAACAACCAAATTTGACAATCAAAGCTTAGTAAACATCCATGGCAAATATATCACATCATCATTATCATATATATATATATATATATAGTTTTATAAAGTTTTCTCATCTTTATTGGTTTCTAACTTTACGAAAATTCATTATAACTTCGCTACGATCGAATCAAAGCCTACGGAATCAAGCCTTAGACCTTTAGATAGCCACGACCTAGCTTGGAAGAGGTGGAGCTCTTAGGCAATGGTGATGGAGGTGGTGATCGTGGGTTTGGAAGGTGGAGAGGAGGTGATTGCACTTGGTTTTGAAGTGGATTGACATGGTATATACTTGTGTATATATTTTACTTTATTTTGGAATATTTTGCCACAACTTTGCTATTTTTTAAGGCATGGAAGCCACTAAAGAAGAGATCCTAGAGCTTTAATAAGAAGGAGGAAGAAGTAGAAGAATGTGTGTAGAAATGAGAGGGTGGATGCATGTATTTATAGGCTAAAAGTGGAGAGAAAATATCATTATATTTCCACCTTACATGTGCCTGCTCACATCACCCACTACTGTAGCATGCTCGGCCATGTATCCCCCATATGTGTGTACCCATGTGCTTGTACTTAATTTGTAAGAGTTTGACTTAAGGGTTAAATTTTAGGAAAATATCTTAGATATTTTGATATATATATATATCTATGTATGTATGTATGTATGTATGTATGTATGTATGTATGTATGTATGTATGTATGTATAAGAATATATGTGTTCATGTATATGTACATGTATGTGTGCATATTTATCTTATAAGGTTGCAATGACTTAAAACAACTTCTATTTGTTAAATCGTTACGAATTCCGATTCCGATCTCTTGTCATATTCTTACTTCTTAGTTAACATACATATATTTGTAAAAATAATTTTAAAACTAATTTCTCATCATTTCTAACTAATTAAAATGATCGCATTTGATCTATAAAATCATATAAATTAATATTAAACAACTGTTTACGAAAAGTGTTGTTATATCGATAAAGCGATACGAATTTTCTATATTTTCAAATCAAGTATATTTCTTTATAAAACTATTATAAATGATTTACTATCACTTCGTAACTAATTAAAATGAATTATAATCCTTTTAAAACAATTATTTGACTATTAAAAATAATTATTAAATCATTAAATCTCAATTTAAATTCATAAATCAATTATTAAATATGATGTCATTATTGATGATGTCATAAATATAATTTATTTCCCAAATATAAGATAAATTAATTTTATTTCATATTCTTGTTTAAACGGATAAATAATTGTATGTATCCATCTCCGTGCCTGACTTCTGATTACCATCATTATTTATCGATATTTTATCGATATTTTTCCAAAGTATATATTTTGTAAATTACTTATTCAAATAAGATTACCATCATTATTTATTGTTCAAGACAACATAATCTTATATTAAAAAGCTTATAATTGAATATTTTAAAAATAAATATAACTAATCAAAGTGATAAATTTGCGAGTCGTTACAGACTTCACTCCTTAAAAGAATTTCGTCCTCGAAATTACAACGCAAAACCCAAAGGTGTTTGCCCAAAATAATTATTTTTAAACTTACACCCATACGATGTATATAGATCATCCGTATCGATATCTGATCCACAACATTAATTCCAAACTAGTATTGATTCCCCAATCCTCCAATGCGGACTCTGATCAAGCTTAGCAACTTGTATTTTCCAAACCCTCATCTATGTTCGTCGTCAAGAATCGAGTGATAAATTCTTTTTCGGACTGATGTAAACACCTCAAAGTTCTGTACTCGAATCTTAGATCAAAATAGTGTGATGAAATGATTACGTACTTTATACGTACTTAGTTATATCAAATTCCTTTTTCAAAATTTTTATGAAAACATTTCATAAATCTTTTATTCAAACATTTTTATGAAGATACTTCTTTATGTATAATAAAAATTTCTATCTTCTTTCCAAAAAAATCGTTTCAATTTTTAACACTTAGGAAATATCTCTATATACTTAAATTCATTATTGAATTACCTCTTACAACATTACTTAAGTGTACAAATGGTTCACGACTTAAGTCTATATTTGTATAATACTCCATTACATCCTAAGAGTACATATAAAATCCCAAAAGTCAGATTGGTTTTACTTACATCAGGGTGAGTGACAAATTTACAAATTGTTGTAATTTACTACCATCTCAAATTGATAAGTTATAAAACTTATCTCTTTTATTCAAAAATACTTCCAAATAATATTATTATTATTTTCTCAATTTTAAAGAACAAATTTCAAAATCACCTGGAATTTAATGCTTAAATTTTGAGCTTTTAAATCCTATTTATCTATAAATCACATTTACAAATTATACTTATATAATTTTATTTATTCAAAAAAATTCATAGTTTTTATCTCTTTATTTTTGAAATTTCTTAGTTCTTAGTTAGGTGTGACTCGGAAATTTCCGACTGTCCAAAATCATCGAAAATTTTATTTTATTTTGCTAATTAGGGATCCAAATTATCTTTGGTATAGCACTTTTATAAAGATGTTTATAATTAATAATCAATTTATCAATTGATGATTTGCATTATCTTTTAACTTAAATTTTTTTATAGATCGAGTAACTCCAAATTTAGACCAAGGAACTTGGTACTACCAATAGTATCATATATCCTCTTAACTAAAAGGGTAATACTTAAGAGAAGTGTTTACCATCCGAACATATCTCCTGCCAATTTTTAGTTACTTCCTAGCCATTCAAACTAGTCATCTAAGACTCCTTTATTTATAAAACATGATTTATACATTCACTTCTTAGGATCATCTTATTTTTATATTTTTAGGCTCATAAATTTATTTATCTTAATAAATTTCTTAACTTTAAACCAATATTATTACCAAACACCATATAGTCAAAACGTGAAACTTAATTCAGTAGGTGTTCATGTTTTTCTAAATCAAACAATCAATCAATCAATGATAATAATATAATATTATTATTCCCTTAATTTCAAACTATGACACAATAAATAACTATACATTCTCAAAAGTTATTTCTTTATATATAAAATATCATCTTAGGCAATTATTTCATTCATCCAAAATTTTCAAAACAAAATAAACTTTAGCATTAACAAATACGCGCTCATATATAATACTCTCAACTCATTTTAGCGTGTCACTTACCCTATCTCTAATGAGTTGCTCATCCTAGGAAATTGCTATCTCTATCTCCGATGAGACACACCTGGACTAGGCTCAGGTATTCGCTCAACCTAAGCTCTGATACTAAATGTAACGACCCACAATTTCGTACATTTTAAGTTGATAATAAACCACACATGTTTAACTCAGTTTAAACGAAAAGATGGATAGTTATGGGGAAAATAAAATTAAGATAGAAACAGAATAGAAAACAGAATCTCACACGAATGGAATAACATATATTATTTCAACCTATAATCTTTTAAGCGGAAAATTTTAAATACATTTATCAGAGTTTAACTTAGCATCAACATGGACAATTATAAATCTCTGTCCTTACAAATGTAGAATACAATAGTACATAAGTGTGTTGGAAATTGATAACAATCTTCAGAAGAATATTCTAACTCCATGCTCCGAGTTCTTCCAAAATTCTCTAAACTAAACCTAACTACTAGGCTGCTCGAAACAATAGGGTGCCAAGAGTTTAAGGGAAAGAAAATAAACTCTGGGTAAGTCATGGGACTTGTGAGAAACTCAAAATACGAGTGTTTGAAAACAAAAGGTATCTCATAAGACCACGCCGCACATAAACAAAGAACGGGTTTTTACCTTACGATAACCAAAATCTTTACTACGCAAAATCTGATAATATTATTTTTAATGACATTCTTGTGAAAACACATTTTAGGTAAATTTACATAACCTTAGCCAAAATTGTTACATTATTAAACTCTAGCATGCTAGGCTCTACAATTAAAACCGAAGGCATTTATTGGAGAATGGATTTCCAAATGAAAAGCGAGGTAAGGGACTACCTCCCATACAATACATTTATAGAGGAATGTACCGAGGATTGACATCTACGAATTAAGACCCGCATACCTGTAGACCCATTTGGTGGCGGATAACACCAAATATGATATCACCTCGGTCGTTCCCGACCTATCCGAGATGTCTCATAGCATACACCACATAATTTAAACTTGACGTTATAGCGAGTAGAAATGAATAAATATAGAAAGGTGATATCATACCATAATGGTAGCGAACCACTTATCCTTAAAGCAAACTCATAAATTGGTTTGATGTGGTTTTCGAATAAGAATCATTCAAATCCAATTGCGGTTCCTTCAAACCAATCATTGATAAAAAAGATGCTAAGTAAATATGTGCTTATCATTTGATTTATTACTTTTCACTTTATCAAAATTATCTTCTAAAGATATATATCTTTAAAACATTTCTTTTCAGTATATATGGAATCATTAAACCTCTCTTATCAAATCCTTTGGTTACTTAAAACCTTTTTAAATCTTGGGGTAATTCCAAATCATTTCATCCTCTCCTTAGAAAAATATCTCAAAATCGTAAATCTTAACAAAGATTTCTTATTTCCAAATCATAACTTTTAAACAGGTCAAAAACAATGTTATCTAAGACATCATTTACTAAAACCAAAAACAATTAATTTTAAATAAAAGGATCCATAGGGATTAAAATATCTCCAAATCGTTCATTAAATCTTGACAAAGGATTTCTTATTTCCAATAAATATCTTTGTAATAGTGTAACGACGCGCAAATTTATCACTTTGATAAATAATATTTATTTTTAAAATTATTCAAATAAAAGTGGATAATAAAAAAAATTGTTTTGAGTAATAATAAGTAATAGTAATCTTATTTTGAATAAATATTTACAAGATATTTTCCTCAAAGTGTAAATAGATAAAATGCCAAAAAATTGTTTTATCGGTAAACAGCTCTAAAATAATTAAACGTCATATACAGAGCTAGATCCGTACACTTATTTTATAATTGAACAGGAATATGTAATAAAGTAATCTATTTTATTTTGTGAAAATTTAATGCATTCACGACATTTTTAATGCCATAAAATATAATAATTGATATATTTTAGTTTAAATTGAGATTTAATGATTTATTAATTATTTTAATTTTTCAAATAATTATTTTAAATAATAATAATTTATTTTGAATAGTTATAAAGTGATAATTAATCATTTATAATAGTTTTATAAAGATATATATTTGATTTGAAAATATAAGGAAAAATCGATATCGTTTTATAGGTATAATAGTAATTATTGTAAATAACTTTTAATATGATTTTATAATTCAAATATGATCATTTTAATTAATTTAAAATGATAATTAATTTATTTTTAAATTTTTTTACAAAGATATGTACGTTAATTAATAAGTGAGGAAGTGACCAATAATCGTTTTCTCGATTTTCAACGATTTAACAAACAAAAGTCGTTTGAAGTGTTATGCACATACATGTACATGCATATATATGTCACATGCACATGATAACATATACATGTGTACATGAACACTTAAATATATATACATATTACAAAATAATTAAATAATTCCTAAAACTTAATACTTAATTAACCAAAAAGCAAACATCAACTTACCGTACCACACCACCACCTCACATCACCATCACATGGCCTGGGGGGAGCCATGCGCTAGAGGGGTGTAGGAGGGGTGTGGGCTAAGGGCGTTTTGGTAATTACACCATGAGATATTTTATTCCAAGTTTTCTCCTATAAATACCCACTCACTTTCTCATATTTTTCACCATATTCTTATCATCTTCTTCTCCACTTCAAGCTTCTTTTCATAGCTTTCTATGCTTTCCAAAATTATGGCAAAATATTTGGCAAAAGAAATTTAACATCGTATAAGATATATAAGTTATCAATTCCACTTCAAACAAAGACGAATCTCCTCCATTCAAACCCACGGCCACCACTTCCCAAAGCAAGGCCAAGCTCTTCATACTTCCTCACCAAGGACGTGAGCTCCTCTTTGGATCGAAAGCCTAGGTCGAGCCATTTAAAGTCGATAGTGCTAGTGATCGTGACCGTAGACTTTGAGATAGCGAAGCTATAGCGAATTTTATATTAGCTCAAGAGGAAATTGAAGGTGAGAACTCCTAAACTATAGTATTATATGCTATTGGATGTTATATATGTTTGATTATGATTGTTGATGATGGTTTTTAAATATGAATGTTGAATACATATGCAAGTCACAGAAATACACGTCGATAAGCACAAAGGAAATCACTTTCCTCTATATTAATGAATTGGTATATATGGAATGTTAAACCTCTTTAAAATGGTTTAAAAATAAGTTTGAAATGTCTTGTAACCATATGAAAGTGTTTTGGTGAAGTTTGAAAGGTAATTGAAAATTTAGTCAAAATAGACGCGTCGTGTAACGGTAGTTCGCGATTTCGTGCCATAAAAGTCAAACGAGTGTATAGAATGGAATATAGCTCGGAATTCTTCAAGATAAGAAATCTTGAAGAATTTTCCAAACTATAATATCCATAGTTTTCCAACTAAGAAAAAAATCGAGATTTCGACCAGTAGATTTTGAAATATGAGTAAACCCAGTTTTTTGGAAAAATCGCAGTTTTGTAGTTCGTAATCCATAACTGGATTTCTTTGAAAATGATATTTTAAAATTATTTAAAAATATGAAATAAATTCTAATTTTTTTTAAAAATGTTTAAAAGTGATTTGAGTTATAAATATGAATTTGCAAATGATAAAAAAATCGTTTTGATCAATATAGCTTAAAAAGCACTTTTTATAGCACTTTCCGCAGCACTTTCCGCAGCACTTTTCTATAATCTTTGAAATATAGTTTTAAACTTAACGATTCTTTTCCAAATCTTTTATAAATATTTTTCAAATGAATAAATAAGTGTTTTAATGATGATTTGAGAGTTTTATGATTTATTTAAAAGAGTTCAAATAGATGATTTAAAAAAAGCTATTACAAATTAAGTGGTTCAATCTTGGCTCTAAAAGCCGATGAGTAGACTGGATTTTTCTATTCGTGAGATCTGGATGTCAGGTGCTTAAACTAAGGAGATATTCAGGAGCAACCAGTGCCCTGGCTCACCTAGCCACTTCCCTAGGCGTGGGATAGATAAGGTCGAAATGTCGGAAACGAGTTAAGTATAAAAAGATTTAAAATTTTCAAATTTAAATTAAATACAACTTTGAATTTATAGAAATGATCTTCTTATACATTGTGTTAAAGCTGAAGAGGGAACTCGTACTATTCGTGGAATTTAAAAGGTGATTTCATCGTTATTCCGGCCATAATATTTGTTGAATACGGGAATTGATATTGAGTAGAATTAGATTATTTCTATAGATTCTGCTAGTTTAATATGTACTGGTTTTGGATTAACATCCTAGATAACATGGTTTTAACTCAATCAAAATAATGAGCTTTGAATTAAGAAATCTTTGTTAATATTTAAATGAAACGATTTCAAATTATTCCCAGTTTAAAATGGTTTAGAAGTAACCAAAGTATTTAGTAAGAGAGGTTTAATGATTCCGTATATGCCGGAAAGAAATGTTATTGAAGTTATATATCTCTAAATGGAATTTTGATAAAAGAAATGAATTAATCAAATATCATTCATTTATTTACTTGACCTCTTTCGATGATTGGTTCGAAGGAAACTGGGTCGGATTTGGGCTAATTCTTATCCGAAAACCACTTTGAACCAACGTACGCGTTCGAAAAATGAAGGCCTAATAAAGAAAATGAAGGATGAAGACCAAAGATCTTCGGGGTGAAGACTGCTTGTTGATAATTCTGGTTAGCACCCAAATACTAAAGTAGTAGTGGTCCCTTCATTTCTGAAACTTTTCACGTTATAAGGACTTCTCGCTACTAATCCTAGGGGTAACTCTGGATGGGATGTGGTAATAGAGTGCCTTCGGTTTGTCCTGTTCTTGGACAACTTATATGGATAAATATCTGACGTTGCATTTCTAGTTACATAAGTGATCTCTATGAACATGTCATTTGCTTGGTAGCGGAGAAGGCAACTTCTCTTAGCTTAACACCCTTACCTGAGACTTACGAGCTCAGGAGTTACACGTTTGTAGAAATCAGTTGTGTGGCCATGGAATGAAAGTGTGGCATTCAAAGTGAAATTTTCAATGTGAGAGGTAATCGTTTCCTCAAGCCTCACGCCTGGAAATGACCGAAACATGGTAGATGCGGCAAGGCTATGTGGTTCCCAACCATTAGGATATGATCATCCCCTTCTAGACATATTTATTCCCACTATGATGTTTGGGAGTTAAATCATTGTGGATGTATGCTGTGAGGGTCCTCAGATAGGTCAGTAACGACCAGGGTGATAACATATTTAGTACTCTCTAGAGGGAGAGATAGGCCGGTCTTGTGTTGGTAGAGGTGCAGATGTTCTATTGACCTCAGTAAATTCCTCTAGAGATGTACTGTCGAAAGGTACTCCTTTTACTTTCTCATTTGTATGGAAATCCATTCTCCAATAAGTGTCTGCCATTTTGTTTGTAGAACCCACTTTGTGGCTAATATTTTGGAATTTAATCAATGTAACAATTTCAGTTAAGATTAATAAGTTTACTTGCAAATGTTTTCAAAGAAATGTCATTAAAAATAATATCCCTTATTTTTACGTAATAATGATTTGGTTATCATAAGGTAAAAACCCGTTCCATATTTATGTGCGGTGTGATCTTATGAGTAGTCTTTTTGTTTCAAAACACGTATTTTGAGTTCTCACACCAGTCTCATGACTGACCCGGAGTTTATGTTCCTTTCCCTTAAACTCTGGGTGCCTTAATTTTTCCCAGGTAGCCTAGTAGTCAGGTTTAGTTTAGAAGAAAGCTGGATGGAGCTCGAGGCATGGAGTTAGAAGATTTTTCTGAAGGTTTTTATCTATTCCCACCACACTCTTGTGCAATAGTATTCTGCATTTGTAAGGACATAAATTTATAACTGTCCATAACTCTGATAATTGTATTTTAAATTTCCGCTGTAAGTTTATGTTGTTCAAATAATATATATGAGATTATGTTTTGTCTTTATTTTTGAGAATCCACTTCTCCGACACTTGGATTTACGGCATGTGAATACCGAGGATGTATTAGTGTCCATTTCCGAGAGTCGAAGAAATGGGTCCTCACAACGTGGTATCCGAGCTTAGGTTGAGCGAACACCCTGGCTTTGGTATGGGTAAAGTCTTACTAGAGATAGGCTTAGTAATACCCTAGGATGAGTAACTCATTAGAGATAGAGTTAGCAACACCCTAAAATTAGTTTAAGTATATATGAGTGTGTATTTGTTAATATTATATACAAATGAATTTGGTTTTAAGTATATATGAGTGCGTATTTTTATACAAAGAATTTTAAAAGCTATCTTTAGAAATAAATCTCGAAACATTTTCTGAGTATTGACCAAAACCTCTCTACCTAAGAATACGTTAGTAATTACCTATTACTTATATCTAAAAGAATAATTGTTTACCTTGTAGAAACCGTATGGGAGAAATTACTCGGAAAGGGAGTCTTCTAGAGCAAATTGTGGCGAGAAGGACAACCTCATTATTCTCTCTAGTGATGAAGAGGAGCAACCAAAGTATCCACCTAGCAACGGTGGGTTTCCGATTAAGGAAGAGTATGCCCCATACACTCGAAGGGGTGAAGACAGATAACTTATGGGCAGAATGCTTATACCGCCCCAGCCCCAGAGATAATTATGATTTCTAGTGATCATGAACCAAGGCAGGCCTCAGAGGGAAATGGGATAGCAGATCGCAATAGCTCTATATTGGAACCAATAAAAGAAATTGAACACATAAAAGAAGAGTCAAAACCCATGAAAGAGGAGATAGAACCTATAGAGGAAGAATCGGAACCGATGGAAGTCCATGATGCTATTATATCTAGTGAGTGTAGTAATGTAGTATGGGATATGGACGGGGAGCATGTTGTGTGACAGGAAGGGTCATCATGTTTATACATAAACTGGAACGAGATAGAAAGCAACAACGAAGAAACAACAGAACAAGAGGAAGAGGAAGGAGTCGAAGAATTCGAAAATCCTTGGGAGGAGAACGTGCAAGGCCTAGAAGAACTAGAAGAGGGTGAGGTAATTCCTGGAATACCAGTCAGCATGGGACATGTCTCGTGGAACCAACCATGGCTACCCCATGTAGTGAGAGAGATACCAGAAGAGGACGGCAATGAGGTCGACGATGAACTAGGTAGTGATAAAGAGGGAGAAGGGGAAGTGATCATAGACCTTGGAAACCGGAGTCCACCATCATCTTCAGACTCGGAGGACTAAAAGTGGCATTGGAGAATTAAGGGTAGTTCTAGTATGTATGTATAAGTTGGCTTGGATGTTGGTCAATTTAGTATTTTGTATCGTATTAGTGTAAGGAAAGATTTTTTTCTTTTTTGGACCCGAGCTTGAATTTGAATGATGTAAGCATATGGAAATTTATAATATGATGTTGTTCTAAATTCACATTAGTATGAATCTTTTAAATTTTTGAAAGATTAATAAATCCATATGAAGTATATGGATTATTTCGTCGCACGATTTAATCTAAGATTCGAGTGCAGAACTTTGACGTGTTTAGCACTTATCCGAAAAAGGATTTATCACTCAATTCTTGACGACGAACATTGATGAGGTTTTGTGGGTGGATACTTGATTTTTCTATCATAGTTGAGATCTATGCAAGCAAAATTAAAATTCTGATCGGAAAGCCTGGTCAAAATCCGCACTAAAGGATCGGGGGATCAATACTAGTTCGGAAGTAAAGTTGTGAATTCGAATAATAGATCGAATTAGATATTGTGTACGGGTGATCTATATACATCGTATGAATGTAAGTTTAAAAATAAATATTTTGGGCAAAACCTTTGGGTTTTTGTTTTGGGTAATTTCGAGGACGAAATTCTTTTAAGGGGGGAAGTCTCTAACAACCCGCAAATTTATCACTTTGATAAATTTTATTTATTTTCAAATTTATTTAAATAAAAGAAGATAATACAAATAAGATTGTTTTGGGTCATAATAAGTAATAGTAATCTTATTTTGAATAAATATTTTTGCAAGATATTTTCCTCAAAATCTAAATCGATAAAATGGCAGAAAACCGTTTTATCGGTAAACTACTCTAAAATCATTCAACACCATATACAGAGCTAGATCCCTACGCTTATTTTTATAATTGAATAGGAATATGTAATAAAGTAATTTATTTTATTTTGTGAAAATTTAATGCATTCATGACATTTTTATTGCCCTTAAATATAATAATTGATTTATTTTTGTTTAAATTAAGATTTAATGATTTAATATGATTTTAATTTTTCAAATAATTATTTTAAATAATGATAATTCATTTTAAATAGTTACAAAGTGATAATAAATCATTTATAATAGTTTTATGAAGATATATATTTGATTTGAAAATATAAGGAAATATCGATATTGCTTTATCGGTATAATAATAATTGTTGTAAATAATCTTTAATATTAATTTATATTGTTTTATAATTCAAATATGATCATTTTAATTAATTTAAAATGATAAGAAAATTATTTTTAAATTCTGTTTACAAAGATATGTACGTTAATTAATAAGTGAGAATGTGACCGATAATTGGTTTCCCGGTTTTCAACGATTTAATAAACAAAAGTTGTTCGAAGTCGTTTGAAGTGTTATGCACATACATGTACATGCATATATATGACACATTCACATGATAACATATACATGTGTACATGAACACTTAAATATATATACATATTACAAAAAAATTAAATAATTCCTAAAACTTAATACTTAAGTAACCAAAAAGCAAACATCAACTCACCATACCACACCATCATCACACCATCACCTCACATCACCATCACATGGCCTGGGAGGGAGCCGTGCGCTAAAGGGGTGTAGGAGGGGTGTAGGCTATGGGCGTTTTGGTAATTACACCATTAGATATTTTATTCCAAGTTTTCTCCTATAAATACCCACCCACTTTCTCAGATTTTTCACCATATTCTTATCATCTTCTTCTCCACTTCAAGCTTCTTTTCATGGCTTCTATGCTTCTCAAAATTATGGCAAAATATTTGGCAAAAGAAATTTAAAATCGTATAATATATATAAGATATCAATTCCACTTCAAACAAAGACGAATCTCCTCCATTCTAATTGATGGCCACCACTTCCCAAAGCAAGGCTGAGCCCTTCCTACTTCCCCACTAAGGCCGTGAGCTCCACTTTGCATCCAAAGTCTAGACCGAGCAATTTAAAGTCGATAGTGCTAGTGATCGTGAGCGTAGATTTCGAGATAGCGGAGCTATAGCCAATTTTATATTAGCTCAAAAGGAAAATGAAGGTGAGAACTCCTAAACTATAGTATTATATGCTATTGGATGTTATATATGTTTGATAATGATTTGGTTGTTAAATATGAATGTTGAATATATATGCAAGTCACAGAAATACACGCCGATAAGCACAAAGGAAATCACTTTCCTCTATATTAATGAAGTGGTATATATGGAATGTTAAACCTCTTTAAAATGGTTTAAAAATAAGTTAGAAATGTCTTGTGACCAAATGAAAGTGTTTTGGTGAAGTTTGAAAGGTAATTTAAAATTTAGTCAAAAATAGGCACATCATGTAACGGTAGTTCGCGATTTCGCGCCATAAAAGTCAAACGAGTGTATAGAATGGAATATAGCTCGAAATTCTTCGAGATAAGAATTTTTCAAACTATTATATCCATAGTTTTCCAAAGAAGAAAGAAAATTGAGATTTCAACAAATCGATTTTGAAATATGAGTAAAAATAGTTTTTGGAAAAATCGCAGTTTTGCAGTTTGGAATCCATAACTGGGTTTCTTTAAAAATGATATTTTAAAATTATTTAAAAATATGAAATAAATTCTAAAAATCTTTTAAAATATTTAAAAGTGATTTGAGTTATAAAAATGAATTTGAAAATGATAAAAAAAAATTGTTTTGTTCAATATAGCTTAAAAAGCACTTTTTATAGCACTTTCCGCAGCACTTTTCTATAACCTTTGAAATATAGCTTTAAACTTAACGATTCTTTTCCAAATCTTTTATAAATATTTTTCAACTGAATAAATAAGTGTTATAATGATGATTTGAGAGTTTTATGATTTATTTAAAAGAGTTCAAATAGATAATTTGAAAAAATGCTATTACAAATTAAGTGGTTCAATCTTGGCTCTAAAAACCGACGAGTAGACCGGATTTTTCATATTCGTTAGATCCGAATGTGAGGCGTTTAAACTAAAGAGATGTTCAGGAGCAACCAGTGCCTTGGCTCACCTGGCCTCTTCCCTGGGCAAGGGATAGATAACGTCGAAATGTCGAAAACGAGTTAAGTATAAAAAGATTTAAATTTTCCAAATTTAAATTAAATACAACTTTGATTTTATAGAGATGATCTACTTATACTTAGTGTTAAAGCCGAAGAGGGAACTTGTAATGTTCATGGAATTTAAAAGGTGATTTCACCGTTATTCCGCATATTGTATTTGTTGAATACGGGAATTGATATTGAGTAGAATTAGATGATTTCTGTAGATTCTGCCTATTTAATATTTACTGGTTTGGGATTAACATCCTAGATAACATGGTTTTAACTCAATCAAAATTATGAGTTTTGAATTAAGAAATCCTTCTTAAGATTTAAATGAAATGATTTCGAATTATTCACAGTTTAAAATGGTTTAGAAGTAACCAAAGGATTTAATAAGATAGGTTTAATGATTCTGTATATGCTGGAAAGAAATGATTTTAAGTTATATATCTCTAAAAGATATCTTGATAAAAGAAATAATTAATCAAATATCATTCACCTATTTACTTGACCTCTTTTATCGATGATTGATTCGAAGGAACCGGGGTCAGATTTTGGCTAAATTTTATCCAAAAGCACTTAGAACCAATGTACGCATTCGAAAAATGAAGACCTGATAAACAAAATGAAGGATGAAGATCGAAGATCTTCAGTGTGGAAGGACTGCTTGTTGATAATTCTGGTTAGCTCCAAAATACTTAAGTAGCAACGGTCCCTTCGTTTCTGAGACTCTTCGGGTTGCAAGGACTTCTCGCTACTAATCCTAAAGGTAACTCCCGACAGGATGTGGTAGGAGAGTGCCTTCGGTTTGTCCTGTTCCTGGACAACTTGTATGGACGAATGTCTAACATTTCTAGTTACATAAGTGATGATCTCTATGAACGTGTCATCTGTATGGTGGCAGAGAAGGCAACTTCTCTTAGCTTAACACCCTTTCCTGAGACGTACAAGCTCAGGATTTATACATTTGTAGAAATCAGTTATGTGACCATGGAATGGCAGTGTGGCATTCAAAGTGAAATGGCAATGTGAAAGGTAATCGTTACCTCAAGTCTCACACCCGGAAATGACCGATATAGGGTAGATGCGGCAAGGCTATGTGGTTCACAACCATTAGGATATAATCATCCCCTTCTAGATATATTTATTCCCGCTATGATGTTCGGGACTTGAATTATTATGGATGTATGCTGTGAGGGCCTTCGGATAGGTCGGTAATGACCAGGGTGATGACATATTCGGTACTATCTAGAGGGAGAGATAGGCTAGTCTTATGTTGGTAGAGGTGCAGATGTTCTATTGACCTCGATACATTCCTCTAGAGATGTACCATCGAAAGGTTGTCCCTTCACCTGGTTATTTGTATGGAAATCCATTCTCTAATAAGCGCCTGCCATTTTGTTTGCAGAACCCAATTTGTAGCCAATATGCTAGAATTTAATCAATGCAACAATTTCGGCTAAGATTAATAAGTTTACTTGCAAATATTTTCAAAGAAATGTCATTAAAAATAATATCCCTTATTTTTACGTAATAATGATTTGGTTATCATAAGGTAAAAAACCGTTCCGTGTCTATGTGCGGCGTGGTCTTGTGAGATATCTTTTTGTTTTCAAAACGCGTATTTTGAGTTTTCCCACCAGTCCCATGACTGACCCGGAGTTTACTTTCCTTTCCCTTAAACTCCGGGTGCCCTTTTTTTCCCGGGCAGCCTAGTATTCACATTTAGTTTAGAAGAAATTTGGATGGAGCTCGAGGCATGGAGTCAGAAGATTTTTCTGAAGATTTTTATCTATTTCCACCATACTCTTGTACTACAGTATTCCGCATCTGTAAGGACATAAATTTATAATTGTCCATTTTTATACTTTGGTAATTGTATTTTCAATTTCCGCTGTAAGTTTGTGTTGTTAAAATAATATATATGAGATTTTGTTCAGTTTTTGTTCTTCTTACCTTGAGAATCCGCTTCTCCGACACTTGGATTTACGGCACGTGAATACTAAGGATGTATTAGTGTCAATTTCCGAGAGTCGAGTCCTCACAAATAGGTTGAAACCATGTTATCTAAGGTGGTAAATCCAAATTAGTTAGTATTCAAGTAAACGGATCTATAGAAATTATATGAATTCTACTCAACATCAATTTCCATATTCAACCTTTACTATCCGTTGAGTAGCGGTGAAATCACCTTTTAAATTCATACGGATATTATGGGTTCCCTACTTGGAATTTAATACCAAGTATAAGAAGATTTCCTCTATTCAATCCAAGTTGCAGTTAATTAATTATAAACTTAAATCTTTTATAATTGTCTCGTTTTCGACATTTCAACCTTAACTATCCCTCGTCTAGGAAAGAGGCCAGGGGAGCTAGGGCACTAGTTACTGCTGAAAATCCCCTTCGTTTAAGCAGCTCACATCCAGATCTCACGAGTAGAAAAATCCAGTCTACTCATCTGCTTTTAGAGTTAAGATTAAATCACTTGATTATAACAGCTTTTCTTTAAATCATTTATTTAAACTCTTTTAAAATAAATTATAAAACCTTTAAATCATCTTTAAAATCCTTAAATATTTATTTGAAAATAGTTATAAAATATTTTGGAAAGAATACTTAAGTTAAAAGCTATATTTGAAAAGTTATTAAAAACTTCATCTGTAACAACCCTAGATTTTGGCCTATATTTTAAATTTTGACTTTATTTTTTAAATTATTTTAAACTTGTTCTATTTCAAACATTTCATTTTAAATATAAATGTTGACTATTAAGTGATTTATAGTTCAAACTAGTATAAATTGGATATTTCACTAAAAAGTGAATTTCTATTGAAACTGGTCAAACTTTGACTTTTGAACTTTAAATTTAAATATTTCAAATTCTTAAATTTTATCTTTTATTATGAAAATAGATTTAATTCCATGGATATAGCTTTTCGTTTCGTTGGAAACGGAGTTAAATTGTGAAAGTTATGTATATTTCAATATTGTGTGTAAACTGATGTATTTAGCAATATTGTCTATTTTAAATTATATTTTATTTGTCATATTTTGTTCTAATATGTGTTAGTATTTTATTTTATGTATAATTTTGTCTTTTAAATAATTTAAAGTGATTTTATAATTTTTCCAAAGCGTATTGAATTTATTTTCTATTTTTAAAGGCTAGTTTCTATTTTTCTGCTATTTTCTTCAATTAAATTATATTTAATTAAAATTTATTTATTCATTTTGTGAATGCATTTTTATTTTATGTTATTATCTTTGTTTATAAATGTTTTACAAGTCCATAAACTTTTTCCAAAGTTCATTGCATTTATTTTTCATATTTTCAAGACTAGTTGCAATTTTTGCTGTTTTACTTAATTAAATTTTATATAATTAATAATTAATTAATTTATTTTGTTTATTTACTAAATTTTCGTATTTTATCTGAGTTTATATATATATTTCAGTTGTATAAAACTTAAAAAGAAATTAGAGGAAATATGAAAAGTTTTAAACTATTGAAATTCCTATGGCTTTTCACCTCCCGACCTTTCACTTTCTCAACTCCTCTCTTCAATGTTTTTGGCCATGCATACCATATTCTTTTCAGCGGACTTCTTTTCATTTTTTTCACGCAAACACTTCTCTTTCTCCTCCAAAAAAATCACGGCCATGGCTTCAAAATTTTGGGTAAAAAAATTCCTTCTTTCTTCCTTGTTTTCTATGTTTTTTCTATTGAAACTGCATATGCTCTCTACCTTCATAGTTTGGTTCCTCCTCCTCCAGGCTTTGGCCGACCACCACGACCCCCTTCCTCTGACCATCACCCATCCTAGCAACCCTCCTCCTCAGGCCTAACCAATCCAAGTCCAAGATCTACACAAAATCCACCAAAAACCATCACAAACTATCACTTATGACCTAGAATTGTCATCTCCTCCTTCTACCACCTTTTGCCACCACTACCTCCACCACCACCACCTCTGACCTGACCTTCCACCACCTCTGGCCCACACTCCAGCCACCACCTGACCACCACATACCATGGCCAAGCCACATCAGCAAGGGGCCGAACCCTATGGTGCAACAAAAGCCACACTTTGCCTTGAAACCCTTTGGTATTCCATTGCCTTCAACACCTTGTAACTTCCACTCACCTTCATCACCTTGTAGCCGCACCTTTTCCAGACCATACCTGATCCAAACCATGCCTTTAGCCGTGCCATTTCAGTTCTGGAGCTGAAGCATAGGTGGTAGGAAGCAAGTGCAAACACTTTGACTTTGTTTATGCATCCATTTCTAGCATTGTTTATTGAATTTTTGGGTTGAAATCTTATGTTGTTTGTAATTGTTTGGTTTGAATGTGACAAGGCAATTAGCTTTGGCTCTCCCACACTCAAATAATTATCGTGCTCTCGTGCCTCTGGAAATCTTTGTTGTGCGTTTGTGGTTGTCATCTCCAGCTTGAACAAGTGAGTAATTCTCACCAGACAATGTGTACTTATATAACTAGTAAACTGACACCATTTGAATCTGTAAAATTATATCATCCTGTTGTAACTGTTATATTATGATCATATAATGTTTACCCCTGTTATTACATATGTTATATCATCTATTACTATTATCTCATGCTATTCTGTTTATTTATATCAGTTTATCACACTGCAAGTTCCCTGTAGATTAGAATCACTATGGGTTGAAATGATACATACCCGAACGGACTTTAGAATAAGGAAAAATCGTTATGGGCTGAAATGATAGGCTTGAACGGTTTTTATTTATTTATTTATATTACTTGGGATTGCGGGTTTGAAATGATAAAACCCGGTTTTTCTTTGTAAACTGCGGATTGAAATGATACATATCCGTATCACTTGACCTAGGCTAGAAAATTATATACAGACCCGTGGTTTATATATTTTTCTGAAATTTTTAAAATACTTTTTTTTATGTAAATATTATGGTATTTTGATTTAAATTTCATTAAAATGATTTCTATAAAGTATTTGTGATTTTCTACAAATTAAATAAGTGAATTAAGTAAATGGTGAAGTAGAATTTGAAATATAAGTTAATTTTGGAATTTATGATTTTGTTTATAAATGGAATTTTTGTAAAGTAAGAAAATATGACAAATTTGATTTAAAGATGAATTTAATGATGTTTATTAAGTAATAATAATGTTTTAAAGGTGTTAATGATTTTGTATAAATTAAAATATGGAATAAATGAACATTTAAGCTGAATTTGGAAATATAACTTAAATTGAATTTTGTGAAATTTGTTTAAAAGTGAAATTTTAATTAAGTAAAATAAATGGAAATAAGCTATATTTTTGGAAATTTAAACTTAGTTGTTAAGTTAATAATTTAATTAAAGAAATGAAAATTTAATTGTTATTAAATTTGATTTTTGTATGGAAATTTGACTTTATAAAATCATAGAAATAAAGGTATTTAAATGATTGTGTTAAATGTGAAATATATGATTTTATAAGTTAAAATGATTTATATTAAAAGTTAATTATTTGTGGAATTGTAAATAAAACTCTGAATATGATTTAACAGCATTTTGAAATGTAATGTAAAGGATATTACAGCATTTTGTAAATGTTGTAGTGTTTTAAATGAACTAAAAGGTTAATTTGAAATAAAGGCTATTATAGCACTTTGTAAGTGCTATAGTGGTTAAACTTAACATGTAAATTAATTGAAACTTAAAAGAAATCTATTACAGCATTTAACGCTGTCTTTTGTTAATTAACTGTTTTAAACTATAACTTTACGTAGCATTTTATAAGTGCTACGGAAACTATATTTTGTTGTTTTAAATTAATTTTAATGAAAAATAATCTCTGGAAAATGATATAATTTTGGGAAATTAAATGTTAAATTTCTAAAGATAATGAAGAGATATTTAAGTGGAAGAATTTGATTTCTAATGTGAGTTTGAAATGGTATTTAAATTTAATAAAATGAATGGATTTAAATGGTATTTAAATGAATAAAAATGAATGGTGTTTTGAATAATATTTTGATATTGTGAAATGAGTTTGAAATGATACTTGATTTCTGACTTATTTAATTTATTTGATAAATGAATATTTGAAGTATATATTAATTGAGTTTATTTAAATGATATTGGATTTATGAAATGTGGGAGATTTAAAGTTTTGAAATATACTAAAGATTGAATATTGTATTTTGTGGATTTAATCTATATCGGGAATTGATAAGATTTGAAACGGTTTGTTGGTAAACTGTAATTGAATTGAAATTTGATGGTTTGAATTTAATAAGTTTGTAAATGTATAGAATTAAAAGATGATTTTAAATATATGATTTCGAAATGCTGTGATTTTCAAAGTATAATAATTTCAAATGTTTTGTTTCAAAAGAGTTATAACTTTGAAAGTATAGACTATTTGAAAGGTGAATATATGTTTGAAATGGAAATGATGTTGTTTTGAAATGAACATAGTTTTGAAATAAAATGATTTTGGTTTCGAAGTATAACTATCAAAGGTATGATATTTTGATATATAAAAATGATTTGAAATAAAGTTTGAAAAGATATAATATTTTGATGTATTAAACTGATTTGAAAAGAAGTTTGAAAGGATACGATATTTTAGAATATTGAAATGATTTGGAAATGATAAATCTTTATTTTGATAAAGACATGATTTTGAAATGGTATCTTATTTTGAAGTAAAGTATTGTTTTTAAAAGTTATAACCACGGGTTATAATAACGATTGGTTGGCAAAGAGACCGGGATCGGATATGGACATACTCTCTGTCGATACCGAAAACCACTTTGACAACCGTGTACGCGGTGGAGATTCCAGAATGAAGTAGGATGGTGGTGACGTTCTTAAGGTATGTTACGTGGACCCAACTCCCGTGAGTTGGCATAAGGTGGCTAAAACAGGAGCGATTGACGGACCAAGGAGGTAGCACCTCTTATCGGACACACTTCTTCGATACCATTCTATTACTTGTGATTGATTTGGTGGCCACCCTTGATTGGGAGTGTTGTTCGAGGTGGGCGGTAGTGGCTGCTATGCGTCACCACTAGTCCGGATGCGTAATTGGTATATCTACCCTGGCATTGCCTAGTTGTGCCGTGTCACCTACCATATCGAGCTTTACTACGATTATGATTTTAAGATCCGACCGCGTTAAGGTTCTCCATCCCCTTAACGCTATTTTCTATATGATTATACTTTACTGATTAGACATTATTATAATAGCGAATATTACTACATAGTAGATAGTTTAACGGATCCTTAAAGAATGGGCGGTCCCAAGCATTCTTTAAGTTACTTGTACCTTATTACAGTTCACTTGAGTTGGTTTATATTATATAAGTATATATTGTCCTGACTCGAGTGTTTGTGTTTTGCTTTACGCTCGGGTCAGCCTGAGTATTCACATATTTGGATTTCCACCTTCTGGAGATTTGAATCGCTGGAGATTATCTGCTAGTCTTGTTCTATCGACTTCAGTTATGTTGCTCTGTTCAGCTTGTACTTGGTTATCTTATTTATACTTCCGTTGTACTCTATTTCTTCTATTGTATCTTATGTACTCTGATATATTTATATAGTAGCTTCATGAACTACTATTTCTTTTACTTCCGCTGCATTATTTTACTCTGTGTCTGTGATCTGTGATTATATTTATTTACTGTATATTCTGAGATTTGCCAAATTTTAATTACAACGCGGTATTTTGAGCAATTCAACTCCGGCATGAGTGTCTACCTATACACTTATAATGGATGCGAATGGTTGAAAATATCGGGTCGTTACAGTTGGTATCAGAGCTTTGGCTTTGAGGCAAAACTCAGCATATAGAGTAGATTTATTTACAGAATCACTTTCGTTCGAGTTTGAATCTTTTCCTCTTGATTCGAATTTCCTTTTAATTTTTGGAACGTTCCCTGCGGTTCCATTCTTGTCCCTCACTATTCATCTTCTTTTGATTCTGGAGTATCCTATAACTCCGCTTCGAATGAGCTTTATAGTGAATTGGTGGTCTCGCCAATATTCTAATGACTTGTAAAAGGGGGAAAACTCCTTTACAAATTTGCATCGATTCACCAGAGATTTATATTTATCCTTGGTTTAGATGCTAATATCTTTTGTTATTCCAAACTCTATCTCTTGAGATCGGATGTAGATTTACCCCAGGAAAATCCACATTTGCTCTTATTCATTAAGCCACGGTTGACCCGGTTAAGGTTGTCCGCGATTTATCTAAGCTTATCCATCTTCATATTTTGTTAATTAATCATCTTGTCTTTGTTTCTAAACTATCTCCAACATTTTGAATTGTACTTTTAAATCTATATTTTATTATATATTGTGTTGTTTGAGTTGTTGATGTCGATTTGGGTTTCCGATCGATTCGTCTGATCAACGCTATCGATAGGATTTCTAAAACACTTTGACAGAACAAACCGATACAATATTATTTTAAAATTTGGTTAATTAAATAAATTTTAATATATAAGTAAATTTATGGAACTTAATAAATTGGTTTAAATTGATTATTTAAAATGATAATACTTGATTTATCATTTATTGTTCTACAAAGGAATTTATAAATAGTTGTTTATAAATTTATTTGGGAACTGAAATGAATTTAAAACAAGAAATTTAAAGAGTTTAATTTACGATGGATTTCAAACCTTGTGTTTAAAATTTTTAAAAGGATATTATTTAAAGTATTTTTGAATAATTTTTTTTTGTCTCTAAAGGATTTTAAAGTTTAAAAATTAAGTGCTCTTCTCTTTGTCGCTGGAAAATAATTTCGGTGATGACTGCAGCATCATCGACGTTCATTTTCGAGTTTCGAAGTGAAGAAACCATTCTGTAGTCTTGCTACAGCTTTGTTTTGGGAAACTTGATTGATATAAATTTCTAAAATATGATTGATTTATAAAATATATAGATATATGATTTAAATTTGATTTGACAAATTATGTACATACATTTATCTATCTCTAAATGGTTTGAAAGGAATCGGAGATTTTATTCTTAAATTCTATCTTAAATAATACTTCAAGTATAAAAAGAAAATCAAAATTTTTGAATAGATGATTCAAGCTTGAAATGATTGAATTAGGATGTTTATAGTGTATATTAATTTTAGAAAGTTTTATTTGTATAATTCTCAATTGCATTCCAATATAACTTACCTTAATTTTTAGAAGTTAACAATGTAATTGGATAATATACAATATAAAAAGATTTTTATAAATAAAATTTGAGTGGTTATAATAAATATTATACACTTAAATTTTAGTTATAAAAAGATTAACACAGGTAAATAGACTAAAAGGTTAATTGAATAATTTACAATACAAATGATGTTAAGGGAATTAGGAATAAATTAAAACAGTTATAATAAGTGTAAGCATATTTAACATATGTGATAAAATATTTGAGAGGGATAAATTTAATTATAATTAGGAATAAAGAAGAATTAAATTTATTGAATGTTATACACTTAATTTTAATCAAATCATGATTTTAGAGATTGTTTGTTTAAGAAAATTTGATGATAAGATATTGAAATTAGAGATAGTTAAGATTTATTTAACTTGTGTAAAATTAATTATCAGTTAAGCTGAAACCATGGAAATTTCAAATCTATTATCTTATTTTGTTTTTCAAACTTATTACCTAATTTTGTTTTTCAAACTGTCTGTTAGTTGTCCTTATTTTTCCTTATCTTGCTACAGACTGGTATAGGCATCTATCTATAATCTTTTTGCTTAGAAATCTTTCTATAATCTTTATAATCTTTGGTACTCATTTTAAATCTGAGCACTGCTTTCCACCCACAGACTGTCGGTCAAGCGGAAAGAGTGAATCAGATTCTAAAGGATCTTTTCGTACTTGTGTTCCTGATTCTGGAGAATCTTGGGAAGACCATCTCCACCTTGTTAAACTTACCTATAACCACAGTTATCAGGTATAATTTCAATCTTTTGTCATCTTGTCTTAATCTCATTTCAATTTTATCTTTCCTGTGTTTTCCCGTACTTCATTCCTTTTCGGGGACGAAAAGTTTTGAGTGGGGAAGAGTGTAACAACCCTAGATTTTGGCCTATATTTTAAATTTTGACTTTATTTTTTAAATTATTTTAAACTTGTTCTATTTCAAACATTTCATTTTAAATATAAATGTTGACTATTAAGTGATTTATAGTTCAAACTAGTATAAATTGGATATTTCACTAAAAAGTGAATTTCTATTGAAACTGGTCAAACTTTGACTTTTGAACTTTAAATTTAAATATTTCAAATTCTTAAATTTTATCTTTTATTATGAAAATAGATTTAATTCCATGGATATAGCTTTTCGTTTCGTTGGAAACGGAGTTAAATTGTGAAAGTTATGTATATTTCAATATTGTGTGTAAACTGATGTATTTAGCAATATTGTCTATTTTAAATTATATTTTATTTGTCATATTTTGTTCTAATATGTGTTAGTATTTTATTTTATGTATAATTTTGTCTTTTAAATAATTTAAAGTGATTTTATAATTTTTCCAAAGCGTATTGAATTTATTTTCTATTTTTAAAGGCTAGTTTCTATTTTTCTGCTATTTTCTTCAATTAAATTATATTTAATTAAAATTTATTTATTCATTTTGTGAATGCATTTTTATTTTATGTTATTATCTTTGTTTATAAATGTTTTACAAGTCCATAAACTTTTTCCAAAGTTCATTGCATTTATTTTTCATATTTTCAAGACTAGTTGCAATTTTTGCTGTTTTACTTAATTAAATTTTATATAATTAATAATTAATTAATTTATTTTGTTTATTTACTAAATTTTCGTATTTTATCTGAGTTTATATATATATATTTCAGTTGTATAAAACTTAAAAAGAAATTAGAGGAAATATGAAAAGTTTTAAACTATTGAAATTCCTATGGCTTTTCACCTCCCGACCTTTCACTTTCTCAACTCCTCTCTTCAATGTTTTTGGCCATGCATACCATATTCTTTTCAGCGGACTTCTTTTCATTTTTTTCACGCAAACACTTCTCTTTCTCCTCCAAAAAAATCACGGCCATGGCTTCAAAATTTTGGGTAAAAAAATTCCTTCTTTCTTCCTTGTTTTCTATGTTTTTTCTATTGAAACTGCATATGCTCTCTACCTTCATAGTTTGGTTCCTCCTCCTCCAGGCTTTGGCCGACCACCACGACCCCCTTCCTCTGACCATCACCCATCCTAGCAACCCTCCTCCTCAGGCCTAACCAATCCAAGTCCAAGATCTACACAAAATCCACCAAAAACCATCACAAACTATCACTTATGACCTAGAATTGTCATCTCCTCCTTCTACCACCTTTTGCCACCACTACCTCCACCACCACCACCTCTGACCTGACCTTCCACCACCTCTGGCCCACACTCCAGCCACCACCTGACCACCACATACCATGGCCAAGCCACATCAGCAAGGGGCCGAACCCTATGGTGCAACAAAAGCCACACTTTGCCTTGAAACCCTTTGGTATTCCATTGCCTTCAACACCTTGTAACTTCCACTCACCTTCATCACCTTGTAGCCGCACCTTTTCCAGACCATACCTGATCCAAACCATGCCTTTAGCCGTGCCATTTCAGTTCTGGAGCTGAAGCATAGGTGGTAGGAAGCAAGTGCAAACACTTTGACTTTGTTTATGCATCCATTTCTAGCATTGTTTATTGAATTTTTGGGTTGAAATCTTATGTTGTTTGTAATTGTTTGGTTTGAATGTGACAAGGCAATTAGCTTTGGCTCTCCCACACTCAAATAATTATCGTGCTCTCGTGCCTCTGGAAATCTTTGTTGTGCGTTTGTGGTTGTCATCTCCAGCTTGAACAAGTGAGTAATTCTCACCAGACAATGTGTACTTATATAACTAGTAAACTGACACCATTTGAATCTGTAAAATTATATCATCCTGTTGTAACTGTTATATTATGATCATATAATGTTTACCCCTGTTATTACATATGTTATATCATCTATTACTATTATCTCATGCTATTCTGTTTATTTATATCAGTTTATCACACTGCAAGTTCCCTGTAGATTAGAATCACTATGGGTTGAAATGATACATACCCGAACGGACTTTAGAATAAGGAAAAATCGTTATGGGCTGAAATGATAGGCTTGAACGGTTTTTATTTATTTATTTATATTACTTGGGATTGCGGGTTTGAAATGATAAAACCCGGTTTTTCTTTGTAAACTGCGGATTGAAATGATACATATCCGTATCACTTGACCTAGGCTAGAAAATTATATACAGACCCGTGGTTTATATATTTTTCTGAAATTTTTAAAATACTTTTTTTTATGTAAATATTATGGTATTTTGATTTAAATTTCATTAAAATGATTTCTATAAAGTATTTGTGATTTTCTACAAATTAAATAAGTGAATTAAGTAAATGGTGAAGTAGAATTTGAAATATAAGTTAATTTTGGAATTTATGATTTTGTTTATAAATGGAATTTTTGTAAAGTAAGAAAATATGACAAATTTGATTTAAAGATGAATTTAATGATGTTTATTAAGTAATAATAATGTTTTAAAGGTGTTAATGATTTTGTATAAATTAAAATATGGAATAAATGAACATTTAAGCTGAATTTGGAAATATAACTTAAATTGAATTTTGTGAAATTTGTTTAAAAGTGAAATTTTAATTAAGTAAAATAAATGGAAATAAGCTATATTTTTGGAAATTTAAACTTAGTTGTTAAGTTAATAATTTAATTAAAGAAATGAAAATTTAATTGTTATTAAATTTGATTTTTGTATGGAAATTTGACTTTATAAAATCATAGAAATAAAGGTATTTAAATGATTGTGTTAAATGTGAAATATATGATTTTATAAGTTAAAATGATTTATATTAAAAGTTAATTATTTGTGGAATTGTAAATAAAACTCTGAATATGATTTAATAGCATTTTGAAATGTAATGTAAAGGATATTACAGCATTTTGTAAATGTTGTAGTGTTTTAAATGAACTAAAAGGTTAATTTGAAATAAAGGCTATTATAGCACTTTGTAAGTGCTATAGTGGTTAAACTTAACATGTAAGTTAATTGAAACTTAAAAGAAATCTATTACAGCATTTAACGCTGTCTTTTGTTAATTAACTGTTTTAAACTATAACTTTACGTAGCATTTTATAAGTGCTACGGAAACTATATTTTGTTGTTTTAAATTAATTTTAATGAAAAATAATCTCTGGAAAATGATATAATTTTGGGAAATTAAATGTTAAATTTCTAAAGATAATGAAGAGATATTTAAGTGGAAGAATTTGATTTCTAATGTGAGTTTGAAATGGTATTTAAATTTAATAAAATGAATGGATTTAAATGGTATTTAAATGAATAAAAATGAATGGTGTTTTGAATAATATTTTGATATTGTGAAATGAGTTTGAAATGATACTTGATTTCTGACTTATTTAATTTATTTGATAAATGAATATTTGAAGTATATATTAATTGAGTTTATTTAAATGATATTGGATTTATGAAATGTGGGAGATTTAAAGTTTTGAAATATACTAAAGATTGAATATTGTATTTTGTGGATTTAATCTATATCGGGAATTGATAAGATTTGAAACGGTTTGTTGGTAAACTGTAATTGAATTGAAATTTGATGGTTTGAATTTAATAAGTTTGTAAATGTATAGAATTAAAAGATGATTTTAAATATATGATTTCGAAATGCTGTGATTTTCAAAGTATAACGATTTCAAATGTTTTGTTTCAAAAGAGTTATAACTTTGAAAGTATAGACTATTTGAAAGGTGAATATATGTTTGAAATGGAAATGATGTTGTTTTGAAATGAACATAGTTTTGAAATAAAATGATTTTGGTTTCGAAGTATAACTATCAAAGGTATGATATTTTGATATATAAAAATGATTTGAAATAAAGTTTGAAAAGATATAATATTTTGATGTATTAAAATGATTTGAAAAGAAGTTTGAAAGGATACGATATTTTAGAATATTGAAATGATTTGGAAATGATAAATCTTTATTTTGATAAAGACATGATTTTGAAATGGTATCTTATTTTGAAGTAAAGTATTGTTTTTAAAAGTTATAACCACGGGTTATAATAACGATTGGTTGGCAAAGAGACCGGGATCGGATATGGACATACTCTCTGTCGATACCGAAAACCACTTTGACAACCGTGTACGCGGTGGAGATTCCAGAATGAAGTAGGATGGTGGTGACGTTCTTAAGGTATGTTACGTGGACCCAACTCCCGTGAGTTGGCATAAGGTGGCTAAAACAGGAGCGATTGACGGACCAAGGAGGTAGCACCTCTTATCGGACACACTTCTTCGATACCATTCTATTACTTGTGATTGATTTGGTGGCCACCCTTGATTGGGAGTGTTGTTCGAGGTGGGCGGTAGTGGCTGCTATGCGTCACCACTAGTCCGGATGCGTAATTGGTATATCTACCCTGGCATTGCCTAGTTGTGCCGTGTCACCTACCATATCGAGCTTTACTACGATTATGATTTTAAGATCCGACCGCGTTAAGGTTCTCCATCCCCTTAACGCTATTTTCTATATGATTATACTTTACTGATTAGACATTATTATAATAGCGAATATTACTACATAGTAGATAGTTTAACGGATCCTTAAAGAATGGGCGGTCCCAAGCATTCTTTAAGTTACTTGTACCTTATTACAGTTCACTTGAGTTGGTTTATATTATATAAGTATATATTGTCCTGACTCGAGTGTTTGTGTTTTGCTTTACGCTCGGGTCAGCCTGAGTATTCACAGATTTGGATTTCCACCTTCTGGAGATTTGAATCGCTGGAGATTATCTGCTAGTCTTGTTCTATCGACTTCAGTTATGTTGCTCTGTTCAGCTTGTACTTGGTTATCTTATTTATACTTCCGTTGTACTCTATTTCTTCTATTGTATCTTATGTACTCTGATATATTTATATAGTAGCTTCATGAACTACTATTTCTTTTACTTCCGCTGCATTATTTTACTCTGTGTTTGTGATCTGTGATTATATTTATTTACTATATATTCTGAGATTTGCCAAATTTTAATTACAACGCGGTATTTTGAGCAATTCAACTCCGGCATGAGTGTCTACCTATACACTTATAATGGATGCGAATGGTTGAAAATATCGGGTCGTTACATCATCAAAAAAGTGTAATGGTGCTATTAAGGCTTGTTTGATCAAAAAACTTTTCTATAATTTAGACATTAATTTTTATAACTCAAATCTCTTTTAAAACATTATAAAATATTTATAGGATTTATTCAATATTTTTAAAGAATTAAAAATATCATTTATAAAGAATTTATCGCTTTGGTTTCCGAACTGCCAAACTGTGACTATTTTGAAAACTTGATTTGCTCATATTTCAAAATCTACTAAACGAAATCTCGACCATTTTCTTTTCTTGAAAACTACGATTATAAGAGTTCAGAAAATTCTTATTACAAAGAACTCCAACTCTGGATCCATCGTATAAATGGATTTAAATTTTTACGGCACGAACTACCGTTGCACAACCGCCTACTTTGACTCAACTTTCATAACTTGTCAAAACTTCATCAAATTGGGTTTTAGTATTTATAAAACATTAATAAACCATTTTAAAGAGGTTTAACAATTTCATATATACCATTTCATTCAATAAAGAAAAGTGATTTTCTTTGTGATATTCAACATGTATTAACGTAAATTGTTTACACATTCAAATAACTATAGTAAACAATCAAACTTGATAATCAAAGCATCGTAAACATCCATCGCAAAAATATCACATCATCATTATCATATATACACACACACACAGATATATATATATATATATATAAAGTTTTATAGAGTATTCTCACCGCTATTAGTTTCTAACTTTATGAAAATTCGCTATAGCTTCGCTACGATCGAATCAAAGCCTACGTAATCAAGCCTTAGACCTCTAGATAGCCACGGCCTAGCTTGGAAGAGATGAAGCTCTTGGCCAATGGTGATAGAGGTAGTGTCCGTGAGTTTGAAAGGTGGAAAGGAGGCGATTGCACTTGGTTTTGAAGTGGATTGACATGGTATATACTTGTGTATATATTTTTCTTTATTTTAGAATATTTTTCCATAGCTTTGCTAATATTTTTTAAGGCATGTAAGCCATTAAAGAAGTGCTCTTGAGCTTTAAGAAGAAGGAGGAAGAAATAGAAGAATGTGTGTAGAAATGAGAGGGTGGATGCATGTATTTATAGGCTAAAAGTGGAGAGAAAATATCATGATATTTCCACCTTACATGTGCTTGCTCACATCACCCACTACCGTCACCATGCTTGGTCGTGCACCCCCCATGTATGTGTACCCATGTGCTTGTTCTTAGTGTGTAACAACCCGCATATTTGTCGATTTTATATTTAAATATTTTATCGTTAGTCGGATTTTAGTCCGAAAAGCTACTTTTTGCATACGGTCAAATTAGGACTCGAGACCACCTCCATTGAGTTCAAAATGACGTTTGCGATCTTTTTGAGTGTAAACTTCGATATGTTTGGAGATAGTGAAATTTTCGTCACTTTTTGCTTTAAGCTTTGGTTTGGGCTGAACCATTTGTTAACTCAGTCCCAACCCCCTCTCCTCTTCATCACTTCATCAAACACTTCAAGCTTTATCAAAATTGGTGGAGGGAATGGGAAAATAAAAAAAATTCCAAGCTCAAGTTCATTTGCAAATTCAACATCTAACTCCAAATTCAAAGTGAAGACATTGATTCAAGCTTGTGGTTGATCCTTGCTTTGCTCTCAAGCTTCATCTTCATCAAATTCCATGAAAAGGTGAGATTTTTGTCTCACATTCTTGTCTATATCCATCTTGATCTGTTGGGAATGATTCCCTATCACATTGGCATGCACATTTGCATTTGGTTTGGATCAGATTGGCGAAAAACTCCAATTTCTAGCGTTCTTGGCGAATTCCTGTGTTTAGGTCGCACTGCCTTCGTTAGGTCGCTAGGTCGTAGGCCGTTCGCGTGGAAAAGTCGCCGCTTGCTTATAGCTCGTTCTGGCTTAGGTCGCATGGAAATAGGTCGCTAGGTCGTAGGTCGTGGGTCGCCTAGGTCCTAGGTCGCTCGTTCCTGCTTCAGTCCCTAGGTCGCGGCAACACTTGGTCGTTAGGTCGTTAGGTCGTTTCCGACCTTACATCACTCGGAGGTACTAGGTCGCGGCTACGTTAGGTCGTAGGTCGCTCGCTGTGCTTCAGTCGCTAGGTCGCTAGCTCGTAGGTCGCTAGCTCGTAGGTTGCTCGACCGTTCCACCACTAGGTCGCTCGACCCTGTTGTATTTTTAGTTCGCAACCATTAAGTCGCTCGACCTTGCCTAGGTCGTTAGGTCGGTCGGTCCTATCCCTTAAGTCGCGTGACCGTGATAGGTCGCTCACCTTTAGGTCGCATGACCTATAGGTCGCTTGCTCTAGTTAGGTCGCTCGGCCACTTTGTTAAGTCGCCCACCTTTTTAAACTTAGGTCGCATGACCCATTAGGTCGCATGACCTATAGGTCGCTTGCTCTAGTTAGGTCGCTCGGCCACTTTGTTAAGTCGCCCACCTTTTTAAACTTAGGTCGCATGACCCATTAGGTCGCATGACATATAGGTCGCTTGCTCCAGTTAGGTCGCTCGGCCACTTTGTTAAGTCGCCCACCTTTTTAAACTTAGGTCGCATGACCCATTAGGTCGCATGGCCCCTTAGGTCGAACCCCGTAGCTGGGGTGTTGCCCACGCACCCCCACCTAGGGGGTTGCCACCCCCCTGGACCCCCCTCCGTAGGGGATCTTATCTGAAAAACATTCAACAGAACTTGCTTTGTAGAGATGCTGAGTTGACCATTGTTCGAGACGAACTATCTTTGTCTTCTCGGTCGATTTTATGGTATCACGGCCTTGCTAAAAAGGCGGGATAACAACTTTAAAAATATGAAGGTTTCAATACTAGTAGTAAATATCAATACTCTTCATCTAAATGATTTCAACACTATTTTATTACAGAACTCTTTTTCTTAAACCGTTTTTCCAATCTATTAGTATATACAAGCCTTTACTTCACTCGGATGAGAAATCGAATTAAACGACTTAGTAAAACGAGTGGTATGAAACGCTCGCGTTCACTTCGTCGGTTAGCTCTTGGACTTGTTCGATTGAACCCTTTTGTGACAATTTCCTAGTGAAGATCTACAGTTTGTTCGTAAATATTTAAGTTAAGCTAGTGGTTATGGGACATGAAGCTAAACTCATATATTTACTAGCTTAGTGTAATTGACACTTCTTTATGATCATGACGATCATTTTTGTGATTTAGACTAGCGATTGAGCGATGTCTCTTTGTCTGCGAGGGAGACTAGACCCCGCTTGTGTGATGTTTCTACTCACATATATGGGGTAGCACCCCATGGTCTTTGGGCCGTTCGTGTGTCATGGTCTTCGGGCCGTTCATGTGTCAAAATTTAATGGATAGCTTCCATGAGATAGCTTCTCGTTCTTGTGTTACACGTGTTGGTGAGTTTTCATGCTCCCGTTCTTGTGATAGGCCTCCCCCTTATTGTGATTTCTGGATTTCTTGTGATGATTTCTGGAATTCTGTGCTTCACCTATTTTCATGATTTTCACTGATATGTTATCAATTTTTGTGCATTGGTGAATTTGCGTGTCATTGACTTGTTATGAATACAAGTTTAGGGTATGATACCCTATTTTATCTTTGAGAAGATTCTTATGATATTGGTTAATCTCTTGTTGATTTTCAATTACATGCATATAGTAGTTTGCCCTTATGGTTATTATATGTTTATGCCATACCTCTTATTCTATATCATGTCATCTGATATTTATAGCTAGACTGATCCGTTTATTATTTTCTTATGAAATAATACTCGGGTCAGACCGAGATGTTACAGGTGCTTCTGCTTGACTTCTCTCCAGGGATCTATTACTCTGACTTTTGGCTAACTACTTAGATTAGTAGTTTTTGTTGTACACATTTGAGATATCAACTCATTGATGTATTCTTTTGTATAGCACATGTTGCTATTCTTTTGTATTATCGTGGATCTTTCTGACCACTACTCTGATGTACACTTTCATGTGTTATATATATATTCATATCTTTTCCGCCTTTGTGATATGGATGTCTGTGACTGATTTATGTTATGATTACTTCTATGTTTGTTTCCGAAGATTATATATAGCCACTGTGTGATAGCTTTGAGTTTGTATCGGTATGTCGGATTTCCTCCTTAAATGTTATGCATTTTATACTATCTGACATATCGGTGCTCGCACAAAGAAGTTACATGGATGGTCGCTCCTCAACAGCCTTATTCTCCGTGCTAATTGACAACACTTCACCGTAGTGTTCTTGGTTAGCATGGGTATAGAGGTGGGGGCGTCACATAGTGTGTAAGAGTTTGACTTTAGTTTTACTTAAGGGTTAAGTTTTAGGATTGGATATTTTGTAATATATTTATATATATTATATATATATATCTGTGTGTGTGTGTAAGTATATATGTGTTCATGTGCATGTGATTGTGTTCATATATATATGTACATGTATGTGTGCATATTTATCTTATAAGGTTGCAACGACTTAAAACTTTTATTCGTTAAATCGTTACGAATTCCGATCTCCGGTCATATTCTTACTTCTTAGTTTACACACACACACACACACACACATATTTGTAAACAAAATTAGAAAATTCATATCATTTTTAACTAATAAAAATAACCACATTTAATCTATAAAACCATATAATTTAATATTGAACAATTGTTTACAAAAAGTATTGTTATATTGATAAAGCGATACAAATTTTCTTATAATTTTAAATCAAGCATATATTTTTATAAAACTATTATAAATGATTTACTATCACTTCATTACTAATTAAAATGAATTATAATCATTTTAAATCAATTATTTGAATAGTAAAAGATAATTATTAAATTATTAAATCTCAATTTAAATTCATAAATCGATTATTAAATATGATGCCATTATTGATGATGTAATAAATATAATTTATTTCCTAAAAATAAAATGAATAAATTTTATTTCATACTCTTTTTTAAATGGATAAATAAGTGTATGTATCCGTCTTAGTGCACGACTTTTGATAATTATAGAGTTGTTTATCGATAAAATGGTTTTTGGTCATTTGAATATTTTAAAAATAAATATAATTTATCAAAGTGATAAATTTGTGGGTCGCTATATAAAATATCACATATTATAAATCAGGGTTATCCCACATTTGCTCCATATTGAATTATCATCCATCAGTGTTAACATTGTTCTATGCTTGCTTGTGATTTAACTACTATATATTTATGATCATGCATCATTAATCATTGTTTTACATTGTCATCGATTCGAACATCACTAATAAATCATCTAGTATCGTCAGCAACCCATTATTAGTAAGTCCAACCGAATTGAGGCAATGACGTACTCTAGTATTCATTAACGAATCATTTTAAGGCATCTGAATCCTTAATTTTTGTTTCTGATCTCTTAGAATAACATAATCGGTGTCCAGTTTAATTTCTTATCTCTTCGGATCACATAATCATATATTCAAACTAAGCCCAATCCACTCGCTCTCCGATGAGGGGACCCAATATCCGAGAAAGTCCATCTGCTCACTCTCTGGTGCGGGGACTCACTATCCAAGCCAATCCATCCGCTCACTCTCTAGTGAGGGAAATTACTATTCAAGCGAGTCCACCGCTCACTCTCCAGTGAGGGGACTCACTATCAGACACAGGTCTAACCACTCACTCTCCGACAAAGGAACCTACATTTCATGGTTCGTTGCCCTGTCTCTCCAATCGTAGTAACCATGTCCTGTCAGTTTATATATTAGTTAACAAGAAACATCCAAACTCCATTAGTATCCTATAACAATATAAGTGTCAATTATCACATTCGAATGATATCAAAATCCAAATATCTAGTAGTATTCACTTCTCGAGTTCAAACTAACACATCAAGGAAACATCAAAACATCCAATCCTATCGAGGATTGCTTCTAGACATCCAACTCAGAACATGTCTTTTGACCGATCGACATCCTGTACACGTGTAAGTGGCCTATAATTAATATTGTATCATTTATTCAAAACAAAAGCAATGTGCGAAAACCGAACCTTACTCCAATCCATCCCGATCATGGGAAAATCATCTTCAATCTAGATCCACTTCTGCATCTAGATATATTTGTCATGGATGGTGGTCGCTCCTACGGAACCACCACAGTTTCTACTATGTAAATATTTTTTTTGACATATTGGTTCAAGCGGTTACTTCAAACCCGCTCCTCTATCAAATCATGCATGTGTCTACATTCATCTTTTTCATTCTCATCCAGCACATAGAATAGGCAAAACTTCCCATATCTCTTTTCCCAATCCGTGGTGTGACGATCGCCCCATACCACCCGCACCAAATGACCTAAAAGAGCGCTGTAAACGTGCCAGGCTGATATGGGACGATCATCAAGGTTGACATTTAAAGTAGAAAACTTGTTGCATATCTCATGCCGCATGGATAAAATATAATATAGAAAATATACAGCAGAAATATAGTGAGCCATAACAAATGAAAGATAACATCTCTACTAGAACATCATGAGTTATGGTACGAATGTCATAATATCTTAGTACAACATTTTCTCAATACATCCCTCAAAGTTTATAACAACAAACAGCAGAAACTAGAAATATAGAGTAATACACCATAGCTCCTCCAAGGTCGTCTTCGTACAGCAGCTGCGACTCCAAACCTGTCATCTAGTCTAGTCATTTAAGTGTACCCAAGATGATAAGTGGAAACATAAAACCTTAGGTCAGACAATAGTCTGGTGTGAGAGGTAAATGACTATCAAAAGCTATACTAGAAAATATGGTACTATACAGGTACATAAAACCATACATGACCTATCCCTGCAACCATATAGTTAGCACATAATAATAAGATATAATATACCACTCAAAATAAACGACACTAAGATACTGTAACAGAATAGGATAGAAGAATATAAGTAGCCTCCCCCATTGGCCCAATTGCCAACCCCTTCTCCAGCATTCCTATAGATGATAGCCTACCCAAAAGCAGACATAGCAATCATAGCAACCATAAAATCCAAAACCTAGCTATCATCTTCTAATGCCTTGAACATATGATAACTCGTATGGCCTTGTCCTCGCTTTGCCAGAGACTAATGGAAATCCCGGTTCTCGATTATATTCCCTCGTACTTTCAGGTCCAAAACCCTGCACGGTTGTCTCTTATAGTACCTCCGTACCGTTTGACACTAGACCCTCTCGGAGTGGTCTAGGATACACGACTGGCGCTACCAGCCCTCGGGTGCCCACATATATAGTACCCCTGCTTGAACATAACCAGAACACTCCAAGTTATCAACGATTCCTTGACACTCCCAAATCTTTCGAGATTTCTCAATTCCAATCCCTTTTCGGGCATGAGTCCAACCACTCAACCTAGTCCATTATACCATAGCCTCGTTCCATCCCGAACTGTCTATCAACTCCTTCGATCCTACTCCTTATCCGAGTCCCCAACCAAAGAGCCGAAACTTCATCATGTTATAACCTCCAAACTGTAAAAGCAATCAGCGAGCCACAACTTTCAACATAATCCATAACCTTCCCAGAGTCTTCCCTCTAGATCTCATCAACTTTGAAGCCCATAATTTGGATCGATACCGATCCGAATACTTAGCCAATTTTCACTCCCTCTCTATTCCAGCCCCTAGTGCATTTCCTCGAGATGTCGTAGACCCCTTGCTTTCCCTCTTAGCCTCATAGTCCTTCCTTCTATGCTTCATAGCCGATACAACATAGATGATCCATAAATCTTCAATACTTGGTCTATCCTTCGATCAAACTTCATAGAGCATCACTGGAATCCTTGCTCTACCATCCCCCTAGATCTCACGTTGATTGGTGCACAAAATTCGTATCGGTAGCGATCCAAATACTTTGCTCCAATCGTCATGAAATTTTCAAAGCGTCTTCCTTGCGTGCTCCAGAGCCTATCCTCCAAGTTTCATACGATTCCGACGAACTTTTCTCCCGATATGCTCCGATCACCAATCCAATCCTAAACATGCACAACACTAGCAAACGAATCAAGCATAGCAAGAAATTTCAAACACAACAATGAATCAAACATAGCAAATCATTCAATTACATCCAATCATAAACATTCAAGTTAGCCAATTCACTCAATGATCATAAACAAGCATAGATCCAATCTAAATCATAGAATTACATGGCCATATATGCATAAGTGACACTAGCCAATGATTTAATCCATTTAACATGTTTTAATTAGGTTGATCTAGGGTTTCAAAATCTAAAATTACCTATGTCTAATCCATTTAAAGTTTAATTTGACAATCCTAACTTATAATCACCTAATTACAACATATTATCCATCATAGATTAGTGAGAGATCAAAACCACTCACTAAACCAATAAAACCTATGAAAATGAGAGGAGATCCGCTTCGAATAGTACCAAATTGGATGTAGATGTGATCCAATCGATGAGATCAAGCCCCTCAATGAAGATCTAGCCTCTAATTTGAGATTAGAGACGATTTAGGATGAAATCTATACAAAGAATGGAGAATTAGAGAGGAGATAGGTTTTGAGGCAGATATGAAATGAGAGACAAAGGTTTCTAATGCTCTCTCCCACCTCATATTTATAGCCAAACCTGAATAGACTAATGGGGTTGCTAATTGGCCTATTAATCCCATTTCTAATTCTGGCCAGCAGTTTACAAAACTTAAAACTGTTATAACTTCCCAACCACTTATCTGATTTTCCTCTATGACCACTCTACGGAATGGGAATCCATCATCCTAAAGCAATAAACTAGGTTAGAACATCTAATTCGACGCCTATCAAAAGTTACAGCCGAAATAAGACCTTCAAGTGTAAAATAGTCACATAGAAATTTGGGAAAAATCATGGACGTGTAAAACATCCCTAAGAATCATATTTCAAAATATTAGAATGATACGGCCTCAAATGAATTAAATACAATTATTTTATGATCCTTTGATATGTAAAATACGGGTCGTTACATTCTCTCCTTTATTGAAATTTCGCCCTCGAAATAACTAAACAAACATAAGCAACCAAGTTTATCTCGCATGCCTACCATCCATTTGCAACCATCTAACAATCCAACTAATTAGTCAAATCAATAATAGTAAGTAAAGCCTATCCTAGCATGCAGAATTCTAATAATGTAAGATACAATGGTGCAAGTAAATACGATCTATGGATCATACCACTCAAAGAGTTCTAGATAGGTCATCCTCATACTCTCTTCAGTTTCCATGTACAATCGCTATCATCCTCACTTCATTGTATCTAAACTAACCAAACTACCTTCTTCCTAAGCTGTCTCGTCTCATTCCCAATGACTCGAAGCGGCTTACAAGGTCTTGAAACTTCTAGCTCAACCTCTATTTCTTCCAACTGATCTCGTGCTACCACAATACCTGAGTAATGCAAAAATTTCTGTAGATAGGAGATATAAAAAACATTGTGCACACTCGCCATCTTCGGAGGTAGATCTACCCTAAAGTTAATTTCCCAATTCTCTCGATGATCGGAAAAGGTCCAACAAATATGGGTGCTAACTTTCCCTTCCTACCAAATCGAACAACATTCCTCAGAGGAGAAATCTTAACAAATACCATGTCCCCAACTGAGAATTCCAAATCCCTTCATCTCTTGTCTGCATAGCTCTTTTGAAGATCTTGAGCAATCTTCATTTGTTGCTGAATGATCTCTACCTTTTTCGAAGTCTCTCTAATCTTCTTTGGTCCAAGTATCGACTTATAACACCCCTAATTTTATTGACATTATTCAGGAGATTTAATTAGAATAAATTAAATAGAATAATGTAGATAAGGAGATTGAGGTTGATTAATAAACCAGGTGGCCGTGCTTAATTAAATCAAATGAACTTATATAAATGGCTAGGATATTAAACACAAGGGCATCGGGGTAATTAGCCGCCCATATTTCCCAACCTTATACTATCCCCTTAGCCATACACGTTCATTTTATCTCAAACAAAATTTTAAACGTAAAAAAGCAAGCAAGGCCGGCCATTAGAAGAGAAGAGAAAATCAACTAAAAGCTATGATTCAAGTTAGAAGGAATCAATCTCAATCAAACTTTTATTTTCTTATCCAATCTAAGGTGAATAATAATTTCTACATCTCTATTTTGATTTATACATCATATAGTTTCGAATTTAAGGATAAATCTATTTTATGATATATTGAATGATGATATGCTTGTTTATGATTTATATGTGTTTAAACTAGGTTGTTTAATAAGGGATATACACGGTTTTAGGGCAAAACCAAGATGAAATGGTTTTTAAATACCATGGGAATATTTTATGTTGTAGAAAACATGATTTTGGAGATGGGTTTCAATTTTCATAATTTTTTTAGTTTATATGGATTTTATATAAATTTTCTAGTGAAGAAAATGATTTATTGGGTTATAAATTAATTATAGCTAAGATAATGATTATTTGAGTTTGAAATTTTTATATGTTGGAAAACGTATTAAAATAGATTTTCTAGGATTTTTGTAGATTTTTCCTAAGTGTTTTGATGAATATATAAAATTATTTAAGGTATGAGACTTAAATATTTTATATATTTAATTAAGGAGAAGGGGCATTTTATAAAATAAAATTATTATTTATTTATGAAAATTAGTGGCAGTATTTTCTAAAAAGAAATTATTAACCAATGAGTGACAAACAAAGGCAGGTTAGTTGAAAAGTTAACCTTTTTAAGTTAAAACAAAGAAATCATACTTTTTGCATGTTTCAGGCTTTTATGGCAGAAAACCTTCCGACCCAGACCTTTCGACAAGGTCGAGAGGTTCATAGCTTTCAACAAGGTCAAAACAATGCAAATGGTATCAAGTTACTTGGTAAGTAATGAATTGGACAAGGTCGAAGGGTTCATAATCGAAAGGTTGATGGCCAAAGAGGTTGGGGTATGTTTGTTTTATAAACCAAAAGCTTTCACCTACTTTGCTTTCGAATTAGAGCTTTCGGCTTGGTTGCTTTCAACCAGGTCAAATGTTTAAAAAGAAAGGTTTTAAACCTTTCGACAAAGTCGAAAGGTTACATCTGCTTCACCACTATTTTTTTAAAGACCTTTCGACATGGTCGAAAGGTTACTGCCACTTACCATTGTTTGTTTTGAACCTTCCGACACAGTCAAAAGATTATAGCCGTTTTTCCCAACCTTTCGAAGTAATTGCCTTCGACAAAGACGAAAGGTTTACTTATTTTAAAAACCAACCGCTTCTCCCATTGCTTTCGAAAGGTATCAAAGCCTTCGACTTAGATGATTTTCCTTTGTTTTATAATTGAAATGTAACCCAAAATTTTGAAGGAGTTGCTTTAAAAGGGCGGTGGTCTATTATTTAAATGAGATGTTTTAAAGCTTTCGAAGCAGACCGAACGACAAGGTCGAAAGATTGCTTCCATTATAGTCGAAAGATTTTAAAAGAGGACCTTCCGCATATTTTAACTTGAACTCATTAAGTTTTCGAAAGGTTTATATTTTAAGAGTTGAATGCTTTCGAAAGGTTTGAATTGCTGAATGATTTTAATGGTTTCGAAAGGTTTGATTCGAAAGGTTTTTTTGAAGACCTTTCGATAAGGTCGAAAGGTTTGGCTTTAAATGATTTGAAAACCGATACTCTAATTTTTAAAGGAAAACCCACGGCTTATATAAAGGAGTTTTATAAGGATTTTAAGTATGTAATTTTGAAGAAGTGTTGCCTTGATAAAAAAATATAAGTTAAAGGTGTAAACAATAATTTATGAGATATATTTCAAGAACCTTAAACCCACATGAGTGGTATTATTAATTAATGTTTTACTTCTTCAAATATGAGTATATTCACATGATAACCCATAACTCTATTTTGGGAAGAAAAAGGGTAGAAGAACCAATAGGTTAACTCAAATAGTGAATATAAATTACTTAAACTCTTAAATCAGTATAATTGCATGCATGGAGTCAGGGTGACCAAAAATATTGGATGCCTAAACTTTGTAGTTATTGGTGCATACCAAGAGGTTCATAGTAAACCCATGAAAACTATTATAAGTTAGTTATTGGTGCCTACCAAAAGGTTCATAGTTAACCCCATGAAAACTATGCATAAGGACAGTTGGTAGAGGCTAATTGGTTTGTAGTGAACCCATGAAAAGTATATCTGGATTAAGAATTGACATCAGTCAATAGGTTCCTAGTAAACCAATGAAAACTAGGATAACAATGTGGTTAATGGAAGTATCAGTAGATTCCTAGTCAACCCATGAAAACTAGGATGTGCAGTGAGTTACTGGATAAGTCCATAGGTTCCTAGTCAACCCACGAAAACTAGGTAAGGTGATTAGTTATTGGAATGACATATAGGTTCAGGGGGACCTATGAATTAATTAATTTAACCGGCAGGAGCCTATAGGTTCTTAGTGATCCCATGAAAACTATGAATAGGACAAGGTGTATATTAGTTATAACAAGGTTATTGGTAAACCCATGAAAACTAAAAAGGTTAATAGTGACCCAAGAACCTATAATATTTATAGGGTGTCAGATTAAACTGGGAATGGGAAAATCTTATTTATTTTCAAGTATGCATATCATCATAATGTTTTGAAATGTATGTTTTAACCATTATGGATGCAGGAGCATAGAATTTGGTGTTATAAAGGTTTTAGGATACTGGTGAAGGGAAAACCCGTTCCGCTAAGCGGCTTGGTCTCACTAGATATCTAAAATGATTGAGATGTTAGATTATTATTCATACCATGCTTTATGTCTAACTCGAAGTTTTTGTTTTCCCCTTAAACTCTCGGGTACTCAATTTATTTTGAGTAGTTTGAGATTTAAGGTTCTCAGGTTTTCTTCTCTAACGAATAAAGCTTCCGGAGGCGTGCAGGAGGCAGAGAGTTATTTAGTGTTTTTCTTTCCGTTGTGTATTTTGTTTGTAAAGGCAGATTTATTAGCCTTTCTATATACTCTGATCAACCAAGGGGGCATCTTCATATGTCGCTCTTGGCGTATTTGTAATAATTATATTTTGTTTAAAGTGGTCAACGCAATTTTAGATTATGTAATGAACATGAAATGTTTTAATTTGAAGGTGAAAATGAGTTTTTGAATTGTTAAATTTTTTCCATATTTCTATGATTTGTGTATCAATGTATCCAACACCGCCGTATTTGGTCGCCGAAGATTAATAACTATAGATGACTGCAGCATCCATAGCCGTTAGTTTTGGGCCTCCAAGTAGGGGGATGTTACAAGTTGGTATCAGAGCATAGGTTTATGAAACTTTAAAAGAAAAAGTTAAACCTAAAAGCTTTTTCAAACATAATCCAACGAATTTAAAAATAAGATCATGGTTTGGGTTAACGCTATAGTAACGTACTTGTATTTGATATATAGGTATATATCTAAGTACGTAGTCCCCTCTCTCTTAGACCGTTCTTTTGTATCTTACTAAGGCCCGTATGCAGATATACGAGAAAGAGGATATGGAGGTAGGAAACAGAAAAGGAAATCTGGGTGGAGAAAGCACCACAACCAATGGAAATGCTCGACTTAATGCTCGGAGAAATCAAGGTCGATAGGCTAATGCTGACCAAAATGTTGAGGCTAATGTAGGTGGTGGAAATCCGCCAGTAGATGCGGGGATGGTGTATCAGTTGTTGGCTAATCTTTTGCAAGATGGAGCTACTGGGAATGTTAGTGGAGCTAATCATGTAGTTCCGGTTGGATATAACTATGCTAAGCTGAGTAGATACTATGTCAGTCTAGGAGGGAAGCCGTTTGCTGGAACGGAAGATGCTGTTGAAGTAGAGAATTGGCTGTTGAACTGTGAAAGGATCTTTATAGATTTAGGCTTGAATGATGGAGAGAAGAGAAGACTAGCCTATAGACAGTTACAGAGGTTAGAGCTTCATTGGTGGAACAGTGCGACGGCCGGAGTGCCGGAGGAAGAGTTAACTTGGGCTGACTTCAGGAGGAGGTTCTTGTCTGAGGTTGCCAAGTCGGCACTAATGAGGAAGTTTATGGATCTTGTCCAAGGACAAATGTCAATGATCGAGTATGCTGCTAAGTTTGGTGAGCTATCTCGATATGGTTATGCTTTGGTTAACACTGATGTCAGAAGAAATGAGAGATTCATTAGAGGTTTGAGGCCAGAACTAGGCAAAATGGCTATGACTCATATTAGAGAGCATTATCATGTGATAGTGGAGATGGCCGTTCGCCATAAGGAGATGCTTCCTATTTCAGCTAGGGAGAAGCCAGTTGAGTCCCAGGGTTTTCAAGGAAGAAAAATGAAATTCTTCAAAAAGAAAGGAGCCCAGAAAGGGGAGGCTTCTAAGAAGGCAAAGGCTGATTTAGTATGTTATAAGTGTGATAAGAAGGGCCATTATGCCCACGAGTGCATAACTGGTACATGAAAGAAGCCTGCTGAGAAGAAGAGTGTGAAATGCTTCAACTGTGACCAAGTTGGACATTATAACAACCAGTGTCCAGAGCCAGTCAGGGCAGACAGAGGGAAGGTGTTTGCTATTGGACCACCATCTTCTTCTGAACCCACTGCAACGGAGAAAGGGAAAACTGTGATGGAAGGTACCCTTTTGATTCAGAGTATACCTGTTAGGGTACTTTTTGATACCGGTGCATCACATTCATTTATATCTCAGTATTTGGTTGATAGGTTAGGTATAGAACCCACATACCTTGTTACTTCCTTAAGGGTTGCGAATCTAATAGGAGAGTATGTGATGTGCACGTAAATGTGCATATTTTTACCACCATATTTAATCTATTTAAATTAAATAAATGATCATATTGGGTATTTTAACTTGTTTAAACCAAAATTCAAATTATTTGAAATTGTCACATATTCATCTTCATATAGGGGCAAAATGGTCATTTTTATGCATTTATTAAATTGTGAAAATTTACTTGGAATTTTCTATGTTGTTTTGTAGGAAATTTGGTGAATTTTACAAGTGGTTACATGATGATATATGCATGCACAAGAGTGAAGAGAACAAATGAAGATGGAAATAATTCAAAGTGAAGATAATGGAGGACCCCACCTACCTTAATGTACAAATTAGATGCTAATGCACATGCTTATGGAATTAATGGCTTCATGTACACTTAAATGAGGATTATTTGAAGCTAATGATTACTTAGCCTCCACACTTCCTAAGAGGGTATTTTAGGCATTCCCCAAAAATATGAATTAGGGTTTAACACATGTATAAAATCCCCTTATGTTTCATGTAACCCTCTTCTCCCTTAGTCTCTCTTTTAGTCTCTCTTTAGTTTAGTGTAGGTTTAAAATAAAAAGACAAGCTCTCTTTCTCTTTTCATGGCTACTTAGCCATTTCTACTTCATGCAACTTTCCTTTTTTTATGCAATGTAAATATTGTTTCCTTTTAATTACTTGTTCATTTCCTTTCATGCTAGTAGTGTAGATTTTCTTTTATGCAATTAGAATAATTTTCTTTCATTTAGCTTTTATTTTGCCTTCTTTTTGCTTTCATGTTGCAAGCTACATTTGTTAATCAAATGACAAATATGAGAGGCTAAACCCCTTCAATTTAGGGGTAATGAAGCTCTCTAATTATGTAGCTTCAACTATTTGTTAATTATGCTCTCTTTTTGTGCTTAATGATGATCAATGAAAGCTTTATTTGTTGTTCTTGCTTTGAATTTGATAGCTTATATTGTTGATACCAAATAGGCTATGCTTAAACATCACTAACACAAATGCCTCTTCATCAAAATATGATTATGGCATAAGAAAGTGATTTGAAATCAAAATTTGATGGTCTATATTTTTATCAATAGTTAATAGGCCATACTTAAAATAGATTTCATTTTCATTTTCATTGTCAAATTTCATGAAAGTTAGTAAGTGGTTTAAGGGGTGTGTTATAGTTTGATGGCTTATGTTGGCTAATCAATAGCACAAATATGTCATACTTATGATAAACACATCAATTAAAACACTAATGACCAAAAAAGAGAGATTATGATTTCATATGTGTTGAACTACATGATCTAGAGAGTGGATTTATTCTCTAAACTGTCATTTAACTCTTATATTTGCATCTCTTTTCTTTTAGTTAGTTAGCTAATTTTCTAATTCTCTAGCTTAACTTTCACTCGACTTTGGTTTAATTTGATTGAATAGATTTTTAAAATCATCAATTCCCTACGGATCGACCCGTATTTGCCACGTACTACAAGTGTACGCCGTGCGCTTGCGGTTATTTTTAATTTAAATTCGTACGATGGTTTTTTAAACCGATAGAATTTCCGTCGACGAACAAGTTTTTGGCGCCGTTGCCGGGGAATTTGTTTTGATTTTGATTTTCTATTCTTCGAATTATTTTTGTGTGATTTTATGTTGTGTGTTTGTTTGCATTTAAAAAAAAATTGTGTGTGTTTGTGTGATTTTTTATTTTTATTTTTGTTTGTGTGCTTGTTGTTGCTTATTTGCACTTGCATTTGCTCCTCTATTAAAAAAAAATTCATTCACAGTTTCAAAACAATTTTTTTTTATTGCATTGCATTTACATTTTTGTTTACAAGTACATTCATTTTCTTTTCTTTTTTTTATTCCTTTTACAAAACTAGAAAATCTGTCTCTCTGTTTACTGTTCCTGCTTCATACCCACTAATGTGCATCTCATCCTCCCCCTCACCTAACCTTCCCCCTTCAACACTGTCACTATATTCCTGATTTAACTCCTCTTGACCGCTGTTGACTGCCAAAGTTTCTCTGCTATTCCTCTACATTTGCTACTAACCCAACTCCTTCCAATCACCATTTTCTACATCACATACACATCATACTACCACTGCATTCATATTCCAAGCACAAGCAACAATTCCAACTGTGCAAATCTCATAGCCAATCCACCCAGTCAGTCACAAAACATCCCTTCAGTTCAACATTATCTCCCCTTGTCACCACATTCAACATACTCACCTGTTCGAACCACAACCCAGTCAGTTGCCATAACACTTCACCCTGACCACATCATTCCCACCAGTAACCACCTTAAATTTCAGACATCTGCTTTTGCAACCTGTACACTTCCTCCTTTACAAAAGTCCCAATACCACTCTGTCATACTTCACTTACTAACCATACTTCCATCCCAAACCATTCACAACTTATAATCTTCAAACCTTCACTGGCCTTCACTCCTGTTAACTTCCTCAACAGTAAACATCAACTTCTTCAATCAGTGCAACCCATACATTCAGCAACCCATAGCTTGCACATTCTTACATCAACAAAATTTCAACTTCCACTTCCTTCACTTCTTCACAGTGTATACTCTCTGAACCATACAACTCCATACAACAGTCCCTGTGCACCATTTCTTCATCCATCAACATTACTTCACAGCCTATCAAACACGATCAAACAGCTACGGTACAACACATCAAACCACAAGCTATCATCCTCAACCATCCACAAACTGTTTCTGTCAACATCTCACCACCAAAACTTCCTCTTCACATTCACATTTCGTCAGTACTGACCATCAAAACTGTGCCCAATAATCCTCCTCAAATTACCATCGAATTACCCTCTGTCCAACACATCACCGCAACCTTCAAACTAAATACCACTCGCGTACCAGCACTAATCGCAACCCGTAATCAATATCAATCGCTACCTCCCCCTACGCCTCCAATCGCCTCGAAAACCAAATTCATCTCCTTCAGTTTAACTGCATCCACCCAATCGCCAATCCCCAAAACTCGAAATCGCCAACTGTTCGCCAATCCTCTAGCCATTGCAATCGAACCCGCCTCGACATGAAAATGAGCTCCACGACCTAATTTTGATTCGACTTGAATTGAAATTGAGAATGGGAACGTCGACTTGAATTTTCTAATTGGGAATCGATTCAATTGAGCAGGTTTAAAAAAAAATTAACCCGGGGCACGCGTGTGTTTGATAAAAAGTGAGAATTGATTGGAAAAGTGGTTTTGTAAACGTTGATCTGAGCAATTGGTTTAGGTTCATTTGTTTTATTTGATTTTGGGCAGGGCCCTACTGTTTTTTGAAAAAGGTTTCTTTTGTTTAGCAACTGTTCTTCATATTTTTTTGTTGCTTTGACATGCTTCAACTCTCTTGAAAAAAAATAAGAAAAAAAAGTTAGTTTGGGGTTGATAGGTTTTTATTAAAACAAGTTTGTTTGTCTTCCTTTCTTTTATATATTAAATTTTTGTTTTAAAGTAAAACCTCACTTTTAAGTTTCCTTTTCAAAAAAAAATTTAAAAAAAAACAATTGTATATATCTTGTTTTAAATTTCAGGTTGCCAAAGCAAATTGGAAAAGTTGCTTGCTTCGCTCAATTGTTGTCGAAAAATAATTGCTTCGCTTTGCTTTATAAAAAGAAAAAAAACTGCTTGCTTGATATATCTATTGTTTTTATTTGCCTTACATTATATATATCTCTTGTTTTTATTTTAGTTGCATTGTTGATTGCTTACATTAGCATATATATATTTAAAAAAAAATTCAAAAATTAAAAAACAAAAAAATTACATTCGTAGTTGCATTGTTAATACACGTTTATTTTCTGCTTTGCATTTCATCCTAGATTTTGATTAATAATAACGATTAGACATCGATAACTTTTAATTGTATATTGATAAGTTGTCTTCTTTGAACAATTTAATTTCTTGATGTCTAGGCTACGGCAGAGTAATAACCATTTATAAATATTACGGTGATTCGTAAATATTATAGTGGTTGTTCCTATGAAGGTACTTAAAACTTCGGCTGCATTGCTACGGTGATTCGTGGTGCACCGATAACTCCTGCCCGTTACCTGGCTGAGAACTATCTTGTTGATTTAAGACAAAGTGTGATTATACAATTTTGGGTTAACTTAGGATAAATCATTTGTAATTAACTTTGCATTCATTTAATTGCATTAGCTCATGCATATTTAAAAAAAATTCAAAATCCAAAACTAAAAAAAAAATTGTAAATATTTCTTAACTTAGTTTTTTTTATTTTTCCTTTTCCTTTGAAAATTTTCAAATTAAAATTTACTTAGTTTTAAAAAAAATCAAAAATCCAAAAAAAAATATAAAACCTTTTCAAAAACAAAAAAAATTTGAAAAAACCAAAAAACAAAACAAAAATCAATTTCCCTTTTGAAAAATAAATTTTATTTGTAAATATTTTTCCTTTATAAAAAAAACCAAAAACATTCTTGAAAATGTCTGAATTTTCACATTCACTTGAATTTTACAATAGTTGTAAAAATCAATATAATCCATATGATTTCACTCAAAATTCGTATGGATATTTTAACAACAACTATTGTTTAAATGATTCAAATTTTGAACCACAAAGTTTTCAAAACGATGACCAACCCTCAAATCTTGAAAAGAGCATTTCGTCTTTACTTGAAATCTCTACACAACAAAATCAAATGATAAATGATTTGTGTAATTCATATTTGGGAAATGATTCAAATCAAAGTTTTCAAAATAATCAAAATTTGAATTCAAATCAAAATTCAAACGATTTCGATGATAACCCATGCCAATTCAATTTTGAACTCCAAGATGAATTTCAAACTCAAAATGAAAATGGAAACAACTTTTCAAACGAATTTGGCAATGGGAATAATCTTAACCACGTTACAATTGAAAACTTTTATCCTCAACAATTTCAAAGTGAAAATCCTTATGCTAATAACTATAAATTGGATTTTGTTGAGTAAATGAACGAAATTTACGATGATCACACGGATTCATTGTTTGAAACATATATGAAACAACGTGAAAAACATACTCAAATCCCAACGTGTGACGAGTCAAGCGATAATCCATCTTTTACCCAATTCGACGATTTTCAAATAACAACTTTTAAAATTGAAAATAATAATCTTAATGAAGTTGTTGAAAACACGGTAATTGAGTTGGATTTCAATTCTTTTGAGGGTGTGGAACCAAATTTAAAATTTGATCTTCCTTTTCTCGATTTCGAAAATTTGAATACAACAACTTTGGATTTTGAACTTGAGATAGGCAATGAAGTTGTTGATAATCCAACAAAGGAAGACGAATTTAATGAACACGAATTTTTTGGACTTTTGGATGACGAATTGTTAAATTCCGACGGGGAAGATTTAAATCACCACTTTGATTTTGAAATCAATAATTTTGAAGAAGTTTTAAATGATAAGCTCGAATTTCAAATTGGTGAAAATAAACGTGAATTTCAATCAATTGTTTTATCGACCCCAAAAATCATCGAAAAGGAAACAACTCGTAAGATTTTTAATAAAACGACATTCGTTTTCCCAAATCAACATTCAACTTTGAAATCATTTATGGTTTGGTTTTCCGAGCTTAAGCTGTGTCCCGCATACTTGACAAGACAAATGAATCGGTCTTTGGAAGACCGTTTCATTTACTTTTTGACGATATACTTTCTGATCTCGTGTAAATACCCTTCATTTTCATATAAATAAAGACCATTTTTATTTTTATTTTTATTTTCTTTTTTCCTTCCACTTGGGTTGACTGTGGGGACACAGTCAAAATCAAGTGTGGGGGGAGACTCATCATCATTTTCGATTTTACATGGTTTATTTTAATTTTTTCTTTCCAAAATTCAAAAAAAAATCTCAAAAACAAAAAAAAACATTTTTTTAAGCATTTTGATTTATTTTTAAAGAAACACTGTAAGATAAATATGTGGTTTTGGTTTATTAAATTGAAATTTTTGAAAATTTATTCGTCTTAACAAAAATAAAAATGAAGTTTGATTACAAATAATAATGGTTTAACTAGTATATAGGAAGATTCATATGTGATAATTATGAAATATATCCTAATTGAAAATCTTTGTTTTAAAAAGTGGTTGATTTAAAGTAAAGGATAAAACATTTCTTTTGTCTTCTAAGTTAAATAGTGCTAAGATAATTTTGCGAAACTCTCTCTTTCAAAAAAATAAACACAAAAACAAAAAAAAATTCTTGTATATTTGTATATATTTTAATAAACACCTAGAGTCATGTATTCACACTCATGTGTTCACTCGCCATGCTCTGTACCCTTCTCACGTAAGCCCGAAAGGCAGTGCATGATCGGTATATCTGGCCTCAGTTTATCTGAGTTAGGTGTATATATATATAAATTCTTTTTAGTAACGCCTACAGTCAATAGGTGTTCACATTTGTGTGTTCACTCGCCACGCTCTGTATTCCCCTCACATCAGTCTGCAAGGTAGTGCATGGGTAATATATCTGACCTCAGTTTATCTGAGTTAGGCATATGTAAATATTGCTAATATCAACAAAATTTTCAAACAAGAGAGAGTAAGCAAATGAAATCCAAGCACGATTTTAACTTATTTGATTTGACTTGTTATTGAAAAGAAATGAAAATACCACTTTGATAAACTTTGATAATCGACTAAGGATCTATTTCATAGTTACACTGTGTTATCAACTGAAACAATGAGTTAAACTATTGTCTATTTGTTATGATAACTTCGTTTTTGTTGGAAATTTTGACGAGTAAATGGCTTAAATTTTCAAGATAATAACCAAAACCTATATTTAACTTATTTGTGTCTATTTAAAAGTGAATCTTTCAATTGTAAATATTTCCAAAAACTCGCATTCATCTCTTTGTAAATAAATCTTGCATTCTGTAAATATCTTCATTCTACATTTGGATTTTGTGGGTAGTATCCGCTGAAAACCCTCATGAGACAACTCTCGTTCTACTGGGAACACCCAGAGGTTTAATGGCTTGTTGCATATGATCAATGCAATCGAGCTCCCTACGAAAACAGATTTATCTTAGTTTTTCTTTATTCGAGGACGAATAAAAAGATAAGTGTGGGGGTATTTGATGTGCACGTAAATGTGCATATTTTTACCACCGTATTTAATCTATTTAAATTAAATAAATGACCATATTGGGTATTTTAACTTGTTTAAACCAAAATTCAAATTATTTGAAATTATCACATATTCATCTTCATATAGGGGCAAAATGGTCATTTTTATGCATTTATTAAATTGTGAAAATTTACTTGGAATTTTCTATGTTGTTTTGTAGGAAATTTGGTGAATTTTACAAGTGGTTACATAATGATATATGCATGCACAAGAGTGAAGAGAACAAATGAAGATGGAAATAATTCAAAGTGAAGATAATGGAGGACCCCACCTACCTTAATGTACAAATTAGAGGCTAATGCACATGCTTATGGAATTAATGGCTTCATGTACACTTAAATGAGGATTATTTGAAGCTAATGATTACTTGGCCTCCACACTTCCTAAGAGGGTATTTTGGGCATTCCCCAAAAATATGAATTAGGGTTTAACACATGTATAAAATCTCCTTTTGTTTCATGTAACCCTCTTCTCCCTTAGTCTCTCTTTTAGTCTCTCTTTAGTTTAGTGTAGGCTTAAAATAAAAAGACAAGCTCTCTTTCTCTTTTCATGGCTACTTAGCCATTTCTACTTCATGTAACTTTTTTTTTATGCAATGTAAATATTGTTTCCTTTTAATTACTTGTTCATTTCCTTTCATGCTAGTAGTGTAGATTTACTTTTATGCAATCAGAATAATTTTCTTTCATTTAGCTTTTATTTTGCCTTCTTTTTGCTTTCATGTTACAAGCTACATTTGTTAATCAAATGACAAATATGAGAGGCTAAACCCCTTCAATTTAGGGGTAATGAAGCTCTCTAATTATGTAGCTTCAACTATTTGTTAATTCATGCTCTCTTTTTGTGCTTAATGATGATCAATGAAGTGCTTTATTTGTTGTTCTTGCTTTGAATTTGATAGCTTATATTGTTGATACCAAATAGGCTATGCTTAAACATCACTAACACAAATGCATCTTCATCAAAATATGATTACGGCATAAGAAAGTGATTTGAGATTAAAATTTGATGGTCTATATTTCTAATCAATAGTTAATAGGCCATACTTAAAATTGATTTCATTTTCATTGTCAAATTTCATGAAAGTTAGTAAGTGGTTTAAGGGGTGTGTTATAGTTTGATGGCTTATGTTGGCTAATCAATAGCACAAATATGTCATACTTATGATAAACACATCAATTAAAGCACTAATGACCAAAAAAGAGAGATTATGATTTCATACGTGTTGAACTACATGATCTAGAGAGTGGATTTATTCTCTAAATTGTCATTTAACTCTTATATTAGCATCTCTTTTCTTTTAGTTAGTTAGCTAATTTTCTAATTCTCTAGCTTAACTTTCACTCGACTTTGGTTTAATTTGAATGAATAGATTTTTAAAATCATCAATTCCCTGCGGATCGACCCGTATTCGCCACGTACTACAAGTGTACGCCGTGCGCTTGCGGTAATTTTTAATTTAAATTCATTCGACGGTTTTTTAAACCGATAGAATTTCCGTCGACGAACAGTATGCAACTCTTGGATGAGATGTGACCAGTTAGAACTTGATTTGTTAGGTCATAAGTTTGCATGCAGCTTGTATGTTTTTGATTTCGTAGATTACGGGATCATCTTATGTATGTATTGGTTGGGTACATATGAGGCTAGGATATTTTGGCAGGATGAGGAAATATCATTGAGACACCAAGATAGTCATAACCGAATCATTTTCTCAATGGAGAATTCCAGTAAAAGTGTTTGTGCTTTGTTGAGTACCATGGAGGTTGGAGAAGAACTAAGTCGGGTTTGTGTGGTTAGAGAGTTTGTAGATGTCTTTGAGTCGATTACTGGATTACCACCGAAACGAGCTGTTTAGTTCGAATAGACCTTATACTGGGAGTTGAAACTGTCAGTAGACCACCTAGAAGGATGACACCGACAGAGATGAAGGAATTGAAGGTCCAGTTAGTGGATCTTGAGGAAAGGAATTTTGTTAGATCAAGCAGTTCGCCTTAGGGAGCAGCTGCGGTGTTTGTGAAGAAACCAGATGGGTCGTTAAGGGTGTGCATCGACTATCGTAAGTTAAACAAGAGGACGATCAAAAATAGGTACCCTCTGCCAAGGATTGACGATCGATTTAATCAATTGAGTGGAGCCAGAGTATTTTCCAATTGGATTTTGCGACGGGGTTCCATCAGTTGAGAGTGGCGGAGGATAGCATTCCTTTGACTGCATTCCGAACTAGGTATGGTTTGTATGAGTGGTTAGTAATGCCATTCGGATTTACGAATGTGCCTACTTTCTTTATTGATGTGATAAACCGGGTTTTCAAGGAGCACTTGGATAGGTTTGTGTTAGTGTTCATAGATGACATTTTGGTGTACTCTAAAGATGAAAGAGAGCATAAGATTCATCTTAGAGTGGTGTTGGAGACACTGAGACAGAATCGGCTGAAGGCGAAGTTTTCGAAGTGTAATTTCTAGAAGAGAGAAGTTATGTTTCTTGGTCATGTGGTTTCAGGGGAAGGACTGTCAGTTGATCTAGTTAAGATCGAGGCGGTCAATAATTGGAAGAGACCAGAGACGGTAACCGAGATAAGGAGTTTTCTTGGACTTGCTGGCTATTACCGTAGATTCATCAAGGATTTCTCGCGGATAGCAACGCCTTTGACTAAGTTGACCAGGAAGGACGTGAGGTTTGTTTGGTCCGACAAATGTGAGGAAGCATTCCTTAAGTTAAAGCATTTGTTAACCAATATGCCAGTGTTAGTAGTTTCGGATGGTAACCAAGGGCTGTTAGTATACACTGATGCATATGGGACTGGATTGGGAGCGGTATTGATGCAGAAGGGCAATATCGCTTACGCATCTAGGCAGCTTTGACCACATGAAATTAGATATCCTACTCATGAATTGGAGTTGGCTGTGGTGATTTTTGCCTTGACGATTTGGAGGCATTATCTTTTGGGAGAGAGATTTGAGTTGTATACTTATCATAAGTCATTAAAGTATTTATTCTCTCAAAAGGAGTTGAATATGGGACAGTAGAGGTGTTTGGAGAATTTGGCTGCTTATGATTTCGGTCTAGAGTATACTCTAGGAAAAGGAAATAAGGTAGCAGATGCTCTCAATAGTAAACATCAAAATGTGGTGTTTGCAATGTTGGCAGAATGGAAGGATCTAGAAGCTTTAGCCAGTTATGGGGTGCAGTTGAGATCTACTGCTACATCTAGTCAGGATACTTCCATGCTGTCTTGTTTAGAAGTGCGACCATTGCCGATTGAGAAGATAGCTTTTAAGAAGAGAGAAGACCCAGTTTTAGCTAAGAAGATTAGAAAGCTTGAGGTCGGATTAGAGATTGATGACCTAAAGGATTTTAACCTTGATCAAAGAGGATGGTTGAGAAAGAAGGGACGGTTATGTGTTCTAGGTGTAGAGAACCTAAGGAGAGAAGCTAGAAGAGTGTCATCAATCGAAGTTTGTAATTCATCCTGGAGGAACCAAGATGTATCAAGATATGAAGAGGAGCTTTTATTAGGAAGGCATGAAGAGGGATGTTGGCTTGTGGGTTAGGCAGTGTATTAACTGTCAATAAGTGAAAGTCGAACATCAGAAGCCAAGTAGGTTACTTCAGCCTTTAGATATTCCAGTTTGGAAGTGGATTCAATATCGATGGATTTTATAGACGGGTTGCTAAGGACAAATAGAGAAAAAGCGTATGGGTTATAGTCGAAAGGTTGACCAAGAGTGCTCATTTCATTCCGGTGAAGTCAACCAGGATAGCACTTGTTTTAGCAAAGTTGTTCATGAAGAACATAGTTAGACTTCATGGGAATCCTAGTAGCATAGTCAGCGACAGAGATGCATTGTTCACAAGCGAATTTTGGAGGAGTCTGCAAGAGGTATTGGGTACCAAGCTAAAGATGATTACAACTTATCACCCACAGATGGATGGACAGACATAGAGAGTCAACAAGGTACTCGGAGACTTATCGAGGGCTTGTGTATTGGACTTTGGTGGACCTTGGGAAGATCACCTACATCTGATTGAGTTTTCTTATAATAATAGTTATCAGACTAGTGTAGGAATGGCGCCTTTTGCAGCTTTGTATGGAAGAACATGCCGATTGCCAGCATGTTGGTTAGAGACCGGAGACAGATTAGCTTTAGGTCTAGATTTGGTAACAGAGGCATCAAAAAAGATTGAGTTAATCCGAGGACGGATGAAGGAAGCTCAATCCAGGCAGAAGAGTTACGTAGATAAAAGGTGTAAGGATTAGAGTTCTCAGTAGGACACAAGGTTTTCATTAAAGTATCTCTGATGAAGGGTGTGGTACGATTTGGAAAGTCGGGAAAGTTGGCCTCGAGGTACGTTGGTCCATTTCATATTATAGAAAGGATTAGAAAGCTCGCTTATAGAGTAGAGTTGGCGAGCAGTTTGGCAGGTGTCCATAATGTATTCCATGTGTCTCATCTTCGTAAGTATGTGCATGATCCAGAAGCTACTATTCCCCAGACCGAGTTGGAGGACTTGGTAGTAGAGCCTGATTTGACTCTTGTTAGACAACCAGTTCGCGTTGAAGCAAGAGATGAGAAAAGATTGAGGACCAAGACAGTCAAGTTGGTGAAGGTTCAGTGGAGCGATAACGAGAAAGACTACACATGGGAGATGGAGGACTGGATTCGAGAGGCTTATCCTGATCTGTTTTGATGGTATGTCTATAGTAGATTTGCATAGATTGGTTGCAAGGAGATGTTATAGATGATTGCTATGTTTGCTAGCTATTCCTTACTGAATTTCGACAACGAAATTCTTTAAGGAGGGGAGCCTGTAACACCCCTAATTTTATTGACATTATTCAGGAGATTAAATTAGAATAAATTAAATAGAATAATATAGATAAGGATATGGAGGTTGATTAATAAACCAGGTGGTCGTGCTTAATTAAATCAAATGAACTTATATAGATGGTTAGGATATTAAACACAAGGCATTAGGGTAATTAGCCGCCCATATTTCCCATCCTTATACTATCTCCTTAGTCATACACGTTCATTTTATCTTAAATAAACTTTAAAACGTAAGAAGCAAGCAAGGTCGACCATTAGAAGAGAAAATGAACAAAAAGCTAGGATTCAAGTTAGAAGGAATCAATCTCAATCAAACTTCAATTTCCTTATTCAATCTAAGGTGAATAATAAGTTCCACATCTCTATTTTGATTTATACATCATATGGTTTTGGATTTAAGGATAAATCTGTTTTATGATATATTGAATGATGATATGTTTGTTTATGATTTATATGTGTTTAAACAAGGTTGTTTAATAAGGGATATACATGGTTTTAGGGCAAAACTATGATGAAATGATTTCTAAATTCCATGGAAAAATTTTATGTTATAGAAAACATGATTTTGGAGATGGGTTTTAATTTTCATAATTTTCTTAGTTTATATGGATTTTATATAAACTTTCTAGCGAAGAAAATGATTTATTGGGTTATAAATTAATTACGACTAAAATAATGATTATTTGGGTTTGAAATTTTTATATGTTGGAAAACATATTAAAATAGATTTCTGGGATTTTTCTAGATTTTTCCTAAGTGTTTTGATGGATATATAAAATTATTTAAGGTATGAGACTTAAATGTTTTATATATTTAATTAAGGAGAAGGGGCATTTTATAAAATAAAATTATTATTTATTTATGAAAATTAGTGGCAGCATTCTCTGAAAAGAAATTATTAACCAATGAGAATTTGACAAACAAAGGCAGGTTATTTGAAAAGTTAACCTTTTTAAGTTAAAAACAAAGAAATCACACTTTTTGCATGTTTCAGGCTTGTACTGCAGAAAACCTTCCGACCCAGACCTTTCGACAAGGTCGAGAGGTTCATAGCTTTCGACAAGGTCAAAACAATGCATATGGTATCAAGTTACTTGGTACGTAATGAATTGGATGAGGTCGACGGGTTCATAGTCGAACGGTTGATGGCCGAAGAGGTTGGGGTATGTTTGTTTTATAAACCAAAAGCTTTCACCAGCTTTGCTTTCGAATAAGAGCTTTCGGCTTTGTTGTTTTCAACCAAGTCAAATGTTTAAAAAGAAAGGTTACTGCTGCTTTAACACTATTTTGTTTTAAAGACCTTTCGACACGGTCGAGAGGTTACTACCACTTGTTAGTGTTTCTTTTGAACCTTCCGACATAGTCGAAAGGTTATAGCTTCTTCTCCCAACCTTTTGAAGTCGTTGCTTTCGACAAAGATGAAAGGTTTACTTGTTTTAAAAACCAGTTGCTTCTCCCATTGCTTTCAAAAGGTATCAAAGCCTTCGACATAGATGATTTTCCTTTGTTTTATAATTGAAATGCAACCCAAGTTTTTGAAGGAGTTGCTTTAAAAAGGCGGAGGTCTATTGTTTAAATGAAATGTTTTAAAGCTTTCAAAGCAAACATTCTGACAAGGTCGAAAGTTTGATTCCATTGTAGTAAAAAGGTTTTGAAAGAGAAACTTCCGCATATTTTAACTTGAACTCAGTAAGTTTTCGAAAGGTTTATATTTTAAGGGTTGAATGCTTTCGAAAGGTTTGATTCGAATGGTTGTTTTAAAGACCTTTCGACAAGGTCGAAAGGTTTGGCTTTAAAAGATTTGAAAACCCATACTCTAATTTTTAATGGAAAACCCACGACATGTATAAAGGAGTTTTGTAAGGGATTTAAGTATGTAATTTTGAAGAAGTATTGCCTTGATTAAAAAAAATATAAGTTAAAGGTATAAACAATAATTTATGAGATATATTTCAAGGACCTTAAACCCACAGGATTGGTATTGTTAATTAATGTTTTACTTCTTCAAATATGAGTATATTTACATGATAACCCATAACTGTATTTTGGGAAGAATAGGGGTAGAAGAACCAGTAGGTTAACTCAAATAGTGAATATAAATTACTTAAACTCCTGAATGAGTAGAATTGCATCCATGGAGTCAAGGTGATCAAAATTATAGGATGCCTAAACTTTGTAGTTATTGGTGCATACCAAGAGGTTCATAGTAAAACCATGAAAACTATGATAAGATAGTCATTGGTGAATACCAAAAGGTTCATAGTTAACCCATGAAAACTATGCATAAGGACAGTTGGCAGGGGCTAACTGGTTTGTAGTGAACCCATGAAAACTATATCCTGATTAAGAGTTGACATCAGTCAATAGGTTCCTAGTAAACCCATGAAAACTAGGATAAGAATGTGGTTAATGGAAGTATCGGTAGGTTCCTAGTTAACCCATGAAAACTAGCATGTGCAAAGAGTTACTGGATAAGTCCATAGGTTGCTAGTCAACCCATGTAAACTAGGATAAGGTGATTTGTTATTGGAATGACCAATAGGTTCAGGGGGACCTGTAACAACCCATATTTTTAACAAATATTTTTAAATAGAGTTTATTTAAAACTTTGATTTTTAAATCATTTTTAAAGTTGGAATTTTGGAATTTAACAGTGAAATTTTGGATTTTGTTTATAATTTATTTTCCAAATATAATAAAAAAACGATTTTCTGAAAATTTTATATTTTGGTCAACTTTGGTCAAACTTTGACTTTCAGTAGAAATTTTTAAATTTGAATTTTAAATTTCCAATCATTTTCTTCTAAGCTGTACTTGATTCTGATTTTCGTTCTGCTTTTTGTTTTGTCAAATTCTGTTTTATACTTTTTAAATCTGATAGAATTCAGCGTTTTATACGCAATTTTTCTCTATATTTTCATTGTTCATTTTTCTATTTTATTTTCCATCTTTTATTGGTTTGGGCTTTGAATTTTTCTTGTGTGTTGAATTTGTTTTGAAGTGGGCTTGATATCGGGCTTGGAAATTCCAAAAGACTTAAGTTGCTTGTTTCGATTGGTGCCTTTACATTTTCCTAGCTTTTCCACTTCCTAGCCGTACAAAGCAATTCACTTTCTCACGTTCTCATATTTCTTTTTCACGTACAAACATCTCTTCTCATCCTCACGTCCTCATTTTATTTCTTTTGAAAAAAAATTGCAGTAAGTTCTTGCTTTTTCTCCTCCTTCTCTCTCTTTTCTCTTTTTCTTCCTCTTTTATTTGCATGCAATGTTCGGCCTCCATCCCTCTAGCCGATTTCTCCACCATCACTTCCTCCACCACCACCTTTACGGCCTCACCATGATCTGACCTAACCCATGCCGTGACTTGCCTGGACCAAAACAGTACCACTCCATGACAAAACCCTAGTCGAACTTATTTATTCATCCCCTTCCTTTTTGCTTGCCTCGGCCACCACTAGTTCCTCCATCACATCCCCTTACCGTGACCAAAGCATCTCCAGGCCGTACCACTCTTGATGATGATCTGACCAGATCCAGATCTTAGCACCCAGGCCGAGCCACTTTAGCATAGGGCCGAACCCAAACTTCAACATGCCTTTGCCTCCTTGCCTTCCACATGACCTTTTACCTTACCATCACTTCATTTACCATATCCTTTCACATTTCAGTCCATAGCCGTGCACTTTTGTGACCATGGCCGAGCCTATATGCCACAAAACAAGTCTTGGCCGAGCCTTGTTGATGTGGGTCAAGCCCATTTGGAAGTGGCCGAGCCCACTTGATTTGGTTAAGTCCTCTTGCTTCACTTTGTTCATATTTTGATTTTGTTTAAGTCTAAATTCCTTTGTAAAATCATATACTTATATATGTTGTATATTTGTTGTTTACAAGACCTGGATCTTGGCTCTCCATCTACTCGAATCTAGTCGTGCTTTTCGGAGTTTGGTTGTGTGTCTCGAAATTGTCATCTCTAGCTTTAGAAGGTGAGTTTATCACTCTCGAAAAAATCGTACTTATATAAATGTGAAACAATGTCACTTGAATTGTAGTAGTTGATATGCTATGTTATATGCTCACATCTGCCTGTTATCTGACATTATATGATGATATTACCTGATTATATACCTGTTGCATCACCTGACATCATATGCTATATTTTACTGTTTATTTATTTTCTGTTTCTCACACTGCAAGTTCCCTGTTAGTATAGAATCACTATGGGTTGAAATGATACATACCCGAACGGACTTTAGAATAGGAAAAAATCGTTATGAGCTGAAATGATAGGCTCAAGCGATTTTTATTTTTATTTGACTTGGGATTGCGGGTTTGAAATGATAGAACCCAGGATTTTTATTTGATGGATTGAAATGATATACATCCATATCACTTGACCTAGGTTAGAAAATATTATACAGACCCGTGGTTAATTTTTAAATAATAGTTTTCTGAAATTTATTAAGTATTTTGAAATTTAGTTATATGTAGATTTGAACCTAAGTTGATTTAAATGGTTTAAATAAATGTATATATTGGTTTCTATAAGTTAAAAATTTATTGCTTATAAATGGTTTTATTGTACAACCTATGATTTTATTTAAAATTAATCTAATTTAATAATTTTAAAATTTAAGGTTGATTTAAGTGATTTAAATATAAATATAAATTGGTTTTATAAGTTAAAATTTTATAAGATGATAAATGGTTTTAATTTGTAACATAAGAAACTATTTAAAATTTAATTTAACTTAATAATTTAATTTGATTTAATTTGGTTGGATTTTTAAATTTAAATTAAAATATTTATTTATGGAATGGATATTTTTAAAAGTAAATAAAGTATCAAGTTATTTGTTAAAGTAAAGTTAAGCAATATAAATGTAATTTTGACTTAATAAATGAATTTTGCTTAAATTTGGATATTTTATTTATAAAATTTTATTTTATTTAAATCATATGTTGAATGATATCCAAATAAATATTTCTGAAAAGTGAGATATGTTTTATATGTTAAAAATGGTGAAAACTGAAATTTTAATGTTTCTGAAATGTTATAATAAATGTTAGATTTGTATAGGCAGCATTTCCAAAATGCTGTGGTTTTAAAGTAACATTTTCTAAGTGATGTTGTTTCTGAAATATACTGTATTTTTGAATTACTATTATACCTATTGTAATATTTTACAAGTGTTGCTGTTTCTGAAATGAACTGTATTTCTGAATTACTATTATACCTACTGTAACATTTTATAAGTGCTGCTGTTTCTGAAAAGACAATATTTTTGAAAGGATAATATTTTCGAACTTCTACTATATGTATTATCACATTTTCCAAGTGCTACGAATGCTAAAATACAATGTTTTTGAAATTGTTCTAATTGAATGAATGAACTTAGAAATGCTACAACTTTGGAAATGAATATTATTTTGAAAGATATTGACATTGGATTTAAATGGTTTAAATGAATATGTTTTGATTTGAAATATAAACCATTTTGAAATTTATAACCACGGGTTATAATAACGATTGGTTGTTAAAGAGACCGGGATCGGATATGGACATACTCTCTGTCGATACCGAAAACCACTTTAACAACTGTGTATGTGGTGGAGATTCCAGAATGAAGTAGGATGGTGGCGACGATCCTATATGAGGTATATACGTGGACCCGACTCCCGTGAGTTGGCAAAAGGTGACTAAAACTGGAGCGATTCCGGGCCAATGAGGTAGCCCCTCTGATCGGACACATTCCATCGTATACCATTCTATTACTTTGTGATTGATTGGGTGCACCCTTTGCTTTTTGGGAGTGTGGCTCGAGGTGGGCGGTAGTGGCTGCTATACGTTACCACCAGTCCGGATGCGTAATTGGTATATCTACCCTGGCATTGCCTAGTTGTGCCATGTCACCTACTCTAGCATGCCTTATACGAGTTTGATTTGTGTCGTACCTATGGAGTATCCTCTGGTAGCCTCCCGATCTGGAGGTATTACGGTACTGTATAGACTATTGGCACTATAAAATGTGTTAAGGGGGATATGGGTAACGCCTTAACGCTATTTTTAAATAGTTTACTTTACTTTAGACATTATTATAATACCGTATATTACTACACAGTAAATAGTTTAATGGATCCTTAAAGGTTGGGCGATCCCAAGCATCTTTTAAGTTACTTGAGCATTTCTATTACAGTTCACTTGAGTTGGTTTACATTGTATAAGTATGTATGTCCTGACTCGAGTGTTTTGTGTTTTGCTTTACGCTCGGGTCAGACCGAGTTGTACCAGTATTCGAGACTCACCTTTGGAGTTGGAGCTTCGCTTGGATCCATCTATTGATTCTGCTTTCAGCCATTCAGTTGATTCCAATGATGTATTCAGACCTTGTATTTGACTATTGTATTTAGACATCTTTGTATTCGTGACCTCTGTTGTATCTTGTTTAACTATGTTATATATACATGGTAGCTTCATGAACTACTATTCTTGTGTTTCCGCTGCATTATTGTTATATTACTTTGTGTATGTGATTCTGTGATTATTTATTTACTGTATATATTGAGTTTTTCCAAATTTAAATTAACAATCTACTATTTTGAATTATTCAATTCCGACATGTGTGTCTACCTATGCACTTGGCGGGTGCAGCATGATAGGGGGTTCTCGCATTTGGGTTTGGTAGCGAGCGGATGACTATTACTCCTACATGTCCTTGCGGGGTTAGTGCAGTCGAGAGGATGGCCGTAAAGGCAGAACACAGGTACGATTGTATGCTACGGTGGGTGTTACCCCACTGACGTGGTCTATTACAGTTGGTATCAGAGCTTTGGTTTTAGGCAAAACTCAGTATATAGAGTAGATTAAATTACAGAATCACTTTCGTTCGAGCTTGAATTCCTTCTTCTTTGATCCGGTTTCCTTTGAATTTTGGAATGTTCCCTCGGTTCAAAAATCCATTCTTGTCTTTCCCTATTCGTAGTCTTTCGGATTTTTGAGTATCCCATAGCCCCACTATATGATTGTAAGGAAGTGAAATTTCTTACAATAGGCATTGATTCACCGGAGATTTCTGTATCTACGGTGTACAATGCTGTTATCTCTTGCGATACTTGAAATTCTATCTTTTGAGATCAAATGTCGATTTGCCTCTGAATTCTACCTCGATCTTATTTTGAAGTCACGGTTGACCGGTTAAGGTTGCCCGTGATTTATATAAGTCTAACCATTTTTCTTCTCTCTTTGAAATCTATTTATCTTCCTATCGAGCCTACCTTCTAGTTGAATTCTTTTGGTTAGGATCCCTCTATATTTGAATCTCTATCCTTGATTTGAAAACCATCCTTGAATCATCGGCAGAGGGAGTGTATTTTGTATCTTGTTATTAATATTAATTTTTTTTATATATTGTGTTGTTTGAGTTGTTGATGTTGGTTTGGATTTCGATCGATTCGTCTGATCAACGCTATCGATAGGATTTCCAAAACACTTGAACAGAGCAAACTGACACAATATTATTTTATTTAAAAAAATTAATTTGTATGTTTATATTGTAAATATATAAGTAAAAATTTTGGAATTTAATAAGTTAATTAAATTGGTTGTTTAAAATGATAATATTTGATTTTCATTTATTATTCTATAAATGAATTTATAAACATGGTTTATAAAGTGATTTGAAAATTAAAATGAATTTAAATCTAGAATTTGAGAATTTAATTTCTGATAATTTCAAACTCTGGTTTTAAAGTTTTAATATGTATATTATTTAAAGTATTTTCGAATAGAAATCATTTCAGGTCAGTACTCTCTTCTTTTGTCGCTGGAATATAATTTCGGTGATGACGACCGCATCATCGACATTCATTTTCGAGTTTCGAAGTGGAGTGACCATTCAGTAGCTTTGCTACAGTTTTGTTTTGGAAATTTAATTGATTTAAACTTCTTAAGTATGATTTGATTTATATATATAGGTATATTATTTTAAATTTGATTTGATTTGATATATATAGTATATACATTTATCTCTAAATGGTTTGAAATGAATCGAAAATTTAATTCTTTAATTTATATTAAAGGATGATTTTAAGTACAGATAAATCCAATATTTTTAAATAAATATTTAAGTAGAAATAATTGAATTGGGAAAAATTTTCTTGTATAATCCTCTATTGCATTCTAATATAACTTACCTTAATTATTCAAAAGTTAACTATGTAACGGAATTTTATACAATATAAAATGATGATAAAGAAATTTTAAATAATTTGAGTGGTTATAATGAGTATGATCAGAAGGGACACTATGCTAATAGTTGCCTTGCTTCAGTTGGTACTGCTGTTCCTCCTCCCGCTCCCGCTCCCGCTCCTAGTGATACCCAAGGTACCCTTCCGGGCATCTTTTCTTTATTTCATCATCATGTTCATGTTTTATTTGATACTGGAGCTTTCCATAGTTTTAGATCTGTAGATCTTTGTGATAATTTTGAACAATCCCTTTCTCCTGAGTATGTTCTAGTAATTTCTATGTTCAGGGTTTCGATGCTTTTGATTGGTTGCTTAGAGGTGATTGGTTGAAGAGGCATGAAGCCGTTATCTCCTGTAAAACCCGAACTGTTTCTCTTGTTGATGATTTTGGTAATTCTTTGGTTGTTCAGTGTCGTATGCCTCAGGATTTTGCTGGCAGCTTTATTTATTCTTTTGATTCTTCTCCTGGTGATCTTTATTCGACTCCTGTGGTCAAACTCTATCTCGATGTATTTGGTGAAGTCACTGCTTTACCTCCTAAGCGGGAAATCGAATTTCGTATCGATCTTATTCCTGGAGCTCGACCTGTAATTCTTCCTTCTAGAAGAATGGGACCCTGTGAGAAGGTTGAGTCGAGGAAGCAAATTGAGGACTTGTTCTCCAAGGGTCTGATCAGACCTAGCCATTCCGAATGGGGAGCAGCGGTGGTTTTCATCACCAAGTCTGAAGGTTCTTTGAGGATGTATGTTGATTATAGGGAGCTGAACAAGCTCACTATGAGGAACAGATATCCTATGCCTCGTATCAATGATATGTTGATCAGCTCTATGGAGCTATTGTTTTCTCTCAGCTTGATCTTGCCTCAAACTTTCATCAGCTCAGAGTTGCTAAGGAAAGTATTCCCAAGACTGCTTTCTGTACTGAGAATGGTTTCTATGAATGGTTAGTCATGCCTTTTGGTTTGACTAATGCTCCTTCTTTCTTTGTTGATCTTATGAATCATGTCTGCTATGATGTGCTTAACAAATTTGTTCTAGTCTTTGTTTATGATATTCTCGTCTTCTCTAAGTCTGTGAAGGAGCATGATTCCCATTTGAGCTTTGTTCTGGAGACTCCTAGGAGTCATCGGTTGAAAGCTAAATTCTCGAAATGCCATTTCTAGAAGGATGAAGTCCGATTTCTTGGGCATATTGTTTCTGTTAATGGAGTTGCTGTTGATCCAGTTAAAATCGCTGCGATCAATGTAAGTCTTTCTTTTCCTTCTTTTTCTCTTTATCATTCAATCATTCTATCTTTTCTGTTGTCCTTATATCTCTCCCCATTCTGTACAGGATTGGGAAACTTCTAGGACCCCTTTTGATATTTGTAGTTTTCTGGGCCTTGCCGGTTATTATCGGAGACTCCTTAAGAATTTTGCTAGGATTGCTGCACTTTTCCTTGCTTTGACTCGTAAGAATGTTAAGTTTTTGCGAGAGTATTTCGATTATTGTGGATGGACTAACCAAGTCCACTCATTTGATTCCGGTCAAGTCTACTCGTTCTGCTTCCAGTTTGCCTGAGATCTATGCGAGGGAGATTATTCGTCTTCATGGTGTTTCTATCAGTATTGCTCATTATAGAGATCCCATGTTCACCAGTCAGTTTTGGAGTGTCTTTTGGGAATCTTTGGGTACTCACCTGAATCTGAGCACTGCTTACCATCCACAGACCGACGGTCAAACGGAAAGAGTGAATCAGATTCTGGAAGATCTTTCTCGTACTTGTGTTCTTGATTATGGAGGATCTTGGGAAGATCATCTCCATCTTGTCGAATTTACCTATAACAACCGTTATTAGGTATAATTTCGATCTTCTGTTTTATCTTGTCTTAATCCTTTATCTACCTCATTTTATCTTTTATGTTCTAGCTAGTATTGCAATGTCTTCGTTTGTTGCTCTTTACGGACGACCTTGCGGATCTCCATCTTGTTGGATTGAATTCGGTAATCGTTTGGTTCGTTGGTCCTTTCTGCATCTTAGAAAGGATTGATTCTTTAGCTTATCGCCTGGATTTTCCTGAGAAGTTTTCTGGGGTGCTTAATGTATTCCATGTTTCGCATCTCCGTCGGTTTCTTCATGATCCATTTCTTATTGTTCAGCCTTATGCTCTCGGGAGTTAGGATATTGAGCCAAACCTTACTGTCGAGAAGAAGCCACTTCGAATTGTCGATCGAGGTACAAAGCAACTGAGAAGGAAATCTGTCAACCTGGTCAAAGTACAGTGGAGTGCTGATGATCGGGATTGTACCTGGGAGACGGAGGAGAGCATACGTACTTCGAATCCGGAATTGTTTGTTTCAGGTATTATTCGCTGTTCTATCTTATTTTCTTTGTCCTTCCGTGCCTCGTTCTTTTTCGAGGATGAAAAGTTTTGAGTGGGAGAGAGTGTAACAACCCATATTTTTAACAAATATTTTTAAATAGAATTTATTTGAAACTTTGATTTTTAAATCATTTTTAAAGTTGGAATTTTGGAATTTAATAGTGAAATTTTGGATTTTGTTTATAATTTATTTTCCAAATATAATAATATAATGATTTTCTGAAAATTTTATATTTTTGTCAACTTTGGTCAAACTTTGACTTTTAGTTGAAATTTTTTAATTTGAATTTTAAATTTCCAATCTTTTTCTTTTAAGATGTACTTGATTCTGATTTTCGTTCTGCTTTTCATTTCGTCAAATTCTGTTTTATACTTTTTTAATCCGATAGAATTCAGCGTTTTACACGCAATTTTTCTATGTATTTTCATTGTTCATTTTTCTATTTTATTTTCCATCTTTTATTGGTTTGGGCTTTGAATTTTTCTTGAGTGTTGAATTTGTTTTGAAGTGGGCTTGATATTGGGCTTGGAAATTCCAAAAGACTTAAGTTGCTTGTTTCAATTGGTGCCTTTACATTTTCCTAGCTTTTCCACTTCCTAGCCATACAAAGCAATTCACTTCCTCACGTTCTCACATTTCTTTTTCACGTACAAACATCTATTCTCATCCTCACGTCCTCATTTTATTTCTTTTGGAAAAAAATTGCAGTAAGTTCTTGCTTTTTCTCCTCCTTCTCTCTCTTTTCTCTTTTTCTTCCTCTTTTATTTGCATGCTATGTTCGGCCTCCATCCCTTTAGCTGATTTCTCCACCATCACCTCCTCCACCACCTGTACGGCCTCACCATGATCTGACCTAACCCATGCCATGACCTGTCTGGACCAAAACAGCACCACTCCATGACAAAACCCTAGCCGAACTTATTTATTCATCCCCTTCCTTTTTGCTTGCCTCAGCCACCACTAGTTCCTCCATCACATCCCCTTGCCGTGACCAAAAGAATCTCCAGGCCGTACCACTCTTGATGATGATCTGACCTGATTCAGATCTTAGCACCCAGGTCGAGCCACTTTAGCATAGGGCCGAACCCAAACTTCAACATGCCTTTGCCTCCTTGCCTTCCACATGACCTTTTACCTTACCATCACTTCATTTACCATAGCCTTTCACATTTCAGTCCATAGCCGTGCACTTTTGTGACCATGGCCGAGCCTATATGCCACAAAACAAGTCTTGGCCGAGCCTTGTTGATGTGGGTCAAGCCCATTTGGAAGTGGTCGAGCCCACTTGATTTGGTTAAGTCCTCTTGCTTCACTTTGTTCATATTTTGATTTTGTTTAAGTCTAAATTCCTTTATACAATCATCTATTTATATATGTTGTATATTTGTTGTTTACAAGACCTGGATTTTGGCTCTCCATCTACTCGAATCTAGTCGTGCTTTTTGGAGTTTGGTTGTGTGTCTCGAAATTGTCATCTCTAGCTTTAGAAGGTGAGTTTATCACTCTCGACAAAATCATACCTATATAAATGTGAAACAATGTCACTTGAATTGTAGTAGTTGATATGCTATGTTATATGCTCACATCTGCTTGTTATCTGACATTATATGATGATATTACCTGATTATATACCTGTTGCATCACCTGACATCATATGCTATATTTTACTGTTTATTTATTTTCTGTTTCTCACACTGCAAGTTCCCTGTTAGTATAGAATCACTATGGGTTGAAATGATACATACCCGAACGGACTTTAGAATAGGAAAAAATCGTTATGAGTTGAAATGATAGGCTCAAGCGATTTTTATTTTTATTTTTATTTGACTTGGGATTGCGGGTTTGAAATGATATACATCCGTATCACTTGACCTAGGTTAGAAAATATTATACAGACCCGTGGTTAATTTTTAAATAATAGTTTTCTGAAATTTAGTACGTATTTTGAAATTTAGTTATATGTAGATTTGAACTTAAGTTGATTTAAATGGTTTAAATAAATGTATATATTGGTTTCTATAAGTTAAAACTTTATAGCTTATAAATGGTTTTATTGTACAACCTATGATTTTATTTAAAATTAATCTAATTTAATAATTTTAAAATTTAAGGTTGATTTAAGTGATTTAAATATAAATATAAATTGGTTTTATAAGTTAAAATTTTATAAGATGATAAATGGTTTTAATTTGTAACATAAGAAACTATTTAAAATTTAATTTAACTTAATAATTTAATTTGATTTAATTTAGTTGGATTTTTATATTTAAATTAAAATATTTTATTTATGGAATGGATATTTTTAAAAGTAAATAAAGTATCAAGTTATTTGTTAAAGTAAAGTTAAGCAATATAAATGTAATTTTGACTTAATAAATGAATTTTGGTTAAATTTGGAGATTTTATTAAATAAAAATTTATTTTATTTAAATCATATGTTGAATGATATCCAAATAAATATTTCTGAAAAGTGAGATATGTTTTATATGTTAAAAATGGTGAAAACTGAAATTTTAATGTTTCTGAAATGTTATAATAAATGTTAGATTTGTATAGGCAGCATTTCCAAAATGCTGTGGTTTTAAAGTAACATTTTCTAAGTGCTGTTGTTTCTGAAATATACTGTATTTTTGAATTACTATTATACATACTGTAACATTTTACAAGTGCTGTTGTTTCTGAAATGAACTGTATTTCTGAATTACTATTATACCTACCGTAACATTTTATAAGTGCTGTTGTTTCTGAAATGAACGGTATTTCTAAATTACTATTATACCTACTATAACATTTTATAAGTGCTGCTGTTTCTGAAAAGACAATATTTTTGAAAGGATAATATTTTCGAACTGCTACTATATGTATTATCACATTTTCCAAGTGCTACGAATGCAAAAATACAATGTTTTTGAAATTGTTCTAATTGAATGAATGAACTTAGAAATGCTACAACTTTGGAAATGAATATTATTTTGAAAGATATTGACATCGGATTTAAATGGTTTAAATGATTATGTTTTGATTTGAAATATAAACCATTTTGAAATTTATAACCATGGGTTATAATAACGATTGGTTGTTAAAGAGACCGGGATCGGATATGGACATACTCTCTGTCGATACCGAAAACCACTTTAACAACTGTGTACGCGGTGGAGATTCCAGAATGAAGTAGGATGGTGGCGACGATCCTATATGAGGTATATACGTGGACCCGACTCCCGTGAGTTGGCAAAAGGTGGCTAAAACAGGAGCGATTCCGGGCCAATGAGGTAGCCCCTCTGATCGGACATATTCCATCGTATTCCATTCTATTACTTTGTTACTAATTGGGTGCACCCTTTGATTTTTGGGAGTGTGACTCGAGGTGTGCGGTAGTGGCTGTTATGCGTTACCACCAGTCCGGATGCGTAATTGGTATATCTACCCTGGCATTGCCTAGTTGTGTCGTGTCACCTACCCTAGCGCGCCTTATACGAGTTTGATTTGTGTCATACCTATGGAGTATCCTCTGGTAGCCTCCCGATCTAGAGGTATTACGGTATTGTATAAACTATTGGCACTATAAAATGTGTTAAGGGGGATATGGGTAACGCCTTAACGCTATTTTTAAATATTTTACTTTACTTTAGACATTATTATAATACCGTATATTACTACATAGTAAATAGTTTAACGGATCCTTAAAGGATGGGCGATCCCAAGCATCCTTTAAGTTACTTGAGCATTTCTATTACAGTTCACTTGAGTTGGTTTACATTGTATAAGTATGTATGCCCTGACTCGAGTGTTTTGTGTTTTGCTTTACACTCGGGTCAGATTGAGTTGTACCAGTATTCGAGACTCACCTTTGGAGTTGGAGCTTCGCTTGGATCCATCTATTGATTCTGCTTTCAGCCATTCAGTTGATTCCAATGATGTATTCAGACCTTGTATTTGACTATTGTATTTAGACATCTTTATATTCGTGACCTCTGTTGTATCTTTTTTAACTATGTTATATATATATGGTAGCTTCATGAACTACTATTCTTGTGTTTCCGCTGCATTATTGTTATATTACTCTGTGTCTATGATTCTGTGATTATTTATTTACTGTATATATTGAGTTTTGCCAAATTTAAATTAACAATATATTATTTTGAATTATTCAAGTCCGACATGTGTGGTTTTATTGTCGATTTGAATGGTCCAAAATAGTGGGTGTGGTACGATTTGGAAAGTCGATTCAAGTATCTCCGATGAAGGTTGTCGTACGATTTGGAAAGTCGGGAAAGTTGGCCCCGAGGTACATTGGTCCATTTCATATTATAGAAAGGATTGGAAAGCTCGCTTATAGAGTAGAGTTGGCGAGCAGTTTGGCAGGTGTCCATAATGTATTCCACGTGTCTCATCTTCGTAAGTATGTGCATGATATAGAGGCTACTATTCCCCAGACCGAGTTGGAGGACTGGGTAGTAGAGCCTGACTTGACTCTTGTTATACAACCAGTTCACGTTGAAGCAAGAGATGAGAAAAGATTGAGGACCAAGACAGTCAAGTTGGTGAAGGTTCAGTGGAGCGACAACGAGAAAGACTGCACATGGAAGATGGAGGACTGGATTCGAGAGGCTTATCCTGATCTGTTTTGATGGTATGTCTATAGTAGATTTGCATAGATTGGTTGCAAGGAGATGTTACAGATGATTGCTATGTTTGCTAGCTATTCCTTACTGAATTTCGACGACGAAATTCTTTAAGGAGGGGAGCCTGTAACACCCCTAATTTTATTGACATTATTCAGGGAATTTAATTAGAATAAATTAAATAGAATAATGTAGATAAGGATATTGTGGTTGATTAATAAACCAGGTGGTCGTGCTTAATTAAATCAAATGAACTTATATAAATGGTTAGGATATTAAACACAAGGGCATTAGGGTAATTAGCCGCCCATATTTCCCACCCTTATACTATCTCCTTAGTCATACACGTTCATTTTATCTTAAATAAACTTTAAAACGTAAGAAGCAAGCAAGGTCGACCATTAGAAGAGAAAATGAACAAAAAGCTAGGATTCAAGTTAGAAGGAATCAATCTCAATCAAACTTCAATTTCCTTATTCAATCTAAGGTGAATAATAAGTTCTACATCTCTATTTTGATTTATACATCATATGGTTTTGGATTTAAGGATAAATCTGTTTTATGATATATTGAATGATGATATGTTTGTTTATGATTTATATGTGTTTAAACAAGGTTGTTTAATAAGGGATATATATGGTTTTAGGGCAAAACCAAGATGAAATGATTTCTAAATGCCATGGAAACATTTTACGTTATAGAAAACATGATTTTGGAGATGGGTATCAATTTTCATAATTTTCTGAGTTTATATGGATTTTATATAAACATTCTAGTGAAGAAAATGATTTATTGGGTTATAAATTAATTACGACTAAAATAATGATTATTTGGGTTTGAAATTTTTATATGTTGGAAAACATATTAAAATAGATTTCTGGGATTTTTCTAGATTTTTCCTAAGTGTTTTGATGGATATATAAAATTATTTAAGGTATGAGACTTAAATGTTTTATATATTTAATTAAGGAGAAGGGGCATTTTATAAAGTAAAATTATTATTTATTTATGAAAATTAGTGGCAGCATTTTCTGAAAAGAAATTATTAACCAATTAGAATTTTACAAACAAAGGCAGGTTATTTGAAAAGTTAACCTTTTTAAGTTAAAAACAAAGAAATCATACTTTTTGCATGTTTCAGCCTTTTACGGTAGAAAACCTTCCGACCCAGACCTTTCGACAAGGTCGAGAGGTTCATAGCTTTCGACAAGGTCAAAACAATGCATATGGTATCAAGTTACTAGGTACGTAATGAATTGGACAAGGTCGAAGGGTTCATAGTCGAAAGGTTGATGGCCAAAGATGATGGGGTATGTTTGTTTTTAAACCAAAAGCTTTCACCTGATTTGCTTTCGAATTAGAGCTTTCGGCGTGGTTTCTTTCAACCAAGCCAAATGTTTAAAAAGAAATGTTTAAACCTTTCGACAAAGTCGAAAGGTTACTGCTGCTTAAACACTATTTTGTTTTAAAGACCTTTCGACACGGTCGAGAGGTTACTACCACTTATCATTGTTTGTTTTGAACCTTCCGACACAGTCGAAAGGTTATAGCTGCTTTTCCCAACCTTTCGAAGTCGTTGCTTTCGACAAAGATGGAAGGTTTACTTTTAAAAAAAAGCAGTTGCTTCTCCCATTGCTTTCAAATGGTATCAAAGCCTTCGACATAGATGATTTTCCTTTGTTTTATAATTGAAATGTAACCCAAGCTTTCGAAGGAGTTGCTTTAAAAAGGCGGAGGTCTATTGTTTAAATGAAATGTTTTAAAGCTTTCAAAGCAGACATTCTGACAAGGTCGAAAGGTCGATTCCATTGTAGTAAAAAGGTTTTGAAAGAGAACCTTCCGCATATTTTAACTTGAACTTAGTAAGTTTTCAAAAGGTTTATATTTTAACGGTTGAATGCTTTCGAAAGGTTTGATTCGAATGGTTGTTTTGAAGACCTTTCGACAAGGTCGAAAGGTTTGAATTTAAAAGATTTGAAAACCCATACTCTAATTTTTAAAGGAAAATCCACGGCTTGTATAAAAGAGTTTTGTAAGGGTTTTAAGTATGTAATTTTGAAGAAGTATTGCCTTGATTAAAAAAAATATAAGTTAAAGGTATAAACAATAATTTATGAGATATATTTCAAGGACCTTAAACCCACAGGATTGGTATTGTTAATTAATGTTTTACTTTTTCAAATATGAGTATATTCACATGATAACCCATAACTGTATTTTAGGAAGAATAGGGATAGAAGAACCAGTAGGTTAACTCAAATAGTGAATATAAATTACTTAAACTCCTGAATGAGTAGAATTGCATCCATGGAGTCAAGGTGATCAAAATTATAGGATGCCTAAACTTTGTAGTTATTGGTGCATACTAAGAGGTTCATAGTAAATCCATGAAAACTATGATAAGATAGTCATTGGTGCATACCAAAAGGTTCATAGTTAACCCATGAAAACTATGCATAAGGACAGTTGGCAGGGGCTAATTGGTTTGTAGTGAATCCATGAAAACTATATTCGGATTAAGAATTGACATCAGTCAATAGGTTCCTAGTAAACCCATGAAAACTAGGATAAGAATGTGGTTAATGGAAGTATCGGTAGGTTCCTAGTCAACCCATGAAAACTAGGATGTGCAGTGAGTTACTGGATAAGTCCATAGGTTCCAAGTCAACCCATGAAAACTGGGATAAGGTGATTAGTTATTGGAATGACCAATAGGTTCAGGGGGACCCAAGAATTAATTAATTTAACCGGCAGGAGCCTATAGGTTCTTAGTGATCCCATGAAAACTATGAATAGGACAAGGTGTATATTAGTTCTAACAAGGTTATTAGTAACCCCATGAAAACTAAAAAGGTTAATAGTGACCCAAGAACCTATAATATTGACAGGGTGTTAGATTAAACTGGGAATGGGAAAATCTTATTTATTTTCAAGTATGCATATCATCATAATGTTTTGAAATGTATGTTTTAACCATTGTGGATGCAGGAGCATAGAATTTGGTGTTATAAAGGTTTTAGGATACTAGTGAGGGGAAAACCCGTTCCGTTAAGCGGCTTGGTCTCACTAGATATCTAAAACGATTGAGATGTTAGATTATTATTCATACCATGCTTTATGTCTAACTCGAAGTTTTTGTTTTCCCCTTAAACTCTCGGGTACTCAATTTATTTTGAATAGTTTGAGATTTAAGGTTCTCAGGTTTTCTTCTCTGACGAATAAAGCTTCCGGAGGCATGCAGGAGGCAGATAGTTATTTAGTGTTTTTCTTTCCGCTGTGTATTTTGTTTGTAAAGTCCGATTTATTAGCCTTTCTATATACTCTGATCAACCAAGGGGGCATCTTCATATGTCGCTCTTCGCATATTTGTAATAGGGGGAATTAATTTAAAGGACAAAATTTTGTATATTATTATCCTCAAGGACACGACCTCAATATTTTATCCCCAAGGACAAACATTCTCCTAAAAATTATTCATAAGGACAAACATTCTTTCAAAATTATTCATAAGGACAAACATTTTTCCAAAACTGCTACCGAACTAAAAACTGATACCTAAAAACTGCTACCGATAACTACAAATTGATACCTAAAAACTTAAAAATTGATACCTAAAGAAAGTTGTCCTTCAGGCTAAATTACTGAAGGTCTGTGCTCAAGGCTAAAATCCTGAGAAATTTTGTCCTTGAAAATAAGTTCCTGTTTGTAATAATTATATTTTGCTGAAAGTGGTCAACGTAATTTTAGATTATGTAATGAACATCAAATGTTTTAATTTGAAGGTGAAAATGAGTTTTTGAATTGTTAAAATTTTTCCATATTTCTATGATCCGTGTATCAATGTATCCAACACCGCCATATTTGGCCGTCGAAGATTAATAACTATAGATGACTGCAGCATCCGTAGCCGTTAGTTTTGGGCCTCCAAGTAGGGGGATGTTACAAGTTGGTATCAGAGCATAGGTTTATGAAACTTTAAAAGAAAAAGTTAAACCTAAAATCTTTTTCAAACATAATCCAATGAATTTAAAAATAAGATCAGGGTTTGGGTTAATGCTATAGTAACGTACTTGTATTTGATATATAGGTATATATCTAAGTACGTAGTCCCCTCTCTCTTAGACCGTTCTTCTGTATCTTACTAAGGCTCGTATGCAGATATATGAGAAAGAGGATATGGAGGCAGGAAACGGAAAAGGAAATCTGGATGGAGGAAGCACCACAACCAATGGAAATGCTCGACTTAATGCTCGGAGAAATCAAGGTTGATAGGCTGATGCTAACCAAAATGTTGAGGCCAATGTAGGTGCTGGAAATCCGTCAGTAGATGCGGGGATGGTGTATTAGTTGTTGGCTAATCTTTTGCAAGCTGGAGCTACTGGGAATGTTGGTGGAGCTACTGGGAAATCAGATGGACAGGGTGTATATTAGTTCTAACAAGGTTATTAGTAAACCCATGAAAAATAAAAAGGTTAATAGTGACCCAAGAAACTATGATATTGATAGGGTGTCGGATTAAACTGGGAGTGGGAAAATTTTATTTATTTTCAAGTATGCATATCATCATAATGTTTTGAAATGTATCTTTTAACCATTGTGGATGCAAAAGCATAGAATTTGGTTTTATAAAGGTTTTAGGATACTAGTGAGGGGAAAACCCATTCTGTTAAGCAGCGTGGTCTCACTAGATATCTAAAAGGATTGAGATGTTAGAATATTATTCATACCAGGCTTTATGTCTGACTCGAAGTTTTTGTTTTCCCCTTAAACTCTCGGGTATTCAATTTATTTTGAGTATTTTGAGATCTAAGGTTCTCAGGTTTTCTACTTTGACGAATAAAGCTTCCGGAGGCGTGCAGGAGGTAGATAATTATTTAGAGTTTTTTTCCGCTGTGTATTTTGTTTGTAAAGGCAGATTTATTAGCCTTTCTATATACTCTGATTAACCAAGGAGGCATCTTCATATGTCGCTCTTGGCATATTTGTAATAATTATATTTTGCTGAATGTGGTCAACGTAAATTGGGATTATGTAATGAACGTGAAATGTTTTAATTTGAAGGTGAAAATGAGTTTTTGAATTGTTAAAAATTTTCCATATATTTGTGATCTATGTATCAATGTATCTAACAGCGACGTATTTGGTCACCGAAGATTAATAACTATGGATGCCTGCAGCATCCGTAGCTATTAGTTTTGGGCCTCCGAGTAGGGAGATGTTACACGACTTACCACTTGCTTCCTACCAACATGAAGGCGAATTACAAGGTCGTCCTTATAATGCTTCATATGGTGCCCTGCCAATACTTGACTGGTAACTGTTGTTATAGGCGAACTCCACTAGATTTAGTTGATCATCCCAAGACCCTCCAAAATCTATAATGCATGCTCGAAGAAGATATTCCAAAATATGTTTCACTCTCTCGATCTGGCCATCTGTCTATGGGTGATAAGTTGTACTCAAATGCAGTTCAGTTCCCAAAATCTCTTGTAAGTCTTCCAGAATTTACTAGTAAACAATGGGTCTCTATCGCTTAAAATACTCTTTGGCATACCATGGAATCGAACAATCCACTTAACATATAATTCTGCCAACTTGGATGCAGTTCTTCTAGATTTTACAGGTATAAATCTTGCACTCTTGGTCAGACAATCTACCACTATCCAAATACTATCATATCCTGCTCTAGTGCTTGGCAGTCCATTTACAAAATCCATAGATATTTGTTCCCATTTCCATTCGGGAATATCTAGTGGTTCTAGCAATCCATTAGGCTTCTTCTACTCAGCCTTCACTAACTGGCAATTCAAACACTTTGAGATGAAACTTCCTACATCGTTCTTCATTCCTTCCCAGTAGTAAGTCCTCTTTATATCCCTATACATTTTGTTATCACCAAGATGAATAGTTAATCTGGAATGATGGCATTCTCTTAGTACTTCATCTCGTAATCCATCAATATCCGGAACAACCAGTCTCTTATCCTTACGAAGCCAACCATGTCGGTTAATCTCGTACTATCTCAAATCTTCAGATTCTACTCCCATTTCAATCTTTTCCATGATCCCTACTAGCTTAGCATCTTGCTTCTGACTAGTATCAACCCTTTCAATGAGAGTAGGTTTGATCAATAAACTTTCTAGCGTCTCAGGCTCGAGCCTACAACGTGGCCTGAAATCAATTCCTTCTATATACTCCATATGTTTCCATTCCAAAAACATAGCTCCCAATTCAGCATGTCTTCTGCTTAATGCATCTACCACTGCATTACATTTCCCTAGAGTGTAGGAAATATCAAAGTCATAAGATGCTAGGAACTCCAACCATCGTTGCTGCTGAAGGTTAAGATCCTTTTGAGAGAAAAGATACTTCAAGGATTTATGGTCTTTTAATAGTTCAAATCTTTCTCCCAACAAATAGTGCCTCCACATCTTCAAAGCAAATACAATCACTGCTAGCTCCAAGTCAGGAGTTAGATAATTCCTTTCAAGCGGTTTCAACTGGCGACTAGCATAAGCGAAAACTTTCCCTTTCTGCATCAACACAACTCCAAGACCAGTACCACAAGCATTGGTGTATACTATCATCTCTTCATTCCCACTCGGAATAACCAATACAGGCGCACTCGTCAACCTTTCCTTCGAAGTTACAAATGCATGCTCACATCTTGCATCCCAAGTAAAAGTCTGATTCTTCTTGGTCAAGTTGGTCAATGGTGCTACAATCTTTGAGAAGTCCTTTATGTAGCACCTATAATATCCTGCCAATCCAAGGAAACTTCTCGCATCCGTAGCATTCTTGGTTTGATTCCAATCCTGGATCACTACCACCTTCGTGGGATCCACCGCAACTCCTTGTCCTGACACGATATGTCCCAAGCATCTCACTTCTTCCTTCCAGAAGTGACATTAGAGAACTTAGCTCTTAACTTGTGCTTCCTCAAAATCTCAGGCACAATCCTCAAGTGCGTCTTGTGCTCTTCCTCGGTTCTGGAATAAATAAGAATGCCATCCACATACACAAGTACGAACTTGTTCAACTGATCTCTGAAGACACCATTCATAAGATCCATAAAGTATGTCGGAGTGTTAGTCGATCCAAAGGCATCACTAACCACTCGTAGAAACCTAAAGGTGTCTGAAATGCAGTAAGAGGCACACTTTCTTTAGCCACTCTCAACTGGTGAAATCCCGTTGCCAAATCCATCTAAGAAAAGACCTTTACATCGTACAGCTAATCAAATAGGTCATCAATCCATGGAGGCGGAAATTTATTCTTCTTCGTAACCTTGTTCAGCACGCGATAATCCACACATAGGCTTAGAGAACCATCCGCCTTCGTTGCGAATACAACAGGTGCACCCTATTTGGATATGCTTCTCCGAATGAATCCTTTCTTCAGCAGATCATCCACATGCTCCTCTAACTCTTTCTGCTCTCTGGGTGCCATACGACTGAAAGGCATAACTATGGGTCTGGCTCCATCCACTAAGTTGATCCAAAACTCGATTTCCTTATGCGATGGCAATCCTATCACTTCCTCGAAGACATCGAGATACTCTCTAACGATAGGCGTAGATGACAATCCTTCCTGTGGAATCTCAAGCAAGTAAAGAAAGTTGACTAATACCCATCCTCTGGTAAGCAGCATATCACTACCGTTCGCCATTCCACATTCTCAATTGTCACCTCTAGCTTCTCGCAATCCACTATAGCCGCATACGTCTTAAGCCAATCCATTCCCAAAATAATTCCAAACCCAGCAAAATTAAGAACAAAGTAATCACAAACAAAAGAACATCATGACTCGATTACGCTAAACCACGACAAATCATACAAAGACTAGTAGATTCTCCAACGAAGTTCGTCACGATCAAAGGTAGGTCTACTAGCATACTAAGTCACCATAGATGAAAGAATGCGAAGCTCCGGTTTCAAAAGGAACTATAACAGAAACATCTCGGATGGAAAACATACCTTGCACCACGACTCCTTTCCCCTTATCCCTAGCAGTAGGAGCACAAGATGAATTCAGGACAGCATCCAAAGCATATGCCTTCATAATCTGCTTATCCTTAGGCATTTCTGGACAAATCCTCTTTATATGTCCAGGCTTATCACAGTTGTAGCACTTCTTAACAGCCTTGCACTCCTTAATATAGTGGCCCTTTTCCTTGCAACCATGGAAAACAATTTCACTCTTATTCTTTTTCTAACTCCCTTTTCCTTGTTGTTGTTGCTTCCTTTTTCCATCCTACTTCTTCTTACCCCCACCGCCTTGTTGCGGTTTTGGTTCCTCCTTCTTAGCAATAGCCACAATAGCAGTCTTATTCTTCGAGTATAAACTCTCATGTCTATGGGATTTCTCAACTAGCTTCTCAAAAGATACCTCGATGTGGTCCACTAGCTTCACTCCTAAGTGGTCATCCAATCCAGTAATAAACTTCTCATTCTTCTTCAAAGGTGTATCAATAAAAGACATCCCATCCTTCGATAGAGCATCAAACTCTGCCACATACTCAGAATCAGACATCACTCCTTGCTTCAACTCGGAAAACTTCTTGAAAGCACTGATTTTTGAGCTGCAAAAATGAACTTCTCTTCGAATCTAACTTTGAACTGATCCTAAGAAATCTGATCTTTCGAAGTAGTAATGGTAGTAGCATTCCACTAATTCATAGCTTGGCCTTGTAGTTGTCTTGAAGCAAGTTTCCTTTACATCGCATCTTCCACTTCCATACCTTTGAAAATACACTCACAAGTATCCATCAAATCTTACAATTCAATAGCTGATTCTGTCCCCAAGAATGGCTTCCCTCTTAAAGTAGAATAATCCTTACAAAGCTTGGCGAAGTCGACTCTAGGTACTTGCATAGGAGCACCACCATCTAAAACCACACTAGGAGCAGTTTGGGCTCTCCTCCTCAACGAAGCCATCATTGCATCGAACACGGCTTGAAAATCAAGTGTAGCAGCTCCCAATCCCACTCCCTCTTCCACTCCTGAAACAAAGTTATTCGTAACAACGGTTCTTGTGTTTCGATTCATCCTTATCTGTAATAAGAATGATTAGCCTCTTTCCAAGAAAAGCTGTAACGGTATCCAAGTGCATACTATACTATATAATAATATTATATAGCTTAATATCTTCATTATCAAGTACGTTCCCTCCTTCAACGTATACTCTCGAAATGCTTCGGTTAACTCGTAACCTAGGCTCTGATACCAAATGTGACTATCGCCCCATACCACCCGAACCAAATGACCTAAAAGAGCGTTGTAAACGTGCCAGGCCAATATGGGACGATCATCAAGGTTGAAATTTAAAGTAGAAAACCCGTTGCATATCTCATAGAGCATGGATAAAATATAATATAGAAAATATATAATTGAAATATAGTGATCCATAACAAATGAAAGATAACATCTCTACTAGAATATCATGAGTTATGGTACAAATGTCATAATATCTCAGTACAACATTTCCTCACTACATCCCTCAAAGTCTTTAACAACAAACAACGGAAACTAGAAATATAGAGTAATACATTATAGCTCTTCCAAGGTCGTCTTCGTATAGCAACTGCTACTCCAAACCAGTCTTCTAGTCTACTCATTTATGAGTATCCAAGACGATAAGTGGAAACATAAAATCTTGGGTCAAACAACAGTCTGGTCTGAGTGGTAAATAACTATCAAAAGCTATACTGGAAAATATGGTACTAGACAGGTACATAAAACCATACCTGACCTGTTCTGCAACCATAGAGTTAGCTCAAAATAATAAGATATAATATGCCACTCAAAATAAACGATAATAGGATACTGTAACAGAATAGGATAGAAGAATCTAAGCAGCCTCCCTCATTGGCCCTTTTCCCAACCCCTTTTCCAGCATTCCTATAGATGATTGCTTACCCAAAAGCAGACATAACAATCATAGCAACCATAAAATCCAAAACCTAACTATCCTCTTCTAAAGCCTTAAACATATGATAACTCATATGGCTTCGTCCTCGCTTTGCCAGAGACTAATGGAAATCCTGATTCTCGATTGTGTTTCCCTATACTTTCAGGTTTGAAACCCTGCACGGTTGTCTCTTATAGTACCTCCATACGGTATGACACTAGACCCTCTTAGAGCAGTCCAGGATACACGATTGGCGCCACCAGCCCTCGGATGCCCCTGCATATAGTACCCATGCTTGAACACAACCAGAACACTCCGAGTTATCAACGATTCCTTGGCACTCCCAAATCTTCCGAGCTTTCACAATTCCAATCCACTTTTGGGCATGAGTCCTACCACTCAACCCAGTCCATTATACCACAACCTCGTTCCATCCCGAGCTGTCTATCAACTCCTTCGATCCTACTCCTTATTTGAGCCCCCGACCGAAGAGCCTAAACTTCATCATGCTATAACTTCCAAACCGTAGAAGTAATCAGAAAGCCACAACTTCCAGCATGATCCATAACCATTCCAGAGTCTTCCCTCCAGATCTCATCAACTTTGGAGCCCATAATTTGGATCGGTACCGATCCAATTGGATAGGATCGGTATCAATCCGAATACTTAGCCAATTTTAGCTCCCTCTCACTTCCACCCTCTAGTGCATTTCCTCTAGATTCCATAGACCCCTTGCTTTCCCACTCAGCCTCCTGGCCCTTCCATCCATGCTTCATCGACGATCCAACATAATCCATAAAATCTTCAATACTTCGCCTATCCTCCGATCCAACTTCATAGAGCATCATTGGAACCCATGCTCTACCTTCCCCTGGATCTCACGTTGATTGGTGCAAAAAATTCGGATCGTTACCAATCCAAATACTTTGCTCCAATCATCGTGAAATTTTAGGGCGTCTTCCTTGCATGCTCCAGAGCCTATCCTTCAAGTTTCGTGCGATTCCGATGAACTTTGCTCCCAATATGCTCTGATCACCAATCTAAGTCCTAAACATGAACAACACTAGCAAATGAATCAAGCATTGCAAACAATTTCAAGCACAACAATGAATCAAACATAGCAAATCATTCAATTACATCCAATCATAAACATTCAAGTCATCTAATTCAATCAATGATCATAAAAAAGCATAGATCCAATCTAAATCATAGAATTATATATCCATATATCCATATTACATGTTTTAATTAGGTTGATCTACGGTTTCTAAATCCGAAATTACCTATGTCTAATCAATTTATAGTTTAATTTAAAATCCTAACTTATAATCACCTAATAACATATTATCCATCATAGACTAGTGAGAGATCATAACCTCACCAAACCAATCAAACCTATGAAAATGAGAGGAGATCTGTTCCGTACAGTAGCAAATTAGATGTAGATCTGATCCAATCGACAAGATTAAGCCCCTCAATGAAGATCTAGCCTCTAGTTTGAGATTAGAGACGATTTGGGATGAAATCTATGCAAAGAATGGAGAATTAGTGAGGTGGTAGGTTTTGAGGCTGATATGAAATGAGAGACAAAGGTTTCGAATGGTCTCTCTCACCTCAAATTTATAGTCAAACCGGATTAGACTAATGGGCTTGCTAATTGGCCCATTAGTCCTCTTTCTAATTCTGGCCATCAGTTTACAAAACTTAAAACTGCTATAACTCCATAGCCACTTATCCGATTTTCCTATATGACCACTCTACGGAATGGGAAACAATCATCCCGAAGCAATAAACCAGTTTAGAACATCTAATTTGGCTCATATCAAAAGTTATGTCGAAATAAGATCTCTAAGGGAAAAATGGTCAAATAGAAATCCGGAAAAAATCATGCATGTTTAAAACATCCCTAAGAATCATATTTCAAAATATTAGAATGATGCAACCTCAAATGAATTAAATAGAATTATTTTATGATCCCTTGATACGTAAAATATGGGTCGTTACAGTGGGCTCCTCCTAGCATGCATTTGTAGAGAATCTGCCCTTAGTATCAAAGTAAATCTTTTTTGGGGTTTCTATCAATTCTGTATAAGAGGAAAACTTTCTACTTTCCTTTATCATTTCCATGTCCTGTTATGGATTGTCTTCCATCATCTATAGTGTTTACTTCAGCGTTCTTAGCTTCAGCATCTTTTTAGCACAAATATCTCTCATCTTAATAAGAGAAATCCATAAGATCCACTAGGGGATCTCTCTCCAAAGCAATTTTAAAATCAGTCTTACTTGCGAGTTCGAAAACCGCCACCATCAGGACTATTGATGGGTCTAGCTTCTACACCGCAATGGCTATTGCGTTGAATCTAATAAAATAACTCTGTAGGGTCTCACCGGCCCTTTGTTACACACTCGAAAGTGTCATCTTCTTCGGTCATGATATATGAACTCTGAATTGCTTCATGAACTTATCCACCAATTCGATCCATGTGCCAATGGATCCATTCTCCAGTTGTCGAAACCACATCACCACTAAATCCATCAACTACAATTAAAGCACCATCCCATCATTTCCTCTGAAGCACCCAACACTCCCATGGGTTGGGTATATCTCATTAAATGAACAGTTAAATTTGTCCTTTTGTTATACATCTCTAATGTTGGTATTTTAAAATTAGGTGGGTTCCTGGCATATTAGATGTTAGCAACAAACGGTTTCTATTTACATCCTCTAAATTTTGATCCTTACCTATGTTACTTGTCTTACAATATCATCAATTCAATCGTTAACATTCAATGGTAATCATTATGGCTCTGCATATTCATGATCCAAATTTTTACTATGTCCCTCATTCCTATGGGGAGATTCGGACTCTAATCATTGTGGCTATACATTTGCATTTTGACCTCTACTCGGTGCCTCAATATCATTTCTCAAATATGCTCCGTTTTATTCTAAATTCAAATCAACCATAGCCTCTGGACTATTGAATCAGTGCTGAGTTATCTCAAGTCGGTAGAGAGTTATGGAGCCTCAGGGCCTGTCCTGACTTGTCTTACTCCATCTCCTGGTGTTCCTATTTTGCCTTTCTGCCTCTGATTTTGAATGATACATTCATTAACTCTTCTTTCCAAGCCATCAGTCTATCCTACATCTCCCTCATCATCCTTTCCATCTCTTCTCTAGTTATATAGATTGATGGGTTCGAATTTGATGACACCTCCTGGCAGCCCCTCGTCCTTGCCGGCTACCTTCAGCAACAACTCTTCTTGTTGATAGTCTCTTCATCTTCTCCAAATCTAGTGTCAAATTCTCAAATCCAAGATCCTTTCGGAGAAAGCACCATAATGTTTTGGCCAAAAATGGCACAAACAGCCAATCAAGCAATATATGTAAATAATTAAAGAAAAAAAATTAAAAGAGAGAAAAGAACACACAATTTGTATAGTGGTTCAAAAAAAACTCCGGCCTACATCCACTTAATCGTTTTCTATTGATCATACTTTTCTCCTACAAAGTATGTTTTACAACTCGGTTGCTTACAACTTGGGTGTGAGTTATACACCTTGTATCTCGAAATTGAATCACTCAACTTGTCGTAATTTGGAATAGTCGGAAAGGGATTGCCTTTAAAGTGCATTCCCTCCTCTATTTATAGATGAAAGCTGCCATCGAAATCGCTTGAAAACTCGCAACTACGTTCCGCACATCTAGAATAAAGTTCCTATAAAAGATTGTAGTTTAACACATCATTCATTCTCAACTCGAGTTCGACTTGAGCTTTCTACTTGGCGCCGAATTGACTTTTCATGCCTTGACTTGTTTTTATTTCATCTTTGTCTTTCTTTTCCTCCTTTAATAAAGTGTAGCTGGATTGTCATAATCTTCAACTCGGACCAGAGTCAACGTGGTTGAGTTTTAGGTTATAACTCAAACATGAGTCAAAGAGGGCCGAGTTGTAAAGTCTTCTCCATTTTGGCTATCTTTTTTTACAGTGCTTCATCATGCTATTTCATGATATTTCCAAAGTCTTTGGGTCCATTTCTCTATCGTTCCTTAACCTGGTTCAATCAGTTGAACCTGTTCAAAAACTACAGGAAAATTGCCAATAACACTTACAATAACCAATTGTTTTGGATATTATCAAATATTCATACATAGATATATAGATATATATATATATATATATATTGATGTGAATTTTAAATTGTTGTCTCAAATTTTGTTTTGAATCATGATAATTTGTTATACATTCAATCAAGGAATAATCTTGAATTTTATTTAGTTAAATATTTTGACTACTTTATACACACACACATAAATTGTAATTATGGAAGTTAGTTATATCTTACACACACAAAAGTTGTTTCTCATAAAATTTATATTAAAAATATGTGTATGTCACAATATGTTTATTTATTTTATACATGTATTGGTTGATCTTTTCATGCAAGTTGCAATTATGTAAGTGCATATAGACTATCTCACTTTTGGCTATGAATGAATGATGGAATTCACAAATTACTTTATCTAAATTACATCTGGACTTAATTAAGATTTTACATGAGAAGAAGGTGGAAAATTTTCCAAATTTTTTGATATCGATTAGATATTTCCTTAATCTAAGATTTAAATTGGTACTTTATTACATTAATTGCTCTTTAATCATTATTTACATAAACATAATTTAATGGCAGTTTACATATATAAAGTGATACACATGTTCATAGATCATTTCTTTTCCATATCATGTCATCTATTTGCATTTTAAACCCTATATATTCATGTGACATTTCTCCTATCCAAAAGTGATTAATGTAACTTCTAATTAATTACATAGTTATCACATATTTATTAAGTTTTTCCTTAATTAACACTTTGACCATTTACATGCCTAAATGATAGAACACAAACACCCAACCAAATTACACTTGTTTCAAGTTTACATGTTTGTTACACGATTTTAAATATAGACATATTGATGTGTTCTTACCTTTTCAAATTTCTAACCCAATAAACATTAAATTAAATTAATTCATATGATTAATTGATTAAAACAAGAACAATATTAATAAAATATGATATTATTAAAATCAACTAGATTTGATCTAGTGAAACCCATTAGACTTCATAGACTCACTATGATCCAAACAGGGAAAAAGTTTGAAATTCATCCAATTTACACGCTGCAGACCAGTCCGATTAATTCAATGTCTTCAATAAAAACAAATGGAAAGAGGGTGAAACAACAAACAGAAAGATAGATACATCTTCCTATATAACCCTATTTTATATATATATGTGTGTGTGTGTAGCAATGTACAAGTACGTTATATAGTAGCGTATACCCTCCGTAAGGTATTTTTCCACTAAAGACTTAATTATTTCTTTGCTCTGTTTCACTTAGGTGTCCCCTAACCTAAGCACCGATACCGAATTGTAACATCCCCCATTCAAAACCTAAAGATGAATCCTCAATGTGATGTTGTCATCTTAGAGTTATCGTTCGACGATAGAACAAGTTTAATATATAAGTGGCAGTCTAAGTAAACAGAGTGTAACAACCCACCTTTTCGACTCTTAGCTTCAGCGCTCGAATTGACGTTAACAGCTCGAGAAATGATGAGGATGAGTCGTTGTGACATGATAACAAGAAACACATACATTTCTAACTAATAACTTTTAGATTCTTATAGTGGAAGGAGACAAAGTATTATAGCAATTATCATTATCACTTCGATTACACTATAATATGTTTACACCATTAGATACATATGTCTGTACGATACCAATCAAAACCAATCCATATACATAACCAAATCTAGATCATAACACTTATTGACACCTTTTACAATATGTACAATAAAGTCCTTATCTTTCATACCATCTCGTCTTCAAGCTCCATCAACTAAGAGATGTAAGTAAAGAGGAAAAATAGGAGTGGATCAAACGTAAGTCTGGTGAGTAAGCCACACTTTCTCTATACATACTACAACAATAATACAATAACATGACAAGAGTCTAACGTATCAATCACAACATGCCCTACTAGTCACACCATACTTAGCCTGTAGTATACATTTGGTCGTATCGCATCGAATCAATATGGACTCACTTCCTTAGGCTCGCTACATACGCTAGTGTCATCTGTTGTCCACCGCCACGTCAATCTCATGTAAGACTCACTTCCTTGGACTCATCTCATATGCTACAGGGTCACTTGTTGTCCACCATCGCATTAATCTTATGTAGGACTTACTTCCCTAGACTTACCTCATGAGCTATAGGGTCGCCTGTTCTCCATACCTCGTATATAAATTAGATTTTCATCCTGGACTTGCCTCTTATACTATAAGATGGCTTAACATCCACTCCTCCACAATGGACCACTGAAGCACTACAGGGAAGCAACGCAATACCTGGATCACCTCCTTGTGTCACGAGCTTGTATCCTACATCACCTACTTGTACTCCAGGCTCCTACACGTTCAGATCAATGTCAAACAAACTATATTCCCAAATAACATACAAAATCTAACCTATATACATTATCAACATCCACTTAATTTGGATCCATAATGTTGACAATTATCTCTAAAATAGCCTCTAAATGTCTCTAGAAACAAAGGAAACGGGACTCGAATTGGTAAAAATTAATATATGTTGTCCCCTTTGGGTCTAGGCTCAACATGCACCCCAAATACAGCCACTAGTACATTGGTGGTATAGATCGATCTATCAGTTGTAGTCGAAATTTTGAATTTTGACCACTATTTATGTCGTTCCTCTATATAATTTTGCCTCCAGTCACCCTTGTCCACCTTTGGTCATTTTAGAACATTCCTAATATTTTACACTACATTTCATAGTCAATTTTACATGTAAATTCATTAGTTTTCATAGTATGTTCATCTAACACAATAAAGGGGGAAATTTTAATTATAGTTTACTATTTTATCAAATCCCACCCAAACCCATGTTAGTCTGAAATTTAATGAATTTAAATTATTATTTACTCTATCTAAGACCATAGATCATATTTAATTTATAAGATTATAACTGCAGTATATCGAGAGAAAAGCAAGAATCACTCACCAAATCGCTCTTCCCTACTTTTGCCTTTACTATCTGGACTAAAGCACCATCAAGATTTAGAAATTCGCCATCAATTTGTTATGGATGCATAATCCTCCCTGTAAGCTTCGCGATGTCATTGGTTTCATGTGAACCAAAATAGAAATTCAAGTGAGATATGATGATTTGAAGTTTTAAGAAGAAAGAGGGATAAGCAAAAAGGATGGAGTGGTGTCGGTTTCTGAAACTAAAAATCAAGTTACGTATTTTGTATTTATAAATAGTGGGAAAGCAACGATTAGCTTCAAACTCAAATTCAAACTTTTATGCTCGTTTACTAGACACTAAATCGCCTGTAACTCCTTCAACAGACTCCAAATAAGGCAAATAAATATACTATATGAATCAAAAAACAGGACGATCACAATGGCCTAGGTTTCGTCATCAAATTCCAAAGTTGAAAAAAATGACCATTTTACCCCTTCTTATTTATAATTTATTTTATTAACAAATGAAATCCAATTATTTTAACACTATTATATTATTAATATTTTATAATAATATATACCAAATTTTTGGGGTATTACATTCTCCCTCCTTAAAAGAATTTCATCTCCAAAATTCCTAAGGAATAGAAAATATAATATAATGCTCATATCGTTCGGCAAACTTATATTAATTATGTGAACAAATATTCATCCAATTTATATATTAATACATTTAGATCAGTTTAACAAAACAGTATGATCAACATATAGAGACGAATAATGTCATGAACTTGCAGTTTCTGTATTTGTGATGTAGAAATGCAGCTGATGCGCCCTATATGAATGCAATAAGATGACATATCAAGATTGAATACATAACATCCTAATATAAGCATATATTTCTATATGAATGCAATTCCAACAGTATTCATTCTAACAACAAAATAATCCAGAGAATCTAATCATAATCCTAAAATAATATATCCTAAAGAAATCGAACTAAATTAAGGAACATACTGGAAAGAGTCGAGGATGAGTAGCATTCATCTTTTCTTCGGGCTCCCATGTACTCTCAATCGGGTCATTTCCCTATTACACTCTAACTAACTTGACCATATTTTTCCTAAGTTGTTTCACCTCATGTTCGACGATACAGGCTGGACCAAGAGGTGTGCTCGACTCAGGTTCCAACTCTACGTCCTCCAACTACTAAGTACGACTACGATCGTTGGGTTGTGTACACATTTTCACAAATGTGACACATGGAACACATTAAGTACTTCATACATCTTCTCTGACACTCTATATGGTAAACTCCATATCCTCTCCAATACTAGAAATGGGCCAACAAATTGAGGTGCTAACTTCCCCAAATTTCTAAACCTTATCACCATCTTCAATGGAGAAATCTTCACAAAGATCAAATTCCAATCTTTCAAACTCCTATCAATGTATGAATTTTGCTGATCCTATGCAACTTTCATCCTCTTCATAATGAGCTCCACCTTCTATACAGTATCTCTAACCTCTCCATTAACAAGTCTACCTTATCTGTAGACTTCCACGAACATAAAGGTGATTTACATGCCTCCTATAAAACGCTTTGAACGGTACCATGCGTATACCAGTCTGGTAGCTGTTATTGTATGTGAACTCCACAAGAAGTAGATGATCCTCCAAAGATCCCCCAAAATCCAATATAATTGCCCTTACAAAGTCCTCCACTACTCAGTTCACTCTCTTAATCTATTCATCGCTTTGTAGGTGATACGTTGTGCTCAAATTCAACTCAGTTCTTAATACATCTTGTCGACTCCTCTAGAATAAAATTGTGAAAAGTGGATCTCGGTCACTTACTATACTTGCTAGAACTCCATGTAGTCCAACCACTTCTTTGATATATTGTGTCGCTAGTGCCGCCGCCATCCTCGTACTCTTAATCGGAATGAATGGTGTACTTTTCGTGAGTCGATCTACTATCACCCATATGCTTTTAGTACCTCTTCTACTCCAAGGTAGTCCATCCATAAAATCCATGAATATGCACTCCCACTTCCACTACAGTACATCTAATGAAAGTAATATCCCACTTGGCTTCATCTACCTTTTACCCTTTGGCATGTCATACACTTCGCAACATATTTCGCTACATGCCCCTTCATCCAAAACCAATAGAATATCTTCTTTACACCATGTTATTTCTTATCTCCTCCTAGATAAATAGTCATCCAAAAATGATGACACTCGTCTAAAATTTCCTCTATCAATTCTTTCGCCTCTGCTCAAGTAGCCCTTCTGGCCTTTGTAGTAAAGATCCAACTAGCTCAATCTTTCACCCTATCCTAACTGCTCAATGATGCTAACTAACGTAGCATCTCGCTCTTGACTCAACCCAATATGATCCTTTAGTGTAGGTCTAACCTCCATCGCTACTAACAAACCAGGTACACAATCCGATTGGGATCAGAAGTCAAATCCCAAAATAAACTCCAAAATTTTCCATTAGCATAGCATTCACATCAGTGTGCTTCCTACTCAAGGCATCAGAAACAACATTTCCTTTCCCTGGGGTGTAAGTAATCCTAAAGTCGTATAATGATAAAAATCCAACCACCGTTATTGTCTCAAATTTAAATCATTTGATAGAACATGTAATTAAGAGATTTGTGGTCCATAAATAACTCAAATCTCTCACCCAACTGATAATGTCTACAGGAATTCAATGCGAATACAATAGCAGCTAACTCAAGGTCATGCATCGGATAATTACTCTCATGATTCTTTAGCTTCTGACTCGCATATATCACTACCTTTCCTTCTTGCACAAGGACAACACCAAGACCAGCACCACATGCATCAATATATATGGTGAAAGGTTTGATATCATCAAGAATAACAAAAATTGGAGCACTTGTCGGTGACTCTTTTAATCGAACAAATGCTCCTACGTACTCCGGAATCCAAGTATAAGTTAGGTTCTTCTTAGTTAAATGAGTCAAAGGTGTTGATATCTTTGCAAAATGACAAAAAGTTACGAACCTCTGAAGTGTTCTTCGGTGTCTTCCCATCTCTAACTACATCTACTTTCCCTAAGTCAACTTCCAATCCATCTACCGATACTACATGCCTAAGGAAACGAACCTCCTTTCTCCGGAAGTAACCTTTTGAGAACTTAGCCTTCCACCAATTCCTCCTTAAGGCATCTATCACTTCCCTTAAATGAACTTCATGCTTCTCCTCACTTTTGGATTAAATAAGAATGTCATTCACAAATACCACCATAAACTTATTCTGCTCTCTTAACACTCTGCTCATCAAATCCACAAATAAGCTGGAGCATTAGTTAGTACGAATAGCATGCCTAACCACCCAAACAATCTATCGGTGTACGAAAAGCGGTCTTTAGGGTACTATCTTCAGCCACATCCAACTGATGAAATCCAATTACTAGATCAAGTTGAGAGAAAACATTTGCCCCGACTAATTAATCGAACAGGTCATCAATGCGAGGCAAAGGATAGTAGTTTATCCTCGTTGACTTATTCAATTCGCGATAGTCAATGCATAACCTTAGTGAACTGTCTACCTTAGTAGCGAAAATGATAGGCACTCTCCATTCTGAAATACTTCTCTAAATAAATCCTTTCTGCAATAGTTCTGAGACTTGATTATCCAACTCTTTCTATTCCTTCGAATCCATATGCCTAAGGGGCATCACTACCAGCCTTGTGTCTTTTCTGGAGATCAATTTGAAATTTGATTTCTCTTTGGGGAGGGAGACCAGAAGTTTCTTCGAATATATCTGGATAATCTTTCACTGTGAAAATAAAAGAAAGCTTTTCTTGTCATAGGATAATTGAATATAAATACATCCCCATAACAGAAATATCGAGCTCATAATATAAATCAAATCATGTCCTTCGCCCTTCCTCAATCAAACCAACCTCCTATCACAATCTAGTACTACCTCATAGTGCAACATCCAACCCTTTCCCAAAATCAAAATGTACCCTAAAATGTTTAGTACATATGCATTATAAGGGAATTCCACACCATGAACGACCAACTTCAAGCTATGACATAGTTTCGATAGATGGGTCAATCCCCCAGTAGGATTCGACACCAAAATGAATTCGTCCACAATGTAAAATTTAAGGGTTAAACTATCGATTAGTGCACTTGCTATGAATGAGTTAGATGCACTAGGGTTTTCCCTTCTCTTGAACCAGCGGTGATGCCATACTTGTGGTTGGAACAACATCCATAGCATATGCCTTAAGCATCTGACGTTCTTTCTTCAAAGTTGGCATATCTCTCTTTATATGACCGAACCAATCACAGTTGTAGCGCTTTACCTTTCATTGAGTTGAGGCTGCCTTACAATACTTTGATAAACCACTTGGTTACAGTTGTAACGCCTAATCTTCGAAGGGTTTGTCCTATAGTTCTTTGCAATGTGTCCCACCTTTTGGCATCCATTACATGTAATCGCTTGTCTCTTGCCTTGTCCCCCTTATGGTCTAATCCCATACACTTATCTTAGTGCTGGCCCTCTCCTACCTTAACCCGATCCTTAAATATAGTTCCAATCAGAGAATTCAATAATGCTTCCTCCATTATTCCTACAAATATAGCACCATACAGAATCTGATTTGCAAACTTTAATGCTTTCTTCTCTTAGGGGTTTACATACTCAAAACCAAATCTGGAAACTCATTGAACTGACTCACATACACTCTAACCATCATTTCTCCTTTCTTAAGATGAATAAACCTCTCCAATAAAAGATCCGTCTCTGCTCCAGAAAAGAATTTTGTCTCAAACTTCATCTTGAACATTCCCCAAGTAATAGTATCCTCTTCTTCTTTCTTTGCTACCTCCCACCAACTGATAGAGTTAGGGGTATGCCCTAGGGGCAACTATGTAATTTGTTACATATATCCAACTCGATAACCAATCTTGTTCGAAATAAAAGGTGTTTTCTTTCTATTATATACTTGATAGAATCTGTTATATTAATTAATTTAATTAAAAATATATTTAATAGAAAATTCATAAATGGTATGTTTTGTGATAGTAGTTACAAAGTGATGTAACCGTGAGTAATTTATCGCAATGGAAACAAATATAACATTTTAAATGTTCATAGTCAAGATGCATCGAGACTAGATATCGATGTATCCATTGAGACTAGGGTACTTAATGCTCTCCAAATGTTGGTGTATTACTCATGACTGCTAGGGGCACCTAGGGGTTACACACTAGTTATTGGATAACAAAAGAATGACTCATTCAATAGTTTTCTATTGTTTAATATAACTAAGGTCAAATAGAAAATATTGATGTGACTAATTTACATAGTTCTCTCGACTTGAGAATACTATAGATCTTCAATATGAAAGATGGGCCTTGATTATAGCCAAATCATGACATGACGACCGTTGAGCGATTATAGTTAGGTCGAGGGGAACTATTAGGAGTGAAGCACTGTTCAAGAGAGAATTTGTCTCCTTAGTTATATGGGGTTAGTACCATGGTCGACTCAAAGTCAAAGTCTCTGGTCAGAGCATTTCAGTTAATAATAATTGTTATTATTAAACCAAGGACTTTGTGTTCGGAATATAGAGTTGAATATGGATGATACTAGAATTTTGATCATTACCAAATTCCATAAGTCCAAAGTGATATAGTTTTAACGAAGAGAATTGGTGTAAATAAAAGTCATAACCGGGTAACGCTTAACAAAGTGAAATTGGATTTTATCAAAACCAAACAAACAATAAATTTGGCCAAACTGTCACACCACCTGCTAAATGACGTTTGAACGTTAATATTTGAATAGCTCGAGGTTAATCGCTGACCAAATTTACATTTGACGAGTCACACAATCGAAATGATGAATTCTCTTTAGACCAAAGATTTAATTAGTTTATAATTTGATAAATTAATTAAATTAATTAATATCTAAGTGATATTAATTATAAAATTTTGAATGTAATTTGAGGAATAAATATTACTGAAAATATTTATAATAGTTATAAATATATCGATCAATATGCGATATTGATAAGCAATTAAATTAGATTTAATTAATAATATTTCTCTGGGCTTAAATGAGATATTGGTTCGTGATGATAGGTTGATAATTTCGGTTGTAATGAGGGCTATAGGAGGCGGTCAAAAAGGTTAGGGGTGTTATAATTTGGTATGAGATATGATCCATTATTTTCTCTCTCCATCCACTATTTAAACACGTCAAACCCTAATTAAAAAAGGATCTTTTTTGCTACCACTATCCCCATCCATTGTCGCCCAATTTCATCCCTTATAAGCTCAAGCAAATCAACTCAAAAGGTATAGTTAAAGGATTAGCAACCCGCCGAATCGAAAAGTTTCAAAAGGAAAGAGAATTTATCATTACAGGGTATAGTTCAAGGCATTGGTTTTAGGTATGGTTTTACTATATTATATAGTTTATAATTTCTGGATAATATTTTATTATTTTTATATAATATTATTATATTGTTAGTTAGGTGATGATTCTTATACGTATTGATGTTGTCGCATAGAAGATTGGTTATATGTTTGTATTTATTTAATAAAAAATCAATTTTTTCATATATAGGTCGGATATTAACAGCTGAATAATTTTTTTATAATAATTATTATTTTATTTATATATATATATATATCATTTAATTATACTTATATGGTTTGTATTTAATTATAACACCATTTCACGCTAATAATTAAACATATATTTTACATTGTATATTTATAGTATTTATAATTTTTGGTAGCTATACAATATTATTAATAATAATGTACTATTATTTAATATTATTTAAATAAATATACTATGTAAATAATTTATATTAAATAAAATATGTTTCGAAAATTAACTTTTAAATTTTATAAAATTATTTTATCATGAAATAAGATCTTGGCCGGAAAATGAGAATTAAAAAAATATCATATTTTCTATTTTTCAAATTATTATAATATACGGTCGAAAATAATTAATTAATAAAGATAAATTTTGGCCTAGAAAAATTATGGAAATTTTTTAAAATCTCATAATATCGTGCTAGATTTTTTGAAAATTTAAAATTTGAATAATCTGTTCCAAAAATATTTTTTATTAATATTTTATTATTTTTTGACTAATTAATCAATTTATATGTATTTTAATATGACAAAGTTAATAATACATTTTTTTTTGTGTTGTGCATATGATTTGGAAGTGTTTAAAATTAAAAAAATTATTTAATTTCATTATATTTAATTAATATATAGAATATATTTAGATATTATAAATATGCTTATGAATATATATATATAATAAAAAAATTATTCTGATATTGTAATATTTCGTAATTTAAAAAAAAAATTATATTACGTGTGTATGTGTGTGTGTGTGTGTATATATTATTTTAATATTTATTACAATAATGCAAACACACACATTATATAAATTATTAATATTTTACATGTATACATAAGTTATATATACACACACATGTATATATATGTTTAGATATTTTCATTCTCATAAAATTATTTAATAAAACTAACATACACACACACACACACATAATATTTATATAAATAACAAGTTTAAATACATACATATATTTAGACAATACACAGTACATATCGAATGAGCTAACATGTCCGTTGCGATATAAATCACAACATATATACGGGAATGTTATACCTTGCATGGGTTATCATGTTACACATGCACCCACATACATACATGTATATGATACATTTATGTACATTTATATGTATAAAATGTAGATCAATTAAAACTCTATGTAATTTATAAATTTAAATAAAAAAAGAGACTTTATTCAAATAAAATTCAGAAATTTTCTAAATGAATTAGACTTCATAGGCTCAATAAAGATCCAATATGGTAAAAAATATTTGAAATTCACCCATAACTTCCGCTGCGGGCTGACCAAGTTCCAATAATTGTATCAGAGCCCAATAGCCTGTGCGGTCTAACTTAGCCATGTTAGGGTTAACTATTAAGCTCACAGCCCAAAGGTTGTCCCTAAAAGAAAAGGACGCAAATTTGAATTAGGCATTGGGCCAATTTTCAAAATTATTTGAAACTTAAAAATGTAAGATTTTAAATTTAAAAAGTTAAACTTAAAATAAGATATAAATATATTATAAAAGCTATAATATAATAAAAAATTTCAAAATGTTTGAAAATAATATAAATTAATTTCCAAAATTTAACTTTATTAATAAGATTAATAAAGTAACTAAATTAAGTAGACAAGTTAATTAATGAAAACTATTTAAATATATTATATATTTTTGATATATATTTTGAGATATTTTAATATGTTTAAGATATCATAAGTATACATGTATGTATATAATATGATTTTTAGAAATTAATATAATTTAATTAAAATTGTTGAATTAAATAAATTAATTAAAGGTTAATTAATCAAATAAATAAATTAAAGGTTAATTAATTAAATAAAATAATTAAGGTTAATTAATTAAACAAATAAATTAAAAGGTTAATTAAATAATACACACACATATATGTATATATGATATATATGTCATACTATAATGGTTATAGTACATAATAAATATTTAATATAAATGGTATATTAAAATAATATAAAACGATTAAATTGTTAATTAATTAAAATTAATTAAATAAAATTTAACAAATATAATATTATACATAAGTCTATTATATAAGTAATATAAAACATAAAAGTTATATAATAATAAAACTTATATAATATGAATGAATAAATTAGAGGTGGAACATTACGAAACACTTAATAAACTTAAGGAATAAGTACATATGCAAATGTACATATACCATGATTTCCAATGTGTCCAACACTTGAATCATGAGTATATTTCATGAGAAGTACATTATTTCATAAGTCGATGTCACTCAATATAATTTATTAAAGATTATGAATCATCAATGTAATGTTGTTCTCAACCATGTGTATGTATGTATGTGTGTGTGTGTATATAAATTACTTGCATACTCCTTAATTGTTGAACAAACTCAAGCTAGAGATGTTATATGTAGTGTTATTAATATATTAAGTAGACGAGGTAAGATAACTATATGTATTTTTTGAGCAAACTCAAGGAACATATACTATACTTAGGCCATCGCGATATGGTAGGTATGAGTGAATTATTTCATTTTGATTTGTTGAGCAAACTCAATGTTGAAGTGAAAATTGGACAAGGTACCTTGGGTTAAGAGTTGTATATGATACAAATGATAAGGAGTTATCCATCTTTCGTGGTGCTATAATTTGTTGATCAAACTCAAGGTCAGGATTCCAAGACGGACGAGTCCTAACACTCACTAGTGAAGTTGAAAGACTTCTATGTTTCACTTAGGGTTTGGTGAAACATAAAAGACTAATGGTAGCCTTATTAGAAAAATGAAATGATAATATTTGACCTTTCTAATATTGTAAGAACATATGCTATATAATGTTATAATAATCTACACTGATAAATTTGTGTATTTAATATGATTGATAAAATGTTTATCAATTAAAATATACAAATGAACTAAATTGAAGATTGATAAATAGAAATATAACATATACTTACTAATAAATGCTTCTTGCATGTTAATGTTTTAATACCCATGCAAGCGCCTAATTTTATAACTACCGAATGCATTCATAATTTGGTTTCTTACATGTTTATTTGGTCGAGACCATGTATTGCATTCTATGAGTTTCGAACTCTAAAGCAATACGAGATCATGGATATTTATCCATATACTATCGCATATAAATGTTATATGAGGAATGGTCATAGTTCGTAATGTATGATACTTCGATGAAGTTAATTCATTTGAAATAAGCAAATAAACAGTACTTTAAGATGAATTATGCAATTTGAATGATTAAAAAAGGATCGTATTGTGTTAAATGTAACACAAGACCAAAAATATAATATAAATCTAGGAACTCGATCGCTGAAATGTTAGTTCGATCAGTTTATATAAAGTGCAACATATTTGATGTTCTTAAATGTTAAGGATGATCGAGTGTGCTTTTGTAAAGAGTTCATTATGATGCTGTAGTAAGGGTTTTCTTTTAAATGACTCGACCATTTAGAAAAAAAATGAGTGTACAAAGTAGATGTGATTTAAGGTACAATTGGGATGAAGAGAGTGAATAGTCGCTTCTGCTTCATAAAGAAACATTAGAAACGAGAGTTGTAATAATAATTAATACTTAACATTGGAGTGAGAAATACGATTTCTATTCTAAAATGTATATTCATATAGAATTTTTTTTTCCATGATGTTTATTTCTTTTAGTTCAAGATATTTGATCAAAGAACTCTCCACTATAAACTAGTTGCAGTATATGAAATAAATAACCTATATTAAGAATGATAGACCTCCAAGTTAGGCATGCTATTGTAGTAATGGCGGAAATAGTGGGAGCATGCCATATAGCACTTATTGAATGCATCAAATTATGAAAATTGCTTTCTAAAACACAACGAACGATATTTATAAAATAATGAATATTTTTCAGTGTCGACTGAAAAATAGACATAGTTATATTTCAATATGAATATACGTTATGAAATAAGACTATAATGTGGTAGTTATTTTCAGAACAAAAATGATGCACTAAAAATATTGAAGTATCTAAAATTATTTACAATTATTTTGGAATTATAGACTAAGCCATTGTTTTGAGAAATAATTAGTATTATACGATTATGAATCATATGGTACTAGTTAATTATATCTCAAACATTCAAGGGTAATGCACCCATTTAGTGGGAGCGACATGGCAGTTGATGAACTCTTTGGATTGGTACATATAGAATTATGCAATTATTTATTAATATAAAAACGGTTCCACGTACATCGCCATATTCACCAATGAGTCATCACAGATATGGACAAGTGTATTTGATACACATGTATAAGTATAAGATGAGCTTATAGAATATAAAACGGAAGTAAATAATGTAACATGCAATAGAAATGATTTGATTAGATCGAATGGATGAGTATATTGGAAAGAGTTTCGAACGTACCTAAAAATGAATAAAGATTCAACCTCAAAAGTTACTCCTCCTTATGATACATAATGATGTATCGATAAGTAGTAGTCAAACTTTATTGGACAAAGCACGATTATTTATGAGTGATGTTGAGTTAATTTCTTTCAATAAGGTTGTGCACTTAAGGGTAGTACACAAGATTAATGTGATGACCCACCTTTTTAGACGGTTTAAATCGACAATAACAACATATGTCGAACTCAAACCATTCAAAAGGAAGGATTGTCAGTGGGGTAAATAAGAAAATAAGAGAAAGGAATGAAAACAAAACACATAATCTCATAGCGGAATAACAAAATATAATAATCAAATAAACAGTTCATAAAGCTATTTTACAAATAACATTTTATTACACTTTTACAATACAATCAGAGTTATACATACAACAAGTATAATAGGATAATGTAGCGGAACAACATGATGTAGTGGAATAAATATAATAAATAGTATACCAATCTCCGTCTTCATCCTCCAAAAATAAAATGGTCTTCAATACACTAAAAAGCTCATACTGACCCAAGCATAATTAAAAGACAAAATACTCAAGTCAGAACTAAAATATTCTCATGTAAGTCAAATTAATATCACGTGGAAAATGAGTGTAATGGCGTTAGAGATGTTACGAGGTTTTCATCTCCTATCCAGTGTATAACGTGAGTACAGTAACTTAAGAGATGTTACGGGATTTTTCCAACTCTTAAGGATCCGTCAAACTATCTATATGTAGTAGTATACGCTATATATGTAGTGTCTATTAGTAAAGTATAATATTGAAAATAGTGTTAAGGCGTTACCCATATCCCCCTTAATACATTTTATAAAAGCATCATAGTCTATACAGTACTATAAACTCCACCATAAACTGGTGGGCTATCGGGGAGCACTCCATAGGTACGACACAAACCAAAATCATAGTGTGCTCGACATTTGACAAGGCATGTGAGGTAATGCCCATGGTAGGATTCTACTGTTTTGCATGCCCGGACTAGTCGTAATGCATAGCAGCTACTACCGCCCACCTCGAGACATACTCCCATAATCAAATCGAGGGTGGCCACCAATCAATCATAAAGTAACATATATGGTATCGAAGAAGCATGTCCGATAGGAGGAGCGACATCACTTGGCCAGGGATAGCTCTTGTTTTAGTCATATCAAGCTAATCCGTAGGTCAGGGCTGCGTTCTTACCTCATACCGGTAGCGTTCGACAAACCGTCCTACTTTGTTCTAGATTCTCCACCACGTGTACAGTTGTTAAAGTGGTTTCAGAATTGGCAGAGAGTATGACAATATCTGACTCCAGTTTCTTTAACAACCAAATGCTTATTTCATACTATGGTCATTTTATAAAACATTTTTAATAATAAATCCAGAAAACAGTTTATACCTTCATATCAAGATATCCATATACTTATTCCAAAAGTATAAATATATTCATAAATATCGAGGAAGATTTCTTTCAACCAATTCCAAAAATAATTTATAAATCTTTATTAAACCATTTATAAACTATATATATGCATTAAAACCATTTATAAAGTTATTTATAAATTCCAAAACAGTTTACAACTCTTCCCCTTTTCATAAACCTCTACGCAAATTCCTTTAAAATGCTTCCAAATCCATTTATACAAGTTCTTTTATAAAACCCTCTGTAAAATCCTTTAAAACCAATATAACTCCTTTATAAAACCATTATAAATCCTTTATAAAAAATCTTTTATAAAATCCTTTTTTAAAATCCATTATAAAGTCTCTTACAAAAACTTTTATAAATTCCTTACAAAACCTTTATTAATTCTAAAATCTTTTATCTATTAATGTTATTATAAAAGTCTATATTTATTTTCTTAAATTAAATTTTAAATAAATATTTAAAACTATATTAAATATTTTATTAAATTAAAATTTGAAAGTGTTTTTATTATATTACATTATTTAAATTATATATTTTAAACTAAATAAAAATATAAGTTAAAATCTTAAAGTGTAGATTTTTAAAACTTATATTAAATAAAATATAAATTTTAAATTAAATCATTGAATTAAATTTAAAAATAAAATTTATTAAATCAAAACAGACTTTACAATTGTAGAAAATAATTAAAATCAACCAACGGTGTCCGTATGGTCAAGTGATCAATTAATTTTAATTTTAATTTTAATTTCAGGGATGATATATATCATTTCAATCTAAATTAGGTGTAATAGGTATATATCATTTCAACCTATTTCTTAATTTATTTAATTTCAGATTTATTTGATGCCCATAACATCCAGGGTGAATAACAGGAATAAATCAGCATAAAACATATAGGGTGAATAACAAGAGTAGATCAGCATAAACAAACATCCAAACATCTAACATATCAATCATTAGGCATCCATCACAATCATCATCCAAAACAGTCACATATCGTAACAGATTACCAGTTATAAATTCTCGGGTGTTTAACTAGCAAATTAAATTCCAATTTCAATTTAAAATGCCAATTTCAATTTAATTTTCAAATTAAATTACACTATCGATGCAATTCAATATAAATGTTAATTTTAAACCATTAAACAACAATCAATAAATTTAAATCACTTCATGATTTCAATTTAACGAACATCAAAATATTTTAGTATTTCGTGAGTGGTTTGAACACTCGTCTTTGATTTTAGTCGAATTAAAATCCAAAAGAATGCCCAAATTCCAACAGTATCCAAATGCAGCCAAATTAGTTCCGTGTCGTTTGGAATTTCCATACAATCCCAATGGAAGAAACTGTGTCCAAATCCGAGTTCGTATGCAAAAGTTATACACGTTAGAAGTTTTAAAAATTTTAGTTTATTAAATTAAATATAGGGGCAAATTTGTAAAACCATACCATCTCAACCCTACCCTCATCCCGATCGACTCACGTAGGTATAGCCGCCATAATCATCTCATCCAGATTGTCGCGGCCACACTGGCTACTTCTCCGATCCAACCCCTCCACTGCAACGCCCATCTTCGGCCGACCCACATACGTCCGCACGACCTCCTCCAACCGTCCCAATTTTCTCCGCTGGTGCCGAGCTCTTTGCCAATTTCTGGTGAACTCTCGGCGTCATCTCTCCAAATGAACCACGTCGATCAACCAAGCACCTTATCCTCTACCCAGTGGTCACTCCGATCGTCCTATCGATGAAGATCCACCGTTAAATCCCAAGCCCTAATACGAACATCCAAAACTTCTTCAACGATTTCTAGTCACAGCACACCCCCAAATCGAAAAACAAATCTCAGATTCTAGATTACGTTCGTCGAGAGCTTTCCAATGATATATAATTTTATATGGTTTGAGGAGTTTGGATTTTCGATTTGATTTGGAATTGGGAATTTAGGGTTATGATACGTCTGACATTGGAAAGGAAGAAAGGAGCAGACGATAATACAAGTACGTACAGGAATTGAATGCTAGATTTTCAGGAAAAATCTATTTATATAGACAGAAATGGAATAGAGATGGATGGAACAGATCGAATGGTCCAAAGCAGTAACCAAGGCTCGAAAAGCCCGTTTCGTTCCCGAAACGAAAATAGGCCATCCAATATATCGAAATATAGGTTTTTGATATTTTTAAACTCAATGGAACTAGTTTCAAACCCTGATTCCATTGTATACAGAAGTTAGCTTTCAAAATCAAATTATATTCATTTAAATTCTTTTAATTGATTTCTATACGTTTCAAGCTCGCACGATCAAACGATAAGTCTGATCGCTATGAAACTTGAAATCCTACAATAATTCACTATTACAGATTCACTGAAACTGGTTTCGCCGAGATCCCAAACAGTGGTCAAAATGGCTATTTTTACTCGTTAATTAAAACAAGTAATTCCAAATTTTAATTTATTCACTTTTAAATTCAATTTTAAATATTAACAATTTTCATTGTTATATAAATAAAATTTAAATCAACTTCCGACATCATTTTCATTCACCTTAAATTCAAAATTCAATTACTTAAATAATTCCCAATATTAAATTTAAATAATTCAATTATTAAATAAATGACATTAATAAATCATAAAATTTCAATTGAATTTTAATTATCAACAATTATTTTATTTTCATCTAAGTAATTCAACATTTATTATTCAAGTCCAGTTATTGATTTTAAACACATTCAATATCTAAAATTTCATTTCCATAGTTGTTATTGCCAAAATCTTTGAAATTGTTTATTTCAAAATCTTATTAAAGTTCATATTCAATAAATTACATTAATACATTATAAAAAAAATTAACCATTTTTATCCAATAATTATATTAAATTTAATAAATTAGAATACTTAAAATATGGGTCGTTACACTCTCCCCCACTCAAAGCTTTTCGTCCTCGAAAAGGGGTTAAGTAGAGAATTTCACACTTGATATATTTTATTCAAAATAATAAACTTATGAAACTTTAAAATCTTATTTACTTACTACGTTCTCGTCACACCGCTCCGATATCGGTTTTACGGAAAATATAACTTATATATAAAAACAAGTTAAAAAAGTTTTAAAACCTCAAAAATTTTCTAACAGCCGGATTTACGGAAAATTTTGACAGAGTCCCCATTGTGCGGCTCGATCAGAAATTTTTTAAAATACAATATATAACCCAAATATATTTCAAATATACATCTCATCTCAATGATGAGGCATCCCGTAGGGAAAAATATAAAAACACGGTATGTAATCCGAGATATGTTCCTTATTATTATTAATACGAGCAAGTTCGCTCATACTAAGAAAGCAAAAGCAAAATATAATCCGCGTATATGGCCAAACGGTCTTCGTATGTACCTATCTCAACTCAATTTAGAATATTAGTCACTTATAATAAGATATAAAACATGTATGAATGAAATAGAACCATGGAGCATGAATTTTGAATCAAATCATAAACACAAGCACAAATACACAACATACAACAATCATATACAATGAAAACAGTAATAACAATGGTTTACAATAAAAAAATCATTCAACTATTAATATTCTTTCTATTAGATCATAACTATATCAATTTACATTATCTAATATCCATATTTAATTTATACACTTCATTTCTTATTAACATCCAACTTTTATTATCATTTGATCGGTTTGCTTCAAATTTATTCACATCTATTTCATTCACTTTTAGTTTATTCAATTCAGTTTGTGAAATTCCAATTGTTTCACTTTTTGTTTAACCTATTTCGTATAAATTCATTTATGAACCATTTTATAAAATTATTCCATTTCATTCAATCTTATTTTAAGTTAAATTTATTTCATTACAATATAGTATATTTTCTTTGATGCCAATCTCATTTGTAAACCATTTAAGTCTATAGCAACCATTTTATAAAATACACTTCATATTTATTTTCATAACTTAAGTTCATATTAATTCTTCGATTCACTTCATTGGTTCATTTTATAAATTCAAGTTCATATTAATATATTTTTTACTTCAATAAATTTTATTTTATAAAGTGACTCACTTCATTAGTTTATTATTAATTTTACTTAAGAAAACTTTATTTTATAGCTCAAATTCATATTAATAATTTCCTTTTTATCACAATCAATTCATTCAACTTCTCTTAAGTTAATTTTCATCTTTCAATTCATTTCGTTAACTTATTTCATATTCAATTAGATATCATTCAATTTTATTGAAACTCATTCTATTCGCATTAAATTTATTTACATCCAATTCAAATTAAATTCAATTACTCATATTAATTTTACATACACTCATTTTTTCATTCAATTTCTTTCACACCCAAATTGCATTTTATTTTATAATTCAAGTTGTATTCATTCTATTAATTCATTTTATAGCTTAAGTGGAATTAATCCACTTTACTAATTTATCTAGTTTCATTCAAATCCAATTCAATTCATTTAATCTTTATCAAGTTAAATTTATTTCATTTAGTCCATTACTTAGTTTATTTAACTCTATTTTAATTTTTTTTCCTTCTTCTTCTTATCATTCACATTGAACAAATTTGAATTTGTTTTACCTTAATATTTCTCAAATCTATAAGTTATATATTCACTTAAAATTCATTTCGTTATTATATTTAATTCATTTCAAATACCATTCACTTTTTATTTAAGCTTTCTTGAGTTAAACCTCATTTTATTTTCTTCATTTTACTAACTCAATTTATTTAACATTTCTTATGCTAATTATTTTATTTCATACCTCAAATTTAAATTTTCTTCTGTTTGGTAAACCAAAATATTCAACAGTTTTAAAATTTAAATTTTACTTTCCTATTCAAATCTATAAGTTATAACTTATCTTTAGTGGAAATTAGCCATAAGGGCCTCTTTAGCAAGCGCAATTAGTTTCTAGGACACACAACTGAAATAATTACTTTTAAGGACAAAATGCAAAATAATTAGTTTCTAAGGCCTAAAACCTATGAAATTATGTCCTTGAAAGTAATTGGACTGCTGGCTTTGTCCTTAAAAGTAATTATCTTGCTGACTTTGGCCTTGAAATTAATTTCTGTGGATGTGTGTCCTAGAAACTAATTGGACTACAAAGTTTGTCCTTCTGCTGAAATGCCCCTTATCTTTATCTATGTTATTTTCAATTATAAGTTCTAAACTATTTTCATATATTCATCAAAATCATACTTAGAATATTTCCCCACAATTAAAACTTGTTTTAATCGAAAATAAATTCCTTTTGGCAGCAATTCTCACTCAGAAACTCGAAAATGAATACCGGTGATGCTGCAGTCATCCCCAGGATTATTCCCCAGTGACTAAAGCAAGTTCAATGCTTTTTATTTCTTTCAAAAATCTTTTCAAAATATATTTCTCGCCAAAACACTTTCAGATAATATTTTTATTAATTTTGGAGGCTTTGAGAACAACTTTGAAAGCAACAGGTTTAAATTCAAAATTTCCCGACTTTTAAGCCATTTCTATTTATAAGCCATATTTTAAATATACTTATATAATTTCATTACCTTATTATGAAAATATTTCATTAATTTACATCTTTGTAATTTTAACCAATTCTTATTTTAATTGATTTTAATTCAATTTAATTATCGAACACTTTGTGAAATTGAGTTCACAAAGTATTCGTTTTTAAATTTAATTCAACTAATAATCGATGATAATTAAATATTATCATCTCCTAACAACCAACATTAATTGAAAATTATCATTATATATATATATAATATAATTTAGGTAAAATTATTTCATTTACCTGAGTTTAAAACAATGATATGTCGACTTGCCTCATTTAAGTGTTTAGAAACACCTATCGATAACATGGCGTCTCACGCACCGACCAGAAACCATAAATAACTCCACGGATAAGTAAACACAATATAAAACATTTTATAACACTAACAAGTACGCACTCTCATATATAAGCTCAAACAAACACATTCTAGGGTATTACTACCCTATCTCTAATGAGTAAAACCCCACAAAGCTAAGGTTATCGCTAAACCAAAGCTCTGATACTAACTGTGATGACCCACCTTTTTGGACGGTTTAAATCGACAATAACCACACATGTCGAACTCAAACCATTCAAAAGGGAGGATTGTCAATGGAGTAAATAAGAAAGTAAGAGAAAGGAATAAAAACAAAACACAGAATCTCACAACGGAATGACAAAATTTAATAATCAAATAAACAGTTCATGAAGCTGTTTTACAAATAACATTTTATTACACTTTTACAATACAATCATAGTTATACATACAACAAGTATAATAGGATAATTCAGAGAAACAACATGATGCAGTGGAATAAATATAATAAATAGTATACCAATCTCCATCTTCATCCTCCAAAAATAAAATGGTCTTTAATATACTGAAAAGCTTAGACTGACCCAAGCATAATGAAAAGACAAAACATTCGAGTCAGAACTAAAATATTCTCATGTAAGTCAAATCAATATCACATGGAAAATGAGTGTAATGGCGTCAGAGATGTTACGGGGTTTTCATCTCTTATCCAGTGTATAACGTGAGTATAGTAACTTAAGAGATGTTACGGGATTTTTCCATCTCTTAAGGATCCATCAAACTATCTATATGTAGTAGTATACGCAATATATGTATGTCTATCAGTAAGTATAATATTGAAAATAGCATTAAGGCGTTACTCATATCCCCCTTAACACATGTTATATAAGCATCGTAGTCTATATAGTACTGTAAACTCCACCGTAAACTGGTGGACTATCAAGGAGCACTCAACAGGTACGACACAAACCAAAATCGTAGTGGGCTCGATAAGGCATATGACAAGGCACACGAGGCAATGCCCAGAGTAGGATTCTACCATTTTGCACGCACGGATTGGTGGTAATGCATAGCAGCTACTACCGCCCACCTCGACACACTCTCCCATAATTAAATCGGGGGTGGCCACCAATCAATCACAAAGTAACAGATATGGTATCGAAGAAGCGTGTCCGATAGAAGGAGCGACCTCACTTGGCCCGGGATAGCTCCTGTTTTAGTCATATCAAGCTAACCTGAAGTCTAGGGCTGCGTTCTTACCTCATACCAGTAGCGTTCTCCAAACCATCCTACTTCATTCTGGATTCTCCACCACATGCACAGTTGTTAAAGTGGTTTCGGAATTGGCAGAGAGTATGACAATACCCGACCCCGGTCTCTTTAACAACCAAACGCTTATTTCACACCGTGGTCATTTTATAACACATTTTTAATAATAAATCCAGAAAACAGTTTATACCTTCATATCAAGATATCCATATACTTATTCCAAAAGTATAAATATATTCATAAATACCAAGGAAGATTACTTTCAATCAATTTCGAAAATAATTTATAAATCTCTCTTAAACCACTTATAAACTATTTATATGCTTTAAAACCATTTGTAAAGCTATTTATAAATTCCAAAATAGTTTACAACTCTTTCCCTTTTCATAAACCTCTACGCAAATTCCTTTAAAACGCTTCCAAATCTCTTTATACAAGTTCTTTTATAAAACCCTCTATAAAATCCTTTAAAATCTTTATAATTCCTTTATAAAACCATTATAAATCCTTTATAAAAAAATGTTTTATAAAATCCTTTTATAAAATTCATTATAAATCTCTTACAAAAACTTTTATAAATTCTTTACAAAACCTTTATAAATTCTAAAATCTTTTACAAAAATCTTTTATCTATTAATGTTATTATAAAAGTCTATATTTATTTTCTTAAATTAAATTTTAAATAAATCTTTAAAACTATATTAAATATTTTATTAAATTAAAATTTGAAAGTGTTTTTATTATATTACATTATTTAAATTATATATTTTAAACTAAATAAAAATATAAGTTAAAATCTTAAAGTTTAGATTTTTAAAACTTATATTAAATAAAATATAAATTTTAAATTAAATCATTGAATTAAATTTAAAAATAAAATTTATTAAATCAAAACAGACTTTACAATTTTAGAAAATAATTAAAATCGACCAACGGTGTCCGTATGGTCAAGTGATCAATTAATTTTAATTTTAATTTTAATTTCAGGGATGATATATATCATTTCAATCTAAATTAGGTGTAATAGGTATATATCATTTCAACCTATTTCTTAATTTATTTAATTTCAGATTTATTTGATGCCCATAACATCCAGGGTGAATAACAGGAATAAATCAGCATAAAACATATAGGGTGAATAACAAGAGTAGATCAGCATAAACAAACATCCAAACATCTAACATATCAATCATTAGGCATCCATCACAATCATCATCCAAAACAGTCACATATCGTAACAGATTACCAGTTATAAATTCTCGGGTGTTTAACTAGCAAATTAAATTCCAATTTCAATTTAAAATGCCAATTTCAATTTAATTTTCAAATTAAATTACACTATCGATGCAATTCAATATAAATGTTAATTTTAAACCATTAAACAACAATCAATAAATTTAAATCACTTCATGATTTCAATTTAACGAACATCAAAATATTTTAGTATTTCGTGAGTGGTTTGAACACTCGTCTTTGATTTTAGTCGAATTAAAATCCAAAAGAATGCCCAAATTCCAACAGTATCCAAATGCAGCCAAATTAGTTCCGTGTCGTTTGGAATTTCCATACAATCCCAATGGAAGAAACTGTGTCCAAATCCGAGTTCGTATGCAAAAGTTATACACGTTAGAAGTTTTAAAAATTTTAGTTTATTAAATTAAATATAGGGGCAAATTTGTAAAACCATACCATCTCAACCCTACCCTCATCCCGATCGACTCACGTAGGTATAGCCGCCATAATCATCTCATCCAGATTGTCGCGGCCACACTGGCTACTTCTCCGATCCAACCCCTCCACTGCAACGCCCATCTTCGGCCGACCCACATACGTCCGCACGACCTCCTCCAACCGTCCCAATTTTCTCCGCCGGTGCCGAGCTCTTTGCCAATTTCTGGTGAACTCTCGGCGTCATCTCTCCAAATGAACCACGTCGATCAACCAAGCACCTTATCCTCTACCCAGTGGTCACTCCGATCGTCCTATCGATGAAGATCCACTGTTAAATCCCAAGCCCTAATACGAACATCCAAAACTTCTTCAACGATTTCTAGTCACAGCACACCCCCAAATCGAAAAACAAATCTCAGATCTGGATTACGTTCGTCGAGAGCTTTCCAACGATATATAATTTTATATGGTTTGAGGAGTTTGGATTTTCGATTTGATTTGGAATTGGGAATTTAGGGTTATGATACGTCTGACATTGGAAAGGAAGAAAGGAGCAGACGATAATACAAGTACGTACAGGAATTGAATGCTAGATTTTCAGGAAAAATCTATTTATATAGACAGAAATGGAATAGAGATGGATGGAACAGATCGAATGGTCCAAAGCAGTAACCAAGGCTCGAAAAGCCCGTTTCGTTCCCGAAACGAAAATAGGCCATCCAATATATCGAAATATAGGTTTTTGATATTTTTAAACTCAATGGAACTAGTTTCAAACCCTGATTCCATTGTATACAGAAGTTAGCTTTCAAAATCAAATTATATTCATTTAAATTCTTTTAATTGATTTCTATACGTTTCAAGCTCGCACGATCAAACGATAAGTCTGATCGCTATGAAACTTGAAATCCTACAATAATTCACTATTACAGATTCACTGAAACTGGTTTCGCCGAGATCCCAAACAGTGGTCAAAATGGCTATTTTTACTCGTTAATTAAAACAAGTAATTCCAAATTTTAATTTATTCACTTTTAAATTCAATTTTAAATATTAACAATTTTCATTGTTATATAAATAAAATTTAAATCAACTTCCGACATCATTTTCATTCACCTTAAATTCAAAATTCAATTACTTAAATAATTCCCAATATTAAATTTAAATAATTCAATTATTAAATAAATGACATTAATAAATCATAAAATTTCAATTGAATTTTAATTATCAACAATTATTTTATTTTCATCTAAGTAATTCAACATTTATTATTCAAGTCCAGTTATTGATTTTAAACACATTCAATATCTAAAATTTCATTTCCATAGTTGTTATTGCCAAAATCTTTGAAATTGTTTATTTCAAAATCTTATTAAAGTTCATATTCAATAAATTACATTAATACATTATAAAAAAATTAACCATTTTTATCCAATAATTATATTAAATTTAATAAATTAGAATACTTAAAATATGGGTCGTTACACTCTCCCCCACTCAAAACTTTTCGTCCTCGAAAAGGGGTTAAGTAGAGAATTTCACACTTGATATATTTTATTCAAAATAATAAACTTATGAAACTTTAAAATCTTATTTACTTACTACGTTCTCGTCACACCGCTCCGATATCGGTTTTACGGAAAATATAACTTATATATAAAAACAAGTTAAAAAAGTTTTAAAACCTCAAAAATTTTCTAACAGCCGGATTTACGGAAAATTTTGACAGAGTCCCCATTGTGCGGCTCGATCAGAAATTTTTTAAAATACAATATATAACCCAAATATATTTCAAATATACATCTCATCTCAATGATGAGGCATCCCGTAGGGAAAAATATAAAAACACGGTATGTAATCCGAGATATGTTCCTTATTATTATTAATACGAGCAAGTTCGCTCATACTAAGAAAGCAAAAGCAAAATATAATCCGCGTATATGGCCAAACGGTCTTCGTATGTACCTATCTCAACTCAATTTAGAATATTAGTCACTTATAATAAGATATAAAACATGTATGAATGAAATAGAACCATGGAGCATGAATTTTGAATCAAATCATAAACACAAGCACAAATACACAACATACAACAATCATATACAATGAAAACAGTAATAACAATGGTTTACAATAAAAAAATCATTCAACTATTAATATTCTTTCTATTAGATCATAACTATATCAATTTACATTATCTAATATCCATATTTAATTTATACACTTCATTTCTTATTAACATCCAACTTTTATTATCATTTGATCGGTTTGCTTCAAATTTATTCACATCTATTTCATTCACTTTTAGTTTATTCAATTCAGTTTGTGAAATTCCAATTGTTTCACTTTTTGTTTAACCTATTTCGTATAAATTCATTTATGAACCATTTTATAAAATTATTCCATTTCATTCAATCTTATTTTAAGTTAAATTTATTTCATTACAATATAGTATATTTTCTTTGATGCCAATCTCATTTGTAAACCATTTAAGTCTATAGCAACCATTTTATAAAATACACTTCATATTTATTTTCATAACTTAAGTTCATATTAATTCTTCGATTCACTTCATTGGTTCATTTTATAAATTCAAGTTCATATTAATATATTTTTTACTTCAATAAATTTTATTTTATAAAGTGACTCACTTCATTAGTTTATTATTAATTTTACTTAAGAAAACTTTATTTTATAGCTCAAATTCATATTAATAATTTCCTTTTTATCACAATCAATTCATTCAACTTCTCTTAAGTTAATTTTCATCTTTCAATTCATTTCGTTAACTTATTTCATATTCAATTAGATATCATTCAATTTTATTGAAACTCATTCTATTCGCATTAAATTTATTTACATCCAATTCAAATTAAATTCAATTACTCATATTAATTTTACATACACTCATTTTTTCATTCAATTTCTTTCACACCCAAATTGCATTTTATTTTATAATTCAAGTTGTATTCATTCTATTAATTCATTTTATAGCTTAAGTGGAATTAATCCACTTTACTAATTTATCTAGTTTCATTCAAATCCAATTCAATTCATTTAATCTTTATCAAGTTAAATTTATTTCATTTAGTCCATTACTTAGTTTATTTAACTCTATTTTAATTTTTTTTCCTTCTTCTTCTTATCATTCACATTGAACAAATTTGAATTTGTTTTACCTTAATATTTCTCAAATCTATAAGTTATATATTCACTTAAAATTCATTTCGTTATTATATTTAATTCATTTCAAATACCATTCACTTTTTATTTAAGCTTTCTTGAGTTAAACCTCATTTTATTTTCTTCATTTTACTAACTCAATTTATTTAACATTTCTTATGCTAATTATTTTATTTCATACCTCAAATTTAAATTTTCTTCTGTTTGGTAAACCAAAATATTCAACAGTTTTAAAATTTAAATTTTACTTTCCTATTCAAATCTATAAGTTATAACTTATCTTTAGTGGAAATTAGCCATAAGGGCCTCTTTAGCAAGCGCAATTAGTTTCTAGGACACACAACTGAAATAATTACTTTTAAGGACAAAATGCAAAATAATTAGTTTCTAAGGCCTAAAACCTATGAAATTATGTCCTTGAAAGTAATTGGACTGCTGGCTTTGTCCTTAAAAGTAATTATCTTGCTGACTTTGGCCTTGAAATTAATTTCTGTGGATGTGTGTCCTAGAAACTAATTGGACTACAAAGTTTGTCCTTCTGCTGAAATGCCCCTTATCTTTATCTATGTTATTTTCAATTATAAGTTCTAAACTATTTTCATATATTCATCAAAATCATACTTAGAATATTTCCCCACAATTAAAACTTGTTTTAATCGAAAATAAATTCCTTTTGGCAGCAATTCTCACTCAGAAACTCGAAAATGAATACCGGTGATGCTGCAGTCATCCCCAGGATTATTCCCCAGTGACTAAAGCAAGTTCAATGCTTTTTATTTCTTTCAAAAATCTTTTCAAAATATATTTCTCGCCAAAACACTTTCAGATAATATTTTTATTAATTTTGGAGGCTTTGAGAACAACTTTGAAAGCAACAGGTTTAAATTCAAAATTTCCCGACTTTTAAGCCATTTCTATTTATAAGCCATATTTTAAATATACTTATATAATTTCATTACCTTATTATGAAAATATTTCATTAATTTACATCTTTGTAATTTTAACCAATTCTTATTTTAATTGATTTTAATTCAATTTAATTATCGAACACTTTGTGAAATTGAGTTCACAAAGTATTCGTTTTTAAATTTAATTCAACTAATAATCGATGATAATTAAATATTATCATCTCCTAACAACCAACATTAATTGAAAATTATCATTATATATATATAATATAATTTAGGTAAAATTATTTCATTTACCTGAGTTTAAAACAATGATATGTCGACTTGCCTCATTTAAGTGTTTAGAAACACCTATCGATAACATGGCGTCTCACGCACCGACCAGAAACCATAAATAACTCCACGGATAAGTAAACACAATATAAAACATTTTATAACACTAACAAGTACGCACTCTCATATATAAGCTCAAACAAACACATTCTAGGGTATTACTACCCTATCTCTAATGAGTAAAACCCCACAAAGCTAAGGTTATCGCTAAACCAAAGCTCTGATACTAACTGTGATGACCCACCTTTTTGGACGGTTTAAATCGACAATAACCACACATGTCGAACTCAAACCATTCAAAAGGGAGGATTGTCAATGGAGTAAATAAGAAAGTAAGAGAAAGGAATAAAAACAAAACACAGAATCTCACAACGGAATGACAAAATTTAATAATCAAATAAACAGTTCATGAAGCTGTTTTACAAATAACATTTTATTACACTTTTACAATACAATCATAGTTATACATACAACAAGTATAATAGGATAATTCAGAGAAACAACATGATGCAGTGGAATAAATATAATAAATAGTATACCAATCTCCATCTTCATCCTCCAAAAATAAAATGGTCTTTAATATACTGAAAAGCTTAGACTGACCCAAGCATAATGAAAAGACAAAACATTCGAGTCAGAACTAAAATATTCTCATGTAAGTCAAATCAATATCACATGGAAAATGAGTGTAATGGCGTCAGAGATGTTACGGGGTTTTCATCTCTTATCCAGTGTATAACGTGAGTATAGTAACTTAAGAGATGTTACGGGATTTTTCCATCTCTTAAGGATCCATCAAACTATCTATATGTAGTAGTATACGCAATATATGTATGTCTATCAGTAAGTATAATATTGAAAATAGCATTAAGGCGTTACTCATATCCCCCTTAACACATGTTATATAAGCATCGTAGTCTATATAGTACTGTAAACTCCACCGTAAACTGGTGGACTATCAAGGAGCACTCAACAGGTACGACACAAACCAAAATCGTAGTGGGCTCGATAAGGCATATGACAAGGCACACGAGGCAATGCCCAGAGTAGGATTCTACCATTTTGCACGCACGGATTGGTGGTAATGCATAGCAGCTACTACCGCCCACCTCGACACACTCTCCCATAATTAAATCGGGGGTGGCCACCAATCAATCACAAAGTAACAGATATGGTATCGAAGAAGCGTGTCCGATAGAAGGAGCGACCTCACTTGGCCCGGGATAGCTCCTGTTTTAGTCATATCAAGCTAACCTGAAGTCTAGGGCTGCGTTCTTACCTCATACCAGTAGCGTTCTCCAAACCATCCTACTTCATTCTGGATTCTCCACCACATGCACAGTTGTTAAAGTGGTTTCGGAATTGGCAGAGAGTATGACAATACCCGACCCCGGTCTCTTTAACAACCAAACGCTTATTTCACACCGTGGTCATTTTATAACACATTTTTAATAATAAATCCAGAAAACAGTTTATACCTTCATATCAAGATATCCATATACTTATTCCAAAAGTATAAATATATTCATAAATACCAAGGAAGATTACTTTCAATCAATTTCGAAAATAATTTATAAATCTCTCTTAAACCACTTATAAACTATTTATATGCTTTAAAACCATTTGTAAAGCTATTTATAAATTCCAAAATAGTTTACAACTCTTTCCCTTTTCATAAACCTCTACGCAAATTCCTTTAAAACGCTTCCAAATCTCTTTATACAAGTTCTTTTATAAAACCCTCTATAAAATCCTTTAAAATCTTTATAATTCCTTTATAAAACCATTATAAATCCTTTATAAAAAAATGTTTTATAAAATCCTTTTATAAAATTCATTATAAATCTCTTACAAAAACTTTTATAAATTCTTTACAAAACCTTTATAAATTCTAAAATCTTTTACAAAAATCTTTTATCTATTAATGTTATTATAAAAGTCTATATTTATTTTCTTAAATTAAATTTTAAATAAATCTTTAAAACTATATTAAATATTTTATTAAATTAAAATTTGAAAGTGTTTTTATTATATTACATTATTTAAATTATATATTTTAAACTAAATAAAATTATAAGTTAAAATCTTAAAGTTTAGATTTTTAAAACTTATATTAAATAAAATATAAATTTTAAATTAAATCTTTAAATTAAATTTAAAAATAAATTTTATTAAATCAAAACAGACTTTACAATTTTAGAAAATAATTTAAAATCGACCAACGGCGTCAGTATATAATTTTCTATTCTGTGGTCAAGTGATCAGTTAATTTTAATTTTAATTTTAATTTCAGGGATGGATATATATCATTTCAATCCAAATCAGGTGTCATAGGTATATATCATTTTAACCTATTTCTTGATTTATTTAATTTCAGATTTATTTGATGCCCGTAACATCCAGGGTGAATAACAGGAATAAATCAGCATAAAACATATAGGGTGAATAACAAGAGTAGATCAGCATAAACAAACATCCAAACATCTAACATATCAATCATTAGGCATCCATCACAATCATCATCCAAAATAGTCACATATCGTAACAGATTACCAGTTATAAATTCTCGGGTGTTTAACTAGCAAATTAAATTCCAATTTCAATTTAAAATGCCAATTTCAATTTCAATTTAACTGTCAAATTAAATTACACTATCGATGCAATTCAATATAAATGTTAATTTTAAACCATCAAACAACAATCAATAAATTTAAATCACTTCATGATTTCAATTTAACGAATATCAAAATATCTAGGTATTTTGTGAGTGGTTTGAACACTCACCTTTGATTTTAGTAGAATTAAAATCCAAAAGAACGCCCAAATTCCAACACTCTCCAAATGCAGCCAAACTAGTTCCATGTCGTTCAAAATTTCTATACAATCCCAATGGAAGAAACCGCGTCCAAATCCGAGTTCGTATGCAAAAGTTATACACGTTAGAAGTTTTAAAAATTAAAATTAAAATTAAAATTAAATAAAGGGAAAAAATTGTAAAACCATACCATCTCAACCCTACCCTCATCACGATCGACTCACGTAGCTACAGCCGCCACGATCATCTCATTCAGATTGCCGCGGCCATGCTCGCTACTTCTCCGATCCAACCCCTCCGATGCAACGCCCATCTCCGGCTGACCCATATACGTCCGCGCGACCTTCTCCAGCCATCCCCCTTTTCTTCGTTGGCGCCGAGCACTTTGCCAATTTCTGGCAAATTCTCGGCATCATCCCCCCAAATGAACCACGCCGATCGACCAAGAACCTCATCCTCTACCCAATGGTCACCTCTGATCGTCCTATCGATGAAGATCCACCGTTAAATCCCAAGCCCTAATACGAACGGTCGAAACTTCTTCATCGATTTCTAGTCACAGCACACCCAAAATCAAAAAAAGAATCCCAGATCTAGATTATGTTCGTCGAGAGCTTTCCAACGATATATAATTTGATATGGTTTGAGGAGTTTGGATTTTCGATTTGATTTGCAACTGGGAATTTAGGGTTTTCATACGTCTGACATTGGGAAGGAGGAAGGAGCAGATGAGAATACAAGTATGTACAGAAATTGACTGCTAAGGTTTCAGGAAAAATCTATTTATATGGACAGAATTGGAATAGAGATGGATGGAACAGATCAAACGGGCCAAAGCGGTAACCAAGGCCCGGAAAGCCCGTTTCGTTTCCGAAACGAAAAGAGGTCACCCAATATATCAAAATATAGGGTTTTGATATTTTTAAACTCAACGGAACTAGTTTCAAACCCTAATTCCATTGTATACACAAGTTAGCTTTCAAAATAAAATTATATTCATTTAAATTCTTTTAATTGATTTCTACGCGTTTCGAGCTTGCACGATCAAACGATAAGTCCGATCGCTACGAAACTTGAAATCCTATAATAATTCACTATTACGAATTCGATGAAACTAGTTTCGTCGAGATCCGAGACAGTGGCCAAAATGACTATTTTTACTCGTTAATTAAAACAAGTAATTCCAAATTTTAATTTATTCACTTTTAAATTCAATTTTAAATGTTAACAATCTTCATTGTTATTTAAATAAAATTTAAATCAACTTCCGACATCATTTCCATTCCCCTTAAATTCAGAATTCAATTATTTAAATAATTCTCAATATTAAATTAAAACAATTCAATTGTTAAATAAATGACATTAATAAATCATAAATTTTGAATTGAATTTTAATTATCAACAATTATTTTATTTTCATCTAAATAATTCAACAGTTATTATTCAAGTGTAGTTATTGATTATAAACACATTTAATATCTAAAAATTTCATTTCCACAGTTGTTATTGGCAAAATCTTTGAAATTGTTTATTTCAAAATCTTATTAAAGTTCATATTCAATAAATTACATTAATACATTATAAAAAAAATTTAACCATTTTTATCCAAGAATTATATTGAATTTAATAAATTAGAAGAGTTAAAATACGGTTCGTTACAGTTAATATTAATTTCATCTAAATAATAGTTTACAAAATCATATAAGATTAAGGTTTCTAAAAACCCTAATATATCCTAGGCCAAGTAGGTTGCAGGTTGTGCGATTCGAAAGTCCGCATTTAATAATTGTTCATGAGAGATCTTGTGTGAATCTCCCAAAAGGATTTGGAAAAATACTGTCAGCGAATGACATATTTATGTTTTGAACATAAGTTTTGAAAACTAATTCCAAATCAGTTTTATATATAAGGAAATTCATAAAATGTTTATGAATACCTATTCCATTGTACTGAGAAGCAATTATTGTTTCAAGAAATACCAACTTCATAGTGAAGGAATTTCTTTAAGAAATTATTGGTAGTAAAACTGAATTGAATATGATCCAAAGATAAAACCGATTACATGAGATGAAATAAAATTAACTGACCTAAACGAACTCATCACATTAGAATGTCTATAATTATTCTCCTACATTGAAGGAAACTATGAATTTTTTATCAATGTCGAAAATATTTATAATCCTTGGTTGTTTAATTAAACCATTAAGAGTATTGACTCTATGATATGCAAATTCGAAAGAATTCAAGGTATGTTATCAAAATATTATTTTGATACTAGTAGCCGAAGGGATGTAATCCATCCGCTGCGATTGTGTCTTTAATACAAAGATTAATACAATTGGAATTTAATGAGCAACGTTGATAAGAATAATCTTGTAAATTTCAATTGTTGAAATTAACGTAATAGATTCGTCATTCAAAGTGCTTAAGTTATTTCGGATTTACTCATAAAATTATCGCTTGATACAACTTAGTGTTTTGGTATATATGTGCTAAAATAGAAAAGTCTAAACAATGATTTAGAATAAACTATTTGCATATAACAACCAAAGTGTCTCAAAGTCGGAGGGGGCGATATAGTGGTTATGGGTTTTTGGATATAATCCAAGAGCGGATATGAAATTGTCATTTAGAAAAGCATCAAAATTAAACAAATGTTTTGATAAAGATATCAAATAGTTTGATTATCAGTCGAAATGCAGAGGAAGTGTGTGTTCATAAGAAAGAATGTTGAAAAATGCATAGATATATCTAAATCATAAGTAAGCAATACACTATCGATTTTTAACAATGTCCTTGTGTTGAATTCAGTCTTAAATTGTTTTAATACTCAACGTTGGATTTATAAATGATGACCTTTATAGTAGGTATAAAAGATGTTAGGAATGCCCAAATGATGTGCAAGGACACCTTATTAAAATGTTTAATACAACACATGTAAGATGAATTCCTTATGCATTGGCAACAGAAATTATCATGCATGTTATATTTTCTACGATATCGTGATTTATTTATATATTTGATACATGAAGCAAATATCAAATCCAAATTAATATCCCTAAATGATAGTTTAAAGTGCTTTTGTATATTTACGAAATACTAGAGAATTGTTTACGGAAACAACGAACTCTTTATGAAGGAGTGTTCGGATTCAAACTTTCATAATTGATATTGGGTATTATATGTCAATAATAAATTCAAGTCAAGAATCTTTAAATTAATTTTTTTCCAAATGAAAGACTATGGCTGATTCAAAAATAAAGGCTATAAACATCGCCTTGAATAGTGCCATAATAGAACAGTGTATTTAAATATAAATGCACAAATTTAAAACTGAGTCGAGGATAATTCCAAATGCTTAGAATCCTATAACATTGTTATATGATAACAATGTCACCATACAGTTCATAATAGAACTTAGAGCTTACTGGAAGTCGAGAGACATATTCTGAATTTTTTCACATGATAAAGGTAGTTTATCAGTGTCGGAGAGAGTTGAGTGACAGAGTAGATAATTGAAACATAATAGCATACATGTGCATTGATCGACCGACGTAATTGGCTTTTAGAAAACCAATTAGAGAAGTTGGAATAAGATTCCATAATTGACTCTAAGTACAAGTGGGAGATTGATATAGTTAGGGGAATGCCCTAGGGGCAATTATGTAATTTGCTACATATATCGAACTCGATAACCGATCTTGTTCGAAACAAAATGCGTTTTCTTTCTATTATATACTTGATATAATGTGTTATATTAATTAATTTAATTAAAATCATATTTAATATAAAATCCATAAATGATATGTTTTGTGATAGTAGTTAAAAAGTGTTGTAACCTTGAGTAATTTGTTACAATGAAAACAAATATACCCTTTAAATGTTCGTAGACAGGATGCATCGAGACTGGATATCGATGTATCCATTGAGACTACAGTACGTAACGCTCTCCAAATGTTCGGTAATGTATTACTCATGACCGTTGGGGCATCTAGGGGTTATGTTGAATAACTATGGAACGAATCACTTGATAGTTTTCTGTTGGTTAATATAACTAAATTCAAATAAAAAATATCGATGTGACTGATTTTCACAGTTCTCTCGACTTGAGAATACTATAAATCTTCAATATGAATGCTCCACTTTAATTATAGTCAAATCATGGCACAACATCCATCGAGTGACTATAGTTGGATCGAGTGGAAGTACTGGGAGTGAAGCACTGTTCAAGAGAAGATTTGTCTCCTCGGTTATATGGGGTTAGTATCATGGTCAACTCAAAGTCAAGGTCTCTGGCCAAAGCATTTTGGTTAATAATAAATATTATTATTAAACTAAGAACTTTGTGTTTGGAGGATGGAGTTGAATATGGATAACATTTGAATTTTGACCATTACCAAATTCCAATAGTCCAAAGTGACATAGTTTTGACGAAGAGAATTGGTGTAAATTAAAGTCACAACCGGGTAACGCTTAACAAAGTGAAATTGGATTTTACCAAAAACAAGCAAGCGATAAATTTAGCCAAAATGTCACACCACCTGCTAAGTGATGTGTGAACATTAATATTCGAATAGTTTGATAATCGATGTTAATCACTGACCAAATTTACATTTGACGAGTCAATAAACCGAAATGATGAATTCTCTTTAAACCAAATGATTTAACTAGTTTATAATTGTTATAAATTAATTAAATTAATTAATATCTATGAAATATTAATTATAAAATTTTGAGTATGATTTGATGAATAAATATTATTGAATATATTTATAATAGTTATAAATATATTTATTGATATGCGGTATCGATAAGCAATTAAATTAGATTTTATCAATAATATTTCTTTAGGCTTAAATGGGATATTGGCCCATGATGATAGGTTGATAATTTCGGCTATAATGAGGCTATATGGGGCGGCTAAAATAGGTTAAGGGTATTAGAATTGGATGGCTTGGATTTAATGAGAATTGGTATGAGATATGATCCATTATTTTGTCTCTCCCATCCACTATTTAAGCGCCTCAAACCCTAGTTAAAAAAGAATCTTTTTGGCTACCACTATTCCCATCCATTGCTACCCGATTTCATCCCCTAAAAGCTCAAGCAAATCCAAATCAATTCAATTCAAAAGGCAATTACTATTTGATAGTCAAAGGTCTACTGTTAAAGGAATAAAAGTTTGCTGAATCGAAAAGCTTCCAAAGGACAAAGAGTTCATCATTACAAGGTGTACTTCAAGGCGTTGGTTTTAGGTATGTTTTTACTGTATTATATTTCTTATAATTTCTGGATAATATTTTATTATTCATATATATTATTATTATATTGTTAATTAGGTTACGATTCTTATATGTATTGATGTTGTCACATACTAGAGTGGTTATATGTATATATACATTTAATAAAAATACAATTTTTTCACATATAGCTCAAATATGGACAATTGAATAATTTTATTTATAATAATTATTATTTTATTAAACTATATATATATATATATATATCATTTAGTTATACTTATATGGTTTGTATTTAATTATAACATCATTTCATGCTAATAATTGAATATATATTTTTTACATAAATATGTACAGTAATTAAAATTTTGGCTTCTATAAAATATTTTAATAATTACTCACCATTATTTAATATTATTTAAATCAATATACTATGTAAATAATTTATATAAAATAAAATATGTTTCAAAAATTAACTTTTAAATTTAATAAAATTATTTTATCATGAACTATGGTCTCTGCTAGAAAATGATACTTAAAAAATCAATTTCTCTATTTTTAAAAGTTATTATAATATATAGCCAAAAATAATTGATTAATAAAAAATAAATTTTGGCCGAGGAAAATTATGGAAAAAAATTTCAAACCACAAAATATCATGCTATATTTTCTTAAAATTTAAAATTTGAATAATATGTTTTGAAAATATTTTTTATTAATATTTTATTATTTTTTGACTAATAATCAATTTATATATATTTTAATATAATAAAATTTAATTGTGTTGTGCATATAATCTAATAATGTTCAAAATTCAAAAAAAATATTTAATTTTATTAATTAATTTATATATAAATATATGTATATATTTAGATATTATAAATATGCTTATGAATAAATATATTTATATAATAAAAAATATAATTTTGTCATTGTAATATATATATATATATTAGTTCATAATTAAAAAAACCTTTTTATATTACATATATCATTTTATATTTATTACAATAATGCATATATATATTATTAATATTTTGCATATATACATAAGTTATATATATATTTATATATACACTTGTGTGTGTATGTCTTTGTTTAAATATTTTCATCCTCATGAAATTATTTAAATAAAATTAACTTATGCATTTGTGTGTATGTGTGTGTAGATTTATAATATTTATATAAATAACAAGTTTAAATACATACATATATTTGGACAACATACAATACATATCAGATGAACTAACATGTTACGATGTAAATCCCAACATCGATATACGGACATGTTGTACCTTGCATGGGTTATCATATTACGCATGAACATACATACATATATGTATGATACATATATGTACATTTATATAGGAGTGGGCACGGTCGGTTAACCAACTAAATCGTTTAATATTTTCGGTTAACCGAAATTTTTAAGCGGTTCGGTTAACCGGTGGTCGGTTAAGTCAGTCGTCAACCTACCGACTGAACTGGTTAATTTAAACCACGATTAACTAGCTAAATTGACCGATTAACTGATTAATTTAAACGGTTAACCATTCACATTGATCGATTAACTAGTCAATTTGACCGGTTAACCAATTGAAATATTAAACTGCTGCAAGCCTGCAACCATTTTATAGCAAGCCTGTGAGCCTGCAACTATCATTTATAGCATTATACACATGTTGGATCTAAATACCCATTACTGGCATTACATACAACATTGTATAAAGTTATGATCTATAAATAGAAATACATTAATAGAACTGACTTGTAGAAATACATTACGTAGATTACAATTCAAAGTTCATAATATATATAAATATAATACAAGTTATATATACTAGTTTATAGTAAATTCATATAAGTAAGATCATCTCTTATATACTGACTAGAAATTTCAAGAAGAAAAGCTCTCTATTGTAAAGTAAAGGTGTCATTTTATGATAAACTACTTAAAGCATTCTCTATTTCAAGGTAGGACCATCTTCCCCTCTGCCTATATTCAATAGTCCAGGATGTTTAAGATACAGATAAGATGACATTAGTGTAAGTATAAATTGTATCGGTGTGAACGTGTAAACCTGATTACTTAAGAGGGATTCTAATATTAACAAGCAATCATATAGAGATAATATCAAACTTAATATATCTAAGATTCAATGTATTATACATTTAGTTAAGCAATGTTATGAAATTCAGAAATTGAGTAAAATTACTGAAGCCAATTATCTGGCTTCGTAAACCATTTGTAACAAACAACTTTGTAACTCAAACTATAAGTGTGAATAGAACACTCTCTATAAGTTGGTCCTCGAATAGTTGAATTATACTATGTGGCTTAGGTCATATTTATTTCTTAATTATCCAACCAATCACATGTCTATTTAAGGTCAACCAAATTACACTCACATTTAACCTTTGTTAATACAATAAGATAGAAGCAATTGATAACAACAAATTGAACCATTTTAAATGTGATCTTAATATATATAACCAATGATTAAATGAGTAAAAAGACACAATCTAGCATGTTAAAGAGCAAACTGAATGACAAACTATAAGCATCAAGATATATTATTGACAACATATCATAATGTTACCATTATATTGAATATATGTGTGTGCAACTTAATTATGTATGCAAACTGAATGTGTGTGCGCAACTGTATATGTGTGCAAACTAAATTATATATGCAAACAAATAACAATTAGAAACTATAATACTATACAATTTAATAGTATGATAGATATATGAACTACATAACTCAAATCTAGTGTCAACTATAGATACCGACACAACTGAGTTAAACATAGTATTCAAACCGTTTATTTAAATGTAAATAACAATTAAACAGCTTAATTAAACTTAGTATCAACTATAAACATATCGACTATAGGTATATCAACTAGAGATATAAGCAATACACGGTTTAATTAAATGTAAATAACAATTACAACTGATATACATTCACAACTATATTCAGTTTAATTCACAACAGATACAGCAATATCAGTTTAATTAACAAGTAATATACATTTACGACTGAGTTATACACGTATGCATATATATCAATAAATAACAGTTCATAATTTTAGTTCATATCACAACTTATATGCAGTATCGCATGTTTGTATATTGGGATTTTAGATCATAATATGTTACTATGAACTGAAACTATGTATATACTATTATCACATATATATATATATATATAATGTATAGTAATAATATATAATTTTGATCATATTTTCAGTTCATATCCCAATATTACAGTATATAATGAATTATACAGTCAATAAAAACTAAATAAAACAAATAAAAACTAAAAATACACATGATTAATACAAACGCACGTTTTTCCTTTTCTTACTAGCATTCACCATATCTGAATTTGTAGAACGATCTCAATTTATGTTTGATCAACAGCTAGGTGATCGACGCCTCGATAGGTAAAGCGGAGTTGCAAATTTGTGTTAATCTGATTTTTTTAAGAATAATTAGGGAATAAGAAAATTTGTAGATCTGAGAAATTTATGGAACGACATAGGTGCTGATTTGAAAGCGGCGGGCACAATGAAAAATCTAGGGTTATGTTTTTTAGCTTTTGTTATGCGATATTAGGATAGGCCGGATAGCGGAGCGGTTAATTCGATTTTGGGTAATTGAGGGAAATTATTTTCTGTAACAACCCAGGGTTTTCCACCATTTTATAATCGTCGTTAAACGGTTAATCCAATACCTAATTGCTGTTGGGATCTAAATCTAGTTGAAATTCTTTTGAAAATTTGTTAAAGAATTATACGGGCTTTTCTCTATTAATTCAGCCCGTTTCAATTTGTCGAGATTATGGTTGTACTCATTCCCTTTGATATTCGTTCACAACCCGATCCCTTTCATTCATTTTTCCAACCCTAGAAAGAAAGCAACCTAACGAAAGAAAAATGGCGGCGAGTACGACTGCTTCGTTCTTTTCTCGTCCCTTTTGTTCGATCGAGATTATGGCTTCAAACATAGAAGCGCTGCTTTGGCAAATTGAAGGCGAGGATACTTCAATTCCTTTCTTTGTTCACCACGGCCTCGATTCTGTAATTTAGGCGGTGGATCCGAGTTCTTCAAATTTAAGGTGAGTGGCACTCCACTCACATCTTAATTCAAACTTAGCATATGCTTTACGATCGATTTGGTTTCGTCGTTGGTAATTTTGTGATAGTATTTGACTTCGGTCTCTTCTTGCTTTGCGAATTCGAATTGGGTTTTACTGATGAGTGAATTTTGATTTCACCCACATCTACTTCAAAGTGCTGTTTATAGATATATCGCGAGGCCTCGACTTTGTTTATACCAGTTCGCTCTCCTTTAATTGAGTTGTATCTGTATGTTTGAATCAGTCAACTGTTTTGCTCGGCAGTTTGAATTGTTGGACATTGGTGGTTTCTTTGATTATATGCATTTCGTATATCCTGATGCTTGTTACTCACGGACTTGATTTTATCTTGGTTCGATTTTCAAAAGTGTGATCAGCCGAGAGCTGCTTGCCTTCGTCTTGGCCATTCGAGTATATTTTGATAATGATGTTTTATCTTAGCCAATCGATTTTTGTTTATTGTTATGACTTTGTTTTCTGGTCATCATGGTTTTGAGAATTTGTTGATTGATTTTGTGACGTTTGAATTTGTTCAATTCTTCGCTTTGAAACTGTTGCGACTCTTTCCTTGTTTTCTACCTGATGCATCATGTATGGCCATTTACATGAACTCTTTGTTGGTTCATGCCTTGTCATTGTTTATTTAACCGGTTGCAGTTGTTCATGTTTGCAATTGTAGTTTCGTTCGAATTTTGGTAATTGTTCGATTATTAAATAATGTTTGGTTGCCATGTCTTTGATATTCTCGGCTTCATCTCCGGTAATACTGCTATTGATTTGACTTGTTTACCTCGACTTTGACTTGGTTATGATGTTGGCCACTGGTCAAATTCATTTGTTTCAATATCATTGTGGTCCTTGCATCATGTTTCACTATTGTTGGTCTACATATCCAAAGAGTTCACTGACTTGAGTCATGTTGCATTGATTCGTTTGCTTGCATCATATCCTCAAAGTTTAAACCTATATATTTGAGTTCCCTGTGTACATGATCATTTGAGTTTGTTTTGAGTTACACTGCATTGCATATTTATCACTGTCTTCATAGTAGGTTGAGCTGGTATATTTGTCACGGTGACATTGATGTACTTGAGTTTTGTGGTCATGTGGTTGGACATGTATCAGTGCATTACATATTTGTAGCATTGGGTCTGTTGTAGTTGAACACTTGTAGCTTCACTTCTACATGGTTGTCAGATAACTGGTCATTTATGTTGTAGGCTTGGAGCTGGTAGTACTTGAACCTTCATTTGTTATTTGCCTTCATATATGTGCATTCATACAATCATCGTTAAGCCTGGACAGTTGGGTCATTGGGTATGCTGTTGCATTGCATCATGTCGTCGTGGTACCTGAGTATGATTACATCTGCGGTTTCATTGTGGAAATTGCTCTGTATTTATTTGTCTTATCCATTGCTTAACTTGAAGTTTGATTATTCATAGTTACATTCATGTATTTCTGTGCTGTCGACATGCACATGTTGCCCACTTTTACAGTGCTTTGCATTGATGCAGTTGAATTTGTTTTTCTAACCATACCTGAGTTGAATCTAGTCTCAAAGACTTGGGTTCGACCTTGTACTCGGATGTAAACTTTCATTGTGTTTCACTTTCCTTATTGTAGTGGCGAGGCAGTACACGCGTGCGTGTACTGCAGCCCTAGCAGGATTGACAGATTTAGTTGATATTTGGATTGTTAATTGTTGTTTAACACTGTTTAGTGTTATATCTGCCGTTATCCGACTCTTTTATTGAGGAGTCGGATATACGAGATTTCTGTGACTGTCGTCTATTTGATATTGATTATTATTGCTTCTATGCACTAATAACTGAGTTTGAATTAGACTGACCCGCGTATTATTTTCTTTTGAATGTAATACTCGGGTCAGACCCGGGTTATTTCAGGTTGTAGATTTTCTTCTTTGAGTTGCTGTTCAGGATATGAATACTTTTCACATCTTCTGAAGTTGTCAGTGTCATTTTGTAGTAGTCATGTCATTATATAGAATGATATGTATTCATGTATATTAGTCGATAATGTACTTGTATATATAACTTCTAGAGTCGACAGTTGTAGTTGTATCATATGTATCGTGTCAACTATATTGTAACTGACATCGGTTATATATATATGAGATTTTTGTTAATCTGTGTTCCGCATTTATATTATCTGTGTTATTGTTATATCTAATGTCCTAAACTACTATGAACTATCGTAGTTTGTTTTATACTGATAATTGGGTGTGTCGATGGGAGTAAATAAATAATAGATGAAAAATAAAAAGTATATACCACTCCTATCGAGATAACCAATATTAGTGTAAGGCCAACTACGGATGGTCGCTCCTATCCAGCCTTATTCTTTGTAATAATAGACAGTATTTCTTTTAATACTCTTTGTTATTATGAGCATAGAGGTGGGGCGTCACAGTTGGTATCAGAGCTTGGGGTTTATGGACATAATATAAAACTTAACTCGGATGGAACATATGTTACAACTATTGGTCGATGTTTTATTTGTGCTTGAGTCAAAACTAAAGTTTTGAAATTTGGATGAAATTTTTAAATAACTTTATTTAAAAATAATAGTGAAATTGTGTTCTGATGATTTGATTGATTTGTGTTCTGTTTATCAGAGTGCGCAGCGGAAACAGTGAAACTGTCTTCGCTGAGTACAACTGATAATCTTTTTGATTTAAAAATCAAAATACGAAACTGATATGAATTTCATTTGTTGTTTACATAGCTGTAATTATTTTATTTCTTTGAGAACTTCGAATCCGAATTGAGGATTCGAAGAAATTGCAGATATGTGATTTTTGTTGAAATTTCCGCTGGCTTTCTTTTGTACTAATCATCTATTGATTAGATTTTTGCTGTTTTAAATTATCTTCATTGAAGATACATTTGAATGATTCTTTGTTCATTTTGTAGTACGTGCAAAAATTTAAATTGCACGTTATTGCATTTATTTTACGTTGAACCGATGCTTGGTTATGAAACGTATTTTGTTGCCGTTATTTTTACAACGGAATTTTACACCAATGCTATATTTTGAAGTACGGTGTTTTGTGGCATTTTGATGAATGAGAATTCACTGACATTACATTTTGATGTAGATTGTTTTGATGTGATTTTGACGTTTTAAAACTACTGTCGCTTTGGCTTCCGTAACCGTCAAATTTTAAAAAGTGGATTTTCAAGCGGTTATTCCGCAATGCTGATTTGTAACCGTTTTTACGGTATTTTGAGAAGTACAATTTCCTTATCGAAATTGTTACTGATTTGCTGTTTTAATCACGTGATTGGAAAATCGTTTTAAAATGAAAATTGTTTTATAAAATTTTAGCAGTTTGCGTTTTCAAAAGAATGAGAAAGCGACTTAAACGATTCAGCAAAATCGAGGATTATGACCCCTTTATTTTACTGTTTCGCTTAACTCCGGACTTGTTCAGTTGAGAATGCGAATTGTTATTTTTACAAAATAAATAAATTTGTTTTCAAAAATTTTACAGTTTGCGATTTCAAAAGAATGAGGAAGCGATTTAAACGTTTCAGCAAAATCGAGGACTATGACCCCTTTCTTTTACTGATTCGCTTAATTCCGGACTTGTCCGTTTGAGAATGTGAAATGTATTTTTACAAAATACACAATTTTGCACTTTCAAGGAAACGATGAAGAGAATCAAACGATTTAGTAAAACACGTGGTATGGGACATGTGCGTTTGCTATTTCGGTTAATTTCGGACTCGTTAATTGAAATATTTGATGATTTTGTGTGCTTCGAGCCACTCTGCGGACCTTCGGGTCATTTGTTGGGCTTTCGGGCCACTCTGCGGACCTTCGGGTCATTTGTTGGGCTTTCGGGCCACTCTGCGGACCTTCGGGTCAAATACCAGTACTAGACCTTCGGGTCACTCTGCGGACCTTCGGGTCAATCTGATGGGCGCCAAAATTATGTTGAGTACTTGGTAGGCTTCGGCCACTCTGAGATGCACGTGCGGCGAATTAAAAACTCGCCATCTGATGGGATCGATCCAAACTTTTATGTTGATTTTCTAGTCTTCTTAATTGATTTCTAGATATTTGTTGTTTCCAATTATCTGCAGGTAATTGGATATTTGTTGATATGAGTTCTGATTATCGTTTTTGATAATCAGATATTTGTTGTTTCTAATTATCGCTTGTGATAATTAGATATTTGTTGATATGAGTTCTGATTATCGTTTTTGATAATCAGATATTTGTTGTTTCTAATTATCGCTTGTGATAATTAGATATCTGTTGATATGAGTTCTGATTATCGTTTTTGATAATCGGATATTTGTTGAGATTTAATTATCGCTTTAGATAATTAAATATTTGTTGATTTGAGATTTAATTATCGCTTTTGATAATTAAATAATTGCTGATTTGAGATTTAATTATCACTTCTGATAATTAAATATTTGCTGATTTGAGATTTAATTATCGTCTTTGATAATTAAATATTTGTTGATTTTAGATTTAATTATCACTGTTAGATAATTAAATATTTGCTGATTCGAGATTTAATTATCGTCTTTGATAATTAAATATTTGATGATTTGAGATTTAATTAGCGTCTTTGATAATTAAATAATTGCTGTTTTGAGATTTAATTATCGCTTGAGATAATTAAATATTTATTGATTTGAAATTTAATTATCGCCTGAGATAATTAAATAGTTGTTGGTTTAAAATTTAATTATCGCCTGAGGTAATTAAATATTTTCTGTTTTGAGATTTAATTATCGCTTTAGATAATTAAATATTTGTTGATTGGAGAAATTTGATTATCGTTTGTGATAATCGAATATCTGTTGATTTGAGAAATTTGATTATCGTTTGAGATAATTAGATATTTGATTTGTCTTCTGACTATCGTTTGAGATAAGTAAATATTTGCAATTTTTGAGATTTGAGCTTCGTCTTTTTCTCTGGCGATTCAGGTGAGTAATTTGATTTACTCACATTCAATTCGTGCTCTGTATGGGAATTCTGCTCTGTTTTTCCTTCTCTTTTAGTTGTTGGAACTCAATTGTTCTTGCTTTTGTTAGTCGTCTGATTTTGATCCCTGATTTCCACGATGTTGATTCTTTTGATTTGAAGCAGTCGAACCTTTTGATTTCTTATCTAATACTTCCTCGCTGACACTTGCTTTGCTTATACATTCGACATTGCCATGCTCTTTTGGTTGTTACCTTTTATCCATTTATTCCCTATGATTGCGTGGACGCAATTTCTTTAAGGAGGGGAGTCTGTAACAACCCAGGGTTTTGCACCATTTTATAATCGTCGTTAAACGGTAAATCCAATACCTAATTGCTGTTGGGATCTAAATCTAGTTGAAATTCTTTTGAAAATTCGTTAAAGAATTATACGGGCTTTTCTCTATTAATTCAGCCCGTTTCAATTTGTCGAGATTATGGTTGTACTCATTCCCTTTGATATTCTTTCACAACCCGATCCCTTTCATTCATTTTTCCAACCCTAGAAAGAAAGCAACCTAACGAAAGAAAAATGGCGGCGAGTACGACTGCTTCATTCTTTTCTCGTCCCTTTTGTTCGATCGAGATTATGGCTTCAAACATAGAAGCGCTGCTTTGGCTAATTGAAGGCGAGGATACTTCAATTCCTTTCTTTGTTCATCACGGCCTCGATTCTATAATTTAGGCGGTGGATCCGAGTTCTTCAAATTTAAGGTGAGTGACACTCCACTCACATCTTAATTCAAACTTAGCATATGCTTTACGATCGATTTGGTTTCGTCGTTGGTAATTTTGTGATAGTATTTGACTTCGGTCTCTTCTTGCTTTGCGAATTCGAATTGGGTTTTACTGATGAGTGAATTTTGATTTCACCCACATCTACTTCAAAGTGCTATTTATAGATATATCGCGAGGCCTCGACTTTGTTTATACCAGTTCGCTCTCCTTTAATTGAGTTGTATCTGTATGTTTGAATCAGTCAACTGTTTTGCTCGGCAGTTTGAATTGTTGGACATTGGTGGTTTCTTTGATTATATGCATTTCGTATATCCTGATGCTTGTTACTCACGGACTTGATTTTATCTTGGTTCGATTTTCAAAAGTGTGATCAGCCGAGAGCTGCTTGCCTTCGTCTCGGCCATTCGAGTATATTTTGATAATGATGTTTTATCTTAGCCAATCGATTTTTGTTTATTGCTATGACTTTGTTTTCTGGTCATCATGGTTTTGAGAATTTGTTGATTGATTTTGTGACGTTTGAATTTGTTCAATTCTTCGCTTTGAAACTGTTGCGACTCTTTCCTTGTTTTCTACCTGATGCATCATGTATGGCCATTTACATGAACTCTTTGTTGGTTCATGCCTTGTCATTGTTTATTTAACCGGTTGCAGTTGTTCATGTTTGCAATTGTAGTTTCGTTCGAATTTTGGTAATTGTTCGATTATTAAATAATGTTTGGTTGCCATGTCTTTGATATTCTCGGCTTCATCTCCGGTAATACTGCTATTGATTTGACTTGTTTACCTCGACTTTGACTTGGTTATGATGTTGACCACTGGTCAAATTCATTTGTTTCAATATCATTGTGGTCCTTGCATCATGTTTCACTATTGTTGGTCTACATATCCAAAGAGTTCACTGACTTGAGTCATGTTGCATTGATTCGTTTGCTTGCATCATATCCTCAAAGTTTAAACCTATATATTTGAGTTCCCTGTGTACATGATCATTTGAGTTTGTTTTGAGTTACACTGCATTGCATATTTATCACTGTCTTCATAGTAGGTTGAGCTGGTATATTTGTCACGGTGACATTGATGTACTTGAGTTTTGTGGTCATGTGGTTGGACATGTATCAGTGCATTACATATTTGTAGCATTGGGTCTGTTGTAGTTGAACACTTGTAGCTTCACTTCTACATGGTTGTCAGATAACTGGTCATTTATGTTGTAGGCTTGGAGCTGGTAGTACTTGAACCTTCATTTGTTATTTGCCTTCATATATGTGCATTCATACAATCATCGTTAAGCCTGGACAGTTGGGTCATTGGGTATGCTGTTGCATTGCATCATGTCGTCGTGGTACCTGAGTATGATTACATCTGCGGTTTCATTGTGGAAATCGCTCTGTATTTATTTGTCTAATCCATTGCTTAACTTGAAGTTTGATTATTCATAGTTACATTCATGTATTTCTGTGCTGTCGACATGCACATGTTGCCCACTTTTACAGTGCTTTGCATTGATGCAGTTGAATTTGTTTTTCTAACCATACCTGAGTTGAATCTAGTCTCAAAGACTTGGGTTCGACCTTGTACTCGGATGTAAACTTTCATTGTGTTTCACTTGCCTTATTGTAGTGGCGAGGCAGTACCAAGGTTTCAAATCTCAGATTTTGGCCAATATCTCGGGCAAATATCTCGGCTGTCTCGGGCGATATTTAAAAGACTTATAACTAACCAAGCTGCCAAATCTCGGATTTTGGCTAATATCTCGGATTTTCATCTCGGCTGATCTCGGGGAGATTTAAAACCTTGGGCAGTACACGCGTGCGTGTACTGCAGCCCTAGCAGGATTGACAGATTTAGTTGATATTTGGATTGTTAATTGTTGTTTAACCCTATTTAGTGTTATATCTGCCGTTATCCGACTCTTTTATCGAGGAGTCGGATATACGAGATTTCTGTGTCTGTCGTCTATTTGATATTGATTATTATTGCTTCTATGCACTAATAACTGAGTTTGAATTAGACTGACCCGCGTATTATTTTCTTTTGAATGTAATACTCGGGTCAGACCCGGGTTATTTCAGGTTGTAGATTTTCTTCTTTGAGTTGCTGTTCAGGATATGAAGACTTTTCACATCTTCTGAAGTTGTCAGTGTCATTTTGTAGTAGTCGTGTCATTATATAGAATGATACGTATTCATGTATATTAGTCGATAATGTACTTGTATATATAACTTCTAGAGTCGACAGTTGTAGTTGTATCATATGTATCGTGTCAACTATATTGTAACTGACATCGGTTATATATATATATATGAGATTTTTGTTAATCTGTGTTCCGCATTTATATTATCTGTGTTATTGTTATATCTAATGTCCTAAACTACTATGAACTATCGTAGTTTGTTTTATACTGATAATTGGGTGTGTCGATGGGAGTAAATAAATAATAGATGAAAAATAAAAAGTATATACCACTCCTATCGAGATAACCAATATTAGTGTAAGGCCAACTATGGATGGTCGCTCCTATCCAGCCTTATTCTTCGTAATAATAGACAGTATTTCTTTTAATACTCTTTGTTATTATGAGCATAGAGGTGGGGCGTCACATTTTCGGTTAACGGTTAATCGATTCATCTCATATGGTTAACCGTTAACCGAACCGACTTTTTGTCGGGTAACATCGGTTGGTTAACCGAATGTTCGGTTAATCAAATTTGTCGGTTAATGTGGTTCGATTAAGGTCGGTTAAATCAGTTAACTCGGTTAAATGCCCACCCCTACATTTATATGTATAAAATATAAATAAAATAAAATTTTATGTAATTTATAAATTTAAATAAAATAAGAGATTTTATTTAAATAAAATTTAGAAATGTTCTAAATAAATTAGACTTCATATGCCTAATAAATATCCAATAGGGTAAAAAAATTGAAATTCACCTGTAACTTCCGCTGTAGGCTGGCCCGGTTCCAACACCAATATCCTGCCTCACCTTGCAAATTCCAAGAGGTCAACTATCTCCTAGTAATATCACAAAATCCCAAAAAGTTGAAAATCTTCTTACAAGTACTAAACTATGCCCAAGTCACCAAGTATGGTCCCAACAAAAGGCGTCCCGCCAAGACTGGAGAAATCTCTGCACAACATGGGAAAACCAAAAGTTGATGGTGTTTAGGCTAGTATCATACCTTGGGTAGTAGTGGTAGTGGGGGCTACAAGTTTTGTAGGGTTGGTATTAGCTTGGCTCATTGCTTGGATATACCGTCTGTAGGGAATATTAACTCTTGGGATGTCCAGTACAACTACTCGTGACCTTTCTCGAACCTAGTTTCTGCCCTACCGGTATTGGATGTGTTGGTCTTTGTTCCAGTTTTGACTGAATTACTAATTTTCAGCTATCTATAAAAAGGGATTCATTAGCAACTCCCCAGTAGATATTAAACAAATTGGAACAGTACATGGTATGTACTTGACTCCTATATAGTGTATATATATATAATAGAAAATAAAAATACACTCCCTCAATAAATTCCTAGTCCCTTTTTTAAGGGTATGTTTTGCTTTGATACCAAATGTAACAATTCACCTTTTCAACTCCTGTCTTCAATACCTGAATCGACGTTAACACCTTGAGAACTGAAGAGGACGAGTCCTGATATGATAACATGAAACAAATACATTTATAACTAATAACTTTCAGAGTCTTACAACAGAAGGAGACAAAGTATAATATCAATAATCATTATCACTTCGATTGCAACATAATATATTTAATCTGTCAAATACATATGTCTCTGCAATACCAATCAATCCCAATACATGTACATAATCAAATCCAAGTCATAAAACTTATTTACACAAATTACAATATGTACAATCCTTGTCTTCATACCATCTTATATCCAAACTCCATAACTTAGAGATGTAAATAAATAGGAAAAATAGGAGTGGGTCAGAACTAAGTCTAATGAGTGAGCCATACTTGCTCCACATATACTACAAGGATAATACTATAAAGAGTCTAATGTCTTAAGCACCTTGCTCCTTGCTGACCACACTGTACTTAGCCTATCGCATACATCTGGTTGTATCACATCGAATCTATGTGGACTCACTTCCCTGGACTCACCTCGTGTGCTATCGAGTCGCATGTTGTCCACCGTCGTATCAATCTCATGTAGGACTCACTTCTCTAGACTCACCTCTTGCACTACCGAGTCGCATGTTGTCCACCGTCGTATCAATCTCATAGAGGACTCGCTTCCCTGGACTTGCCTCATGTGCTACATTGTCGCTTGTTGTCCATGCCTCGTACATAAACCGGACTCATGTCCTCAACTTGCTTCTTGCAGTACAGGATCTCTTAACATCCACCCCTCCACACTGGACCATCGAAGCACTACAAGGGAGCAACATGATACCCAAATCACCTCCTTATGTCATGGGTTTGTATCTTAGGTCGCCTACTAGTGCCACACACTTGTACGTATGTAATGACCCGCACCTTCCGACACACCGATCCAAAGCATAATGTGACCTTCGACACGCCATGTCAAGAAATACGAGCGGTCAGGATTTTAAAACATTACACAGCATAAGTATAAGGGTGGATTTCTAAGACATTCTATACTTTTGGATCTCACAGCGGAAGGAATTGAAATATTAGTATACCAAATAGACATCTAAGAAAAATAGTTTCCAAAATACTTGTTTTACATATACACTATGCATAAAGTACAATGAGCTTTATATATATTTAATACAATAGATGCCTACTTGGGAACAATGAATAATATGAGAACTCCAACATGAAGCTCCTTTCTCCACATACTATGTCCAATCATCTACTAATATGTCATTCTGTGGTGGTGGAAAATGGAAAAGGAGAGGGTGGGTCAGACAAAAGTCTAGTGAATAAGAACAAGTTTAATAAGATGATTAAGCGCAATTAACCTTAAATCTACTCTAAGTGATATAGAATGTAAATCCAATGTCTGTGTACTCCTAAGGTCCAATACTTAATAATTCTTATCCAACCCCATGGGTCAAACCTACTGATCCATTTCACAAACAAAATGGTCGAACCTATTGATCTAATCTTAAACCAACGATCGCCAAAACATGCATACTCTCCCACCAAAACTATATCAACACTATGCCGAATAGGAAGAACACCAAAAATACAAACTTGCGTAATGACTTATCGTATGCATACATGTTCATCTCTTCATCATAGTGGCAAAATGCCTCTTATTGTACTGCACCGGGTCCAGCTTGTATGAAAACCCGTTAGCACATGGTTCAAATTTAATACCTATAGCTACTTATTTGCTACATCGGCATCCATTTGTACCACGTTGCATCAAAAACCATGTGTACTGGATCTTTCGTTAGTACCGGACTCTTTCAAAAAAGAATCCTCGACAGTACTCCACTCACCCATACAGAACACCCCTGAACCTATGTTAAATAAATCTCCCTAATCAACTCTGTGTATGCGATGTACATCACTACCGCCAAATAAACCATGGTGAAAAATATTCGCCTATTCCAATATCAAACATTGCAAAATACATCGCCCTAACCACTATGATAAGGAATCAATTTCCCTGTTCTCTCAAACGCATATACTAACCTAAATTAGTCCAACAAACCAGTACACTAATTACATAATTTCTAATTGAAGTATATAATTTTTATCCATTTAATTTAGGCCTTAGGCCAAGGTTCATCATGCACATTTTTAACTTGAACGGTCGACTCTGGCATTGCCCAGGTCGACCGCCATCGGTCAACCCAGAAAGTTCCAGGTCGACCGTTCACGTTCATTTTTTAGGGTTTCGGTTGTCTTTTGATGCCGATTAATTTTTAATTAACGTCATTAATCTAGTTCGATTAATAACTACAGCTAACCCAAATTTCTAGTTTAATTAATTTCTCAATTTCAGTCAATTCTAGGTTTGTGATTTAGGGTTACAAGTTAGTATCAACAAGTGTCAAATTTCCCAATTTCATAATCCAATTTCAAATTTCATTCTCGGGTTTAGGGTTTAACAAATTCAATTTCAAATTGAAAATTTAATTATAGAGTTTCAATAATTATAATCACTTAAAACAGTTTAAAATCAATTTCATTAACTAATTATTAAATTTGTACTCACTCACCTTTTAGCCTAAGCTCTTGCATTTGAAAAATTAGCCTCAAACAATAGTTCCTTCCCTAGATTGCCTTAGTTCCCGTTTGATTGCTTGCTCTTGCCTCTTAGATTGATTAGAGTTTGATTTTGATTTTTAGGTTTAAGAAAATTAGGGTTTTAAGGAGCAAATTTGGTAGAGTTTAGTTACAATACGTTCAAAAACCAGATTAGGGTTAAGTTTACCAACTTTAGGTGTATTTTAATTAAATTCTGATACCACATTGTAATGACCCGCTTTTTCGACCTTTAGAAGTCGACACTAATACATCCACGGTATTCATGTGCCGACCTTCCAAGTGCCACAAAGACGGATTGTTGGGGAAAAAGAAGAAAAGACAGAACATAATCTCACATCGTAACGAGTAACATATAATAGACAATAGACCTTTACCAAAGAAAAATTAAACTTTATTATACATATATCAATCAGAGTTAACCAATTAAATCAACAGCCTGGATAGTTATAATGACCTATCCTCACAAATGTTGTTAAATAAACCACAAATGCAGTGGAAAATAGAATGTACGTGAATACGTCTCTGGGCCACCAACTTGTCTCCTGAAACTCCAAGTATCTAAATTGAACCTGTAAATATGCTCGGTTTGACGCGAGCATTATAAGAAAAATAACGCCCGAATCGGTCTGGTAAACCAGCGTGAGAAAACATACCCAATTGGATTTTTAAAGTTATAAAAATCTTTGAAATAAAGGTATCTCATAAGACCATGCTACACATAAACACGAACGGATTTTTACCTTACGATAACCAAAACATTTCTATAGAAAATCCAATGATATTATGATAATGTATAAGATACAAATACATATTAATCATAGCTGAAATTGTTACATTATTAAATTCCAGCATAATAGATTTACAATCAAGTCTGCATGGAGCTTATTGGAGAATGGATTCCAATAATGGCAAGGTAAGGGACCTTCCGTACAGTACACCTCTAGATAAAATGTACCTAGGGTAAAACCCTGAACTTGGTCCACCCTTGCCAACACCAAACTGGCCTACCCCTGAACTTAGATAGTACCGAATATGTCATCATCCCAGTTGCTTTCCAACCTTAATCGAGAGTTCTTATGCACAACCAAATCCATAATATGATGATCCAGAAAGATAATGACACACCCTAATGGGAGCGACCCGCATAGCCCTGCTGCATCTACCCTGTTTTAGCCATTTCCCGGGTTGTGAGGCTTGAGGCTACGATTACCTTTTATATGGTAATTCCACTTGGAATGCAAACACTGCCTCCAGGTAGAATTGTAATGCTAGCATTTATCCATACAAGTTCGTTCTGGGTCTGAACGAAACCGAAAGCACTACCTCAACTACATTCATTTTGGAATCACCCTCAAGATTAGTAGCAAATAGCCCTTGCATTTCAAAATCTCCATCTTCAATCATCTTCAAGATGTTCCAATTCAAACGCTTATGCCTGTTCGAAGTGGTTTTCGGATAATATATCTGATCCCGGTCCCTCCAAACCGACGACGATAATTCAAAGTTGACCTAGTTTGATAGTCGGTTCTTTAACTATCAAATATACAGCATTCAAACAGAGACTACCTTTCCCATGGAAACAACTAAGCCTTATTCAATTAAATCTTCATTAATTTGAATCTCTTTATTAAAACATTCATATACTTATCTCATCGGAATAAGTATATTCACAAACCATTCGTTTCAAAAATACTCGAAACACTTAAAAATGGATATGAAAAGTACCGTTCAGCAAAACTCATGGATCGTAGTTTACTCAATGGTTACATCGCTATCCCAGTGAATCCATAGTAAAATGTAGGCAATCCCTGTCCCTCGAATTATGCCATGACAATCTACCATTTCTTTCTAGATCATCTCCAAATCTATTTATAAAATTTTCTTTATAAATTCCTAACCCATTTATAAACATTCTTTATAAATCTCAAAACCCCATTTATAAAAAATTCTTCTTTCAGATCTTTAAACTCATTTATAAATTTTTTATAAATATCTAAAGCCATTTGTAAAACTCTTCCCATATTAAAAAAAACTTATTTAATAAACTCTTTAAGTCTGTAAGTTCCCCTTGATAAACCATGATTATTTAAAATAACTTCATAATACAAGTTATTATTTAAACACCCTTCTATTTCATTTTAAATTAAATCTCATCCAAAATAATAATTTTAGAATCTCATTAATAACATATTAAATTAATTTTAAGCACTATTATCGTATTAATAAGTTAACTTCAAAGCAATATTAATAAAAATATTAATTAATTAACTTTTAAAATGTTATTAATACAATAATCAATTAACTTTCAACTAATATAAATTTGAAAATTAATTGACCTATGAATATAATTTAAATAACGTAAATCAATATAATTAAATAACTTAAATTAAAAATTAAAGTATGGTTAAATCATTTTAAATAAATAATTAAAATATAACTAAAACATTTTTAAACAATAACTAAATAACTTTAAAATAATAATTAAACATTCTTAAATAACATTAAGAAATAACTTTTAAGAATCATATTAATAAAATTGTTAACTTAAATCGTTATTAAAACAATTATTAATTATCTTTAAACCATTATTAATAAATATTTATCACTTTTAAAAATCTTATTACTAAATAATAATTATTCTTAAATTAACTTTCAGATCGAAATCTTATTTTTCAAAATTGGGCTAAAATCGGACGTCATTCGATTTTAGTTCAAAGTGGAACACTTCAGTGAGTTTGGATCATTGTAACGATCCGCCTTTCTTACCACTCTTTTTGGTTAATTGATATTTTATAGTAAATAAAATTTATTTATGCCAGTTTGGATCATTGTAACGATCCGCCTTTCTTACGCCTAAAGACAACACTAAATACATCCTCGGTATTCATGTGCCGATCATTTAAGTGTCCGAAAGACAGGTCATTTGGGTGAAGAAAAATAAAACAGAATCTCATAAAACATTACGAGTAATATACAATATGAACAAGTCTTTACAAAAAGAAATCATCTTTATTATACACAACATCAGAGTACACTAACCTATTATCAACTTGGACAGTTATAACAGCCTGTCCTTACAATTGCTGACAAATACAAACAAGAACAAAACAAAACAGAACAACAGAAGAATATAAGATACATGAATACGTTTGGGAGAATCCAGCTCGACACTGGAAAGCTCCAAAGAATCCAGCTAAATCTGGAAAATATGCTCAGGCTAACCCGAGCATTATAGAAAAACAACGCCCGGGTAAGTCTGGTAAAACCAGCGTCAGAAAGACAAATCACAAGGAACTTTATTATAGCTTGTAAAACACTTTAAAATCAAATGTATCTCGTAAGACCACGCCGCACATAAACATGGGTAGATTTTTACCTTACGATAACCAAAACACTTTTATAGAAAATCCAATGATATTATGATTATGTCTAAGTGTTTAAAATTAATATATGAAAATAACCAAAATTGTTACATTATTAAATTCCAGCATAATAAGTATACAATCAAGTCCGCACGGCACTTATTAGAGAATGGATTCCAACAATGGCAAGGTAAGGGACTACCTTCCGTACAATACACCTCTAGATAAAACGTACCTGGGGTCCGACCGTGAACTTGGTTCATCCCTGCCAACACAGAATCGTCCTACCCCTGAACTTGGATAGTATCGAATATGTCAACGGCCCGGTTGTTCCCAACCTTTATCGAGATCTCTCATGCACAACCAAATCCATAATGTGATAATCTAGAAAGGTGATGACACACTCTAATGGGAGCGACCCACATAGCCCTGCTGCATATACCCTGTTTTAGCCATTTCCCTGGTTGTGAGGCTTGAGGCAACGCTTTTACCTTTTCTCTTAGCAAACCATCTTGGAATGCTAATACTGCCCTTTGGCAGAAATGCAATGTCAGCATTCATCCATACAAGTTCATTCTCGGTCTGAACGAAACCGAAGGCACTACCTCTATTACATCTATTTTGGAATCACCCTCGGGATTAGTAGCAAGTAGCCCTTGCATTTCAAAGGCTTCGTCTTCAATCCTCTTCAAGATATCTTCAGTTCGAAACGTTTGAGTTGGATCGAAGTGGTTTTCGGATGATTTGTACTTATCTGATCTCGTTCTCTTCGAAACAACTTTTGATAGTTTTCGGTAAACTCAACCCCGGTTCTTTAGGAAATAAGCAAACAAAAGATAAGAGCGGAGTTCACCTCCTAACCGTTTGTGGATAGATTTCCTTATCATTTATCCTAGAAGAACGAAATTAGATTTATACGCATAGTATAGCACCACCGACGTTAATTGTACCATATAATTCTCATGTTTCTCCTAGATATTTCCAAAGTTACATTTTGGTCCAGATTTGATAGTCGGTTATTTAACTATCAAATAAACAAACATCAAACATTGATTAAATTCCACATGGTATCCACTAAGCCTTTATTAAATAACCTTTAATTAATTAAAACATTCTGCAAAACTTGATCAAAAGATCTTAATAAAACACTATTCCCAAAACCCTTTACGTTCCTTTTATACTTGGAAAACATTTTTAAATATCTAAAATATATATGTATTTACCAAAGACATTTTGGAAAATTATCTCTTCTCACATTCCATATTAAATGGCCAAGAAATTCCCTTTTCAAAACATCACTTACTATAACCCATTCACTTTTATAAAACCCATTCACTTATCCCTTATAAAATTCTTTTTATAAGTTCACTTCATATTTCAAACCTCCTTATAAATCTTCAAACTAGATTTAAACTTCTTTTTAAAATCTCTAAAATGATTTACAAAATCTCTTTCCATGTATAAAACTCTTTATGAAATTTCCTTTATAAAATATCTTTGACATTACAAAATATCATTTACAAAATCTCATTTTAAATCACTTTAAATAAACCCTTTTATTTAGTAAAACCATTTTTAAAAACAAGTTATTATTTATAAATACTTTTATAAAATAACTATATGTAACGACCCGTAAATTTCAACTATGTTAATAACGTAATTAGTTGAAATTTTGTGAAATTTTAAACGATAAAATTTGAAATAAAAATTTGATATTTGGAATGCGTCTAGTTAAACATAGCAACTGGTAAATTTTCGTCCGAAAATATGAAAGTTTAATTCGCGCGTAAATTTACTTCAATTAAATCAGTTAAAAAGCGATGAAAATAAAATGTTTCCGAAACCTAAATATTTTTATATAGAAAAATTCTAAACCATCTTCTGAGCAAGATGTCAGTTTGGTGTTTTTCCAAATTCGGACATCTTTGACTCCGTCGATCTTATTTTTCAGCGTTTTTCTTGCATTTTCTGTTATTAGAAAATTCGAATTTTTATATTTCGATCAAACCACTGATATCTATATGCCGTTTTGATCGTGTCGTCGTGCTGATTTCTACAGTATATTCGATTGTCAAATTCGGTGTCTGATACGGGACGGAACCGCAAACGGTAACCGAACATATAACCGTTATTTTGAACTTTTGATCTTCCTTTGTCTTTTCCTATATCCAACCTGGGAAATCAAATGGCCATCTGTTTCCTGTTTTTATTACTTCGGTATGTTCGTTTACTTTCATTTATTTGGTTCAGAAAAATATATTTGTATATTATATGTTTTTAAAGGAAACGTGCATATGTTCACCTTTCCCAAATTTCCTATTTCTTTTAGAAAGGCATGTACATTTTCCCAGGCAAAAATGTTCACCTTCCACCATATTGTTGCTTCAGCCTCATAAAAACTCACGCATGGTAGCATCACCATCTCAGTGCCTCACATGAACCCATAATCAAATCACCGCCTCCACTCACTTGAAACCCACGTTGAACCCGCCTTCCGCTCACCGCTGGCCCGCCGCCTTCGACCTGCCCTCCCATTCAACGTCGAACACATCACCACCCCTCCAGCTCGCTCGACCCAGCGGCCACATCTCCTCCTTCTTCACGTGCAACCAGCCGAGCTTCCTCCGCCTATCTCTAACGAACCCACTGCTTCCAATCTTGCTCCACTCGACAACCTCTCACCAACGCAAAGCCCAGGGCCGAGCCGTCATCTTCCCATCGGCAAACCAAACCGTGAAGCCATCATGCCAACCTCCACCATTTTCCTAATACTGCCGCAGCCACGAAGCGCAGAAGTTCCTCCACCCTTCAGACCCCTGTCGTTCGCCTGCGTCATCACCCTCCGGCCGCATGTGTCCACCGCCCCATCTCCACCTCCTTACGCCGTGACCAGCCACTGCTCCAACTGCCAAGACGACCATGTTGGCTCATCTACCGCACCCATCTCCCCTCCTTCCTTTCGCGCACTCGTTCCCACCCTGTCGACATGTCAGCTCTTCCGCTTGGCCTCGGCCTTCCACCCTCTCCATTTGAATCGGTGAGCTTATATATCCTTGTATTTAATTTGCTGTTGATTACTATATATATGTATGATAAAGGAAGTTGTAGCTTTATGTAGTTATATAGATTTTATAATATCTGTTACGGTACTATAGATACATATATGTTGGTTATAGTATTTTATAAGATACAGTGTTATATATATATAAGTCTACAGTATTATATATAGTATAAAATATATAAGTATGTTACAGCATATGTAGTTACAGTAATATGTCTACAAGGTTTTATTTTTTTTAAGTGTTTTATTATATGTTATGTATATTGATGTTAGTATTGTGAACTGTGTACATATGTTATAAAATTTTGTTATAGTTTACATATGGAATCAAGCATGAAAGCTATATAACCTATTATTTATACAATAATATAAGTTTAAGTATTAAGTAAAGTTCGTTAACAGAGTTCAATTGCTGTTGTGTATAAATATTTATATGAAGCTTATTTGTTTTATAACAAGTATATTAACAGTAGGTATGATCTGTATATAAGTAAAGCTAGGCATATTGCTATATATATTGTGTCAGAGGATAGAGATATATTAATGTTCGTATGTGGGTATATGGGTCTGCAGTATCTATGTTAGTTATAAATTTTGGTTTTTCTTTTGAAAGCTTATATTAATATACAAATGTTACACACATATTTCATATGTTGTTTTGTGCTGTGAGATGAATTTGTCATATATAAAAGTTTTTATCTGTAATAATTTTTGGTTGGTTGTCTATATATAAAGTTATAAAAATTACGTATAATATGTAAGTTTGTAAATAACCTGTTTGTAAGTATATATGCATTGAAAAGAATATATTTATATATATGTGTATATGCTTACAGTATATATATAGGTTACGGTATATGTTATATAAGTTTACAAAGATTATGACCTATTTGCTATATTTATATATTTTATAAGTTACAGTATTGTATATTATACGTCTACCATATATGAGTCTAATATATATTATGGTTTATCATATTATTAGTTCGGTATGTTGGGTTTTAATGCATAAGTTATCTTGATTTTTAAGAGATATTGATTTTGAACTTTATATCAAGCATGTATTCTAAGCATACGGTTTTAAATATAATAATGATTTTGTATATACGTATTAACATTTTGATTCCATAAATATACATATAGATTTCCATATTTTTGATATTAAAGTTAAAATTTTGATTTGAAAATAAATATGTATACTTTTGTTTCCATTTGTATCAAGAGAATTGATTGGTTTCGCCGATATCAAGTCACCAACTTTGTTTCCATCAATCTATAGCTTATCTTGATTTGTTTCCATCGATTTCAGATGTAAATTCGCTTTGACTTGCTCGTGCCTAAATCATGGTGCATGCTCGTACCATTATCTCAGTTATCGTTGTCTCCATAGCCTCGAAAGGTGAGCACTCACTCACGATTAACGTTCTTTTATTTATTAAATTTGATTTCAATTGAAACGACAATTGAAATATGCTGCTGTTAGATATTTATACTGTTATTACCTGTATCAGTTCACCTGTGAAATCTGACACCAACATCTGTTATATATGCAATGATAATCCAGTTTGATTGTTAAATGACTGATTGTTTGATGTTTACAATTGGACGTTAAAAATTGTAATGTATAAAGTGATAAATATTATGCAAGTAAATTTGACGTAGGATAATTAAAAATTTGAATCGACATATATGTTGAATTTGATTAGTTGAATATGACCCCTTTAATTGTTAAATTAATTGACATGTAGAATAGTGATAATTACACTTTGAACCATCGACGTATGTTGGATTAATTGTTGTAGTATAAAATTGTAATTGAATGACAAGTGTAAAACCGTATAAATAATTAGTGGAATAATCTTTAATCTGCATGAAATGATAGTGTGGATTCTAGAGATAATTATATTAATTCGTACAAATAACAATGCGAATTAATACGGTTATTTCGGGATTATTTGAATTGATTATTGGATTGATATTGATTGTTGTTATTGCTTGTTTATTTACTTTGACACCATCCTAGTTATCACACTGCAAGTTCCCTTTGATATGCTTTGATTTTTGAATTGAATTAGAATCGGGTTGAAATGATAAATACCCAAAATTGAACTTTGACCTAGGATAGAAAATTAAATAAAACCCGATTGGTCAATAATTTGATTTAAAAATAGAATGAAGATTTATTTGAATAAATAATATGTTTTTGAAATGAAGTTGAAATTTGAATTTTTAACGAAAGGAAAATGTTAATATTTAATAATCTGAAACAAAATATTAACGATGTAATTGATGAAAGAATGTTGTTTAATTTGAGAAATGATTGAATTAAGTTTGAAATTATAATTAAGTTTGAAATTATAATTAAGTTTGAAATTATAATTAAGATTGATTAATAATTAAGTTTTGAAATTATTTAATAATTAAGTTTTGAATTATTTAATAATTAAATAAGATTGAATTATTTAATGATTAAATTAAATTGAATTTTGAATAAGTGGATTTTACTTCGTAAATAATTGAAATTGAGTTTTCTTTATTAAGTAAGTTTTGTAAAATTATTTAAGAAAGTAAATAAGTGAAATGGAATTTCTTTAACAAGAAATGAAAATGTGATATTTTTGGAATTAATGTAAGACTTGTAATTGAAAGAATTTGATTTGACGAATTTAATTTAATTCAAAATTGTAAATTTTGATTTAATGAAGTTGAACTTAAGAATTGATTTAATGAACTGGAAATTTAATAGAAATTGTTTTGAATGATAAAGTAACTTAACGAATATTGAATGAAATCGATAAATGAATTTGGAATTGATTTGAAGGTTAAATTAAATTAAATGTAAATGATTTCGAAATGAAACTTATATACGAACTTGAATCAATACTTGAATTATTTTGAATAAAATTTGAAATTGAATTATAGGATTTTGAAATGAATTTGGAAGTTGAAACGTAAATTTTGGAAATCGGTTTTGAAAGACAAATGAAATGTTGATTTACAAATTGTAATTGAAATTGAATTGATTTGGTTTGAAATATATAAACGACCAATCGGTGAAAATTTCGAAGGTTATTAAAGAGACCGAAATCGGTTATGGATATACTCTCTATCTAAACCGAAACCACTTTAATAACTATACGCGGAGTGATGATCCAGAATGAAGTGGTTGGAATGATGTACGTGATGACTGAAGAAAGAGAACGATAATGGATAGCCTTGACACTTGTGTCAAATTGGAAATGACTAAAACAGGATCCGTGCCGGGCCAATGGAGGATTAGCTACCTCAAGTGGACACACTTCTTCGAAACTATTCATTACTTGTTGTCGATTGGTGCACCCTTGATTTTGGGAGTGTCGTTTCACGGTGTTGCGGGCGCTGCGACGTTGCGTTCTCACCAGTCCGGATCAGGCAAACGGTAGTATCACTACCTTGGGTATTGCCTCATGTGCCTTGTCATACTTGTATCCCTTTATTCGCGACCACTATGAATTTGTTTTGTACCTTTAGTATATGGATTGCCCTCTAGTGACTTCCGGTTTTGGGGAAACTACGGTCTTGTATATGCTTTTGGGAATAAAAATGTGTTAAGGGTGGAATGGGCCATGACTTAACACTATTTTGATATCTTTATATTACTGATAGACATTATCTACTTATCATACACTACTACATAGTAGATAGTTTAACGGATCCTTAAAGGATGGTTATTCCAAACATCCTTTGAGTTACTTGTATTTCAATTGCTATTTCACTTGAGTTGGATTTATTGATATAAGAATGTTAATCCTGACTCGAGTGTCTTGTGTTTTTGCTTTACGCTCGGGTCAGACTGAGTGTACCAGTATTCGAGACTCACCTTGAAGTTGGAGCTTTGCTTGAAGATCCAGCCATCTATTCTGCTTTCTGTATTCGATGATTCCAGTGATGTATTCTGATTTGTATCTGATGTATCGTATTACTCTTCTGTTGTAAACTCTGATGTATCTTATACATTTATATAGTAGCTTCATGAACTACTATCTCTTTTAATTCCGCTGCATTTATTACTCTGTGTCTGTGATCTGTGATTATTTTATTTACTGTATATGTTCAGTTTTGCCAAATTTAAATTAACAACGCGGTATTTTGAGCAATTCAATTCTGACATGTGTGTCTGCCTATGCACTTGGCGGGTGCAGCATGATAGGGGGTTCTCGCATTTTGTTTGGTAGCGAGCGGATGACTCTTACTCCTACATGTCCCTGCGGGGTTGGTGTAGTCGAGAGGCTGGCTGTAAAGGCAGAACACAGGTACTGTTGTATGATACGGTGGGCGTTACCCCACTGACGCGGTCCGTTACAGTTGGTATCAGAGCTTTGGTAGCTCTAGGCAAAACTTAATATATATGGTAAATATATTACAGAATCACTTTCATCCTAGTTTGAACCTTGTCCCTTTTGACTCGATTCCTTTGAATTTTGGAACGTTCCCTCGGTTTCGAAATTCATTCGTGTCCCTCACTATTCGTCTTCTTTCAATTCTGGAGCACCCCATAACTCCATTTTGAATGATATCTATAATAGATCGGCGGTCTCGCCAATCTTCGAATGATTCGTAAAGGAGCAAACCTCCTTCATACTAGGCATCGATTTACCGGAGATTTCTGTATCCTCGATTTACGATGCTATCTATTACCTGCTATACCTGAATCCATCTCTTGAGATCGAGTGTTGATTTACCTCGGAATTCAGCATCGATCTTATTCTTGAAGTTACAGACGATACGGTTAAGGTTGCTCGTGAATTAAATAAACTCATCCATCTCCCGATTTTGGTAATTGAATTATCTTATCTTCTGTTTCAAACTTATTTTCGAATCAAAAATTCTCTTTGATTTGATTTCCATCAAATTTGAATCACTATACCTATTTGAAATCCATCCTTGTATCGTCAAGCTAGGAAGTGTAATTATAAATTAATATAAAAATGTTTTGATATATATTGTGTTGTTTGAGTTGTTGACGTTGATTTGGGTTTTCGATCGATTCGTCTTATCAACGCTATCGATAGGATTTCCAAAACACTTGAGCAGAGCAAACTGACACAATATCGTTTTCAAACTTGATAAATAAAATAAAAGTTTTGTATGATATATAAATATAAGTTTTCTGAAATTAAATTGTTAATGAATTTCTTTTCAAAAATAATAATATTTGATTTTCATTTATTGTTTTGTAAACCATTGACTATTGCATAATATAAATAAACGAATTTATAAACTTGGTTATAAATTGATTGGAATTTGAAATGAATTTAATTCAGAAATTTGAGAATTTATTAGTTTCCAGTGATTTCGAACTTTGGTTTTTAAGATTTCAAAGTACATATTACTGAAAGTATTTTCGAATAGAAATCGTTTCAAAGAATTTTAAAATGTCGAAATCAGTGCTCTTCTCTTTGTCGCTGGAAAATAATTTCGGTGATGGCGACCGCATCATCGACATTCATTTTCGAGTTCGAAGTGGAGAAACCATTCTGTAGCTTTGCTACGGTTTTGTTTTGAAAAAAAAATTTATTTTGATTCGAATTTCTTCAGTATATTTTGATTTACATATATATAGGTATCTTATTTTAAAATTTAATTTGATTTGATATAAATATATTATGTATATCTCTAAATTGTTTAAAGTTAATCGGAAATCTAATTCTTAAATTTTGTTAAGGATGATTTTAATTATAAATAAAACCAAATTTGGAATAAATATTTAAACTTGAATAAATTGAATTGGGAAATTTTTATTTGTATATTGTTCAACTGCATTCTACTACAACTTACCTAAATCATTCAGAAGTTGAATATGTAATTGGATAATATATAAGATAAATTGAATTTATAAATAAAATTTGAGTGTTTATAATAAATGTTATACACTAAATTTTGATTATAAAGATGATTAATAGAGTTAGATAGGATAATAAGTAAACTTAGTTAATAATGAAATAAATTGTTTTGAAAGAATTAATAATTTTGTTTTGAAAGAATTAATAAATTGAAATTTGATCAACATATGAAAATACCTTGAATTTAAAAGAAATTAATAGATGTAAATTAATTTAAATCGAACTTTTACGTTTTAAATTAATTTATACGGGCTAAATATATGTGAGTAGATATATTAAGTAGAATAAATTTAACAGTAATTTGGAATAAAGAAGAATTTAAAATTGTTGAAGAAAATATGATTATAATAAAAGACTATTCAAAAATTATGGTTTTAGAAATTGTAAATTGAGGATAATTGGATAATAAGATAATGAACTTAGAAATAGTGAGATTGATTTTAAGTGAAATCAAATGGATTAAATCAATTATTGAATATCAATTAATTTAAATTTGAATTTATATGGTTTAAATTAATAGTTATTTTGTATTTCAAATCTTTTTTTTTCTTTCTGGTTGTTTCTATTCTCCTACCTCGTTCCTTTTCGGGGACGAAAAGTCTTGAGTGGGGGAGAGTGTAACGACCCGTAAATTTCAACTGTGTTAATAACGTAATTAGTTGAAATTTTGTGAAATTTTAAACGATAAAATTTGAAATAAAAATTTGATATTTGGAATGCGTCTAGTTAAACATAGCAACAGGTAAATTTTCGTCCGAAAATATGAAAGTTTAATTCGCGCGTAAATTTACTTCAATTAAATCAGTTAAAAAGCGATGAAAATAAAATGTTTCCGAAACCAAAATATTTTTATATAGAAAAATTCTAAAACATCTTCTGAGCAAGATGTCAGTTTGGTGTTTTTCCAAATTCGGACATCTTTGACTCCGTCGATCTTATTTTTCAGCATTTTTCTTGCATTTTCTGTTATTAGAAAATTCGAATTTTTATATTTCGATCAAACCACTGATATCTATATGCCGTTTTGATCGTGTCGTCGTGCTGATTTCTACAGTATATTCAATTGTCAAATTCGGTGTCTGATACGGGACGGAACCGCAAACGGTAACCGAACATATAACCGTTATTTTGAACTTTTGATCTTCCTTTGTCTTTTCCTATATCCAACCTGGGAAATCAAATGGCCATCTGTTTCCTGTTTTTATTACTTTGGTCTGTTCGTTTACTTTCATTTATTTGGTTCAGAAAAATATATTTGTATATTATATGTTTTTAAAGGAAACGTGCATATGTTCACCTTTCCCAAATTTCCTATTTCTTTTAGAAAGGCATGTACATTTTCCCAGGCAAAAATGTTCACCTTCCACCATATTGTTGCTTCAGCCTCATAAAAACTCACGCATGGTAGCATCACCATCTCAGTGCCTCACATGAACCCATAATCAAATCACCGCCTCCACTCACTTGAAACCCACGTTGAACCCGCCTTCCGCTCACCGCTGGCCCGCCGCCTTCGACCTGCCCTCCCATTCAACGTCGAACACATCACCACCCCTCCAGCTCGCTCGACCCAGCGGCCACATCTCCTCCTTCTTCACGTGCAACCAGCCGAGCTTCCTCCGCCTATCTCTAACGAACCCACTGCTTCCAATCTTGCTCCACTCGACAACCTCTCACCAACGCAAAGCCCAGGGCCGAGCCGTCATCTTCCCATCGGCAAACCAAACCGTGAAGCCATCATGCCAACCTCCACCATTTTCCTAATACTGCCGCAGCCACGAAGCGCAGAAGTTCCTCCACCCTTCAGACCCCTGTCGTTCGCCTGCGTCATCACCCTCCGGCCGCATGTGTCCACCGCCCCATCTCCACCTCCTTACGCCGTGACCAGCCACTGCTCCAACTGCCAAGACGACCATGCTGGCTCATCTACCGCACCCATCTCCCCTCCTTCCTTTCGCGCACTCGTTCCCACCCTGTCGACATGTTAGCTCTTCCGCTTGGCCTCGGCCTTCCACCCTCTCCATTTGAATCGGTGAGCTTATATATCCTTGTATTTAATTTGCTGTTGATTACTATATATATGTATGATAAAGGAAGTTGTAGCTTTATGTAGTTATATAGATTTTATAATATCTTAGTTACGGTACTATAGATACATATATGTTGGTTATAGTATTTTATAAGATACAGTGTTATATATATATAAGTCTACAGTATTATATATAGTATAAAATATATAAGTATGTTACAGCATATGTAGTTACAGTAATATGTCTACAAGGTTTTATTTTTTTTAAGTGTTTTATTATATGTTATGTATATTGATGTTAGTATTGTGAACTGTGTACATATGTTATAAAATTTTGTTATAGTTTACATATGGAATCAAGCATGAAAGCTATATAACCTATTATTTATACAATAATATAAGTTTAAGTATTAAGTAAAGTTCGTTAACAGAGTTCAATTGCTGTTGTGTATAAATATTTATATGAAGCTTATTTGTTTTATAACTAGTATATTAACAGTAGGTATGATCTGTATATAAGTAAAGCTACGCATATTGCTATATATATTGTGTCAGAGGATAGAGATATATTAATGTTCGTATGTGGGTATATGGGTCTGCAGTATCTATGTTAGTTATAAATTTTTGTTTTTCTTTTGAAAGCTTATATTAATATACAAATGTTACACACATATTTCATATGTTGTTTTGTGCTATGAGATGAATTTTTCATATATAAAAGTTTTTATCTGTAATAATTTTTGGTTGGTTGTCTATATATAAAGTTATAAAAATTACGTATAATATGTAAGTTTGTAAATAACCTGTTTGTAAGTATATATGCATTGAAAAGAATATATTTATATATGTGTGTATATGCTTACAGTATATATATAGGTTACGGTATATGTTATATAAGTTTACAAAGATTATGACCTATTTGCTATATTTATATATTTTATAAGTTACAGTATTGTATATTATACGTCTACCATATATGAGTCTAATATATATTATGGTTTATCATATTATTAGTTCGGTATGTTGGGTTTTAATGCATAAGTTATCTTGATTTTTAAGAGATATTGATTTTGAACTTTATATCAAGCATGTATTCTAAGCATACGGTTTTAAATATAATAATGATTTTGTATATACGTATTAACATTTTGATTCCATAAATATACATATAGATTTCCATATTTTTGATATTAAAGTTAAAATTTTGATTTGAAAATAAATATGTATACTTTTGTTTCCATTTGTATCAAGAGAATTGATTGGTTTCGCCGATATCAAGTCACCAACTTCGTTTCCATCAACCTATAGCTTATCTTGATTTGTTTCCATCGATTTCAGATGTAAATTCGCTTTGACTTGCTCGTGCCTAAATCTTGGTGCATGCTCGTACCATTATCTCAGTTATCGTTGTCTCCATAGCCTCGAAAGGTGAGCACTCACTCACGATTAACGTTCTTTTATTTATTAAATTTGATTTCAATTGAAACGACAATTGAAATATGCTGCTGTTAGATATTTATACTGTTATTACCTGTATCAGTTCACTTGTGAAATCTAACACCAATATCTGTTATATATGCAATGATAATCCAGTTTGATTGTTAAATGACTGATTGTTTGATGTTTACAATTGGACGTTAAAAATTGTAATGTATAAAGTGATAAATATTATGCAAGTAAATTTGACGTAGGATAATTAAAAATTTGAATCGACATATATGTTGAATTTGATTAGTTGAATATGACCCCTTTAATTGTTAAATTAATTGACATGTAGAATAGTGATAATTACACTTTGAACCATCGACGTATGTTGGATTAATTGTTGTAGTATAAAATTGTAATTGAATGACAAGTGTAAAACCGTATAAATAATTAGTGGAATAATCTTTAATCTGCAAGAAATGATAGTGTGGATTCTAGAGATAATTATATTAATTCGTACAAATAACAATGCGAATTAATACGGTTATTTCGGGATTATTTGAATTGATTATTGGATTGATATTGATTGTTGTTATTGCTTGTTTATTTACTTTGACACCATCCCAGTTATCACACTACAAGTTCCCTTTGATATGCTTTGATTTTTGAATTGAATTGGAATCGGGTTGAAATGATAAATACCCAAAATTGAACTTTGACCTAGGATAGAAAATTAAATAAAACCCGATTGGTCAATAATTTGATTTAAAAATAAAATGAAGATTTATTTGAATAAATAATATGTTTTTGAAATGAAGTTGAAATTTGAATTTTTAACGAAAGGAAAATGTTTATATTTAATAATCTAAAACAAAATATTAACGATGTAATTGATGAAAGAATGTTGTTTAATTTGAGAAATGATTGAATTAAGTTTGAAATTATAATTAAGTTTGAAATTATAATTAAGTTTGAAATTATAATTAAGATTGATTAATAATTAAGTTTTGAAATTATTTAATAATGAAGTTTTGAATTATTTAATAATTAAATAAGATTGAATTATTTAATTATTAAATTAAATTGAATTTTGAATAAGTGGATTTTACTTCGTAAATAATTGAAATTGAGTTTTCTTTATTAAGTAAGTTTTGTAAAATTATTTAAGAAAGTAAATAAGTGAAATGGAATTTCTTTAACAAGAAATGAAAATGTTATATTTTTGGAATTAATGTAAGACTTGTAATTGAAAGAATTTGATTTGACGAATTTAATTTAATTCAAAATTGTAAATTTTGATTTAATGAAGTTGAACTTAAGAATTGATTTAATGAATTGGAAATTTAATAGAAATTGTTTTGAATGATAAAGTAACTTAACGAATATTGAATGAAATCGATAAATGAATTTGGAATTGATTTGAAGGTTAAATTAAATTAAATGTAAATGATTTCGAAACGAAACTTATATACGAACTTGAATTAATACTTGAATTGTTTTGAATAAAATTTGAAATTGAATTATAGGATTTTGAAATGAATTTGGAAGTTGAAACGTAAATTTTGGAAATCGGTTTTGAAAGACAAATGAAATGTTGATTTACAAATTGTAATTGAAATTGAATTGATTTGGTTTGAAATATATAAACGACCAATCGGTGAAAATTTCGAAGGTTATTAAAGAGACCGGAATCGATTATGGATATACTCTATATCTAAACCGAAACCACTTTAATAACTATACGCGGAGTGATGATCCAGAATGAAGTGGTTGGAATGATGTACGTGATGACTGAAGAAAGAGAACGATAATGGATAGCCTTGACACTTGTGTCAAATTGGAAATGACTAAAACAGGAGCCGTGTCGGGCCAATGGAGGATTAGCTACCTCAAGTGGACACACCTCTTCGAAACTATTCATTACTTGTTGTCGATTGGTGCACCCTTGATTTTGGGAGTGTTGTTTCACGGTGTTGCGGGCGCTGCGGCGTTGCGTTCTCACCAGTCCGGATCAGGCAAACGGTAGTATCACTACCTTGGGTATTGCCTCATGTGCCTTGTCATACTTGTATCCCTTTATTCGCGACCACTACGAATTTGTTTTGTACCTTTAGTATATGGATTGCCCTCTGGTGACATCCGGTTTTGGGGAAACTACGGTCTTGTATATGCTTTTGGGAATAAAAATGTGTTAAGGGTGGAATGGGTCATGACTTAACACTATTTTGATATCTTTATATTACTGATAGACATTATCTACTTATCGTACACTACTACATAGTAGATAGTTTAACGGATCCTTAAAGGATGGTTATTCCAAACATCCTTTGAGTTACTTGTATTTCAATTGCTATTTCACTTGAGTTGGATTTATTTATATAAGAATGTTAATCCTGACTCGAGTGTCTTGTGTTTTTGCTTTACGCTCGGGTCAGACTGAGTGTACCAGTATTCGAGACTCACCTTGAAGTTGGAGCTTTGCTTGAAGATCCAGCCATCTATTCTGCTTTCAGTATTCGATGATTCCAGTGATGTATTCTGATTTGTATCTGATGTATCGTATTACTCTTCTGTTGTAAACTCTGATGTATCTTATACATTTATATAGTAGCTTCATGAACTACTATCTCTTTTAATTCCGCTGCATTTATTACTCTGTGTCTGTGATCTGTGATTATTTTATTTACTGTATATGTTCAGTTTTGCCAAATTTAAATTAACAACACGGTATTTTGAGCAATTCAATTCCGGCATGAGTGTCTACCTATACACTTATAATGGATGCGAATGGTCCAAAAATAGCGGGTCGTTACACTATATAACTTGAAAATCATTTATAAACTTTAAACCCAAACTGATTAAAGAATTAGAGTTAATTTAAAACTATACTTTATAATTTCAAAAGGAGGCTTAACAATCCCATTGGTACTAATTTAAGTTACCATATTATTTCAATTCCAATTCACTTAACAGATATTTACATAGGTCAACGTGTACGTAAATACAATTCATATCCAACTCAGAGAATCCCATGTTAATATAACTAACTAGCATATACATTTCCAAATAACGTAATAGTATGATGGTGATTTGTCCTGCTAAATAGATGTCTAAACAATTCATTACATTTTGTAGAATGATGATTTATTCTACTAATATATGTCCATATAATCAATAATCAATTTATAGCAGAATGAGGATTTGTTCTGCTAATATGTGTCCACACAAACACAAACAATCACATCATAACTCATTCACATTCATTTATCTACTTAATGGTATCGATATTTGAATCCCTTATGCTCAAAACTATATGTTGTAAAAGAATTCCCTTTTTAAATAAATTGATTCTTGGAAAATCGAAGGATTCAAAACTTAAACTCCTATTTAAAATAATTAATTATAAATTAAACTCTTATTAAATCATAATTAATCTTCATTAAATCTTAGTTTAATTAAATAAATAAATTAAGAAATAATTAAACCTTTAAATAAATTATTAAATAATAATTAATTATTAAACAATAATTAATTATTAAATAAATAATTAAACACTAATTAATCCTTTATTGATTATTAAATAATCATTTAAACCTTAATTAATAATTTAATATTAATTAATCTCAATTATTTAATCTCAATTAAATAATCTTTAATTAAGTCTTAAATAATAAATTAAACCTTTAATAAATAATTTATAAATAAAACCTTAATTAATTTAAAATTAAACACATGGTTAATAGTTAATTAATAATTAACCCTATATTTAATTAGTAATTGATTAAAAGTAAATCATATACTTAACTTATAATTAATTAAAAATTAATCACACTTAATAATTGATTAATTAAAATTATTCTTATCCTTTAAAGGGTAATTAGTTAGTAACTAATTTCACTTAATTAAAGTTAATAAACCATATTAACACTTCATTAATTAATAATTATTAAAACTTTATTAATTAATTATTAATTATTAAATCCTTAATTAAATTTTAAAAACATCATTATTAGGCTTATAAACATTTATAAAATAATTTTATGTATGAAACTTAAATTTGAAAAATTCGGATTTTTAAAGCGGAACTGTATCTATAGCGACTATCGCTATGGACACGATAACTTGAAAATATTTTGACTTTCCTTGTTGAAACCTCAACACTTAAATACTTATAAACTTATCATAAACATAGCATAAGAGTTTGCATAAGAAAACAAAGTTGAAAACTTTGAAATGATTTTCAATTTCCTTTAAACTAAACACTAGTTTTTCCACAAAGAAATCCAATCATCAATACCATATCAAAGTTCCACTTCCTTAGCATGACATCACATACACATGCCTAAACATCTATAAACATATCAACATCATAGCACAAACCCAAAAATCACATCTTTATAATGAAACACGACGCTTTAGCTTTCGATTCACAAGTCAATATCTAAACCGCAACTAGCAACATACAAATATATTCAAACCATATAATATTCCAACCAAACAACCAACTTATTTTACCATCCAATATTAAATACATATAAAGATAAAAATTTCCCAAAAGTTGAAGAATTTACTCACCAAAATTCTTTGAAAACTTGATACATTTTGGAGTTCAGAAAACTTGGAAAATCACAAAATCCACTCGAAAATAGGTCAACTTCCCCTCGATTTTTGGACATGTAATTCTTGGATTTTGGTAAAGTAGTCAAAGAAAAGTTTTAGGAAATTCTTTCCTCTACAATTTGAAAAAATAAACACTCAATATCAGTTATTTATGAGGAAGATATGGCCGAGATAAGAGGAGCTATCATCGGACATGAATTTCTGAGTCCAAATATACTCTGGAAAGAAATGTGTTTTTGACATAGCTGTGCTCAGAATTGGAAGAAGTGATATAAAAAAAAGTTGTAGCTACTGACATTTTACAGGGATTCAAAAAACAAAAATCTCTATTTGAATCAGATATGAGAAAGATATTATAGAATGAAGAGAAAGAAAAAATGAAGAAATTAAAGGGGTATTTATAAGCAAGAAACAAATCAAATTACCTAAACACCCTTGGTCTTTTACCTTCCACCTCCATTTGCCACCTCATCATGCTCCTCTTCCAACATGTAATTATGCCCAAAACATGTTAAAACCTGTTTTTGTAATTAGTGTACTCTATGTTTGCTAATGACTTGACATTTATATTTTTTATTTTTATTTCTAAACTTATTTAACTTAAGTTTATTTATATTTAGACTTATCATATTTTAAACTTTAGTTTCTCTTAACTAAGGATTTTATAAACATATAAATGTTGCTTCAAATATAAATAAGAGTGAAAACACTTGAAACAACTTTTATACGATAAAACGTCGAAAATTCGGAAACGGTTTCCGGTCACATTTTATGTTTTTCATCCAACTATATGTTTTTGTAAACAAAATTTGGAAACTATTTCACCATCATTATTTATTATTTAAAAGATCTTTATTTTCATTATAAAACCTATATATTGAATATTTAAAATTAATTAAATATTCTCAAATCAAATTAGCGAAATTCCGGGTCGTTACATATCCATTTTGACGCTCTTAACTCTCTCATACTAACTCGGATTTCGACAAGTTATATATGAAAATCGTCTAGAAAATCGCTACAAACACAATGGTGCAAGTTTCATAGTTAAATTCGAATATCTATGAAAATTTTATTTTTAGTCTTTATTTTAATTAGATTTACTTTTCTTATTAAATCTCCATTTAAATCTCTATTAATTCTTGTTAAAACTTTACATAAATTTCTAGGGTGTTACCACACATTCATGTCAACGTCGAAAAAATTCTACTCTCAAATAACATGCAAATTCTAACTCAAATAAACGATGGACGTCCACTTAATTCATCTTGGATCGATAGTGGTAAAAACCGTCTTTGAAATAGCCTCCAAGTGTCTTTTGAAAAAAAAGGAAACATGACTTGAATCGATAAACATTAGTATATATTGGTTCATTTGGGTTCAGGTTTAACCTTCACCCAAAACATGGCCACCGGTAGACTGGTAGTATGGACCATTCTACCGCTTGCAATCGAATTTGAATTATGACCGCTATTTTGGTTGTTTCTCAACATCGTTTATCCTTCAGTCGCACTCATTCTACCTTTGGCCATCTGAGTACGTTCCTAACATCATGCACTACATTTTTATAGTTAGTTTTACACTTAAATTCATTAAATTTCATAGTATGTTCATCTAGTTCAAAGAAAAAGGGGAAACTATAATTTATAGTTTATTGGTTTATCAAATCCCTCCCAAACCCATGTTAAATTTGAAATACAGTGAATTTGAATTGTTATCTACTGCATCTTTGACCATAAATCATATTTATAGGATTTTAATCGCATTATATCGAGAGAAAAACAAGAGTCACTCACCAAATCTCTCTCTATTGCTTTTGCCTTTGCTGTCCGAACTACTGGGCTACCAAGCTTCAGAAATTCACCTTCAATTTATTATGGATGCGTAGTCCTCTCCTATGCTTCGTGATACCCCTGATTTCATGCGAATCCATCGAGATTCGAATAAGATATGATGATTTGATGTTTTGAAAAGAAAGAGGGAAAAGAGAAAGGACGAAGCAGTGTCGGTTTCTGAAACTGAAAAGGAAGTTACGTATTCCGTATTTATAAATGGAGGGAAAGCAATGGTCAACTTCAAATTCAAACTCAAACTTTGACGTCTATTTAACTTGACATGAAATAGCTTATAACTCCATATGGATTTCAAATAAGACAAACGAATATACTGCACAAATCAATAAAAGGAGATGGTCGCAATGACATAGGTTTCATCATCAAATTTTAAAGTTTGAAAAATTACTATTTTACCCCTCTTTTCTTATAATTTATTTTATTAACAAATTACATCCAATTATTTCAACCCTATGACATCATTAATATTTAGTTATAATATATGCCAAATTTTTGAGATATTAGAAAGTACAAGGAATTGTCATAGTAGTCTTTACACCTTTTTTCAATACATCCTAATTGTGCCCGTGCTTTCCTACCGTTGGGAATTATGCTTGAGCATAGACTTATTTGTGTGGAACAAGTGAAAACAGTTAGGTTTCTCTTTCTATTTATTCTTTCTAGGTTGTACGGTAATGTCGGTGCTAGTGCCAAAGTTAAATATGAATATTTCTTTTGTCAAATTTCCTATTTCTTTTCTAGATTTAAATTGAGCATCAGGGCTAGGGCTGTTAATGGATATTCGAAAAATCTGAAATCCATCCGTATCCATATCTGAAAAATGGATAAATATCTGATATCCAGAAAAATGTATGCAGATGCGAATAAGAAGACATCCGCATCCAAAAATTATCCATCCGGTATTTTTTAAGATTATAATTTAAATTATATGTATTTTAGTATAATGAAAGAAATTTATTTATTGTTTTATCAAGTTAGAAGTTTATATTATATGGACTAAATGCATATTAACTAGTCAAACTATTTATTACCATCATATTTGTTTATTATTAACACTTAACGTAACGACCTGGAATTTTATCACTTTGATTTGTGAATATTTAATTTATTTTAAATATTCAATTAATGATTGTAATAATTAAATAACCCTCTTTTAATTTATAACTAATGGTAGAAAATTCATTTTTGAATTTTACTTACTAAAATAGATGTTCGATGAAAAATAGTAAATGTGATCAAAACTCATTTTTCGGATTTTAGACTTTTCATCGTCTAAAAGTTATCGGAAATATTGTGTACACCCTAGTATACATATACACATACATATATTAATAACCTACATGTGGTTAAGTTAATACATGGTATATATATTTTCTTACGTAAATAAAACGGAGATGTGACCTTTTTCAAATTATTTAAAATAAAAATAAAAGTGAAAAGGTGTAAGTGTATTATCACATCAAAGAACAAGGATCGTTTTATTATCCAACATGTTTTCAAGTGTGTGGTACTTCGATGGATTTGGAAAAGATGTGTGTAAAGGGGGTGTGGCATATTTATTAAGTAAGGAGGAGGCTGTGATGAGGTGGAGAAAAATGTGGACGGTATCTACTTAAAGGGCATTTTAGTAATTTGTTTAATCCATTTTATATAAAACCAATTTCTGTTTTTTCTCCTTCTCGTTTTCATTTCTTTTTTTATTTTCAACCTCATCGCTCTCTTTTCCAAGCTTTCTTAAGAAATTCCAATGGCTTCCAAAGTTTTCAAATTTTAGAAATCAAATCTTTTTCCATTTAAGTCCTTTCAAAACTAATTTAAACCCATATTTTTACCCTATGCTTCACTTAGCATCCACAAAGCAAGCCAAGCCCTTCTCAAAATCATCATGGCTAAGCATACTAAGCCCATGGCCGAACCCTATAGCGCCTTTAGGGCTCTAAAATTCTTCTTTTTCAAAGTAAATCTAAGATCTGAGGGTGTGAGCAAGTGGTTGTGGTTTTTGGTTTGGATTTCATAAAGTTTTGGTGAGTAAAGCTCACATCCTTAATTAAAGTTTTTACTTTATATGTTGATAATAAATTGTTGTTGAACATTTGGTTAAAAAGTGGTGTTGTTGTGTTTACATATTTATGCTCATATGCAATGTGTTATGGACTTGGAAATAAGGTCGAAATTGTTGAGTAATGGTAAAAAAAAGTACGGATCATTCCTTGTATATGTTTGGTATGACTTTGTTTAAGTGTATGGGGTTATGTATGGATGCTGTAGGTTGTTTGGAAAGTAGCACTTGAGTTTGTTGTGTTTTGACGACGAGATCCTTGAATTTTTAAACTTGTTTACATATTTTAATTTCTAGAAAAGTTTATAAAGTTTCTAACTTTTATTTTTGTTTTCCAAACACTTTATACAAAGTTAAAAGTAATTAAAAATTTAGACATAAGGGTTTAAAGGAGTATTCGAGATATAAAAACTACTGTTAAAGTTATGGTATCCATAGCGATAGTCGCTATGGATGTAGTTCGTAAAAAGAACATATTTTGTAAACTAAAGGTGTTTCCATCTTAAATTTGTTATTGAAAAGTATTTTCAAACGTATTTTAAGTATTTAAAAGGATAATTGATACTTATAAATTAAGGGTTTAATGACTACTTAATTAAGTAAAGATAATTAGTACTTAATTATTAGTTAAGTAAAGTCAATTAGTACTTAATTATTAATTAAGTAAGAAAATTATAAATAATTACTCAAGTAAAGGTTAATTATTTAACTAATTATTATTTAAGTAAGGTTTAATTATTAATTAACTGTTATTTAATTAAGGTTTAATTATCAATTACTTATTAATCGAGCAGGGTTAATTATTAATTAAGTTAATATTTAATTAGGATTTAATTAAGATTTAATTATTATTAAATAAAGGTTTATTTTTAGTTATTTTATTTCTAAGGACCGTTTTATTTAAAAGGCAGCTTCCTTTTTCAAAGAATGGTTTAAATACAAGGAATTCTCCTTGTCTATGCCATTAAGTACCCAAACAAATATGGAATAGATTATTGATGACATCTGTTAGCAGAATAAATCCCCACTACCACAATTAAATGGAATAGATTATTAATGATGTCTTATTAGTAGAATAAATCCTCGTGCTGCTATTGTATTAATTTGGACATTTATTCATATGTTGGTTAACTAATATTGCGAAAGTGATGTGTTAACTATTGATGGTTAATTAATGATTTTATTTACATATAGGCATGCTAATGTAAATACCAGTTATGTGACTTGAAAAGTCAAATTGAATTAAATTGTAACTGGATTTGGCACATTGTGGTCCCTAAGCCTCTTTCCGAATTTGTAAAGTTATGAATTTAAAATAACTTAAATTATATAACAATTTGAGGTTAAGTGTTTATAAATGATGTTTTAAAGTAATTTATTTAATTATTTTAATAAAGATGTTTAAAGTTATTTAGTTATATTATAAATGATATTTTAAGTTATTTAATTTTATTATTGTTGTTGTTAGTTAATTGGTTTAGTTTTGTTTAAAGTTAATTAAATTATTTATTATGATGTTTAAAAGTATTTAATTAATTGAATAAGGATGTTTATAAATGATAAATTGTTTTATAAAAAAGATTTTACTTAGTAAAAAGGATTTATTTAAGGAGATTTGCAAATGATACTTTGAAAGGGAGATTTTAAGCTATATTTGGTAAAGAAGTTGTATAAGGAGCTTATAAATCATTTAAGGGATGTACAAAGAAGTTTTATAAATTAATTTGGAGATTTATAAAAGGATTTAAAGTATGAAATGGGAATATATATAAAGGGAATTTTTTTAAAAAGGAATGAGATTCGATTTTGATAATTAATCCTTCTTAGTTATGGTGGTATGGAAATATTCTTTCCATACACAACACTAAAGCACATTGATTTGGTTTATAGTAAGAAATATTTTAAATAATATTAGTTTTGGCCTATTTGAAAATGATTTTGGAAAAGAGAAAATAAGTTATACCGTTGAGATAAGTATGTGGATATTTCCTAAGTACTGAAAATATAATATTTTGAAATATACTTATTCCACTTAGATAAGTGTAAAAAGTTTTTCCCAAGTATTGAAAATAGTATAAGGGGTATGTAAATATATCTTTTGTGAAGGTATTTTGAATCAAATAAGTGAAAGAGTTCTTAATAATTGAAAGGTTTATTTATAGAGGCTTTGTAGATCCCATATGGAATTAAATCTATGATTGATTGCTTGCTATTGATTGTTAAATAACCGACTATCAAATCTTGGCCAAAATCTAACTCTTGAAATATCTAGGAGAAACATGGGGGTTGCATGGCACAGTCATCTTCGATGATGTTTTACTATGCGTATAAATCCTGTTTTCTTCTCCTAGGACAAATGATAAGAAAATCCATCCACTTAAACGGTAAGGAGGTGATCTTCGCTCTTATGTATTGTTTGATTATTTCTGAAAGAACCGAAGTTGAGTTTACCGAAAACTATCGAATGTTGGTTTGAAGAGGTTGGGATTTGATAAGTATGAATTATTTGAAAAATACTTTGTATTAATCCTTATTTATTGATTTTGATGATAACAACCTTGATAATAATAATACATTCATATAAAATATGGATACTAACGTTTTGCTAAGTTTATAATATATAGTGCAGGATATTACACACATATTGATTCTCTGATTGTACAATATAAAAACTCAAGGAGTGGTCATTAAGACTCATGAGTATAAAGATCAAGATATGAAGATCTCAAGACTATAGTAAAGTTTATAGAGTCATAGAATATTGTTAAAGTCCCTAGTAGGAATCTTTGACCTCTAATTTCTCATTTTCTAATTCTTTATATTTAAAACAAAATTATTTTTAAAAATATTTTATAAAAGCTTTTTAAAGTTTAAAATGTTTATAAACTATGTTCAAATTGTTTTACAAAGTATTAAAATATTTTACAAAGCATAAGATTTTCAAAACATTTTAAAATAAACAAGTTTTCAAAATACACTAGCCTATGTCGACATATAGGTAGATGATATGCCGATATGCATGCCGCTAATTTGCAATTAAAATTTTGAAATGAAGTGTCTCTTCGTCCTAACTCTTCACGAATGGACATATCTGTTTATTATCTATATATGGGAATTTCAAACGAATTTTTTAACAACTACTTTCTTATTATCTTCTCTCCTTTCACTTTATCAAAATTTCAAGTGAAAATTTATTCAAAACATCTCAAATTCAAACCATAATCAATTCAACCTTTATCGTATTGATTCTCTACTATTTATTCTCTGATTTCAATTATCTCTCTATCTTAATCAAAGATTAAAGTGCTTTCCAAGAGGCTATATGTAACAACCTGCATATTTTACGACTATATATTTAAATATTTTATTTAAATATAGCATCGTTAGTCGGATTAAAGTCCGAAATGCTACTTTTTGTAAACAGTCGAATTGGGACTCAAGACCACTTCCATTGAGTCCAAAATGGCGTTTACATCTTTTTTTAAATATAAACATCGATATATTTGGAGTTGGGTAGAATTTTGATATTTTCATTTGGGGCTTTGGGTTTGGGTTTCAGCCCACTAAGAGAACCCAACTCCCCTACATAACAACTCCCACTCCACCCCTCTCCTCTTCATTCATTTCATTTCCTAACACTCTCAAGCTAAAGTAAAAATGGGGGAAAGAAAGGGAAATCAAAATTCCTAAACCCTAGTTTTGATTAGGAAACTCAAATTCAAGTCCAAAATCAAGGAGAAGCTTAGGTAAGCATCCTCTCCATCTTCTCCATCTCTATCTCTCTACAATTACATAAATTCCTATAACCTAACTTAGGAAAACTTCACCTTTGATAATAGATTGAATATTCTAGAGGTATATTGAAGAGGAATTGGTCTTGCTTTGTTTTAAAGCTTCTCATTGGTTGTCTTTGAGTTGTAAAGGTGAGTTTTTGAACTCAAATCTACGTCTATAACTTTCATTGTTGTTAGGTATGAATTCCTAACATTTATTCATGTTCATTTGCTTTTGATTTGAATTAATTTGGTGAATTTTCCAATTTTTGGGTTTTGAAGTCAAATTTTATGAAAATCCTACTATGGATGTTTGGACATGATATTTGGGTGTATCAAAGAGCCTATAAGGCTGGGTTGTCGCTTGGCATAAATCCCTAGTCTTCGTTGCTCGTCCGATCGCTCCTGATTCGTTTTGGCCATCATGGCCTAGGCAAACTGTTGCCCAGGTTAGGTGACCAGACGTTTGGATGTCAAGTCCAAACGTCTGGTTATAGACCTAGAGGAAAAAAATAATAGAACGTAGAAAATAAAATGGCAGAAACCAATTCCAAATGTTTGATTTATAGGTTCAGGCGTCTGAATTTGGTCTCAGACGTCTACCTTGAAATTTCAGATGTCTGGGGGTTTTTCTGAATTAATTCCAAAACCTAAATCCAGATGTCTGGATTCTAAACCAAACATCTGGAACTGCCAATTTTGCCTTTTTGGGCTGTTTTTGATTGGATTTCCAATTTTAATCGATTTTTGTCGATCCGGTTAGTTGTTATCACTTATTATCGACTTTGATGACTTCTTTCTTTGGATTTTTGGGAATATCCATTTGATGGATTTGATATCGATTTCTATGGTTTTGATTCACGTCGTCGAATGTGAATTTTTGGTTGATCGATTGTTTCTACAATCATTTTCTATGATTTGTCACTTTTAAAAATACAAAGGTTTCTACACTAGTAGTAAATATTCAAACACTTTCACAAAGATGATTTCAATACCATTTTTAATACAAAACTCATTTTTAAATCTGTTTCCCAATCTATTAGTATATACAAACCTTTAACTAATTCGTATGAGAAATCTAATTGAACGGCTTAGCAAAACAAGTGGTATGAAACGCTTGCGTTTACTTCGTCGGTTAATTCTTGGACTTGTTCGATTGAACCCTCGTGACAATTTTTGAGTGGAAATCTACAATCTGTTCGTAAATATTTAAGTTAAGCCAGTGGTTATGGGACATGAAGCTAAACTCATTTATTTACTAGCTTAGTGTAATTTACACTTATCGATCAATGATGATCCTTTGGTGATTTAGACTAGCAATGTGCGATGTCTCTTTGTCCGCATGGGGGACTGTACCCTGTTTGGAGGAGTTTCGGCTCATAGGAGGAGCTTTGGCTCATAGTCCGCAAGGGGGGACTATACCCTGTTTGGAGGAGCTTCGACTCATAGGAGGAGCTTTGGCTCATAGTCCGCAAGGGGGGACTATACCCTGTTTGGAGGAGCTCCGGCTCATTTTATGGGATAGCGACCCATTTGTGATACACGTGTTGGTGAGTTTTCATGCTCCCGTTTGTGATAGGCCTTCCCCTTTTTGTGATTTTTGGATTTCTAGTTGATGATTTCTAGAATTTGTGTTTCATCGATATTTGCGATTGGCATTGATATGTTTTGTCAATATTTGTGTTTTGGTCAATAATTTAAAGAATATGACATTAATTTTAGTGTTTGAGAATATTTGAGATATTGTATGATTTTTGTTGTTACCTTATGTATACTTGTCACGGTATGGCATTTTTGTTATCATACGTTTTTTTCATATCTCTTATCCTATCTCATTTTATCTGATATTTATAGCTAGATTGATCTGCTTATTATTTTCTTCTTAAATAATACTCGGGTCAGACCGACGTATTTCAGGTGCTTCTGGTTGACTTCTAATTAGGGTCTGTCACCTGACTTTTAGCTAACTACTTTAGCTTAGTAGTTTTTGTTATTATACATTTGTGACTGATTTATGTTATGTTTATTTCTATATTTGTTTTCGAAGGCCACTTAGCCATTGTGTAGTAGCTTTGAGTTTGTATTTGATATGTCGGATTTCCTCTTGAAACGAAATGCATGTCATACTATCTGACATATCGGTACTCGCACAAAGTAATTATACAGATGGTCACTCCTCAACAGCCTTATTCTTCGTACTAGTCGACGGCATTACCCAATAGTGTCCTTGGCTAGTGTGAGTATAGAGGTGGAACGTCACACTATAGGATGCATTGCAACCAAAGATCAAGAAATTGTCTTTGGTAAACCCATCAAACTCTAGTTATATTTGTGTTGGTGTGATAGTAGCCCATTAAAACCAATTGGGCATGCCTAGTGTCTTGGAAATCCAAGTGGGTATGCTTGTGTCCCATTCAAATCAACTGAGTGTAATCAAAGCTTGGAAAATCCGGAGGGTGTGTCTCGTAGCCTTGAAATCGAGATTGTATTTGGTTTGCCTTCCGCCCTTTTAAAGATTGGCATTTGAAAAGAAATTTGTAAAAACAATTGTACGGGACTGGATGTAGGATAATTTCAAACCAGAATAAAAATCCCTAGTGTGATCTCTCTAATTCTCTACTTTTTAATTTAATGTATTTATACTTATCTATGTTTGCATCTGTGATTGTTCATTATGTGTTGGTTAGTTATAATCTTGAAAGAATTTTAAAAAGATTCACAAAAATTAAAAAATGCTATTCACTTGCCTCTAGTATTTAATTAGTCTTAATATTCATAATTCCACAACCTGGACTTGGTGTCAGAGCATTGGGTTTTCAAAAATTCATAACTTGATTTTTGAAGAGATTTAATAGCTAACAACATTGTTAGTATAATTTGTTAACACTTTTATCGAAGGATAATCTACTGCTAGACCCTCACTATTAATGGCAGTAATTACACTTATTGGTCATGTAGGATGAGGATCTATTTACAATCCAATGGTTTAGATATTTAGAATGTTACACAAAATGAGTACACTGAACCATAAATTTTTTTTGCACAATAGACTACTGATCAAAAGGCACTTGTATAGAATAATTCTAAAGCCATGAATATTCTATTTTGTTCACTATATAAAAATGAATTTAATAGAGTATTTATTTGTAAGTCTGCATATGAAATTTGGAGAACACAACAAGTTACACATGAGGGTACTAATAAAGTTAAACAGACTAAAATTTCCATGTTAACTAATCAGTTTCAATTATTTAAAATGAATCCAAATGGGTCTATTTTTGACATGTACTATAGATTTCAAGATATAGTGCATTCCTTAGTTGAATTAGAAAAAGCATTTTTTAAGAAGATCAAGTTAGAAAAATCCTCAATACATTCTCTTCAGAGTGGGATCAAAAGGCTATTGCAATTGAAGAGGATAACGAAATTAGTACTCTAAAAATTAAAGAGTTAATAGGCAATTTAATGTCCTATGAAGCACAAATGCGGGGTAGAAAGGAAAGTAAGGCAATAGAAAAGAAATCCATCGCTTTCAATGCAATAAATGATGATTAAGGATTCTAATGATGACAATGATGAAGAAATTGCTTTCATGACCAGAAATCTCAGAAAATTCCTGAAGAATAGAAAAATGAACAACTTTTGAAAACCTGAAAACAAGACCAATGGAACCGTAACTGTAACTAGATGCTTCAACTATGATAAACCTGCTCATTTTTAGAGAGACCGCCCGCATCTAAATAAATCAAAGATCTCACCAGAAAATGATTCATCAAGAAAAGAAAAAGGGCTTATACAGCTACTTTAGATGACTCAGACACTTCCTCTAACGACAATGAATCAGATTCTGAGAATATTAATTTTTTTTATTTTGGTTCTTAAGAATAACATATAGATTAATATAATATTGGATGAATATAAGTATGTAAGTGTATATATATAGGAATATATAAGCATAGTTTTATTTTTGGAAATTTTGGGCTATATGTCGACATACCCCCTGTCATTTGTCGACACACATGCCGGAAAACTGAACGTTGGAATTTGAATTCAAATTTCCAATTTCAAACTTCTTTTTACACTAACTCCTATGTTCTGAAAAGATGCCTTTTTGACCAGAGAATATGTCTTTTGATTCTCTACTTATTCACTCCATCTCTATTCTATCATTTCATTCTCTTTATTTTAAAACTCAAATATAATTTCACTCTCATATCTCTCCAAAAACTCAAAAATGGATTCCTCTAGTCAAAATCCAAAAACCATTAGGCTCTCTATGAAAAGAAAACGCTTTCTCTTCAATGAGAAAGATGAAATTGAAGCCTATATGGAATATACTACTTCCAGAAAAGTTTCTCTCGGAAGGATTGATAAATTCGAAGATTTTTATTCTTATGGTTTACATGATCTTTGTTTTGAAAATAATATTCTTAGTTTGATTGAATCTTCTTAAAATGATTTTGTTTGTTACACCGATTTGGTCAAAATGTTTTATGCTAATTTAAATGGAAAATTTTATCAAGGAGAAGAAGGTCAAGTTTGAAGTAGCATTAATGGCACCCAAATAGTTTTAAATTGTGAACTTTTGGGTCATATTTTTTTTGTAAGTCTAGTCGAATTGACCACTCCACTTTTCAAATTAATGTTCAAAACCGTGAAGATTTTCACGATCTTTTCGAAAATGATGATGATTTTGAATTTAAACACAAAATCTTCGTCCAAAATCGAGATTTATGAGTCTCATCTTACAACAAAGTATTACTTCAAGGATGGGTGATTATAATAACCCTGCTCAGAAGGTTTTCAAAGCTCTTTTTGCTATTTATGGTCCTTAAGGCACAAGTCATTTTAGATGACTTTGTTTAAAAGAACATTTCTAGACATGAGAACACACTCATTCATGATATGTGTCTTACAAGAATTTTTCTATATTTTGGTGTGGATTTAAGACGAGAAAATCCATTCCTCAAAAAGTTTTCGACAAAGTAAATATCTCACTTATGCACATTCCACCAATTTTTCGAACCATACGAGACTCTTCCCGAAAAGGAGCAAAGGTTGGCATGGGAAGAAGATTAAGAGATTCAATAAAAAGAGAAGGAAGAAGGAGATGAAATGGAAGTGGATGAAGAAGAGGAGGAGGAGGAAGAAATGGAAACATCCTTAGAAAGTTTCGACAAACCAATCCATTACTCCAACAAAGAGATCATTAAAATCCAAGAAAAGCTTCTTAAGAACCAGAAGAAGCTTAAGCGATAATTTAGTAAGAAGTTCACTTCTCTTTCCAAAAAAGTGGATAATTACATTGACAAGATCATTCGCAAACTTAGTGGCTCTTCATCGTCATCATCTACATCCTTCTAAATCTATCTTGTTGTTTACTTGGGTTATCTAGCTTTGTATTGTATGTTTTTAGTTTAATATTCATGTTCTTCTTATCTACTTTCCTTTATTTCAAATAAAATCCATGTATCCATCAAATTCTAAGTAATGAAAAGTATCTATTACTATTTTATATCATTTATTAGTCATTGGAAGTTATGATTATATAATAGTATAAGATAAAAACAAAAGCTATAACAAAAACATTAAGTTTGAAAATTTTGGTATGTACATCGAGACACGTACTATATATAAGTCTATTTCTTCCAAAAACTCATTCATTATTTTATTTTATACCCTAGTTTCATTCTCAAATATATTTTTACAAATATGTCTCCTCCACATCAAAAATTATGTGAAAATCTTGAACAAACTCTTCAATCTTTCAAAGTTCCTACGAAATCAAAGGCGCTTAGAATTGAGCCAAATGCAGATGATAAAGGAACAAGAAAAGCATTTTGATGCTATTCGATGAATGATTCCTTCCTAATCAAAGACGAACCATCCAACAACCCAGAGTGCATTGTTAACAAGGATAATGAAGATTGGGATGCCATCAAAGCAGATCCAATTTTTGGGCCCGATGGTTGGGTTGAAGTTCTATGAAATGTCTAGTTAATAGGTCTGGATTTAACATGTAAATATATATAAATACTCTTAGGATTTGAATTGAATGACCTGATGTGTATTTGGATTGAATTTGATTGGTTTGGGATTGTTTGTATAAATGATTTGGTTTGACTGAATTGAATATTGAATTTGTTTAGTTTAAAATTACATTAATAAAATTTACCTTATCATATATTATTATATTTAAAATAGAACAGTACCATTTATCATATATTCATCATATGCATCATATACATATATCATTTTTAACTTAGATTATTCATTTTGAATCAAATATCATCATATATTTTAGTCAGGTGGAGTTTTTCTTAAATTTTTCCTTAAGTTTTCCTTAGTTTTTCATCCATTTTTGTTAATGACAGGGGGGAATATAAAAAATACATATACGCATATTTAGGAGGAGTGCAAGATATTATACAGGTATTGATTCGAAGACTGTACAGTATAAATACTCAAGGAATGGACATGAAAACTCATGAGTATAAAAACCAAGATATGAAGATCTCAAGATTATAGTAAAGTTTATTGAGTCGTAGAATATTGTTAAAGTCCCTAATAGTAATCTTTGATCTCTAATTTCTCATTTTCTAATCCTTTATATTTAAAAATATTTATATTTTAAAAATATTTATATTTTAAAAATATTTAAAAATATTTTATAGAAATTTTTTAAAGTTTAAAATGTTTATAAACTATGTTTAAATTATTTTATAAAGTATCAAAATATTTTACAAAGTATAAAATTTTCAAAACATTTTAAAATAAACAAGTTTTCAAAATATACTAGCCTATGTCGACATACATGCCGCTAATTTGAAATTAAAAATTTAAAATGAAGTGTTTATTTGTCCTAACTCTTCACGAATGGACATGTCTGTTTATTCTCTAAATAAAGGGGGTTCTAAATGAATTTTTTTTAAAACTGCTTTCTTATTATCTTCTCTCCTCTTACTTTGCCAAAATTTCAAGTGAAAATTTATTCAAAACTTACCAAATTCAAACAAAAATCAATTAAATCTTCATTGTATTGATTCTTTACTATTTACTCTCTGATTTCAATCATATCTCTCTCTCAATCAAATATCAAAGTGATATCTAAGAGGCTATAGGATCAATTGTAACCAAAGATCAAGAAATTGTGTTTGGAAAAACCATCAAACCCTAGTTGTATTTGTGTAGGTGTGATTATAGCCCGTTCAAATCAATTGGGTATGCTTGGGCTCTTGGAAATCCAAATGGGTGCGCTTGTGTCCTGCCTAAATTAAGTGAGTGTACCCAAAGATCGAAAAATCTTGAGGGTCTGTCTCATATCCTTGAAATCGAGATTGTATTAGGTTTGCCTTCTACCAATTTAAAGATTGGAATTTGAAAATAAATCTGTATAAGCAATTGTACGGGACTAGATGTAGAGTAACTTCGAACCAGTGTAAAAATCCCTGGTGTGATCTCTCTCTTCTCTGCTTTTTAATTTACTACATTTATACTTATCTGTGTTTGCATATGCGATTGTTCATTCTATATGTCCATTAACAATAATCTTTAAAGAATTTTAGAAAGATTCATAAAAAATAGAAAACACTATTCACCTCCCTAGTTTTTAATTAGCCTTAAGATCCATAATTCCACTACCTACACTTCAAACCAACTGAAGCATCATATTGAATACATCTTGAAGATGATAGGATCAAAGATGGAGCTCTTTGAAGTTCAAGGACTACTTGCTACTAATCCTGACAGTGATTCCAAAATAGATGTAGTAGAAGTAGTCTCTTCGGTTTGTTCTTATCCTAAACAACTTGTATAGACGAATGCTGGCATTGCATTGTGCCTAGAAGGAAGTGTTAGCATTCCAAGTGGGATTTGCTAAGAGAGGACAAAGGTAATTGTGACCTCACAAGCTTCACAACCCAGTAATGATGAAAACAAGGGATATGCAGCAGAGCTATGTGGTTCGCTACCATTAGGAGCAGTCGTTCCTCGATCTAGAATCGATATTTATGGATTTGGTATGCGCGCGAAGAGTGGGGTCATCGCTGGTGCATGTTGTTTTGGAGCCTTGGTCCTAGGGAATGATGTAATCTAGGCTGTCATGTTAAAGGGGCAGCTGACTATATGTTGCTAGAGGTCCAATGTGTGGCCCTCAGTACATTTTTCTAGAGGTGTACTGTGGCAGATGGTACCTCAATAGCCTTGTCACTGATGGAAATCCAATCTCCAATACATGCCCCTATGGATTTAGTTGTAAACCTATTATGTTGGAATTTAATTAATGTAACAATTTCGGCTATAATCAATATTTATTTTACCCTAGACATTATTATAATATCAGAAGATTTCCTATGAAATGATTTGGTTATCATAAGGTAAAAACCCATCTGTATGTGCGGTGTAGTCTTACGAGATACCTTTATTTTAAAAGATTTTATAACATTAAAATCCATATGACATGTGTTTCTTGTGCTGGTTTTACTAGACTAATTCGAGCGTTATTTTTCGTGTAATGTTCAGATCTGCCCGAGCATATTTTTCAGATTTAGTTGAACACTTTGGAGCTTCAGGAGGCGAGCTAGATCCTCCATGACGTACTCACGTATATTCATTTGTCTTCTGTTGTTTTGTTCTTATTGCATTTATCAGCAATTGTAAGGATAGATTGTTATAACTATCCAAGCTAATGATAGCTTAGTTTTGCTCTAATTTTGTGTATGTATATAAAAAGGTTTCTTTTTGTAAAGATCGTTGATATACTATAGATTACTCATCAAGTTATGAGATTCAGTTCTGTCCTTTTCTTTTCTTTCACCCCAACGATCAGTTTTTCCAGCACTTGGATGTTCGGCACGTGAATACTGTTGTTGTATTTGTGCCGACTTCTGAGAATTGAAAATGTGGGTCGTTACATTTGGTATCAGAGCCGGAAGTTAAGCGGGAACCTTGGCTTTGGTGGGGTAAATTCATTAAAGATAGGGTTACTAACACCCTAGAATGAGTCTGAGCGTATAAATATAAAAGCGCATATTAATTAGTGCTTTAAAAATGTTTTATACTATGTTGTTTGATCGGTTGAATGGTTTATGAATTCTGGTCGATGTGCCTGGCTCACATTATCGATATGGATTCCTAAACACTTGAACAAGGCCAACCAACACGGTATTATTTTAAATTGGTAAATGAAATAATTTTACCTAGGAGTATACTTTATAAAAGGAAATTTTCTAAAGTTAATATAGTTATTTGATGTGTTTGTTTGTTATGATATGATAATTTCCTATTATTATCATTTATTGTTTGATTGGTTATGCTCGTCTAGTTTTGGGGCACTGATTATTGTTTTTTGATTTATAAGTAATTTATCTTTCTTTAACATAGTATGGGTAGATAAAATTGTGGGAACATTAAAACGAACACCTATTGAATTAAGTTTCACAATTTGACTATAAGGTGTTCGATGAAAATGTTGGGTTAAAGATTGGATTTTAATAAAAGTTGTTTGTTAAAAGAAAGCAAGAATATTTTGCAATAAATATTTGAGAAATGATTTTATAAAAGAAGTTGATTTTATGAATTTTATGTATAAGAATGTGGCTTATAAATGAAAAGGCTTTAAATAGAGAAATTTGAGGACTTAAATCCCAGTGTTTTTGAATAATGGTTTTCCAAGTTTTGAAAAGAAAAAAATATAATAATATTATTTGAAAGAATTTATAAAAATATTTCTAAATTTTTTTTAAGGAGATAGAAAGCACTGAACTCACTTCTGTCACTGGAAAATAATTCTGATGATGACTGCAGCATCAGCGGTGTTCATTTTCGAGTTTCTAAGTGAGGAAATGCTACCATAGCAATTTGTTATAAAATTGTTTGATAGAAGATTTTGATTTGATCCTAAAAGCATGATTGAATTTACAAAAAGGAAATATGTATATTATTATTTCAAATGATTTTTGGAGATAGTTGTAATAATTTACTTGAAAATATTTTTAAGTATAAATATTGTGGAGAAGAAATTTAAGTAAGGAGTATTTTCTTGGGTTGGCTCGAGGGAATGAGTCTCGATTTGTTTTATGATGATCGAAATAATATTCTAAGTGACAATCAGATGTTTGCCTAGGCGAATGTTGCAGTGCACTTAGTAAATTATTTTCTTTATCATTATATGATCGAAACGAGTTCAAATCCCAACAAATCCAAAGTAAGTTGGTAAAAGATATTTTGTTAAACTATTTGTTTGGAAATATATATAGAATTATTTTACAAAATGGATTTTGAATTGGAAGAAGTATTTTATGATAACTAGTTCGAGTGGCCCGAAAATAACTAAAAATGGAAAAGAGATGTACTCAGATGGTAAGCACTTCTCTTAAGTATTACCCTTCTTAGTCAGGGAATATATGATACTATTTGGTAGTACCCAGTGCCTTAGTATCATTTTAGGGTTACTTGGGCTATATGTATGCATTTTTTATGGTTAAATATATAGTTTCATTTCAAAAAGGATTTTGGAATAAAAACCCAAGTATTTGTATCTTGAGTTTACTTAGGGGACAAAAATTCAAATGGAAAAGGTTGAACCGGATAATGGTATATACTCTCAGGATATAGTAGGGTATTATGCAAGTTAAAATTAAGTAGTTTTATGAAATGTTTTCATAATTTTCATAAATAATTTTAACATAAAAAGAATTAGTATAAGTGAGAACTCGTTAAATAAGAACGTAAGTTGAACGTAGATCATTTCTCTTTTTCACTTTTTTTTTATCCCAGATTCGAGTACACGACTTTGAGGTGTTTCACAGCGTTTCGAATAAGGATCTATCACTTAGTTATTGACAGTGAACACTTGCTGAGGGTTCTTGATATGGAACCAAAGTTTTCTATCATAGTATATTTTTATGTAAGAAGAACAGAAGTTTCTAATCAAGAAGCATGATCGGAGCCTCACTAGAGAATCGGGGGAGCGATACTTATTCGGAAGTGAAGGTGTGTATTTGAGTAGAGATCAAATCAGATTTTGCATATAGATAATCTATGAACGTCATACGAACTTATGAATAGTATTGGGTATTCATGTGGTGAAATTTTGGGGTTGAAATTCTTCTAAGGGGGAAAATGTAACGACCTTGGATTTTCTCACTTTGATTTGCGAATATTTAATTTATTTTAAATATTCAGTTAATGGTTTTATAATTAAATAACCCTCTTTAATTTATAACAATGGTATAAAATTAATTTTTGAATTTTGTTTACTAGAATAAGTAGTTTGATGAAAACAGAAAATATGACTGAAACTCGTTTTTTGGATTTTCGGATTTTCGACTTTTCATCATCTAAAAGTTGTCGGAAATTTTGTGTACACCCTAGTATACATATACACATACGTATATTAATAACCTATGTGTGGTTAAGTTAATACATGGTATATATTACTTAAGTAAATAAAAAGGAGGTGTGACCTTTTCTAAATTATTTAAAATAAAAGTAAAAGAGAAAATGTGTAAGTGTATTATCACATCAAAGTCTAAGGATCATTTTATCATCCGACATGTTTTCAAGTGTGCGACACTTGGATGGATTTGGAAATGATATGTGTAAGGGTGGTGGCGTGTTCAATAAGTAAGGAGGAGGTGGTGATGAGTTGGAGAAAAATGTGTGGAGGGTATGTATTTAAAGGGCATTTTAGTAATTTGTTTAGTCCATTTCATATAAAACCAATTTCTGTTTTTTCCTCCTTCTCATTTTCATTTCTTTTTTTTAATTTTCAACCTCAGTGCTCTCTTTTCCAAGCTTTCTTAAGAAATTTCAATGGCATGCAAAGTTCTAAAAATTTAAAAATCAAATCCTTTTCCATTTAAATCCTTTCAGAACAGATTAAAACTCATATTTTTACCCTCTACTTCACTTAGCATCCACAAAGCAAGCCAAGCCCTCCTCATAATCATTAAGGCCGAGCCCACTAAGCCCATGGCCAAACTTTATTGGCCCCTTTAGGGCTCTAAAATCCTTCTTTTTCAAAGTAAATCTAAGATCCAAGGGTGTGAGCAAGTGGTTGTGGTTTTTAATTTGGATTTCATAGAGTTTTGGTGAGTAAAGCTCACGGTTTTAATTAAAGTTTTACCTTTATATGTTGATAATAAATTGTTGTTGAATGTTTGGTTGAAAAGTGGTGTTGATGTGTTTACATATTTGTGCTCATATGTAATGTGTTATGGATTTGAAAATAAGGTCGAAATTGTTGAGTAATGGTGTAAAAATAAGGATCTTTCCTTGTATATGTTTGGTATGACTTTGTGCAAGTGTATGGGGTTATGTATGGATGTTGTAGGTTATTTGGAAAGTATCACTTGAGTTTGTTGTTTTTTGATGATGAGATTCTTGGATTTTTAAACTTGTTTACTTATATTAATTTCTAGGAAAGTTTATAAAGTTTCTAACTTTTATTTTTGTTTTCAAAAAACTTTATACAAAGTTATAAAGTAATTAAAAACATAAAAGGTAAGGGTTTAAAGGAGTATTTGAGATATAAAAACTAGTTTTAAAGTTATGGTATCTATAGCAATAGTCATTATGGATGCAGTTCGTAAAAATGAACATATTTTGCAAACTAAAGGTGTTTCCATCTTAAATATGTTTTTGAAAAGTATTTTCAGACATATTATAATTGTTTAAAAGGGTAATTAATAATTATCAATTAAGTACGGGTTTAATGATTAATTAATTAAGTAAAGATAATTAGTACTTAATTATTAGTTAAGTAAAGTCAATTAGTACTTAATTGTTAATTAAGTAAGATAATTATAATTAATTATTCAAGTAAAGGTTAATTATTTAATAAATTATTATTTAAGAAAGGTTTAATTATTAATTAAATATTAATTAATTAAGGTTTAATTATTAATTAATTATTAATTGGGAAGGGTTAATTATAGTTAATTATTAATATTTATTGCATAATTAAGATTAATTATTATTAAATAAAGGTTTATTTTTAGTTATTTTATTTCCAAGGATCAAGTTGTTTAAAAAGCAGCTTTCTTTTTCAAAGAATGGTTTAAAAACAAGGGATTCTCCTTGTCTATGCCATTAAGTAGCCAAACAAATATGGAATAGATTATTGATAACATCTGTTAGCAGAATAAATATCGGTTCTACCAAAATTAAATGAAATATATTATTGATGACATCTGATTAACAGAATAAATCTATGTTCTACTAGTACGTTAATTTGGACATTTATTCATATGTTGGTTAATTTATATTGGGAAAGTGATGTGTTAAGTGCCGAAGGTTAATTATTGATTTTATTTACATATATGCTTGCTCATGTAAATACCAGTTATGTGACTTGAAAAGTCAAATTGAATTAAACGGTAATTGGATTTAGTACCATTGTGGTCGCTATGTCACTTTCCGAATTTGTAAAATTATGGATTTAAAATAACTTAAATTATATAACAATTTGAGGTTAAGTGTTTATAAATGATGTTTTAAAGTATGTTATTTAATTATTTTAATAAAGATGTTTAAAGTTATTTAATTATATTATTAATGATATTTTAAGTTATTTAATTTTATTATTAACGTTGTTAGTTAATTAGTTCGCTTTTGTTTAAATTTAATTAATTATTTATTATGATTTTTTAAAGTAATTAATTAATTGAATAAGGGTGTTTGTAAATAATAAATTGTTTTATAAAAAGGATTTTACTTAGTTAAAAGGATTTATTTAAGGAGATTTATAAATGATATTTTGAAAGGGAGATTTGAAGCGATATTTGGTAAAGAAGTTTTATAAGGAGTTTATAAATCATTTAAGAGATTTATAAGAAGTTTTATAAATTAATTCGGAAATTTATAAAAGGATTTGAAATATGAAATGGGCTTATAAAAAGAGAATTTATAAAAAGGAATGAGATTTGATTTTGATAATTAATCCTTCTTAATTATGGTGGTATGGAACTTATCTTTCCATACTTAACACCGAAAGATAGTGGTTTGGTTTATAGTAAGAAATATTTTAAATAATATTTGTTTTGGCCTATTTGAAAATGATTTTGGAAAAGAGAAAATCTACCTCAAGTTTTGTTAAATACTTGTACTGTTATACCGCCTTTTGACTAGGCAGTATATCGTAAAAGTTGGTTAAATGGCTTCTATGATCATCAAGGCAGGAATCCCGAAGAGACGGTTACCAGGCTCGGAAATCGACGATATTTGGAACTATGGACAATAGTTGGACGGATTCGGACCTGGTCCCAATCAAGGTGCAATCAATATGAAGTGACAAGGAATGGTCCATGTGGCTATATTTCAAATTCCAAGTCAATTGTAGTTCTTGCTCGAGTTATGGACAAATGAATAATTTATATGGATCGATCCATAAAACAGTGTAAATCGATGAAGATCGATCAATATCTCAAAATCTACAAAGCCAATGCACTTGAAACTTTCAGAGAATCAATATATTGAAGAGTGGAGCCCACAAAAATGATTACATGATAAAACTATCAAATCTGGGAAAAGTGGCCGAGCGTTATTGGAACGATCGTACATATCAGCCAGAACGATCCATAGTTCACGGAAAATGCAATATCTCACAAACGATACGTTGGAATTGAACGAAATTTGGAGAGCAAGTAACTTACATCGTGGAGCACCCCTATGATCGATCGTAGCTCAAAACTCCTAAATATTGGAAAAGAGGCAGATCGTTATTAGAACGATCGTACAAATCAGCATAACGATCCATAGTTTTACGGAAAATGCGATATCTCACAAAAGGTACGTCGGAATTATATGAAATTTGGAGAGCTAGTAGCTTACATCATGGACCACCCCCATGATCAATCGTAGCTCAAAACTCCTAAATCTTGGCAAAGAGGTCGATCGTTATTGGAACGATCGTACGAATCAACATAACGATCCATAGTTTCACGGAAAACGCTATATCTCACAAACGGTGTGTCAACATTGCATGAAATTTCGAATGCAAGTAGCTAACATCATGGAAAACCCACACGATCGATCATAGCATAAAAGGATGAAGCATGGAATGATCTCATATGATCCAATTTTTAGTCAAAATAGCGAAGGTCGATCGATATCTCACAACGGTAAGTCGGACCTGCATGAAACTTTGGGAGCAAGGACTAGAGGCATGGGAACCCCATAAAAATGATCGCAGTCCTATTGGAATTAGTATGGGAATGATCGGCCTATATTATTTTTATGTCCAGTCGACCTTAAATTTTGTGGGTCGGGCCGTATGGGCCTGGAGGTTCTTCTGCCGAAATTTCAGCCTGATCCATGCATGTCTTCACCAATAAATATGGAAAACTTAGCTCATCGCAAGGGACTTTTCGGCTGGTTCTCCTTCATCACTTCTTATCTCTTCGTCCATTAATTTTCTAAGGCAAAAAAACTATACTTTTAGTCTTACAGTATAAATAAAAGATTATTGGAGTGGACGTAGTCCGAAGTTTGCCGAACCACTATAAAATTTGTGTATTCCTTTACCTTTTCTACAATCTATTCTATGATCTATGAATTTATATTTCTCTATTTGGATATTGTTTTTGAAAATTGGTGATTTCACATACAACAGGGTGTTTGTGACCATTTTTGGCGCAAACATTTTGGTGCTTTCAATGAGGAGGACTTGCACCCGTGGATTTGGAAGCTAGGATCTTGGATTTGGAAGCTTGGTGTGACGCCCCACCTCTATACTCACACTAGCCAAGGACACTACGGGGTAATGCCGTCGACTAGCACGAAGAATAAGGCTGTTGAGGAGCGACCATCTGTGTAATTGCTTTGTGCGAGTACCGATATGTCAGAAAATATAACTTACATTTCATTTCAAGAGAAAATCCGACATATCAAATACAAACTCAAAGCTACCACACAGTGGCTAAGTGGACTTCGGAAACAAATATAGAAATAAACATAACACAAATCAGTCACAGATATTCATATCACAAAGGCGGAAACAGATATGAATAAAACACATAGAAGTGTACATCAAAGTAGTGGTCATACAAGATCCACTACATCACAAAAGAATAGATACAAGTACTGGACAAAAGAATAAGTATACAACAAGGAGTCTCTTTCTCAAATGTATACTAACAAAAACTACTAAGCTAAAGTAGCTAGCCAAAAGTCAGGTGACGAACCCTGATAAGAAGTCAAGCAGAAGCACCTGAAATACCTCGGTCTGACCCGAGTATTATTTTAAGAAGAAAATAATAAACGGACCAGTCTAGCTATAAATATCAGATAAAATGAGATAGGATAAGAGATATCACAAAAACGTATGATAATAATAATGTCGTACTGTGACAAGTATGCATCAGATAACAACAAAAATCATATAATATCTCAAATATTCTCAAACACCAAAAAGAATGTCATATTCTTTAAATAATTCACCAAAACACAAATATTGACAAAACATATCAATGTCAATCCACGAAAATTGGTGAAACACAAATTCTAGAAATCATCAACCAGAAATCCAGAAAACACAAAAGGGGGAAAGCCTATCACAAACGGGAGCATGAAAACTCACCAACACGTGTATCACAAATGGAACGCTATTCCTCGGGTCGCTAACCCAATAAATGAACCGAACATCGACGCACCTAAAAAGATACGCCCCATGCACAGTCGGACATCGATGCACCTAAAAAGATACACCCCATGCACAGTCGGACATCGATGCACCTGAAAAGATACACCCCATGCCTAGTCGGACATCGATGCACCTGAAAAGATACACCCCATGCCTAGTCGGACATCGATGCACCTGAAAAGATACACCCCATGCCTAGTCGGACATCGATGCACCTGAAAAGATACACCCCATGCCTAGTCGGACATCGATGCACCTAAAAAGATACACCCCATGCACCGACTTATCGAACCGAATGCTCCACGAACGGTCCAAAGACCATGGGTCGCGAGCCCATAAAAATGAGATGAAGCTCAACAGAACGGGGTATAGTCCCCCACGTGGACAAAGAGACATCGCACATCGCTAGTCTAAATCACAAAATGATCATCATTGATCAATAAAAAGTGTTAATTACGCTAAGCTAGTAAATATATGAGTTTGGCTTCATGTCCCATAACCACTAGCTTAACTTAAATATTAACGAACAAATTGTAGATTTCCACTCGAAAATTGTCATGAGAGTTCAATCGAACAAGTCCAAGAATTAACCGACAAAGTAAACGCAAGCGTTTCATACCACTTGTTTTGCTAAGCCGTTTAATTAGATTTCTCGTACGAATGAGGTAAAGGTTTGTATATACTAATAGATTGGAAAATGGTTTTAAAAACGAGCTTTGTATTTAAAAGTAGTGTTGAAATCGTTTTTGTGAAAGAGTTTGAGTATTTACTACTAGTATAGAAACCTTTGTATTTAAAAGTGACAAATCACAGAAATGATTGTAGAAACAATCAAGTACCAAAAATTCACATACGACAATGTGAATTAAATCCATAAAAATCGATATCAAATCCGTCAAATGGATATTCCCAAAAATCCAAAGAAAGAAGTCATCAAAGTCGATAATAAGTGATAACAACTATCCGGATCAACAAAAACCGATTAAAATTGGAAATCCACACAAAACAGCCTAAAATAGGCAAAATGCACGATTCCAGACGTCTGGTTTAGAATCCAGACGTCTGGATTTGTTCTCTGGAAATAATCCAGAAAGATTCCAGACGTTTGAAACTACAAGGCAGACGTCTGGACCGTAACCAGACGTCTGACCTTGTAAATCAGACGTCTGAACTGAGGTACTGGAAATTCTATTCCAGAACACCCAGACGTCTAGGAAGCAAGCTCAGACGTCTGGATCTCCCAGACGTCTGGAAAGCAAGGTCAGACGTCTGAGCTGAACGTTTGGAATATTTATTCCTTAGGCTCAGACGTCTGATCCTTATACCAGACGTCTGAGCTGAAGCTCAGGCAAAGAATGAACCTAGGCTAATGATGGCCAATTCGTATCGGGACCGATCGGACGAGCAACAACGACTAAGGATTTATGCCAAGCGAAAACCCAGCCTTAAAGGCTCTTCGATACACCCCAAATATCAATGTCCAAACATCCATAGTAGGATTTTCATAAAATTGGACCAAAACACCAAAATTTGGAAAATTCACCAAATCAATTCAAATCAAAAGCAAATGAATATGCACAAATGTTAGGAATTGATACCTAACAACAATAATAGCTATAGACGTAGATGTGAGTTAAAGAACTCACCTTTTAAACTCAAAACACAAGTGAGAAGCTTGAAAACAAAGAAAAGACCAATTCCTCTTCAATCTCAATTCAAGAAGCTCCGATCTAAGCTAATAAGCAAATATTTCCTAAGTTAGGGTTTAGGAATTTCTGAAATTGAAGAGAGATAGAGATGGAGAAGATGAAGAGGATGCTTACCTAAGCTTCTCCTTGATTTTGGACTTGAATTTGTATTTCCTAACAAACTAGGGTTTTGGAATTCTAATTTCCAATCTCTTCCCCCATTTTTACTTAAGCTTGAATGTATTAGGAAATGAGAATGAATGAAGAGGAGAGGGGGTGGAGTTAGGGTATTATGATGGGTTAGTGGGCTGAAACCCAAACCCAAAGCCCAAGTAGAAAAATAGCAAATTCTACTCAACTCCAAACATATCGATGTTTATACTCAAAAAGGTTGTAAACGCCATTTTGGACTAAATGGAAGTGGTCTCGAGTCCAAATTCGACTATTTAAAAAAGTAACATTTCGGACTTTAATCCGATTAACGATGCTATATTTAAATAAAACATTTAAATATACAATCGTAAAATATACAGGTTGTTACACTTGGACACTTGAATCTAGGAAGCAATGGGTAGGCAATCAACAAGGAGACCATTATCAGATAGGAGCCATCATAGAGGGAGTCGGGAGGCTTCTTTTGGAGCATAAGCAAATCAGACATCTATCTACATCACCATAGTTGAAATGGGAACAATGATGGATGCTATGCAGGAGAGGATGCTAAAGAGACAGGAGGAGATGATGTAGGATCTACTCCGATAGATTGGACAAGCTGGAGTGCAAAACTAAGGAAATGGAGTAGCAGGAAATGCTGTAAATATGGATCACGGAGTTGGAGCAGCAGGAGTTGAGGAAAACCAAAATCAAAACCAAGGAAACGAAGCTAATAAGATGCAGGATGGAGTGGAACAGCTGGGAGCGACCCCTGACCAACCTAGAACGATCGGGGTCGATCGTCCCAGAATGATCGGTGCCAATCGATCCATACTTGGGGGCATGCCCTCGGGTCATGTTGGATCGATCCGAGGTAGGATACCGGGCGGTGCTATACAGTTTAGCATTGATCAGAATGCGGATGCTCGTCCAGAAGAGCAGATTTCAGGATTCCTCCGTGGACTCAGGGGGTAGGTTGGAGACAATGATCGAAGACTACCACTGGATGGCAACGACAGGTTGGCGGAAATGATCAAACGGGCAATGAGAGAAGGATTGTTAAATAGGGATCTGGAAGATGTAAATAGAAGTCCCTTCGCTCCTAATATCAGGCAAGCTAGGAATCCATCGGAGTTCAAACTACCAACGGTTGATACATATGATGGATAAACGGATCTCACTGTTCATCTGACGAGATACGTGAGACACATGGAAGTACTGGGGGCATCAGAGGAAGTCATGGCATGGTGCTTCCCCTTGTACTTAACGGATATAGTTGCACTATGGTTCAGACAGTTGGAAAGGGGCTCTATTAGCACATGGACGGAATTGATCGATAGTTTATGAGGCAATTTTGGATCCACATCACGAGACCCAAGAGTGTGATGACTTTAACATTGATGAAGCAGTGGAAAGGAGAATCACTTAGCGATTTCTTAACTAGGTTCAATGCAGCAGTAGCTTCGGTAGATCGACCGAATCCATCGATGGTTTTTATGGCAGCAGTGTTAGGGATTGCGGATAACTCGGATTTTAAGATATCGTTGGAACGGGATCAACTAGTGGATCTCGAGGAATTTTACCATGACGCAGAAAGGTTTTTGTGGCAGTAAGATGCAAAAGCTGATAGAGAAGGAAGAGTGGAAGTGGAAATTTAAGCGGTTAAAGACGGAGGCCCGCCCGGGGAAGGTTCAAACAAGGATAAAGGAAAACAGAAAGTAGAGGATGGCTTTGATGGATCGAAGCGACCACGAAGGGAACCAAGATTTACCTATTACATGGAATTAACTGAGATATTGGAACAAATATATCTGGATACTAGGGGGCAGATCCCCTATCGAAGGCCAATGAGGAGAAAGCCTACAGACAATGAAAAGAAATTAGAAAAATATTGTCTATTCCATGAGCTGGACGGGCATAGTAAAAACGACCGTAGGCACTTAAAGGATGAGATTGAGGAACATGTCTGGTACTGCGGGTTGTCATAATACGTAAAAACTCAGGCAACGGCGGTGGAACAGGAGCAGCTACCATCCGCATCGAATGGGACTGCCTTTGATTGAGGCGTCAACTTGTCATCAATTGATCGGGATGGCAAGAAATAAGTAATAAATCCACAATAAAATGGCTAAGTCACTTACACATGTACGAGATCGAGAACGGTCCCTAGACATGCTCTGAGATGATGATGAACCGTCACACCTGGAGAGGCATGAATTGTAGTGTTTAGTTTTAGTTTTAGTTTTTCTTTTAGTACTTGGACTTAATTTTATTAGTTGAATATTTTGATTACCAAACTCACTCGAACGTGAAATCTGACATTAATAATTTTGAGTCTCATCCGGACAATCACATTTCGCCTCGAACGGCACTCGATCTCGAACGATCACATTTTGCCTCGAACGACACTCGATCTCGAACGATCACATTTCACTTCGAACGACACTGATATTTCGCCCTGAATGGTACTTAATCTCGAACGATCACATTTCGCCCCGCACGGCACCCGATCTCAAACGATCACATTTCGCCCCGAACGGCACTTGATCTCGAACGATCACATTACACCTCGAATAGGCACTCGATCTCGAACGATCGCATTTCGCCTCAAACAGGCATTCAATCTTGAACGATCGCATTTCACATTGAACAGACACTCAATCCTGTGCGATCATCATCAGCCTAGGAAGGCTACGAAATTGATTAACGATCCCGAACGGTTGTTACTAACAATCAGGCAAGATCACGGATTTGTTCACAGGTCATCAACGGGTTTCGAACATTGGAATTAAGACAATTCAAAACACGCCTTCCTACCGCAAGGCATGTTTTGGGAGGAATATGTTATACCGCCTTTTGACCAGGTAGAATATCATAAAATTTGGCTAAATGGCTTCTGTGATCATCAAGGCTGGAAGACCGGAGAGACGGTTATCGGGCTCGGAAATCGATGATATTTAGAACTTTGGACAATAGTTGGGCGGATTCATACCGGGTCCCAATTAAGGTGCAATCAATATGAAGTGACAAGGAAGGTCCCATGAGGCTATATTTCAAATTTCATGTCAATCGGAGTTCGAATGCTCGAGTTATGGACAAATGAAGAAATTATATGGATCGATCTAGAACGATCCATAAAACAGTGTAAATCGATGAAGATCGATCAATATCTCAAAATCTACAAAGCCAATGCACTTGAAACTTTTAGAGCATCAATATATTGAAGAGTAGAGCCCAAAAAAATGATCGCATGACGAAAATCCCAAATCTTGGAAAAGAGGCTGATCGTTATTGGAACGATCGTACAAATCAGCCAGAACAATCCATAGTTCATCGAAAATGCGATATCTCACAAACGGTATGTCGGAATTGCATGAAATTTGAAAATATAATAGCTTACATCATGGAGCACCCCCATGATCGATCGTAGCTCAAAAATCCTAAATCTTGGAAAATAGGCCGATCGTTATTAGAACGATCGTATAAATCAACATAACGATCCATAGTTTTACGGAAAATGCGATATCTCACAAACGGTACGTCGAAACTGTACGAAATTTGGAGAGAAAGTAATTTACATCGTGGATCATCCCCGTAATCGATCGCAACTCAAAACTCCCAAATCTTGGAAAATAGGCCGATCGTTATTGGAATAATCGTACAAATCAGCATAATGATCTATAGTTTTACGGAAAATGCGATATCTCACAAACGGTACGTCGAAATTGCACGAAATTGGAGAGAAAGTAGCTTACATATTGGAGCACCCCATGATTGACCACAGCTCAAAACCCTAAAATCTTGGGAAAGAGGCTGATCATTATTGGAACGATCGTACAAATCAGCATAACGATCCATAGCTTCACGGAAAACGCGATATCTCACAAACGGTATGTCAGAATTGCACAAAATTTAGAGAGCAAGTAGCTAACATCATTGGAAACTCACATGATCGATCACAGCTCAAAAGGATGAAGCATGGAATGATCTCCTATGATCCAATTTCTAGTCAAAACAGCGAAGATCGATTGATATCTCACAAACGGGAAGTCGGAATTACACGAAACTTTGGCAGCAAGAACTAGAGGCATGAGGGACCCCTATAAAAAAGATCGCAGCCCCACTGGAATTAGTATGGAATGACCGACCTAAATTATTTTTTATGTCCGATCGATCCCAAATTTTGTGGGGCAGGTCGTATGGGCTTGCAGGTTTTTCTATCAAAATTTCAGCCTGAGCCATGCATGCCTTCACCAATGAATACAGCAAACTTGGCTCATCGCAAGGAACTATTCGGTTGGCTTTCCTTCATCACTTCTTATCTCTTCCTCCATTAATTTTCTAAGGCAAAAACAACTGTACTTGTAATCTTACAGTTTAAATAAAAGATTATTGGAGTAAACGTAGGATGAAGTTTGTCGAACCACTATTAAAACTCTTGTGTTCCTTTACCTTTTCTACAATCTACTCTGTGATCTGCGAATTTATATTTCTCTATTTGGATGTTGTTTTTGGAAATTTGTGCTTTCACATACAACTGGGTGTTTGTGACCATTTTTGGCGCAAACATGTACCGTTGAGATAAGTATATGGATATTTTATAAGTATTGAAAATATAATGTTTTGAAATATACTTATTCTGCTGAGATAAATATATTGGAAAGAGTATAAGGAGTTTGTGAATATACCTATTGTGAAGATATTTTGAATCAAATAATTGAAAGAGTTCTTAATAATTGAAAGGTTTATTTATAGAGGCTTAAAAGATCCCATATGGAATTAAATCTATGATTGATTGCTTGTTAAATAACCAACTATCAAATCTTGGCTAAAAATCTAACTCTGGAAATATCTAGGAGGAACATGGAGGTTATATGGCACAGTCATCTTCGATGATGCTACACTATGCGTACTTGTGTTGTTCTGTTAGGATAAATAATAAGGAAACCCGTCTACTTAAACGGTTAGGAGGTGATATTAGCACTTATTTATTGTCTGATTATTTCCGAAAGAACGGAAGTTGAGTTTATCGGAAACTATCGAATGTTCGTTCGAAGAGATCGGGATCGGATAATTATGAATTATCCGAAAACCACTTTGAATCAACTCACTACAAGAAAAACAGTCTTTTATAGCGGCATATGGCCGCTATTAAACACAACTATAGCGGTTTGATAAACGATGTATATCGACATGTTATAAAAAAGAATTGCACATTAATAACACAAAAAAAACCGCTATAAAAGCGCATGATTTCATAGCACATATATACCGCTACAAATGTGTAAATACAATAACGCATATTTGCTGCTATCCTTGACAGTAACCTCATACATTGCATTATCTTTTTATAGCACCGTCATATAGTTATAACGCTTTTTAGGAGCTATGCTTTATTTTACTATATGTTTGATGCACCCCACTATTACATTTCAATAATAACAATCAAATTGAATCTTCTTTAAATAGATAACAATTTGAACAATGTATGAACAAAAAATACAATAATAAGAAAATGTAACGCATATTCATGATAACAAAATAAAGTATCAACTAACAAAAAATAAGTTCAATACATGAGTTACAAAATTCAATACATATTCGTGATAACAAAAGACAACATAGTTCAAAGTTAACGTCTACAAGTACCAAATGCATTACTAAGAACTTGAACTGCTCAAAGCCTTTCTTCATGCATGTCTTTGGTCATTAGTCATTGGTAGTACTTCCTTTTGCAATTCTGAGGTCCTAGCAGAAATTTTTCCCTGAATTAAAGTCAAAGTTACAACAATATATTCATATTCTAATAGTCGACAATTGCATGAAAGTCTAAAAGGCTAAATCCTACAGCTTAGCAATTTTACAACCTAACACTTACAAGATATGCTAGTTCTTGAGAAATGCATGTAACATTACATTCAGTGCTCAAAGATTCCTCTAAATGAAAAACTTCATCCTCATCTAAATATATATAGAAAACGACAACATCAAGCATTGATATTTGGCAATGATGTCAAACTACTAAAGTTGAAAGTTAGATAGTAGATTATTAGTCCACGTAGAGAGGGCACACACCTGAGAGTTCAATATCAGCTTTACTTGACCACTGAACTATGCTACTAAAAGCATTACCCACTTAGGTTAATGATGGGGTGAAATCTGTAAACAATAACAAATTCAAAAAATTTAAATCCTAATATAATGAGTAATTTCTACAGCAACAACATTAATCACTTGCCTGTAGCTCCTGTAACTTCCAACATGAAAACTGCACGAGGTCTTTCAAAAGGATTGGGGAACAAAATTTTGTTTAACTGTAACCAGATGGCAGTGTTAAAGCTAGAATATCGGGATTCTTCTGATACTTAACAAAAAGGAAAAAGCAAATTACCTTTTTTGACGACTAAGCTGAAAGTGAAACAGGGGCTGAACTAAGTAACACAGACACAGTTGTAGCAACTTCATTTTCAGATAATGTGCTGCCTTGATAACAGAAAATTACAAAACAATGATTCAATTTCTATATTGAGTTAGGAACTCCCAAAACATAAGCAATATTGCTAGTCATTCAAAATTAACAATACAAAACAGAATACCAATACCAACAAATTCTACTTCTTTAACAGTAAAGAGGGTACTGTTTCAACAAGATCAAGATGTACTTTTTTGTATCAATACAAAATATAGTGTAACAGATTGAATTTCAACAAGGTAAAATCCTTTTTTAGGCTTCTTCTTCCTCCTTCCAAAAGCAGAGATCTTAAATTCAACAAATCTACCATCTTTCCTCTCTTATTCCCCATTTTAATTCTTATCCACATCCCACATACTAATTCTTCCTATGACATTACAAACTGCAGGTTACCCCAGACACATAACCTAAATTTAACTATAGCCTTCTACAATTGAATATACTTATCATCTAACATCGATGAGAAGCATATTTTAGACTAAATGCATAATAAAATAACAATTTTACACCAATTCGGGCATCGTGTTGTAGTGTCAAAATTTTAGGTTGGCCTAACGAATAAGGCTTTCACATAACAGATCTCTAAAAAAGCCATAAAACTTAATAATCTACTTGTCCATCAACATTTTTCGAGTTACTTCGAATAAACTTTTGATTTGGACCATCACAAAATACAGCCGAGCCTCTAGTCTCCGCCTAAATAAATAGAAACGAAATTGAAATTGAAATGAAACGCTTAAAAACTATCCAAAACCTCAAAATCAAGAGGAAACAAACCCTGGTCAGAAGAGTGAGAGACAAAAGCAGCAAAAGAATGGTGAGCTTGAAAGCCATAGCCATGGAAAACTTAAGAACTTTCAGGGTTTTTAGGGATGGTGGATTATTTTGAGATTTGGGGAAAGAATTGGGTCGATTTGGTGTTGAGTTGTGTTTCAATACTTATTTCCTTACTTTTATAATTTGGTGTCTGATTTATCAGTGGATCCATTACATTTTGGTGCACCAATCTCAAATGATTAAACCAAAGATGGCTACCATCTCTAACCGTCCATTAGAGATTCGACGGAACGTTCTTCAAATCATGCTCAACTTTTGAAGTTATAACTGACACAATGAAAGGGAGACACTACAATTTTTCGTGTGCTGCTATTCGCTTAACATCCAAAATTAATGTTTCATGTTTTTACCGCATGCTAATTCACTATCCAGCATTCAGAGGAAAAAAAAGGGTCCCGATAAAATAAAAAATAAACTCGACTTCACATCGTTCTCTCTTACGCCTCTCAAAATGAGGAAATCAACTAGAAGAAACGTCTTTCAACCATCGACGACCGAAGGAAAATAAAGTTACGATGGCTGCAGGATCCCAAAAAAGTACTTTCCAAAATCCAAATTTTATTTGTATCCTTTTGGGACATTTTTTGATTTGCGTACTGTCACTCCCTGTCCATAAGCATACTGTCACTCTCTGTCCATCTTCATTTTACCATATCCACATGGGTCCCACATGCAATTAATATTTATCTCATTTCAGATATAAATTCATCCTCCCTCAGCTTGGAAAATATAAAATCATATTCAATTTTACTATTCCATTTCATCATGCTACTTGGTTTCTTCTTCTAGTTTGAGACCGAGATCGGAGATGGAGAAGGCGATTAATAGACAGAAAGTGATTCTGCAGCATCTAAGACCTGATTTGAACAATGATTCTTTTATTCTGAAGGTATACGTTTTGTTTAGATGTTGTTGTTAATATTGTTATAATAAATACTAATTTGTATAAAAATTAGTTGAATTATTATTACTATTATCAACTTATTTAATTTTTGTAAGCTTATTTAATTTTTATATAACTTAACAAACGAAGTTAATTTTATAATTTTAGTTAATTTATTGTTGTTGTTATTGTCATACAAATCTAGTTAACTTTTATAAAATTTAGTTAACTTGGTTAATATTTTATAAGTTGTTATTATTATTATTATTGTTCAAAATTTAGTTAATTGTTATCAAACTTAATTAAATTTTAAAACTTAATTATGTTATTATTTTTATTATCAACTTAGTTAATTTTTATACGCTTATTTGGTTTTTATTAAACTTAATTAATGAAGTTAATTTTTATAATCTTAGTTAATTTTATTGTGATTATTATGATTATTTGAATTTTATTGTTATGGTTAGTTAATTTAACTAATCTTAGTTAGTTTTATTATTATGATTATTTAACTAAGACTATAAAATTTTATTTTAACTATTATGATTATTGGTGTTGTTATTGTCATTGTTATTATTAGTATTATTATTATAAACTTAATTAATTTTTCTAAACTTAGTTAATTTTTTATTATTATTATTATATAAAATTTTTATTTTTTATGAAACTTAGTTAACTTGGTTAATATTTTATTACTATTACTATTACTATTATTATAGACTTAGGTAATTTATTATTATTATTATATAAAACTTGGTTGATTTATTATTTTGATTTTGACTATTATTATATATATTTAGTTAATTTTTATAAAATTTAGTTAACTTGGTTAATATTTTATAATTTACTACTACTACTACTATACACTTAGTTAGTTTTTATAATAAACTTAGTTAATTTTCATAAACTTTGTTAATATTTTATTTTTATTATTATAAACTTATTTAAGTTTTATAAATGTTACTTAACAAACAAGGATAGTAACAGCTTTCCAAATCAAATTCATTTTATAGTAGCAATTGATTATACTATGCAGCTTGTAATAGTAGAAAGTAAAAAATTAAATAATAATACCTTATTTGATAACACATCTTATAAATCATCAGTTGCAAGAATGAAGTACTCAAGTGATCCATCAACCATCTCCTCCTGCATTAGCAGAATAAAAGTTCTTTACTCACAGAAATTACTCGATAATATGCAGTATATGCACTTCGATTGCAAAAATGTGCACAACTGAATAAGCATTTGAGTGTCTTCTATTTGACAAATACGATTTCGAAAGAAAAGCAAACCATAGCATGGCATAAACTTGTTAGTTTTCTTAATTAATTACTTATAGGTCCAGATTCATTATAACAACTGGATTGCAAAGTGTTGGTATATGCAGACCTCCGGCAATATATTCTCGAACCAGGCATGAAAACCTCATACAAATGATGTATAAAAGTTGGCAGCTGCAATTTAGGAACAAAAATAAATATTGCTCTACTTACAAAAAATGAACATTTTATTAATGTTGTAGGAAACAATCATTAATCCATATGTAGAAAAATTAGTGATTAAAAGCACCATATATAGTTTGCATATACGACGTCCTATGAAAAAACAAAAATGGGAAGTTTCATGCTTCCTCTTTACATGATAATACCATTGAATTAATGTTTTTCTTAGCTATAGCTTCAAACTAGTTCAACCTTTTTTTCAAGCTTGAAATAATACGAAAATCATGAACAATGAACTTTTAATTATTGAATTTTGAAAAATCATTGGAATTATGGATTTTTTTTATATTGGGTGGGAAGGTAAACTAGGATCTAAATAGCATTGACTTTCTGTTCCTTACAACCATTAATTATATTATTGTCTATTGGCTCTAGGTTACAGAAACACGGTGAATACCATTATAAGTTTAACTTAAGTAGAACAAGATTGCAAATATATACTTTAACATAAAACGCATAACATAAACAACTAAAAAGTTCCAAATCAATACCGCAACTCATTCGTTAGCTCCTTTTCTAAAGCAAAGGCAAGTTTGATTGTTTTGAAAGCTAAATACAACCCCTTTGAAAGCGTCCTTTATAACCAGAAGTAACTTTAAAGTTAATAAGAGTAGCTTCTACCCCTTCGAAAGCAAGGTTTCGACACTATACCTTCCGCCTTTCTTTAATGCACTATGTATCAATTACTTAATACCATGTATACTGGTTTCAAGTGGGTTCTTCAGTGGAGGTATGATGTCGAAAGCTAGTATATGGAAGTAGCAAATTAGTAAATCCAAGCAAAACATATTTTCAGCCTTTTAAAAGTAATTTCTTTTCGCCTACTTAGTTAATGGAGGTATGGATTCTTTTCAATGGAGGTATGATGTCGAAAACTTAGTTAATTTTTATTGACTTATTTACTTTTTATAAAACTTAGTTAACGAACATGGACAGCAACAACTTCCAAAATCAAAATGAATTTTGATGCAGTGTAGTAATTGATTGTACTAGGCAGCACTTAATAGTAGAAAGTAAAAAATAATAATAACAATACCACATTTGATCCCACATCCAATAAAACATCACTTGCAAGAATGAGGAATTCAAATGATCCATCAACCACCTTTTCCTACATTAGCACAATAAAATCCTTTACTCACATAAATTACTCGATAATAATCAGTATATGTGCTTCAATTACAAAAATGTGCACAACTAAATAATAACATGATGAAGAAATTACCATATATTCAGGCTAAGCAACAACATTTGCTTTACTTTCTGGAACATGAAGAGAAGATGGAGTGGGGAAAAGAGGTGAATTTTTCATTGCTTTCTTGAATGCAATTATTAACTACATTTTGGTTCCGAAATGCTAAATCTAGCAGGCACCTTAAAAGCACATAAACACAATCCACATCGACCACACTAAACTACACTAAGACCAAAAGTTGCGGTAAAGTGTAAAACTAAAATCTTCTAAGAATCATACAACATGGACGCTCAAATAAGTTTAAAAATAGAACAATCGATTATTGTGTATATATATAAAACAACAATAGTAACTTGAAAATGCTTGCGGATTGGCTTGATATATGGATCGGTGCCTGAAGACATCTTAATAGGATTCAAAATGCACTACGGAGGCTGGAAATCAGTTTACTGTGTACCAAATAGACCAATATTCAAAGAACTTGCTCCTATAAATCTTTCAGACCAGCATTGAAGCAGGCAACTTGAAATGTTTAGAGAGATTTGGCATATACAAACACAATTGTTTATTCATTCACATCCATTGCTTTGCTTGCCTACTGCATTATTCTAGTTTGTCTACTTGCTTACTAGAAAGTTCATCATTCCCAATGTAAGTTAAATTATACTCATAAATTGATTAGAGGATTGTATTTTCTTGATTAGACTGAGATGAGCCTCTTCACCCGACCATATCTCATATCTTCTACTCACAAAGTTGCAGGTGTCAATATTTACATGCTAAACCTGTCTTTATGCATTCATTAACAATTTTTAAACATTTAATCAACCCTACTTTGTTATATTTATTCCTCCATATATACTCACCACAAGAATATATTCCCGTCTTCATATTCCATGTAAACTAAACAAAAAAAACACGTCTCTCCTCATAGAAACCTCTCCAAAACATTGTGCAAAAAGAGGATTCTAACTAAAAAAATTCTTCAAGAAAAAACTCATTTACTACATCTTAATTTTCATTTCTTCAATCTTTGCGACACTCTTCATCGAATATTTCATCTACCACCCTTCAAAACCTTAATTTTACCTAAAAGACACTTCCATCTCAAACTTCTCCCTCTATTCCTTGTCCCGTGCACTTCACAACTCCAAAATACAAGTTACCATACTATCACAAAATCCCAATGCAAAAATAGGAATATAATATGATGATACTAAGCCCTATGTATTTTACAAAGGAGAGCAAACAACAGAGGATTCTCTAATACCTCCTTTCTACCAAGGAAACGAAGACACTAATGTTATGATCATAGCTTTGCATGGAGATAGCATGCCTATCATACCTTCTATTGGATATGAAGTATGTAGAGATTAAAATGAAAGGGATGATCGTGTTTTCTGTTAGTGTAAGCGGATATTTGAGATGGAAAGTTCTTGGTCTGGTTTCCAACAAGTATCGATTTGAGGTCAATTGTGTGGTGATGATTGGAGTTGGTAGAAATTCAGAAAGCTCGATGCAAGGAACTCAATGTTCAACCGGTATTTAGTTTTATATGTATGATGTGAACCAAATATAAGGCAATGGCTTTAACATTGCATTGTAGTAAATAATTTATAGGTACGGATATAAAGAAGAAAGGAATTTGCTACTTTTACTGGGATATGTAGTGGTGCAAAATTAGGAGATAGAGAACAAGTTGAGGGAGGATATTCTGGCCTAAACTAAAATATATAATTGATGCAGGGGTGTGTATGAATCTTTGAATGATATCATAGTATATTGCATATTCTTTTCAGCGTGCAAATGATTGTGTTCAATAATATTTCATTGTTAATTAAACAGGCTGGGTACATAATTCCATTAAGTTATGCCGATACTCAGTATGTTTGAAGCTTTTGAATGTGCATGTGTGTTTTTCATATCTTTGTGTGCTGCTTAATTTTGCAGTCTCTGTGTTAAAATGCATGCAGGTTGAAATGGAACTATATGAAGTTTTTAAATTTTCTAAAGCAAATAGTAGTAAAATTTATAGGTTAAGTACATTCTCTGCAAAAGCCTATTACATTTGACACATATTAAAAAAGCATCATCAGGCGTCCACTCCCTTAACAAATTTATTTTCCAGTAGATTTTACCCATTACTAATATATGCATAAACATCAATACTAGTTCCTGTTGCTACCTCTCCACTAAATAGGTCCAACCTTTTAGTAAGTGATCTATGAAATGATTAGAGCTATATTGCACCAACATTTTTCTCAGTGGTACATATAACAATTTAGCTAGTCATTTTCAGCTTTTTTGTTTATTGCACGCTCTTCTTTCTACTTGTTCTAATCATTTATGGTATATCTGATTTAATAATGACTAAGATTGAAGATTAAACTAGAGGATGTTTTTCACATATTGTTTGCAAGAAGATGTTACAGATGATAAAACTATTAAAATCAGAATTAAATGAAAAATAACCCTAAATAATCATAAATCATGAAATTTCAGTAAACATCATGCAAATTTTAGGGCTTACCTACTGTAAACCTTGCAGCTAACCAACTTGCCAGCATTTGGTTTATGACGCTCTTAATCTCCATCATAGCCATAGGCATCCTCGAGCTAAGATGGGGCAACGTAGGCATCCAAGACTGGTGAAGAAATGAGTAAGTCAGTGCCATAGAAGGCATCTCTGCTCACCTCTTCGCAATATTCCAAGGCCTCTTAAAAGTCCTAGCTGTAGTCGACACGAACTTCATGGTCATCCTCAAATCTGCAAATGATGAAGGAGAAGATCAATTCGGTGACCTTTACCTATTCTAACTACTCTTCTCATTCTGCATACCACGTTGCTGATTATTAATATGGTCGGTGTGGTCGCTGGCACCTCTGACATGATTAACAACAGCTTTGAACTGATCTGATATCTAAGGTTTACAAAGGAGGATTTGAAAGCATGATTTAGGGATTTGTTAGAGAGGGAATTAAGGTTTCTTTGGTTTGAGAGATGGAACATAATGGAACGAAAAAAGTGGGAAGAGTGAAATAATTTGAGGAATTGGCGGCCATCGAAAGTAATTGTGGGCTGTAAGTGTTACGTAGATAATTTCTACTGGAAATAAAACAAATTAACGTAAACAATAACGCTATTGAAGAAGCTGTTATCTATTTGCGTTATGAAAATTAACTTTTCTTGTAGTGACTCAAGCGTCGTATTGAAGACATCTTGAAGATAATGGGATCGAGGACGGGGCTCTTTAAAGTGCAATGGCTACTTGCTACTAATCTTGAGGGTGATTACAAAATACATGTAGTAGAAGTAGTGCATTCGGTTTGTTCTTATCCTGAACAACTTGTATGGACGAATGCTGGAATTGCATTGTGCCTAAAAGGCGGTGTTAATATTCCAAGTGGGATTTGCTAAGAGAGGAAAAAGGTAATCGTGACCTCACAAGCCTCACAACTCGGTAGTGGCTAAAACATGGGATATGCAACATAGCTATGTGGTTCGCTACCATTAGGAGCGGTCATTCCTTGATCTAGAATCGATATTTATAGATTTGGTATGCGAGCGAAGAGTGGGGCTATGGCTGGTGCACATTGTTATGGAGCCTTGGTTCTGAGGAATGATGTAATACAGCCAGTTATGTTGAAAGGGCAGCCGGCTCTGTGTTGGCGGGGGTCCATTTGTGGCCCTCGGTACATTTTTCTAGAGGTGTATTGTTGGCAAACGGTACCCCAACAACCTTCTCATTGGAAAATCCAATCTCCAATATGTTCCCCTACGGATTTAGTTATAAACATATTATGCTGGATTTTAATTAATGTAACAATTTCAGCTATAATTAATATTTATTTTACTCTAGACATTATTATAATATCGGAAGATTTCCTATGAAATGATTTAGTTATCGTAAGGTAAAAAACGATCCGTATTTATGTGCGGTGTGATTTTATGAAATACCTTTATTTTGAAAGGTTTTTTAACATTAAAATTCATATGTAGTGTGTTTCTCACGCTGGTTTTACTAGACTGATCCGGACGTTATTTTTCTTATAATGCTCGGGGTCTGTCCGAACATATTTTCCAGATTTAGCTGGACACTTTGGAGCTTTAGGAGACAAGCTGGATCCTTCGAGACGTAGTCCCGTATTTTCATTTGTCTCCGTTGATTTGCTCTTGTTGCATTTATCAGCAGTTATAAGGACAGATTGTTATAACTGTTCAGTCTGATGATAGAGTAGTTTTGCTCTGATTTTGTGTATGTATATAAAAAGGTTTCTTTTTGTAAAGATCATTGATATATTATAGATTACTCGTTACGTTGTGAGATTCTGTTTTGTCGTTTTCTTTTCTTTCACCACAACGATGTCTTTCCGACACTTGGATGTTCGGTACGTGAATAACGTGGATGTATTACTGTCGACTTTTGAGGATAAAAAATGTGGGTTGTTACACTTTAATAACCAATGGGATTGAATAGAGTTTATGTTAAATTAATTTTTTTCGTTTATATTTCTTGATTTGTCGGTCGTTGGCGGGTAGGATAATTATCTGATATCCGTCCGTATTCGCGGATACGGATATCCGATATCCAAAAATGATTTCGAATGTGAATGCGCCACTGTCCGTATCTGAAGTATCCGTTGACATGCCTAGTATGTAATTTATTCTATTGGCCATGGTTAATCGGATAACCTGAAACTGATTGAACCAATACAAGTTGTATGGTGGACTTGATGGCACAATTTTACTACAATAAACCAATAAAAACAATTTATGTAAAATCAAAATTAGTTCAAACTAAAAAAAAGATATTTGTAACGGACGTAAAATGAAAATATTATTAAGACTGTTATGGTAATGGTAAATTTAACATTACCGTACCATTATCATTCGATCGATTATCATTTTTAAGTAAAGTCGGTATACCAGTATAATCGGTATGGTAATGGTAAACCTATCAATTTCTACGATAAAACAAAGATAATATTTTTTTAAAACCAACAACAATGGTAATTTATCAATCCATTTATAATACATAGATATTCACGCAATATTGTATCATGAGCATTTAGAAACAAGAAAATAGTTAGATTTAATTTAATAGTTCAGCTCAAATGATGCTAAATACATTTTTTTTCTTTCTTATTAATATTTTTTATTAAGTGACACAATAAAATATATAATGAAGGATCGTTATAGTGTAAAAAAAATATGTCAAGTTGTTATTTTCTAGACAAACGGTAAATTACTATTAGCAGCGTAACAGTTACAAGTTTATCAGTATATCAATCGGTAACAGTAATGACAACGGTAATCAATTTTAATTTACCAATAAAAACGATATGGTAACGGTATTTACAAAATGTCAACGGTAACCGTTAGCACCCAGGCCTAAATATTATTAAAAAGACTGATTTTAGAGGCTGTAAAAATAAGACATCAATGCAACCATCTCTTACTTCGGCACCTTTGTATACATTGCAGTTTTATCAGCAACATGGCATGTAAAACCCGCTCTACAATAATAAAAATAAATTAACACCTGTGATTTCTTTCATTTTACCACAAATATTAATAATATTGGAAGATTTTCGGTTACTATCGGTCCCAAGTCAGAACCACCAACTAATGTTAACAGGTATATTAGTCCTGATCATGAAAAGATGAAGTTTTCTTCAGGCAATTGCTATTGCATAGACCAACTGATCTCACCATATCCCCAAAGCTGTGAACATTAAAACTTTATTATTAGACAATAAAATAGACAATAATAATACCAAACAATGGAAATGCCAAAATACTGGGAGTTAAAGATATAGCAAGTGCATATAAACCATACACATGTAGATAAAACTTTCAATATCAAAAGGGAGGATAAGCTATCTATTATTACCATCCTCAGTTATTATGGGATACTCACAACAAATGGTTGAAGGTAGTGCAGAGAAAAGTAAAAAAATGTAAACAAAACCAGAGGATGAATTCAAAATCTGAATATCATCGCCCCATGAATTTTACCTGAAACCTTAATCCTGGTAACCTAGAACATGGCTTAGACGTACAACACTACTTGTATAGGTTTGACACTCAACCCTTTGCAGAATCAACAATACAGTTTTTTATTTTACTTTTGAAAAAAGGTCAGTTTATGCTAACAGAGAAATGTGTGAAGCAGTTTAAAGTCATCGTATCAAGCTGGTTTTAAAAATAAAAAAAACAAAGAAGTTAACCAATAATAGCATGCAAAAGAAAAGTCATTAGTTTTTTTAGCAAAACAATCCTCACCGATCAAAGCTGCTTCTTGGTTTTATGAGTGATCGTGACTCCTTGGCTGTTTGGCCCTTCTCACATCGATCAACATCCTCAATAGCCTTTGTTGATTTCTCTTTACTATCAACACCCATCCTTAAATTCTCTATCATATCAATGCGCTTTCTTGGCTTCAGTCCTAAATCCAAACTTTTTCTTTCCATTTCTTCATGAATTGTATTTGACAAGGAGTGTTGTTCAGTACCCTTTCTTGATAACTCTAAAATGTCAGCATCACTTATTCTAGCAGTTTCAAAGGGCAGGCTTTCACTAGAAGGTTTCTCAATTGAGGTTATAATTTTTTGAAGTTCAACTACATACTCAGGATAAAGTTCGAAACTGCCGTGGCTTCCTCTGTTGATCCGCAGTTCACATTCTTCTTTAGCATTTTGCTTACCATGAAAGCAATCCTTGGTTTCATTGGCTTTCTCGGGTCGATCAAAGCTCGTTCTTGCCTTATCTTCACTATCAACACTCTTCCTTTGTTTCAGTTTTAAATCTAAGCTATGTTTTCCCATCCATTTGGTATATGCACTTGTCTTAGATTGCTTTTCTGTAATCGTTTTTGATGACTCTACTATGTCAGTGCAACTTCTTTGAGTAGGTTCCAAGCATACTGAACTCTCATTCAATTTTGTTTTGGTCGTTGAAGAATTCTGGACTGCAGTTATAAATCTTTTGAGGTGTCTTATATAATCAGGGTGGAGTTCTAAATTACAATGATCTCCTCCTTCAATCCACAATGGCTCATATTTGTGTTTACATAGCTCCCAAAGCTGCTTACCGTGTGAGAAATCCACGATATCGTCGGAGGTTCCCTAAAATTATAGACGATATAAGGTAAAAAAAAATACATCGAATATATGAGAAATGTTGTGTATATTTGAATTACAAAATTCAATGCTTACATGAATCACTAAAACAGGGAAATTGACTAGTGAAATTTTATCAATATTCTGCAAAGAGAGCAAAACATGTTAAGGACTCTGAAACAGATTCTGATCATCTACAGTGATAACTAAAGCAAGGAGTTATCCAAAAATTTGGACCATTCCATAGCCACAGAGAAGAGTCTGAAAAAAAAACCTTGTATATGTCAAACCAGTATGAACGCTTTGTAGGATATATGACACGTAAACCAGATAAGATTGCACTGTGTAGAACAACAGCTCTTAGCTGAGGTACACGACAAGCTAGATCAATCGTAGGACCACTTCCAACTGATTGTCCGTAAAGAATAATGTCCGCAGGACAGGTCCCATAAGTTTCTACCAAACAATTGTAGGCTGCTTCAATGTCAGCATATGTATTTCGCTCACTGGGCTGCCATAAAATTATTGTGATAAGGGTTCTATTTTATTTTAAAAATTGATATGTTTTATACATATGAGAAGTGATTCCAACCTTCCCAGAGGACTGTCCATATCCAGAATAATCATAACTGCGGTTAAAAAGTATAGCAAATTAATGAAACGATCATGTTTGATAATATGAAAGCATGTTGGTGCCATTATCAATTTTCATACATTAGAATCTACCAATCCAATTCCACATTTCTCATTCATCATTACTGTGATATTAATAAAATCTATGTTTTGTGTGATGTCACAGTTTTATTTGCTAAAATTGGTCAACAATTTGTCAATAATAGCTAAATAGATACACTAGAACTAGCGAAATTCACATGATCACGAAAAAGTTGATGCCCATACTGTTCAGGGTAATTTATATCTGATAGCTCGCTGTGCATTTTTGAAAGTATATATCGTTCTTACCGTCTCTCCACCACCGATAGCAAGTGTCAAAATCTGAATGATATTAGAAAATAAAAAACAAATCAATTCTCTTTAATTACAATTCAAATTAATGAGAGAATTAAATTAGTTCCTTTAACTTGAATTCAAACTAATTAGAGAACTAATTACAATTAAACCTCTTTAATTTATAAAATCAAATTAATTAGAAAATTAATTCCCTTAATACTAAGTAATTATATAATTAACTGTAAGTTTTGTTATTTTAAAATTTAAAATCTTGACCAAAACTGTGTTTAATTAGGGTTGTAAAAAAGGTGGTAAAATTAGCTATCGCTCAATATCTCAACAAATTACCATCCTTCAAATTCCTCATCTATAATAAGCTAAATAGATACACCAGAACCTTCTAGCGAAATTTACATGATCAGGAAAAGTTGGTGCCCACACTATTCAGGGTAATTTTTATCTGATAGCTCACCGTGCATTTTTTGAAAGTAAATATATTAGTCTTACGTCTCTCCAGCACCGATAGCAAGTGTCAAAATCTGAATGGTATTAGAAAATCAAGCACAAATCAATTCTCTTTAACTACAGTTCAAATCAATGGGAGAATTAAATTAATTCCTTTAATTTGAATTCAAACTAATTAGAGAATTAATTACGAATTAATAACTTTAATTTGAATTCATACTGATTAGAGAATTGATTACAATTAAACCTCTTTAATTTATATTCAGATTAATTAGAAAATTAATTCCCTTAATACTAAATAATTGTATAATTAATTGAGTATCTGTTATTTTCAAATTTCAAATCCTTCCCAAAACTGTGTATAATTAATATTGTAAATCAAGCGGTAGTATTAACTATTGCTCAATATCTCATCAAATAGAACACCATGCTTTGAATTTCCTCATCTATATACATTGGCATCAAATGTATTCAGACACCAAGAATCATATACAATAATTTCAAACTGGAGTAAATCCTCTGGTCCCTAACTTTACTGTCCTACTGTGCCACACCAACCAGAATTTGAGATTTTTTGTCAAAAAGTCTTGTACTTGCATGTTATGGATCTATTTGCAAAATACATAATTATGTGTCAAAATCTCACTGTTGCGACACACTAGGATAGAAAACTTAGGGGCCAAGTGATTTGTTCCCATCTCAAACACCCTGCTATTAACATCCCTTAGCCAAACCATTCTAGAGTATGTTAACCTTTCCCCTTTAAGCCAAGGGTCAAACTAAACACTGGTTTCTTTTCCATTTACTATTTTATACTCTCACATAAAATAAATCTTACTTTTTCCTTCTTCCAAAATACAAGTACAGGACTGAAATAAGGGCACGAGAAGGAAAATTCATGTAAAAGGAGAAAAATCAATACTTTTTTTAAAATCTACGTAGAAAAGCTTTCCTGTAGTAGCCTTAAGTTTTTAGTTACGGTGAAGATCCAAATAATAATAATAATACAGTATCAAGCAAAACATGCTAACTAAAAGTAATCACATACATAACTGGTTTATGAACTAAGAAACTTTATCTCAACAACATGCTACTCTAATATTTTTGTTCCTAACAAAATCAAAACATCGATTCTCTCATATTAATATTCTGCAGAGGAGATCCCTATATATGCAAAACACAATTTCAATCAAGGTCATAAAAACAAGCCACTTACGCCATCAAATTGACTCCTAAATGAACAGAAAGCTCAGCGAATAGGTTAAGCATCATCCCCAAATCAGCAGCATTTCCATGGGAATAAAGCAAAGTCAAGCCTTTCTTATCCAGTTTTGGATTTTCCAGATACACGACTACAATATCATTCCCTTTTCTCGTCTTCACTTTGAAAATATCGATTCCTTCTTTGCTAACTCCGTTCATGATAAACCTGCCGATGTTCAATTCCGAAGGCGTCAGTGTGTAAGTCGGTGGATCGGGTGGGAAAAAAGCGAGTTTGGCCGCCATGGATGATGTGGCGTGTCCCATTTTGAGAAGAAATTAGTGTTCTGGGCGCATTGAGGAGGAGGGGGATGGAGAAACGTAATGGGTTTTGCTTTTTTGGGAGGTTTAAAGAAGCGCTGGCAAATTGTTGGAATATATGTAGCACTGAAGATGAACGGGATGGCTGCGTGAAATTTAACATTTTGCAAATATATTTTTCTTCATTACCAATCGCCGTTGGATATTATTTTTTACACATAGATACATTGCATCGCTTATAAAATTAATTACACGAAAAGATAACGTTAAATAGGGAAAAAAAATTAAACAATGAATTATTTTAAAAAATTGGACACAAGGACACACGCCATTTTTTTTTTTTCAGTCTCAATGACAAACCCAAAGCACATTAGCGGGTTGAAACATTCCCCTACTTTTCTTTCAAAGTTCCAATTCACGATAAAAATGGTGCCCCAAACCAGAAGTAAATCATTATCTCCAACTCAACCGCAAACTTCAACGTATGAAGAACAACTATTATAAATTCAACAACAATCACTGATTCGTGAAATCGATGACCTAGTTTCAGCGGAAATTCAATAGCGAACTCCAACTCGAGAAATCGAAATCGTAGCTCCGCTAGATATTCAATAGCAATCCGCAATTCCGAAAAAAGAAAACCTAGCTCAATCTGACTCGAAACAAGAGACGACGAAAGCAAGAGCCAGCAAGTTAAAATTATGAAAACGCCCAATTGAAGAAGAAGCACAGCAAAATCGAGAAAAAAGAACAAAGAGAGGAAATGAACAAAATAGAGCATATGAAAACTAATAAAAAATAACAGAAAACATACCGAAAAGGGTAATTGATACTATAAAATGAAGTATAACAAAGATAATATAATTGTATTATAATAATATTGAGCTTATTTGATAGAACAATGAGGAAAACATACAGCAAAAAATATCTGCTGAGAAAGCAACCGAAGAACAGCTACAAAAAAAAGACCGAAGAAAAAAATAATAATAAAACAATTCAGAAGGAAATTCAAACTGAAATTCAAAATACCATTCAACAGGTAAATGATACTATAAAATTATGAAACTGATGCTAACAATATCATATTATTAAATGTATTCTAATAGTATCAAAAATGTTAAATAGGAAAAAGCTCAAAAAGAAAAGGGAAAACAAATTGCAAATGAAGAATTTGAAGAGGAACAAATCAATTCAGTAAAATTACAAACACTATCACTTTATAACATGTTACATATTGCAAAAATGATACCTACAGTTTGTTTGGTAGAAGACAAAGCTTTGTTGTTTTAAAAATAGTTTTCATCGTCATTTATTACAAAATTGATACTAATATATTAGAAAAGCGATACCCATTATCTATTTGATTTAAGTTGGTGCTTTATAATTGAAGAAATTATTTTCATTGGTATATATAATAGAACTGATACTAATATACTGCAAAATTAATACTCACTGTCTGTTTGTGTGGAGCTGATGCTTTGTAATTTAGAAATTTTTTTCCATCTTATTTGTAGCAAAACTAATGCCAATACCTTACAAAAATGATACTCACTTTATATTTTTTTGAAGTTGATACTTTTAGTTTTACAAATTGTTTTCACTGTATTTTGTTATAAAACTGATACAAATATAAACCAAAAATGATACCTCAATTTGTTTGTTTGAAGTTATTGTTTTGGAATTTTAAAATTATTTCAACCGTACTTTTTAACATACTGGTACCTATATTTAAAAAAAATGATACTCGCTATTTGTTTTGAGTAGAATTGATAACTAATAATTTTATAAACTATTTTCCAAATCATTTGTAGCAAAATTGACACTAATATCATGGAAAAATGATAAAAATAATCATTTTGTTTGAAATTTGTACTTTGTGCCTTGATAAGTTGTTTTCATTGTACTTTTTATAAAAACTAATACTATTATAAATCACAAGAATGATACCTACAGTTTGTATGTTTGAAGGTATTAGTTTAGAATTTTAAAAATTATTTCAAATATCATGCTTATGAAAACTGATACCTATATCTAACAAAAATGATACCCACTGACTATTTTGACTAGAGTTGATGCCTTTATAATTCTATAAATAATTTTTAATGTATTTTGTAGCAAAAATGATACCGGTACATTACAAAAATGATACCAAAAATATGTTTGTTTGAAGTTTGTACTTCGTACTTTTTCGAATTGTTGTCACTATTTTGTTTAAAAATCGATACCATTATAAATAAAAACTGATAACTAAATTGTGTATGTTTGAGTTAAATGATTCGAAGTTTTCAAAATTATTTCAAATGTCAGTTTTTTGAAAACTGACATCAGTATTCAACAAAAATGATACTCACTGGCTGTTTTGAGTAGAGTTGATGTCTTTCTAATTTTATAGAATATTTTCCATGTAATTTGTAGTAAAAATGATACCAATAGCTTGCAAAAATAATACCACTAACATGTTCATTTGAAGCTTGTACTTTTTACTTTTATACGTTGTTTTCACTGCATTTTATTTAAAAACTGATACCATTATAAATAAAAAATGATACCTAAACTATGTATGTTTCGGGTTAATGATTTGGAGTTTTAAAATCATTTGCACTGTCATGTTTATGAAAATTGATACTGGTATTCAACAAAATGATACCCACTAGATGTTTCGAGTAGAACTTATGTCTTTCTGATTTTATAAATAATTTTCCATGTAATTTGTAGAAAAAATGCTACTAGTCGCTTCTAAAAATGATACCACTAAATGTTGGTTTGGAGCTTGTACTTTGTACTTTTATAAATTGTTTTCAGTGCATTTTGTTTAAAAACCGACACCATTATAAATCAAATATGATACCTACACTTCATACACTTGAAGTTATTAGCTTGGAATTTTCAAAATTATTTCAAATCTCATTTTTATGAAAACCGATACCTATGTTTAACAAAACTGATACCATTATACTGCAATAATGATATTCCATATATATTTGCATGAAGTTGTTCATTGCAGTTGATACCCAACATATTGTTATGTTTCAATGTCAACCTAATGCCTTTTTTTCAAACAATAGGTGACGATGATTTTTTCAATCCACATCCTACAAGCATGAATTTCATATCTAAAGGATCAAAGCAGGAAATAACATAAGCTGAAGATAAAAAGCTAGAAACAACATACAAATGTGGCTTACAAGCAATTTTCAAGATGATAAATTTGGTAAAAGAAAATAATGGCCTAACCAGTAGCTGTTTGAAATAATATGATGCTTTATAAATTTAATAATTTAGTTCACTATCATGCATGACAAAAGAGATACCAAAATAGTGCAAACTCATACCTAGTAGTTGTTTAATTGAAACGCACACTTGTTCATTTTATAAACTATTTTCACTATAATTTATAGCAAAACTGATACCTACGTTTTATGCAAAACTGATACCCAGTTTCTATTTGAAATAATTTGACAACAGCACTATGCCAAACTACACTTTTGCACTTCTACATCATATATTGAGTTGTCAACTGTTCACCATAACATAGTGTGCATTATACATTGACATTTAATCTCATAATTCTTCTTATAGTTTTGCACTTTACAACTTAGCAAACAAATAATTCCAGTCACTTCAAAATTAGAAAAAAAATCATCATGTACAAATGATACAAATAACATGCAAAATATGATACCATAATTGTTTATACCTGAAACTGATATTAAAAACACATAAATACCGATACTGTAATTTATAATACCTGAAACTGATACTAATACTATACAAAGACTGATACCACATTTTTTAATACTTGAAACTAGCACTAATAGAATCAAAAACTGATACCAAATAATAAATAAAAATCAATAAACTGAACAACATATAAACATTATAACACATCACTTCCCATGCAACCTATATATTTCAAAACACACAACAGTCAACTAAAAATGATACCATATAACAAAGTTCAACTACAAAGAGCATGTCAATGTCAAATTTAGTATATGATAAACCAATACACTTATATAATAATGTTCAATTATATAAAATTGCCAAAAAAAGACATAAAACCAAGTATATCTTCTTTGAAGTTTGACAATCAAATTATATCTTCTTAGAAGCTTTGACAATTATGCGTGTTGTGACCATATTGCTTGCATACACCACATCTATTTTTCTTATTTTGAAAATATGCAAATCCTTCTTTCCATTTTTTTAATTAGAAATAGGTACTTTATATAACAAGAAAAAAAACATATACATCCATAATATGCCTCGTTAAAACCTTGCAATCCCCCTAACCTAGATGGGTACCTTGCAAGGAAAAAGAGTACATATTCTATCCGTATATTAACAATACAACAATGAATATGCTGGAAAGCCAAGTTGTCAAATAGACGGGGGAGTAAAATAATGTAAACACACTCAAAACCATCTATACGAGCAACTTGGGGCATATAAAAGGGGAAAACAAAATAAATACAAAAAGGAACACGTGTCATGTCCTATACTCCCAACACAGGGAACAGCAAGCAAAATACTTCCTGATCTTAACCAAGCAGAAGAGAGACTAATCGACTATTGCCTTTACCAAACTAACAATATCTCGAAGCTTCTTCAATTCACCATTAATGGCAGCAGAAGTTCAGTTCGTACTCTAGGAGAAATAAGCCAAAACCAAGCAAATCGAATGAAAAACTAGTGATAATCTCAAGGGGGGCGGCGCTCAGGCAACTGATCGACCTTAACTCCGAAGTTGGATAAGATAAGTTTCATTTCACTGTTTATCTTCTTCGAGTTAATGTTCGTTTCAAACAACTTTATGCAATCTTGAGTTATTAGCATGTTTCTAACTTGGATTGGTAATTCAATTCCTTTGAAAATCCTTGAATTGCATTCACACCAAATATGCCAAATCATTGTAGTAAATGCCATGTTTTTGAACTGGTTAGTGGGATTATTACTGTTTTGAGTCTGACATATGATTTCTAAAATCGAGTCTATGTCCAGTGAACTACCTGAGTTAATACGCAGCTTATTCATTATGTCTTCTAAAATTCTTCTAGAATATGCGCAGAAGAAGAATAAATGATCTCTATCTTCATTGTGGTTTAAACATAGAACACAAGTTTTATCCATGCTATTATTCCATTTGCTGATTTTATCTTTCGTATTCAACTTATTTAGCTTAGCTAGCAGAGAACATATAGACATTTTAGGAGCACATTTTACATTCCATATGATGCTGGACCACTTGTATTTAGTATGTTTTTTCCTAATATGGTTCCAAGCCTAATATAAGTTAAACTGACCATTAGAACTTGGACTCCAAAACTAGTAATCCTGTTGCAACTGATTGCGTATTGTGATGTTGTGCACTAGATTTTGGCATTGATTAGGAACATAGTCTAGTTGATTTTCCATGAATGATCTGTAATAAGAGAGGAGATTTTCCTATTATTACCACCATATAGGGACATGGTATTTAACCCAAACATTTCTACCAGTGAAATTCCATTTATCCATGGGTCAAGCCAGATACTTGTGTTCTCTCCATTAACATTTTTTCTTTCATTTATACCCGAGCACCATTTCCTGGCCCTAAGCAAAAATTTCCATGTATATGAATCATTGTTGTTTATGTCTACATGCCAAAAAAATTTGTTTTTGCAGTACCTGTTAATCATCCATTTTGCCCAAATTGTTTCTCCTTGTAAAAGTTTCCAGAGAAGTTTAATGCCAACTGCCTTTGCAAGATCATCAATTTTCCTTATACCCAGACCACCTTCTTTCTTGGTTTTACATACATCATCCCAGCTCATCCTATGAGCTTTATATTTCCAAATGAAGTTAGCACAAATAGAATTAATTCTATTAATGATATTTACTGGGATTTGGGTGAACTGCAGCCAGAATTGAATCATTGGATATATAACAGTTTTTACTAATTCAATTCTACCACTAATATTAAGCATCTTACTATTCCAGTGGTTGCATTTTTTTGTTGATTTTGTCTATTAAGCTTCCGAAATCCCTTGTTTTATGTTTACTATTTGAAAGAGGGATACCCAAATACATTACTAGTAGATTTGCAGTACTGATATTTAAAATGGCAGCTATTTGTTGCTTATTTCTACCCTCTTTTCTAAAGAAAACCAAGGATTTGTTTTCATTGACATCCAACCCAATTAGGCTTTCATTTCCTGAAAATTCTTCTTAATGCTTTCTGCATTATTTAGGTTAGCTTTGGCCATAATAAAAATGTCGTCTGCATATAATAAGTGGGTGATCATGGGATTAATCTTATAAATAGGCGTAAGATTACCTTTCAAGTACTCCAAATCGAGATTGATTGTAAGAAATTCCATAGAAATAGCAAATAAGTAAGATGAAAGTGGATCCCCTTATCTTAAACCCCTCGAACTCTTAATAAATCCACAGGGGGATCCATCAATTAGCACTGAAAAAGTGGGTGTAGATATACACTCATATAAGAGGTTAGCAAATGATATCGGAAACCCCATGGGCATTAGCATATGATGAATAAACTCTCTATTTATTTTATCGTAGGCTTTATGCAAGTCAATTTTCAGGCACATGTTGTTGGAATTTTTCCTATTGAATCCTTTCACCATTTCATATGCGAGCAAAGAGTTCCCTGTAATGATTCTTCCCGGGATAAAGGAATTTTGATTATATGAAATGAGGTTGTTCATATAAGGTTTTAGTCAATTACAAAGAAGATTGGCTAAAATCTTATATAACACATTGCATAATGAGATCGGTCTAAAGTCAATCATATCAGTAGCATCAGGTTTTTTTGGAATGAGGCAAATGAAAGTATGATTGATTTCCCGTATGATTTTTCCATATTGAAGAATTCCATTCATAGCATTCAATAAATCACCTTTAATTTGTTCCCAATGAACTTTATAGAATTTCGAGTTAAAGCCATCAGGTCCCAGGGTACTGTTGTCATTAATCTGAAAAACTACAATTTTGACTTCTTCTAATTGGAATGGTTTGCATAAATTTCTACTAACATTTTCAAAGAGGATTCTTTTACATATGATACCTGGGAATTGTCTTGTAGTCTGTGATGAGTGAAACAATTCAATAAAGAAGTTGACAGCTTCAACTACAAGTTTATCTGATGCTAGAGTCCATGTACCTTTCGAATTGAGAAAATATTTGCCTCCTCGATTTGGATTGACAACATTAACTCGGCTGTAGAAAAAATTAGTTGGTCTATCACCTTTAGCTAACCAGTTTAGTTTCATTCGCTGCTCATTGTTAATAGCTATTTTCCTCATAATAGAATGTACCTGAGTAGTTTTCAAACTATATTGATTTATGAGGTTGTCACTCAAAGGATCTTTAACTAATTGACTGTATATATTGTTAGCTTCATTATTCAAACGATTAACCATACTGTAAATATTCTCTTTACTTTTGACCCAGTTTTTCAATGCAGACTTGGCTGCCTTCAGTCTGCATAAAAGGATGTGTAGCTGGTTTCCATGAAAAATCAGAGTTAGGGTAGAATTAAGCGCTAATTGATACCCTTCTTGGAGATGCCAGGAGTTGTTGTATCTAAAAGGTATATGTTTCTTCTTATCATTCTGTACCATGAATTTAATGTATATATGAGTATGGTCGCTTAACGAATGAGAGCCAAAATTAATCCCAAAATGTTTGAAATTATTCATCCATAAGGGGTTGACAAAAACATGATCTATTTTACTATGGATTGTTAAGTTTTGCCCTCTCCTCCATTTAAGAAATTTCCTATGAAATTTGGTTCCACTAGATTTGATGAGGATATGCAGTCAATAAAATCTTGATCCCTTATCGAATTGTAGAAACCATCATTAATTCTTTCGTTAGAAGATAAGATAGAGTTGAAATCACCAGCTAAAATCCACGACAGATTAAAACTAGTAGACTATTCAATTATATACTTCCATAGCTCCTTTCTTTTCGCATCCTCATTGTATGCATAGATTGTTGTGCACAACATACTAGTTCCATTTGCATTGTGTAGTATACAAGTGATGAATTGGTCATTTGAGTGAATAATGATGCTTGACCAAATATGAGAGCCCTAAATAATTAAGATCCTACTTTTAAGATTAGTAGAGCAATTATGAGCATAATTCCACTTTTTTCCAGCATTATCCATAAATCTATCAATACTGTCAATGGACAGTTTATTCTCAAGAATACCAATAAATGAAAATCTTTTACTATTTATCGACTTCAAAATTTCTAACTGCTTATATAGGGCATTCATGCCCCGGACGTTCCAAAAGAGGAACTCCATTTATGAGTTATTACCTGAAATGCTACTCTCAACCAGGGCAGTAGCAAACCCAGAACTCTTATGTTTTTTTGGTTTTTTGTTTTTCCCTTTCAATTGATTAACTAATGTATTCTATGCAGGGTTATCTAGAACATCATCTGAGGTGGTGGCTTTAAATTCAAATGGAATCTCCTCAGTTCTCAGTTTTCTAGTCGACCTTGGTCTAGGAACATGGAGCTGCTCGAGTTTCTGTTGTGGTTGATCAGTGACCGAGATTATTTCTTTATGCACTTCAGTTTCTTTTCCAATCATCGTATTATCTTCTCTGATATTATTTTCTAGTTTCTATGAGACTGTGTCTTCCTTAATAGAAGTAGTACTATGAACTGAGTTGTTGTTAATAGTCATGAAAGTAGATTCCAACTGGACTGTTTAAAAGTTCTGTAAAGCTTCAGCTTCATGACTGATATGATTATCTTCATGCAGATCATTATTGACAGTTCGTCTTTGCACAGCAGTATGTTGATTATTTGTATTAATTGATGTGACTTCTGTATTGCTAATGTTTTGGCTAATTTCATCAATCTTCATTTCGCTGCCACTCGAGTTTTCTTGTTGATGAGATTTTGGTTTCCATACTTTATTAAATTGGCATTGTGACTCCATATGACCATAACTAGAACAGTTAGTACACACATGGGGTTTCCATTCATAGAACACTTCCTGCCATATCATTTCATCTTTCTCGGATAGGATAGGGATACTATTCGGGAAATCAAAGGAATTGTTGATTTCTATCAAAACTCTAGCATAAGTGATTTTAATAATACCTTCAGTGTATTTATCCAGTTTGATGGGGGATCCAAGGACCGAGGCAATACGACTAATCCCCTCTTCCGTCCAATAGTCTAGTGGGAGATTAGGAAAACGCACCCATATTGGAATTGAGTTTAGGAGTTCTTTATTCAGTTGCATTCCAAGAGACCATCTCTTCATCATCATTAATTTTTTTTGTAGTAGTATGAGCCACCTTCCAATATTCTATCGCAATCTTTTTTGTTATTAAATTTAATAACATAAAATCTGTTTTCCTTAGAATATATGGAATATTCATCCTCGGGTTTCCAAACTCTGTTAATATAATCCTTGAAGTAAGGGTAATAAGGCTTGGGACCAACAACATAGATTACAATAGCATTATCCCATTGTTTTTTGCATTCTGAACAACATCAATTAACATTTTAGCACATTTCATTGAATTGAAATCTCGAGGTTGATAAAATTTTAATGGAACAGAAATCGGGATAGTATCACCCTTGACAACTTCATTCCACGCCCTACTAGATTTCATGGAAAAATTCCATTTGCTATTAACCGATCTAGCCTCATTATGATTAGCAGCATTAGGATTGTTATGATTCATGATACGATCGTGGATAGCATTATGAGTTGGAGACTATCGACTATCATTCTTCAGCAAGGCATTAGAAACTGATTTGGTGTGTTTTAGTTGGGCATAAAACTGAGGTTGTCCTCTCCACTTCTTTGAGCGCACATGAATAAATCCTTCCTCAGATTCATCGTGAGATGTAGGTCTGGTTAACAGGGAAAATCCTGGTGGTGGATCTGGTGGTGAGGGGGACGACTCAAGTGAAACAGGAGGCTGAAGGTCAGAGAACATTAAGGATGTTCAATTTGAGAAGCAAAAACGAAACAAGTGAGAAAAATGGACGCGAGACCGAACGAGAAAATCAAAAGGCGAAATTCAGATCTGGAAATTCGCCTAGGGTTTTCACCATGAAAGTCGTCGTATTATGTGAGCTACTCGTTTCAAGTTTATATAACATCTACCAACACATCATCTCTCCTTCGGCGACTTAATAACATCTTCAATGCTTGCATCAACAATTGGCTTATCAAAATTAAGAATAGGATTAATAGAATTAGCATAAGAAGAACGATAAGCATCAATGGTGAAATAGTACTCAACAAAATCATAAACAAATAACTTTGACTTATTCATGCACTTAATAGCGTGAGCATAAGAAAATCTTGTAACTTTTCATTAATTGTAATTGCAACTCCACTCTTTAAGATCAACATGATGAGAGTTTGGCGATTTCACTTCAAAAACAAACTCTGAAGACTTGTATACATTCCATCTGAATCCTTCTTCAATCAATTCACTTAAACGAGACTTAATAGAAGGACAAAGAGTAGTATTCCACAATCAACACTCCTATCTCCTTTTAGCCATTTGTTGCATAACTTTAATTCGAATTCCATCTAAGTATATCGTAATAAGCAAGGCTACTTCATCCAAAATCCAACTATTAAAACTTTCACACGACATTTGAACTATATTCACCATATCGTTTATCTGAAAAAAACAAATCATCCCACTTATCAAAAGGCCTATCCTTCAAGAAATTCATAGCAGCAACGCCACCAATTTTATAAAATTTGTAATGTGCTTCTTCAAATTCATACATATTAGAAGCTCTAGAACACATCTTAAACAAATCAATGATAGACATATTCGAATTCTTTGCCTTACCTGCTGAAAGTAGATTTTGTTTCATATGAAAATAACAGTAACTATGAATGGCTGAAGGAAAAACTCCATGAACTCCTAAAATTAAACCTTGATGGCGATCCGACATAAAAACCAAATTACGGTCTTCTTGAAGCATTTGTTTTAAATGACTCAAAATCCATTTCCAATTATCCAAATTTTCTAGAGAAACCATACTCGTTGCTAAAGGGAAAAAACCTGCACATAATAGTTTTAAACAAATATTAAAACAAAACTCAATCAGCTGTTAACTTAAAAATCGATACCTAAAAATTGCTACCAATAACTAAAATCTGATACCTAAGAAATATATAACTAAATTCTGATACTATACACTAAAACATTTTAAAATAAAAACATACCTTGATTATCATTTTTTGCAGTAGCACCCATCAAAACACATGACCATCCCCTTAAATGAGTAGCATCTAAAAATATCATAGGTCGACAATGCTTGAAACTAAGTAAACGACCACCAAAACTGATAAATACTCTCTCAAATTGATTAGTAAAGGCATTAACATCTATATCGACACAACTACCTGGATTATGTTTCTTCAATGCTTCTAAATATCAACTCAAATCATTGTAGGACATAACATCATTATCATGCAATTCCATCAAAGCAAGTTGTTTTCTACAGTAAGTAAAAGAGTAAGACAAGTCAAGATTGTATTCTCTTCTAAACTCGTCTATTATATCTTTAGGATTTTCACTAGGACAATCACGAATCTCATTAATAATCAACGATCTAACAAATGCACTAGAAAGATGTGGATTATTCAAATCTCTAAGCTCAGCCCCACAAGAATGATCACTAACCAAACTTCTAATGAAAAACCTATTAAGTTGTCCGAAATCATAAGCAGCATACACTTTAAAAGGACATCCATTTGTAGATGAAGATCAAATAGCAATAATTCTTGTAGAATAATTCTTCAAAAAAACTAATTCATATATTCCTTTTGAATTTGGTATGCCATCAAAAGTTCCCTAAAATCATTAGCTCCTCCAAAATGAAAACCAACAAAATCAGAAATGGATAATTTCGAACCTCTCTTCAACATATCCTTCAAATAAATTTTACTATGGATAACAATATTTGAACAAAAAGATCCAGTAGAAGATGTATAACTAATAAGATTAAATGAAATCGAAGTAGAACCACCACTAACATTTTCTAATTAAGAACCCTTGACCTTAACGGTAAAAGGAAAGAATGCACTTTTCTTATACAATTGAAAACAAAGTATACTCTAAAGGTCAGAATCAGTATCGATCACAATAACTTTATTCTCAAGCACATAAGAAATCTCAATGGATGAAGGAGTTAATTGAGACCAATACCGACAAATGTCATTCTTCAAATCATAAAAACAACAATCAATGGGCAACTGAGTGCTGAAAGCGTTATCATCGAATACAAACAAACAAAGAAGTCTATTATCACCACTGCAAAAGAAAAAAACATCAGTAAAAAATTAGAAAGAAAATAAAATAATTTTTACAAAACCGATACCTACTTACAGCAAAACTGATACCTAAAACTAAATCTCAAATTAATAGTAAATCTGATACTAAAACATACTTCATTAAATGGTTGATACTAATAAAACACTAATTTTACTCATCCATTAGTTGTTACATATCATCATCTTTACTATGTAACAACTTCATTTTTTATATGCTCAAATAAGCAAAACATTAAAAATACTTCCACACTACAGTATTGCAAAAATTGATACTAAGAAAAATAAAAAAAACTAAAAACTTATCCTTACTGAACTCAACACAGCAACACAATTTCAATCAAACAAATAGGAATGCAATTTTATTCGCACCAACTAAAAAATATTTGCTTCATATTGTCAATTTATTATAGTATGATAATTATCTTTGTAAAAAAATCAAAAACAAACAAACAACAAATATTTTTAAAAAATGATACCAATAGACTCTAAATCTGATACCTAATATATGATCCTCAAATTAATAAACAAAATGATACTCAAATAGAATTCATTGAATCTAACTTATACATCAGTGAATAAAAACCAAATAACATTCAATTTAAAACAAATAAACAAACATTGCTACATAAAAAAGATAAGAAAATACATACCTGCTGCTAGTGCCTAAACTTGCCATAAATATGAAAGAACAAAACATAGCAATAAAACTAAATTTAATTTGTATAAAGAAAACATCAGAATGTTAGAAATAACCAAATTAAAACTATGATACAAGAAAACGAGGAAAAGAATAAAATCATACCTAGAACTGAAATTTTCTAGTGTCGAAAGGAAAAAGATCAAAACGAAATCAGGATAATATGAATGAATCGCGCACAAAAATAAGGAAGAACGAATAACCGAATTTTAATTTGAACGCGTGCGAAGAGGAAAACGAGATCGAAAAAGAATCAAAGAGGAAAAAGAATGAGATTGAAGAATAAAAAGAAAAATCGTGCGTGACAGTTAGGGTTTTTTCAAATATTTTAACGCTTTGTCCTTCTGAATAAAATATTGGTGGGATGTCCCTGCTAATAAAAAAGCTCGTAAGTTTGTCCTTAACAATATTTTTCTAATGTTTAATTCTATTGAATCATATTATTCATATCCTGCTTACATAGATTGTGAACCCTAAATCAGACATAGAACAAGTTTAATAACAAAAATAAGCAAATGCAATATAAATTTTTTAAAGTGCAACTATGCATAATGTTTCTATTCCAAAACCACTAACTTAAAACATAAAACCTACTCAAACTCATTTACACTTGCTTTCTTATTGTATTTAGAAATTGAAATCTTTATTCTGACTAGTCAGTGAAACTTCTCCTAAAATCCATTTTTTCCTTCTTTATCAAAAAAATCTATGTTTTCTATCATTAAGTTTAGACTTTATTTCAATTTTCAATTCATTAGATTTTAGTTAGATTCGATAATTAAAGTTAAAACCAAATCGATTGATCAAACGACTTAAATTGAAAATTCTTTGCTCTTCCAGACAATCTGACTATTTGAGGTGTTAATCTCAAATTTACTTGTTCTGATTTCCTCAAATCGGTCATTAGACTTTATGTAAATATATAATACTTTCTAAGGTTCTACACAGGTCTTTTTTCTCATTACTTTTATATGTTTGGCCTAAATGGGTTTAGAAGTTTTGGTATATGTAAATATTAACACTCCTCTCTTAACTATCTTCTCTAAAGGGAGTTTGTAACATCATATTTTACTGCAGATACTTTGTGCTTAGCGATATAATCTTCCTTTTGACATTAAAGCATTAAGAATAGAATATTCTCATTCTTCAATAACTTAAAGTGCTTTATTCTTATAGTCAAAATGCCGAGGGAATTAAATACCGAATTACTTCAATTTATAAGTACAAATGTTGTAGAATAAATGACAATATAGATATTAGATAAACGTATTAAACATTGATGGTTTATACTGTTGTTGTTATTATTATTATTACATATTCAAATAAAAAATAAGTGAAACTCAAATGTCGAGATCCGAAGGAGATATTCATTAAATATTTAAGTGTACTTAATAATAAAATAAAGGAAGATCTCTAGATATGTGCAACAATGGTACTATGAAAGTATGTAATATCAAACATTCAATAAACCATGTGTTAGCATTTGTTAGAACTTCTAGTGAGAGCGATATGCATTAATATATATATATATATAACAAATCATCAATCTGCATCATTAAATGCATAACCATATTACAATAAGTATACTAATCACAGCCTACAATTTGCCAAGTCAACAATCAAGATGAAAATTCTCCTCTAATAGCTAAGTAGCAAAACCAAAAACCACTATAAATAGACACGCATCCCATAATAATCAACAAGCAATAATAGAGATATTAAGGTAAAAGAGTCCTTTTCTAGATTAAAGAAAATGGTAAAACTCATTAGTGGCTTCTAGTTTTTATTGGCTTAAACACATTTGGGATAAAATATTAATCCTAAAACAGCTAAGTGTGCTTATTTCGTGACCATCAGCAAACTTCGAACTCTTGACAAAGTCAGCAAATGGACCAACAGTTCATCCATGCAGCTTTCTTTGTGCTAAATTGAAGATGAGAGCATCAAACTTATATTCCAAATGTTCTTACGTACTCACATGTAATGTGATATGCAATCAAACATAAATTAGAAATTTCTACCAATAATGACAGGGGTCTAAGTTCAAAACTATGACATATTATTCATGTTGGAACTAGACCAAGTTGTAGTGGATAAATTGGGTGAATTTCAAAAAAATTCTCTATTTGGATCATAGTTAGCCTGTAAAGTCTAATAGATTGTACAAGATCCAATCTACTTAAATAGAATCCAATTTTACTTAATTTCTGATTTAATAAATTGGTTAAGTTAAGTTGATTGATATATAATTTATGAGTATATCATTATATACTAATATTTGTATAATGTGCATCTGCAATATAATAATATGTACATAGATAATGTATACATCTGTATGTGTTAGGATTTGCATCTACAACGTACACATTCGTCATTCATATGCATATTGGCTGCCTCAAAATATTATTTAAAACTATATAAATAAATGAATACATGCATATAATTTATGAAATTTATTTATATATTAAAAAAATTAAAATATGTAATTAGATTTTGACTAAGTCAATAATATTTAAATTCAAATTTAATATCTAAAGTACCTAATTTTGATTTAGTACAATATTTTCAAATTCAAATCTAGATCTATAAAAACATTTAAAATATCTTTTAATTAAATAAAATAAATAATTTGTATTTTGAACAATGTTTTACCATTATCAAAAATAAATAAATAAATTCAACACGCTAACTATTCAAAAACATAAAATAATTAAAATATATAATTTTCAATAATATTAAAAACTAAAATATTTTATACAACTTTATTTCTTTTCAGTCATAATATTTTTAGTAAAAATCTAAAACTGTCTATTATGCTTCAATAAATTAAGTATTTACATACATACATATATATATATATATTGTGTGTGTGTGTATTATAAACATTATTAAAATTGATAAATATAAATATAATAATATTATATAATATATAAATGCATGTAATTATAAATAACAAATATCGTTGATCAAATTATTAAAAATCAATTTTTAAAATTTAGAAGTATTATAAAATAAGTATCATGGACGAATTTGAAATATTATTGTTTTTTTAATTTGTATAAAGATTTAAATAATAATTGGACTAATAAATGACAGATAAAAGAAAGACAACTACTGTGCATAGAAAATAATTGTATAATCTATATATTACATGATGAATATGGTATAAAATATAAATGAGACTAATACCTTAGGGAAGCAGCCTTTAAATACACATCGATTGATGGTATTTCCTAAATTCACTTTGGATGGATCTTCGGATGTTGCCATGGCCTAAAGTACTACTAGATTTACAGAATTTGATGTGATATGGCCTTTAGAAATTTTGGCAAAGGGGCAGGGGAGTTTATGATGCTCATGACAAAGGGGTATGAAGTTCATGAAGAGAAAAACGAGAGGAGATTACTTGATTTATATAGAGGAGGAGGAGGAAGAGGATACAAAATGCTCCTCCTTTTACTTTTTCTCCTCTTATCAATTCATATATCCAAATCCAGATTTCAAATCAAAAAGAAGTCTCCCATTCCCTCCTTAGTTATGGTTGTCCATATCATGGGCTATATCGGCCAATAAAAGCTCCAAACATGTTTAGTAATTAATATCATTCAAATCATATTTAAATACATATCGATATCGTAGATCGATACGACATATATAACTTTTATATACGCACCTAATTAATTACTAATAGCACCAAGAAAATACTAATAACATCTGAAACATTAATTAATTTATAATAAATTATTAATCAACCAAATTATGTGGTATTTTGGAGAATTCAACACTATTATTATGTGACTCATAGGTGTAAATTCAACCATTGATTATATCGAATAATTTAAATATTAATGTTCACATGTCACTTTAGTTTGTGGTGTGATAGTTTGGCCAAATTTATCAATTATACATCTTTAGCGGGAAAATCCAATTTCATAATTTTAAGCGACACCTTTCCATAATGATTATTTATACACTACAAGAAAAATGGGTACTAATTGCATTGTTGAACAGCGTTTAAACAACCATCGCCGTTAATACACCTATAAAATACGAAGTCAATAATTATATCAGTATATTACGCTATAACAACAAAGATGCCCAATTTATTGGCGGGCACATGAAATATTTCTTTGGCCACTTCATTTCTTAATTACTTCGATTCCCTCCTCTCAATTTTCTTTCCCATCTTCCCCTCCTTGGTGAAAACCCTATGAAAAGAAAATCTACATTTCCTTCAGTAAGATTCACTACTACTAATAAATAAACATTCGTTGCTACTCTCAATGGCAAAACCCTAGCCCTTCGCCTTTGTGGTTTCCTTGCCTAAGTCGCCTTCGTTGTTGATATGTTACCTCGCCTTCTCAAAGCTCTTGACAAAATAGTTATGCACTTCCAAAAGCAAAGGTTAGGTTTTACACTTATTTTGTGATTCTGTATATAATCTGAGCTGAATTTGATCATTCTTTTTTACTTTGTTTTGTTCCATTGGATATCTCAAAGGATTGTAAACCGAAGGAGATTGCAAATAAACTTACAAATGGAAAGTATATATTGTGAGGTAATTATATGATTTTCAATTTATTTTGGAGTCCTTTTGTAAAAGGACACTTGTATCTTGAAACTAGAAATTTATAGCATCATTATCTATGGACATAGTTTATAGATTAAGGATATTTATGACAATTTATAGAAGTTTACATTCATTAGTGGATTAATTTCAAAGTTTTGCTTCATTTCTACTTATGAATTTATATGGAATAAGATTTGTGTAAATTGAGAGATAGGTTTTAGGTAATGAAAATAGGTAGTTAACACTTAAGCTATTGTAGTTTTTAATCATGTTTCAGGATATTAACTGTTGAGGGTTTTGGCAAATATAAAGGTAAAATCAAGAAAAAGTATTTATTTTACGTGCTTAAAAAACATGGAAATTAATTTAAATTTATCCTTTTTTGCATAAGTTTATTAGTGTATAGAGCAATTTAGTCATCTACCTGCATTTTCTGTATTTTTTTGAAATGGTACTTTATATACAACATGTCACTAGGAAAACATATCACATGCCAATAAGCGTTCAAATCACGCTACGCAAGTTTCGAACTTGTGACCTCTCGCACAAAAGCCAAATCACTTAACCACTTGGACAATGGTGTTTGTCGACCTGCATTTGTTGTTGTCAACCATCTTAGTATTTTCTGTCAACGTCAAATCATTGGGAGTAATCATAGGTCTCTCACTTTCTTTATTATATATGAGTGATCCACTTAATTTGTCTTGCTGCACAGAGAATAGATACTTCCTTTGGAATCAAGATCTTCCATCCCCTGTACAATGAATTGGTTTACTTATAACGCGTTCATGTCCAAATAAACATGCATGTATAGACTCTAAACCTAAATAAGACTATAAGAATCCTTAAACTACCATGCAATCAAAAGTTTAATTTCTTATCAGTTTCTAGAAGGTTTGTTTATAATCATGGATGTGCTGACCAAGTATGAGTTTTTATTTTTACTCTTTGTACATAAATCAGTAGTTGCATCCGATAAAGCCATCATCTCAAATAATATGATTCCTTAACTACATTTAAAGTTTTAATATAAGTATACATTGGCTGGGTGTAATGTTATTGTTTGATATTTTTATTCATTGTTATGACACATAATATGTGTTTATTTATTGGCATCAAAAAAATTAACTGGCTGTTCTCTTTATGAAAACACCACCTCATCTTTAGCAAAGTATTGAAGTTAGGCAATAAAAAACTATACCAAGTGTTCTAGTTGGGAACCAGCGAGTATCTTTAGCAGAAATTGCATTGTTACCAATCAAAAAGTACCAAGTGGATGATAAGATATTTGACTTGTATTCCAAGTGAGTTAATGAGTATTGATCAGTATACATATATACTATTCTTATGTCTATTCCAGAACATCCTTCTAATAGAGGTTTGAGATGTATTGAATACATGCAGAACTTTTTATATTCATGTATTATTAGTCCATGCCATATAAACAAAATTTCCTATTTATGAATATCTTTATAAACTAACAAGCATTTATAATCTTTGTTAGCATAAAAAGTGCTCACACTTATTGGTGATAAGCATTTTAAATTAACCATGTGTTGCAATTAGCATTTTACATTTTAATTCCACATTAAGCATTTTTTAAAGTGGTAAATAAGAACGCCTTTGCAATTGCAATATTGTTTATGATAAAAAATTCTCTATGATAAATCAAATTTTGATATCCTTTGATGGGTGTTTTGCTAGGATTCTAAGGTCATTTAAGGCCGAAATTAGGTATTTTTAGGATTTTTGGTTTGAAAGGTCTGAGAGGTAACAAGGGTGTGCCAATTAGGTATTTTTGGGATGTTAGATAGCAATGCAGGTAATATGGAGCACATTTCACTTATGTATCTGGAATTGCAATATAGATATGTATGTAGTGGTATTTTTTTCTATGGTTTAATGTTAGTTCCCCATAGGCATGTGACACAAGACATGTAGAATTTCGCAGTAAACAAAATAAATAAATGAAGCAAAGTGGATTATATAGTTTGAGTTTGAAAGTATTTGTGTTTTATTATTTGCTTAAAGCGCGTATTAAATGAATTTGGAAGAATCTGGTTACTTTATGCTTTGTTTATTTACTGTTTTTGACTAATATCCTCTATTGATTACACTTTTCAACTAGAGGAAGATATGAAATATAAATAAATGTCATGATAGTTAATTGTAAATATTTGATGGTTTAAAATAAAAGTAATTTTCCACTAGAACAAGTAATTAGGACAAGTTTATGATTCATGTAGGTAAGTTTAGCAACAAATTCAATGAATTTGGATCACAGTCGATGCAAGTAAGCTATATTATGGATGCATTAATTATATCTTTTCTACTATATAATAAATTGAACTAAAACTTTAACTTGATGTTTGATTTTCACTTTGATAACTAAATTTGCCGATAAGCAAGTTACTAACCCCAAATGAGATACCTGATGGACGTGCTCCTTACACCGTTAATGTCTTAATGCATGGCAAACTTGCAGATTCTGAAAAGCCAGGAGATAGAGTTGAGGTAATAAACTAGTTAGCGATAATGCCTTGACTTATTTTGTTTCTTATAGGTTATCAAATTTTGGTATTACTGTCTATCATTTTAACATTTTCCTTACAATATAGGTTATACTAGAGTTTATTGAGCTATGAGTGTTAGAGTTGGACCAATGAAGAGAATTGTCAAATCTTTATTCAAGGTCCGTTTACTACCACCATCGTCAATTCCTTTAAATAAGATAGCATGATAATATACTTTCAAAAATATTGTCAAAACTCATAGATTACTGTAGAGCAAAATATGGGAATAATATCATGGTGGGAATGTTAGATTTTGGTAAATAGTTTTTAACTTATCACAATCAAAATCATTAATCATTGTAAAAAGAATCATATTGTGATCTGGTACGTAAAAGATTCCCGAGAAGAAATTATCACATGAAAATGGAACAGGTGTTTGGATGGAGTCAAAAGGTTTTGACTTAGTCTATACTGTTCAAATTGATTTGCTAACCTGATGTAGTAAGGAAAGTTTCAAACAGTCTAGAAATGATATGCGAGCTTACAACAACTCAGAAATGCACACATTTAGTTATTTGCTGATATACTATTGTATATTCATTAGGTGATACATTGATGCACCGATATAACAGCTCATACTTGGTGACCAAATGCATTAGTCAATGATATATTAGTTAGTACTGTATAGATACACATTCAGCTAGCATCTGTATCAGCATTTATCTTTTCACAGTACCATATTGACTGCTCATTTCAAGCCGATCAGTGCAAATACATTAGTTTACATCACTTTTGACCACAACATCCCTACTCAGCTTGTAGTACAGCCTCGGCTCGCATTGATATTAAGACATTCGACACTACAATTGTGTTTCAATGATGTTACGATTAGATAGCTTGGTTTCAGCTCAATATTCCACTACTAGATCTCAAAGCATAACACCAACAAACATGTACATAATAACCTTTTCATCTCATAGCAATTCGGTCGGCCATCGCCAGCTACACACTGGATCCTTGCAAGCCTGCTTTCATTCATGCCAGTCTTTTGATGCATGTCAGGGTTTAGCTGCTATCTTCAGACAAGTCTTTAGACAATTATCCTCATCCAAGTTGGGTTCTTCTTTCAGTGCCCACACAAGTTTGTCTTTAAGAAGATTCAATGCAGTATGACTGCTGTCTCTAATTAGTGCAATGCGAGCTGCAAAGTGAGTTGCTTTATATATCTGCACCTGCTATTGGTCCATGGCGCCATAAGCTGCTTTAGATCCATGGTTGTTACATCTGCCTGCACCTGCTACCGTGCTACCATTACTACATGGTAAGCTTCAGAATGCACACTGATACTCTTCTTCTTTGTGTTTGCCTGTCTACACCTACTACCCTATAAGCGTTCAATTCCACTCCACTATTTTTTATTTAACCAAAATTTCCTGCCTTGCAATGACAATAAGTATAGCTAAATAATAGGCTATAATTCTAGCTATAAGCTTTTATATGTTCGACAGGGCCTTAGATACCAAATTGAATTCGTCAAACTGTTTTGATACTGTTGCTTTGAGCTACAAACATGTTACTGTTATTGTTGATGCCGCCGCTAAAAAACACCTGAAATGCATGTAGGTGATTATTCCTAGAACTCTACAATTTCATCTTCTATGGCCGAGAGGATAAGTATTATACAGACTATTTTATCCGAAGCAATGTCATTGGCATGCCAACACCTTTTGCCAAATCTCTTCTGAAATAATACACAAGGAGAGGATGTGTTAATGGTTAATGGTTATCTCAGGTATATACTCACAGTAGCATTTTTTCTGGCCCTTTTGCTTATGTTTTTTTACCGCATATTTGTTAGGCTTTACTCTTTTTCTATGATAACTTATGGATGTTTTCCACTCCTGTTATGGTCAATGTTGCCAAATTGTTTGATGCTCCAAAAAAGGTTAGTTTTTTCCTTTTCTTTCATATTTCTCTTTTACTTATTTTTAGGGTTGGTACTGTCACTACACCAAAAAAGGTCTTTCGTAGCGTTGAAAAAACGCTACCAAAACTTTTAGTAGCCTTTCAGTGAACACTGCGATACGACTTGCAACTAAAAGTCTGAAACTATCTGTTGCGTTGTAGAAAACGCTACAAAAACTTGACATTTTGTAGCGCTTTAGAAACCCTCCAAAAAGTTTCAGACTTTTTGTAGCATGTCATATAGAAACGTTTAAAGAAACGCTACTAAAAATTTTGGTTGAGTTTTTTCAATGCTAAGAAAGTCGTACCGCAGCTGTTTACATTTATTTCTGTAACTACTTCGTACCAACAATCAATCACATAATCATGGTATTCAAAAAATTGAAAAAATACGTTAATCACGTAATCAAATATGATATCTATAACTATTTCGATAATAGTTTTTTGACAAAATATGCAAATTCACATAAAATCCATAACCATTCATAAAGAAGTTTACACAACAAGTACTAATATGAATATATATAATGTATCATTGATTGTCAACTTTTTATTCTACATTATATATATAATGTACACCGCTTTTCATATCCATGTGAATATGAAATATGGATTACTCTGGTGGAAGATAGCCTGGAGTTCCAATTAAGCGAGTTGCCATGCACTCGTCTTCACCGCTGCGCTGTACAAGCTTCCCAAAATCTGCCACCTGGAACATGACTAAAGCAACATTTCATGTCTGATATGCATGTACATTGAGCCGTGTATTCAATTCAACATATTATAGATAGGTAGGAAGATAACCGACCTTAGCTCTAAGTCCCTCATCTAGTAAAATATTGCTGGTTTTTATATCACGGTGCACATAATGTGCTTTCATATGTTCATGAATGTACTCGATCCCTCCTGCAGCATCTAGTGCAATCTATGCCCTTGCATTCCAAGTAAGTGGCTGATGACCCGTGATAGTTGTTACAATATATATACTTAAGGCACCTCAATTTAGGAAAGCCATATGAAACAAATATAATATCATTTCTATGGCTTTTGCTTATGCTGTACCTTTTAGCAATGGATCATGGAGATGATCATTGAGAGAACCATATCGAACATATTCGTAGACTAAGTACAAGTGTTCATGGCCATTAGCATACCCTATCAGCTAAACCTATTGATAAGTCAGATCAACACAATAAGACATTGGATATTTCACAATGATTCATTATCTTTATGTTTCGATGTCTAGATATCATACCACATTGATATGGTGTATTTTGCATAGCACATTAGGCTCTGCAAAGAACTCCTTCGATTTACTCGACGTCATCCTTTTTATTGCAACCTCTTATAGCAACATAAGAATTACTCAGTCTGAAACTGTTAAAGTTTGAACTTGTATACAAGACAACATATCACATAATCTTTATTTTTTTAAACCTGATTTCTGAGCATTCCATAATATACACGACCAAAGCCACCTTCTCTAATCATCCTTGTTTCATCGAAGTTTAATGTGGCCTTTTCCACATCCAACAGACTGAATATGATGGGTCTTTCTGTGTTGGTTTGTTCTATATCTACACACACCTGTGCAGTTAAAGCGCTCGGCAGATTCAAAGCGGTGGAGGTGCAAAAAGCCATAGCGGGGATACAACGAGGAAATAGCAGGATATAGCGGATGGCTTTAAAATAGCATATAAAACTCATACTTAATGTTTTTACGAATATATAAAAGGTAATTAAATGAAAAATTATCATTCAATTGAATTATAACTAATACATAAATAATTTTTAAATAAAAACATGTGCGAATATACTTTAAATAAACGTAAAACTGTTATATAACATAATTGAATTTAGTAGAATATTAGAGTATTTTCATTTCTGAAAATATATTAAAAATTAAATCAAATAAATTAGTTTCATAATTTTTATAATGTATAAATTGAATTTTTCAATTCATTCTATTAAAGAAGATATAGCGGGAATAGCGAAATATAGCGAAAATAACATGATATAGCAGAAATAGCGGGGATTAAAGCGGAAAGGATATATTGTGGGGCTATATGGAAATATCGTAGCGGTAGAAACCCGCTATGAAATATAGCGGGGTTATAGCGGGGTAATAGCGGGGCATTTACTGCACAGGTCACACACATATGATGACCTTCAACTTGATGTACGTAGCTTACACAAAATTAACCTAACAGGCTGAATGAGCATTCGTCATATTTAAAAGAAAATAACTTGCATGTTGAACGATAAACCACAAGATCCACTTATAAGTTCTACCAAAGATACGTTTTTATAATGGTATAACAACAACAACAACAATAAAAAGTCATGTTTATAAAAATTAACAAGTTTGTAATAATAAAATAATAATAAGATGTTAAAGAGCCACCTATCAACCTATACAAACCTAAGGAACCGTACATAACAACAATTGTCTCAGTAGACAGGATTGTAGGACCCAAAGCACCCGGTGAGACATGCCATATTGTAATCGATCATGAAGGAAACGTTCCATATTAGGAAGGACAAAGCTACGGTGTAATTCCTCCGATAAATATTTTCTTAAATTTTAGAGTAGGAGTTCTACGTATTTCGCGTTGTAATGCCTTGTTACTATTATCATATCTAACCGACAGCAAGTTTCTTTCTAAATACTGAATTTGCATCTTTTACTTCCTTATTTATGAACATACTTTGTTTCTACTGTTGTAGGGTGATGTGGGAGCATTGCTTTGTTGAAAATAATAATATGAGATGTTTGGATTTAGTAATTATGAATACCTTATCCCTATTAATGGTTCAACTAGATCTTTGTCAGACAAAATCATAGAGCTATAAATGATTGATAGTGAAGCCTTTTTGTACTTATTGTCTGGAACAAACCATTCGTAGTGTATTGCTTTCTACTCCTTGATAGTTTGGGTGTCGAATTTATGAATGTTGTCTGCCAGTTATTTCAATTGAAAGTACTGACCAGTCTGGCCAAATGAAATGAAAAGTAATTCTAGTGTACTTAGAAAAGGATCTTGCCACCAGATATTGAGGTATCAAGATATTGAAATGAATATTCTGCAGTAATAACTGAATCTCCTAAACGGCCACTTGAAGTAGACGATGAAAATTGCATGCTTAGCAATGAACAACTGCAGTCAATAGGTACCTTTGTGCATGTCTGTCACTGTGTCAATTATTTTGGCAACTTTTTTGTTCATCTTTATATCATCAAGTGCAAATTCCAGATAGTCGACAAAATGCACTTTGGTAACGTCATTTGTCATATCTCTTTAATAATATATAATGTTCTATTTACTTATGATGATGATTTTACTAATAATATTGTATCACAGACAGCTGACTCAGAAGAGATCAGAGGTTTACTGAAGGATGATGCTCTACAGAGTCTTATAAAGAAAATTGATAGTTCCCAGAACCCAGAAAGCGTAAGTGGTAACTGATAATGTGGTAACTGATAATGACATTTTTTGTCTCCGAATTGCTGTGCCCTGTCTTCCATAATCAGAGGGTGTCTTGGATTCTTGCTAATTTAGAACCCAAAATCCACAACATAGCAGAACAATACCTTATTATTATATCTCGTTCTGACCTTATGCACCATAAGTTAAATATCTAAATCATTGCGATTGTATAGTAACATAAATTAAATAATTTTCTTACATCCAGATATCAAACCAGGGAACAAGAAAAACGACAACACTCCATTGATTCTTGGTATCATATTTTCAATAGCCTTCATTCCGTTAGGAGTTATGCTTGCAATCTACTGTAATTGGAAGCAATCGCACAAAAAAACCTCAGAACTACCAAAAAAGATGGAAAGAAATACAAGTCTTATGAGCATTGCTGCACTTGAGAACCAATACCATCACAAAGATAATATACAAGGTAAGACAATTTCTACCTATTAGGTTAATTTTGTTTAAGCTACGTACATCAAGTTGAAGATCATTATATGTGTGTGTAGATATAGAACAAACCAACACAGAAAGACCCATCATATTTAGTCTGTTGGATGTAGACCACTTTTACTTAGTCTACGAATATGTTCGATATGGTTCTCTCAATGATCATCTCCATGACCCATTGCTAAAAGGTACAACATAAGCAAAAGCTATACAAGTGATGTTATATTTGTTTCATATGGCTTTCCTAAATTGAGGTGCCTTAAGTATATATATTGTAACAACTGTCACAGGTCATCAGCCACTTTCTTGGAATGCAAGGGCACAGATTGCACTAGATGCTGCAAGAGGGATCGAGTACATTCATGATCATATGAAAGCACATTATGTGCACCGTACATTGCTGAGCATGCAATTTTCATCGTCTACTTCAAGTGGCCGTTTAGGAGATTCAGTTATTACTGCAGAATATTCATTTCAATATCTTGATACCTCAATATCTGGTGGCAAGATCCTTTTCTAAGTACACTAGAATTACTTTTCATTTCATTTGGCCAGACTGGTCAGTACTTTCAATTGAAATAACTAGCAGACAACATTCATAAATTCGACACCCAAACTATCAAGGAGTAGAAAGTAATACACTACGAATGGTTTGTTCCAAACAATAAGTACAAAAAGGCTTCACTATCAATCATTTGTAGCTCTATGATTTTGTCTGACAAAGATCTAGTTGAACCATTAATAGGGATAAGGTATTCATAATTACTAAATCCAAACATCTCATATTATTATTTTTCAACAAAACAATGCTCCCACATCACCCTACCACAGTAGAAACAAGTATGTTCATAAATATGGAAGTAAAAGATGCAAATTCAGTATTTAGAAAGAAACTCGATGTCAGTTAGATATTATAAGAGCAATAATGCATTAAACATCGCGAAATACGTAGAACTGCTACTCTAAAATTTAAGGAATTATTTACCGGAGGAATTACACCGTAGCTTTGTCCTTCCCAATACGGAACATTTCCTCCATGATCGATTACAATATGGCATGTCTCACCACGAGCTTTGGGCCCTACAATCCTGTCTACTGAGACAATTGTTGTTATGTACGGTTCCTTAGGTTTGTATAGGTTGATAGGTGGCTCTTTAACATCTTATTATCATTTTATTATTACAAACTTGTTAGTTTTTATAAACATGACTTTTTATTGTTGTTGTTGTTTCTGCTGTTATACCATTATAAAAACATATCTTTGGTAGAACTTATAAGTGGATCTTGTGGTTTATCATTCAACATGCAAGTCATTTTCTTTTAAATATGACGAATGCTCATTTAGTCTGTTAGGTTAATTTTGTGTAAGCTACGGACATCAAGTTGAAGATCATCATATGTGTGTGTAGATATAGATTAGACCAACATAGAAAGACCCATCATATTCAGTCTGTTGGATGTGGAAAAGGCCATATTAAACTTCGATGAAACAAGGATGATTAGAGAAGGTGGCTTTGGTCGTGTACATTATGGAATGCTCGGAAATCAGGTTTAAAAAAATAAAGATTATGCGATATGTTGTCTTGTATACAAGTTCAAACTTTAACAGTTTCAGACTGAGTAATTCTTATGTTGCTATAAGAGGTTGCAATAAAAAGGATGACTTCGAGTAAATTGAAGGAGTTCTTTGCAGAGCTTAAGGTGCTATGCAAAATACACCATATCAATGTGGTATGATATCTAGACATCGAAACATAAAGATAATGAATCATTGTGAAATATCCAATGTCTTATTGTGTTGATTTAACTTATCAACAGGTTAAGCTGACAGGGTATGCTAATGGCGATGACCACTTGTACTTAGTCTACGAGTATGTTCGATATGGTTCTCTTAATGATCATCTCCATGATCCATTGCTAAAAGGTACAGCATAAGCAAAAGCCATAGAAGTGATGTTATATTTGTTTCATATGGCTTTCCTAAATTGAGGTGCCTTAAGTATATATATTGTAACAACTATCACAGGTCATCAGCCACTTTCTTGGAATGCAAGGGCACATATTGCACTAGATGCTGCAAGAAGGATCGAGTGCATTCATGATCATACGAAAGCACATTATGTGCACCGTGACATAAAAACCAGCAATATTTTACTGGATGAGGGACTCAGAGCTAAGGTCAGTTATCTGCCTACCTATCTATAATATGTTGAATTGAATACACAACTCAATGTACATGCATATCAGACATGAAATGTTGCATTACTTATGTTCTAGGTGGCAGATTTTGGTTTAGTGAAGCTTGTACAGCGCAGCGGTGAAGACGATTGCATGACAACTCGCTTAATTGGAATTCCAGGCTATCTTCCAGCAGGGTAATCCATATTTCATATTCACATGGATATGAAAAGCAGTGTACATTATATATATAATTTAGAAAAAAGTTGACAATCAATGACACATTATATATATTCATATTAGTACTTGTTGTGTAAACTTCTTTATGAATGGTTATGGATTTTATGTGAATTTGCATATTTTGTTGAAAAACTATTATCGAAATAGTTATAGATATCATATTTGATTATGTGATTAACGTATTTTTTCAATTATTTGAATACGATGATTATGTGATTGATTGTTGATACGAAATAGTTACAGAAATAAATGTAAACAGCTGCGGTACGACTTCCGTAGCATTGAAAAACGCAACCAAAATTTTTAGTAGCGTTTCATTAAACGTTGCTGTATGACATGCCACAAAAAGTCTAAAACTTTTTGTAGGTTTCTAAAATGCTACAAAATGTCAAGTTTTTGTAGCGTTTTCTATAATGCAACAGAAAGTTTCAGACTTTTAGTTGCATGTCGTATCGCAGCGTTCACTAAAACGCTACTAAAAGTTTTGGTTGCGTTTTTTCAACGCTATGAAAGGCTTTTTCTGGTGTAGTGTACATAAACTTGCACATCTAGATTGCTTCTTTAGTTGCTTCGTTGAGGGCGATGTAATTGACCTCCGTTGTGGAATCAGCTATAGTTTCTTGCTTGCTACTTTTCCAGTTGACCGCTCCACCGTTCAATGTGGATACATAACTGGACATTGATTTAATGTCATCGATATCACTTTGAAAGTTGGAATCTGTATACCACTTCATAAGGGGGTCTTATTCCCATAAATAAGGAACACGTCTTTAGTATTTCTTAAATAATTAAGAATACACTTCACTACTGTCTAATGCATTTCCCTGGGACTAGACTAATATCGGCTTACGCATCCTAATGCATAACCCACATCTGGTCTAGTATATAGCATATCGTACATGATGGAATCGATTGCAGATGCATACAATATCCTCTTCATATCCTTCTTCTCATTAGTACGAGGAGTGTCCTTCTTAGAAAGGACTTTCTAGATTGCATCGGATATTTCATGCTTGGAATTCCCCATACTAAACCTTTATGGTATGGTATGCATATACAGGGATCAGAACAATCCCAACAACCTTTTGGATCTGTCTCCATGGATCCTCATACCAAGTATATAGGTTTCTTCTCCCAAATCTTTCATGGAGAAATTTTTGGATAACAATGCTTTCACTAATTAAAACAACGCAATGTCACTACCAATCAGAAGCATACCATTGACATATAAAACTAAGAAGACGATAACACTTCCCTACTATATTTGATATATGAATGCTTCCATTGTGTTTTGATAAAAACCAAACTATTTGATTACTTTATCGAAAAACTTAGTCCAACTCCTTGAAGCTTGCTTAAGATCGTAAATTGATCTTAACAATTTGCATGTCTTTACCTTGCTTCCACTGACCTCGAAACTCTCAGGCCATAACATGTAAATGGTCTCTTCTAAATCACCATTTAGAAATGTCGTTTTCACGCCCATCTTCCATATTTTGTAGTTATGGAATACGGCGATAGAAAGAATTTTCCAAAGGATTTAAACATGGCCACGGAAGAAAACATTTTGTTATAATCAACGCCTTAAACCTGATGAAAACCTTTCATGACTAGTCTAGCCTTATAGGTCTCCACCTTTCCATCTACATTTATCTTTTTCTGAAAAATACATTTGCAGCCAATGGGTTTTATCCCTTTGGGTATATCATCCAAAGTCTAAACTTTTTTATCATACATGGAATCCATCTCGAATTTTATCGCTTTAAGCAAGAATGTAGAGTATTTACTCTGCAGTGCTTGTCGAAATGTAAGGGGAGTGTCCCCTTCTAAGACATAGTCCTCTTTCTTGCCATCCATGTGAAAACTGTAGTAGCTCTCTGGTATGTTAGATTCCCTATTCGACCTTCTAATAGGTTGCATGTTGTCGTATAATGGTGAATTTGATTCTTCTAGCAATTCAGCCTCTATGTTAACTTCTCAAATTTCTTCCAAGTCTAAAACTTCGCTGTTAATTTCTTTTGACATACATTTCTTTTTTAAAAAGGCCGCATGTCGAGAAACAACTTAAAGAGTTAATGGTATGCCCTAGGGGAAATTATGTAATTCGTTACATATATCTATATCTGCAGCAATCTTGTTCGTGTTTATTTTCCTTTATACAATTTGCTTGTGATATAATTAATTAAGCAATTAACTTAAAGTATATAATAAGAAAATCCATGAAATCGTTCTATGAAGTTTATCTTCTTCCTGGAGGAAATGTGATGCTTTTAGAATCCGATTCTTTATTGCAAGTTCTTTTTGCCTTTGCTTCATGTCATAGTATATGGAAATTTGTTTCGTGTCAGAGTCCATATGTTAGCACGTTGTTTGTATGTAAGTTTATAGCTAGTCTTTTATGTGATTGCCTATACGTTGTATGCACCCTGCATAGTGTTTGTGACTGCCTTGTGTAGCTTGATATTGTATGCACCCTGTGTGGTGTTTGCGACTGTCTTGTGAAGCTTGATATTGTATGCACTCTGCATGGTGTTTGGTAGTTGCTGAAGCGTCTTTACACCTGTAATATTGTATAGTGGTACGGCCACTATAATCTGGTTGTCTGTATAAAATAATAATATTTTATTTTATCTGCAAAAATCGATAAATGAAATGTTATGCAGTTGTAGTTGTAAATAGTTGCAATCATGAGTAATTAAACATAAAATAAAATGATATTTTTTAAATATTACTAGTGAAGACGTTTTAAGAAAATGATATTGATTCATCCTTTAAGACCAGAGTGCATAACACTCTCCAATTTTGGGTGGTGTATTACTTATGGTTACTAGGGGCACCAAGGGGTTACGTGCTTGTAGTTATTTGAAAACTATGGAATGACATGTCTGAGAGTTTCCCGTTAGGTTATAACAAATTGATCAAATAGGATATCTCAGTGTAACAATTTTATAAGGTTCACTCGACTTGAGAATATTGTGGAATAAATGTGTATACTCCACTTTGATTATACTTAAATCATGGCATGGCTATCCATCAAGCGACTGTAATTGGGTTTGAGTTGAAGCATTGGAAGTAAACCACTATCCCATAGAGAATTTGTCTCTTTGGTTATATGAGGTTAGTATCATAATCAACAGTAGTCAAATCAAAGTTAGAATCTCTAGCCAGAGTAGCATAGTTAGTAATAAATATTATTATTGGACTAGGGACTTTTTTTTGAACTAATTGGAATTTTGACCAATAAAAAATTCCATATATTCTAAAATGATATAGCTTTAGCGAAGAGAACATGTGTAAATTATCTTTACTTAAAGGTACCACTTGAGAAAATATTATATTAGATTTTACCTAAAAGGTTTGGAAGCGATGAATTTGGCCAAAATATCAACCATTAGCTCTAAGTTAATGTGTGAATGTTGATATTTGAATTGTTAACATGAATTGTTGACTAAATTCACACCTGTGAGTCATAAAATCGCATTTATGAGTTCTCCAAAACTACATGATTTAATTAGTTTGTAAAATATTGTAAACTAATCAATGTTTCAAAAATATTAATTATCAATTTATTTGATGTTTTAGGAGTTGTTAGTAATTATTTGGATGTGTGTATAGAAGTGTTCCTAAAGAGGGAATGTGAAAGGATTTTATTTTTTCATTAAAATAAATCCTCTCATTTATTTTTCCTTTGAATTTTCTTCCTCTTTTTTGCTCCATCCATGGTTGCCAACTCCTAGCCCCGTTCACGACCAAATTTTTTTGTTCCTCTTACTCGAAATTAAATCAAATAAAATTAAAAAAGTGGTTCATCCGTTTCCTACAAAATTGGATGTTGAACCTAGAGAAGAATTTTCAGATCAAGGTGTTACAAAGAGCCGGATCTACTTAGGTTATTCTTCCAATCTTATTATGCATATGTCACCATCCCTTGTATGTGTATACTTGTATTTCCAAATACGTACCTTTTCAAATGATTTTATTTAGCAATTGAAATTCAATTCTAAGTTTCTGATTTGTTTTCAAACTTTAAATCATTGCAGTTACAAAAGAACATAATACACACGCGCGCGCGCGCGCACACACACACATATTTATATATATGTTTGAATTAGATCACAATGTTTCATGTAAGTCTCGATTTAAAGTTTATTTAATTAAAGTTAGTTTTAGCAAAATAAATTTATTTATGTACATATGCATACTTAACACACACACATGTATGAGCAGCGCTCTGGCCCCCTAATTTCCACCACACATCCCCATTTAAATAATTGAGTTAGTGGAAGGTGAGAGAAAGTACTATTATTCAACTGAGGATGTATAGTGGAAATCAAGAGGCTTGGAGGGATGCTGCAAAATGAGGTGTTGTAGAGCACTGCTATATATATATATATTATAAAGCAAATACTTGGTCAACTAACTTAGATTAGCACTTGGACCTTGTAGAGATAGTGGAGAGAATCAAAATCAGAAATTATCTAGTAAGATTCGATATTGATTTCGGCAGAGTAATGGTGTAATTTGTAAATAAGAAAGTGGAAAAGAAAAAGAGAAGTTAAATCAGAAAAAAAAGTGATTAAAATTCGTTGAAAACACCCTTTATTTATAGTAGATCAATAGCCATGTCCATTAGTGAAGGGATGTGGCGAATAGACACTTCTTTTAAAAAACAATTTAATTGTCACCATGTCGATAGGGGTACATGTGACCATGTCGACATGCCCTTGTATTTTTTGGTGATTTGTTTTTCTTTGAAAATAATTTCTATATTATATTATACTTATATTTAAACTTTAAAATATACTTATATATAGTTATAATACATAAATAACTATAGAGAACAATATTAAAATATATATAATAATTTTCTATACTTTTATATTTAAATCTTAAGTATAAATATATAAAACAACTAAATATATTAATATCAGAATTATAGTTTAAAAACTTAGGATAATAATTTAAAATCAAAGATATTTAAAATTAAGGATATTTAAAACTAAGGATATTTTTGAGGCTAAAATATATTGAAAAACCAGGATAGATGATTTTGGTTTTTAAACAGGAATATTTAAAATCATTTTGAAAAACAAGCTATATATATTTTGAAAATCATTTTGAAATAAAAGTAAGTGGATACAAAAAGATGTTCCACTAGATTTTTCGTAGGTTCCATCCTACTTAGGGTTCCATCCCTTTAACGAGCACGAAGTGGATTCCATTCCACGAATAAAATAGATTTTAAGATGTCAGTGCCTTTCTATGAGTTTTAACAATATTCCTAACTATATAACTTATCTTGGAAACTTGAACTCTTGAAATTCTTGATACTTATGAGTCTTGAATCTTGATATCTTCAATCTTTGATCTTGAATCTTTATACTGTACAGTTCTTCATTCTTTAGTACCTGCAAACATATCTATATATCTACACAATAATGTTAGTATTATATATTTTATAATCTAATTCTAAGTAAGGTTGTTGTCATCAAAACCAACTCCTTAGGGACTAACAATCTCCCCCTTTTTGATGATGACAACCTTTGTTTATAAAATATCACTTCTATCCTAATACTTCTAATAACTCCCCCTTAATCTATGCCTAACTATCCTATTTTATACTTCTCCCCCTTTGTCATCAACAAAAAACCATATAATTCCATAATTATAATACTATATAACTCTATATAACTCCCCCTGAAACTAAGACTACATTACTTATGATTATAATGATAGTGTTATCATACATAATCAATACTTAACTTTAAACTAAACTCTTAATAACTATTTTTCCTAACTAATAAACTATATATTCAAAAGATAAGAGAATATACGAATAAGAGAACACAATTTATTATATAATGTTATATTTACATGTGTGTAAACTATGTAAACAAATAAACATGTCATTTTTAATATAAACTACTATATATACAACGATACGAATGAAAGAATGAAAGAAAGAACACTAAGGAGTATTCTTGACAATAGGAGACCTATGAATCGAACAATTAGGATAGTGGAGACAGAAGTTTCCACGCTGTTCGACAAGGTTTCCATCCTTATCAAAACATACTTCACCAACGCAAACTACGGTGTCATCGTCTTCAACTTGCACTTCATGAACAGGTGCGTCCTCTTCTTCCAAGAGTGCTTCTTCCTCTTCCATTGGCTCTTCTTCGCTGTCCTCTTGTGCATGGTCACTAGAAGACTCTTCTTCGATCAAGATCGGGTTCGCTTGGTTATCCATTAGGAACTTCTGCAAATTTCTAAGGATTCGACCTTGCTTCTCCTGTTCTTTACTCATACGAATTTGTTTGACTTGAATCTCAGTCACCATTTGCAGAATATCCTTTGTAGTATCCTCTAATTTTATCACACGAGCGTGAATGGAGCGTTGAAGAGGGCCAGGAGTAGGAGAGGGAAATGAAAAAGTCGAGTTTATGTTTGAATTTGATGGAGAAGCCATTATTTTCTTTGTTTCAGAAGTTAAACCAGAAGAAAATGAGAGAGAATGAAGAGAAAGTCGAAATATGGAAGAATATATAACCAACTTTTCAATTTTTGGTGGGAATTTTAATTTTCAAAAAATACCGTTATATGTCGACATGGTGGGGTATGGGGTTGTCGACAGGGGTATTTTAATTTTGGCTTCTAATTTATTTTTAATTTATTTAATTATACTTGTTATATATTTATGTTTTATATTTCAGTTATTGAACAAATACCTAATTCTCTTCTTAATTTAGTAAATATAGATTCATTTAATGGTTTTGTTAAGATATCAGCAGTTTGATTCTCAGAGTTTATATATTCGAGAATAATTACTTCTTTAGTTATATTATCTCTAAGAAAATGATGTCGAATATCAATATGTTTAGTTCGAGCATGATGAGTAGGATTTTTAGATAAATTTATTGCACTAGTATTATCACAATAAATTGGCGATTTTGAGATATTTAATCCAAAATCTCTTAAGGTTTGTTGCATATATATTACTTGAGAACAAGCCAAAGTAGCAGAAATATACTCTGCTTCAGTTGTTGATAGAGAAACTGTATTTTGCTTTTTACTAAACCAGGAAACCAGAGAATGTCCCAAAAAGTGACAAGTTCCACTTGTACTTTTTCGGTCTGATTTACATCCAGCATAGTCATCATCATAGTATGATACTAAATCAAATGAATCATTTTTAGGATAAAATAAGCCATAATAAGAGGTGTGTTTAATATATCTTATGATACGTTTTACAGCTTTTAAGTGATTTTCTTTAGGATAAGATTGATATCTTGCACAGAGACATACACTATGCATGATATCAGGTCTACTAGCAGTGATATAGAGCAATGATCCGATCATTCCTCTATACAACTTTTGATCTACATCTTTCGAGAGATCTTCTTTACTTAGATATTCATTGGTTGCCATGGGAGTAGGTTTTCCACTCGCAGTAGTCAAACCAAATTTATTAACTAGTTCTTTAGCATATTTTTCTTGACTAATAAAAATACCATTATCTAACTGTTTTATTAGCAATCCTAGAAAGAAGTTTAATTCACCCATATGACTCATCTCAAACTCTTTTGTCGTTATTTCAGAAAATTCTTTATTCATTTCGAAGTTAGTTGAACCAAAAATGATATCATCTACGTATACTTGAACTAGTTGAATATCATTTTTATTTCTTTTAATAAAAAGAGTATTATCTATTTTACCAATTTCAAAATTTGATTGTAATAAATAAGATCTTAGTCTATCATACCAGGCTCTAGGAGCTTGTTTTAGACCATATAAAGCTTTCTTAAGTTTGTACACATGGTTTGGTAATTTTTCATCTTCAAAAAGTGGTGGTTGTTCCACATATATTTCTTCTTTTACAAATCCATTTAAAAATGCACTTTTAACATCCATTTGAAATAATTTGAAATTATTATGATTTGCGAAAGCAAGTAGAATCCTAATGGCTTCTAATCTTGCTACAGGAGCAAAGGTTTCGTCATAATCTATACCTTCTTCTTGACAATAACCTTGGGCGACTAATCGTGCTTTATTTCTAACGACCTCACCTTGTTCATTCATTTTATTTTTATAGACCCATTTAGTTCCAATTATAGTTTTATCTTCAGGTCTAGAAACAAGTTCCCAAACTTTATTTCTAGTGAATTGATTTAATTCTTCTTGCATAACCAAAATCCATGAATCATCAGTTGATGCTTCTTTAGGATTTTTGGGTTCAATAGATGATATAAATGGTACATTACTCATTTTACTTAGTTGATTTCTAGTTGTAACAATAGATTGCATATCTCCTATTATATTTTCAATAGGATGATCTTTTAAAAGTTTAATCCTTTTATTAGGATGATTAATTTCATTATTAATTTCGGTTGATTCCTGATTTTGAGTAATTAAATCTTCTTCATCATTTGTAATTTCAAAATCTTTTAAATTTTCATCAAACGAAACATGCATTATTTCTTCGATGGTGTTAGATCTTAAATTAAAAACTCTATAAGCTTTACTTCTATTAGAATATCCGATAAAGATTCCTTTGTCGGATTTAGGATCAAATTTATCCAAATTATCTTTTGTATTTAAAATAAAGCATTTACTTCCAAAAATTTGAAGTATGATACCTTAGGTTTCTTTCCATGAAGAAGTTCATAAGGTGTCTTATCAGTTAAAGGTCTAATTAAAATTCTATTCAAAATATAACAGGCGGTAGCAACAGCTTCTGCCCAAAAGTGTTTTGGTAAATTACTATCTGAAAGCATAGTTCTCGCACACTCTTGTATCGTTCTATTTTTACGTTCAACTACTCCGTTTTGTTGTGGAGTTCTTGGAAATGAGAAATTGTGAGTTATTCCCTTTTTATTGCAGAATTTCTCAAACTTTTCATTTTCAATTTCACCGCCGTGATCACTACGAATAGTTATAATTTTTAAAGATAATTGATTTTGAATCCTTTTTGTAAAGTTCTTAAAACATTCAAAAGTATCACTTTTATGTTTCACAAAATATTGTCCATGTAAATCTAGAATAATCATCTACAATTACAAAAACATATTTACTATGATTTATTGACTGAATTTGAGATGGACCAAATAAATCAAGATGAAGTAACTCAAGGGGTTTTGAAGTTGAAATCATATCTTTTAATTTAAAGGAACTTTTTCTAAGCTTTCCTAATTGACATGGATCACATAAACTATCTACTTTAAAATACATTTTAGGGAGGCCTCTTACTAGATCATGTTTTGACAGTATAGATAAGAGTTTGAAATTAAAATGTCCAAATCTCTTATGCCAAATCCAAGGGTCACTTGTATTTGCCAAAAGACATAGGTTATCATTTGAAACTTTCATACTAAGAATATAAATATTCTTTTTCCTAATTCCCTCAAATATTATGGTTGAGTTATTATCTTCAATATGACATTTATCTTTTTCAAATTTAATCTTATATCCTTTATCACAGAGTTGACTAATACTTAGTAGATTATGTTTTAGATTCTTAACTATAGTAGTTTCAGAGTTACCGACATTGTCGATGCCAATCACGTATCCTTTCGAGTTGTCTCCAAAGTTAACCAGTCCTCCGTCTTTGTATATAATATTATTCAGCATATCCGGATTACCAGTCATGTGTCTAGAGCATCCACTATCAAGTATCCACTTATTCCTTTTGATCTGCACAGATTGTCCATTGTGGATTGATTCCTTAATACCCATAAAGCATCTTTCCTGCACATTATAAAATTTGGGTAGACAACTAGAATTTGAATAACATTCATATGCAGACTCATGGAACAATGATGATTTAAACAATTCTAAACTAGTTTTAACAGATTTTTCAAAAATAGCCATTTTAAAACTTTTCAAAATTCAGATTATGAAACTTTTGAAAACAAAGCTCTGATACCAATTGTTAGAATGCGGATTAAGGATCTTAAGGCTAGAATTAACACTAGAGGGGAGGTGAATAGTGTTTTAAGAAATTTGTTAATCTTTTTGAGTTTATCTTAATTTGTTAACAATGTATACACTAATCAGACACAGATATGAACACAGAATCAAACACAGATGCAAATATAAAGTAAAAGCAGTAAAGGAAAGAACACACTGGATTTTATACTGGTTCGGAGTTACCCTACATCCAGTCCCGCAACACAAGTACGGATTTCCTTTCAAAAACAATTCTTACAAATACAACCCTCGATTTCAAGGCTATGAGGTACACCGCTCCAGATTCACAATCCTCTGGATAGAGATACTTGATTTCCGGGGCAACAAGTTCACCCAATTGATTTCCAAGGCTACAATCACACCTTTTCTCGATCTATTGGTTACAAAAAGTCTATAACTCAGATTAGCACTTGGATCTTGTAGAGATAGTGGAGAGAATCAAAACCAGAAATTATCTAGTTAGATTCGATATTGATTTCGGCAGAGTAATGGTGTAATTTGTAAATAAGAAAGTGGAGAAGAAGAAGAGAAGTTAAATCAGAAAAAAAAAGTGATTAAAATTCGTTGAAAACACCCTTTATTTATAGTAGATCAATAGCCATGTCCATTGGTGAAGGGATGTGGTGAATAGACACTTCTTTTAAAAAACAATTTGACTGTCACCATGTCGACAGGGGTACATGTGACCATGTCGACATGCCCTTGTATTTTTTGGTGATTTGTTTTTCTTTGAAAATAATTTCTATATTATATTATACTTATATTTAAACTTTAAAATATACTTATATATAGTTATAATACATAAATAACTATAGAGAACAATATTAAAATATATATAATAATTTTCTATACTATTTAAATCTTAAGTATAAATATATAAAACAGCTAAATATATTTATACCAGAATTATAGTTTAAAAACTTAGGATAATAATTTAAAATCAAAGATATTTAAAATTAAGGATATTTAAAACTAAGGATATTTTTGAGGCTAAAATATATTGAAAAACCAGGACAAATGATTTTGGTTTTTAAACAGGAATATTTAAAATCATTTTGAAAAACAAGCTATATATATTTTGAAAATCATTTTGAAATAAAAGTAAGTGGATACAAAAAAATGTTCCACTAGATTTTTCGTAGGTTCCATCCTACTTAGTGTTCCATCCCTTTAACGAGCACAAAGTGGATTCCATTCCACGAATAAAATAGATTTTAAGATGTCAGTGCCTTTCTATGAGTTTTAACAATATTCCTAACTATATAACTTATCTTGGAAACTTGAACTCTTGAAATTCTTGATAATCATGAGTCTTGAATCTTGATATCTTCAATCTTTGATCTTGAATCTTTATACTGTACAGTTCTTCATTCTTTAGTACCTGCAAACATATCTATATATCTACACAATAATGTTGGTATTATATATTTTATAATCTAATTCTAAGTAAGGTTGTTGTCATCAAAACCAACTCCTCAGGGACTAACAACTTGCCCTTACTAAAGTCCAACCCAACGGCTATGCCTTGCTGAGTTCTCTGTATGTCCTGTTCATCAATCAATTTCAACGACCTCCAACCTTCGAGGAACTAACCCATGTCTTGTGCTTCAAATAATGGAGCAAGTCTCCCTCTTATATGATCATTGAAGCATGGTGTCGATGTAAGGTCATCAAAGCACTCCACAACAAACACTCATACTTCAAGAATGAGTACTTCTTTGTTCGATGCCCATATGGCTTCAACCAGCCTTGGCTATTCGAACATAAGACTTATTCCCATCAATTCTTCCCCTTACATAAATTTTCATCGTCCAAGTGTTAAGTAGTTATCCACTTTCTTCATAGATAACCTTGCTCGAGACACAAGCGAAGAGCACTCCGAGACTCTACAAACTCCCAAGAGAATCAATATCTGATTCCACTTTATCACTTATTTTTCGACGAACGAGAATCTTTGTCAATGCAACTTTCTACATCCTGAACACTTCGATGTTATTGCTGAAGTTCAACCAAGTAGTTCCAAGATCCCAACCAGGCCCTTTCCCCCATCCAAAGCTCTAGCGAAGGTATCCAAGGGGGCATTGGAGGCCCATCCGGCACGAAAACCATCAGTGAATCCATCTATAGAGCAGCGTAAGTGCACGTTGCTAGTGAAGTACAAGCAAAAGGAGAAGAAAGAACTGAAATGGAAATAATCCATGAAGGGGAGAAGAAAGAGAAGTAAGAGAAGAGGTAATGGAGGAAGGAGGTGATGAAGAAGACGATGATAACAAGGACTTTGATCAAGGAGGAGATGATTCATATGGAGAGACATCTCCAGAAGGCACCGAACATCCTTCCTTGTCACATTTGCAATGAATTATGGTCAAGAACTCTCAACAATCTATATAATCGAGCACGATGCCAACAACCGAGGTGACTTCTCTAACTGGTTCTTCAGAAAACATTTTTGGCTCGTCGAGCGATCTCGATATCACAATTGATGATCTTCCTAAGGAATGCTCTCTTGGCTTCAACTTCCCCTTTGAGGGCATCCTAGTTAAAGGAGGCGAGACACCATCCTTATTTCCTTCTGAACATGGTCCATAGAGTACTTAGGGCGACAACAGCACTCCACATACTTCTAGGATCACAAACACACATTCCTTGCATTTGTTTACATTTTAATGTTCTAAAACTGATACAATCCTTTCTTCCGTTTCAGGTACAATGGGCAGAGATCAATTTGGCTATCTTCACCATAGGGTTCTTGAGCATAAAAAGTTAACCCCTAAGCCGTATCCTCCTTATTGCAGCTCTTATAGGGAATAAGAGACAAATGAAGATAGAGCATGAAGAAAAGATACAGAGCGTGAGGCAGAAAGTGATCGCCAAGCGGAAAGGGATATAAAGAAGAGGCAAACGGAAGGGAGAGAACCTTACGACCATGGGAGAAGACATAGTGATTCACGCGACTGTCATGGTTCTTCTTCCGGCCTTCCCCTGCCTTGATCTCAACAACAGCTCCCTCCACAGCAACATACTCCAACATCACTTTCTCTGACTACTACAGTTCCTTTACCCCAACAATCCACAAGGGTTTCTATTCATTCAGCTCCTCCTTCACCCCCGCTGAGTAGCTCAAATCTTTATCCCATTTCCATTTCCGCACTTTATATTTTATTCCTACCTATATATAACTGCCTACATATATAATATAACTATTTGTACTGCAATTTATCCATATTATACATGTGTGTCTGTACAAAGATTTTACTTTAACACTATGAGTATAAGTAAAACTCTGCAATTTCTTTAACTAGATTCCATTACTTAGTTCTGTTTTATTATTGCCAAAATGTTTCTGTTTGGCTAAACAAACTAATATTTAACTGACTCTATGGTTATTCCTGCTTATCCTAGGTCCAGTTTCCTTCGAACGATAACCAGTTATAAATAAATCGAATTCTATACTGTTCACAATTTCTAAGGAACATTGGGTTAGGTGTTCATATCTTGATGTTTTTTATCTCGCCAATAACCAGCCATGACCAAATTATCCATTTATTTCCACCTATCAACCTCGGCCAAGTGTATCTTGCTAGGCTGTGAGTGAGATCATACCTTTTGTACTTCTACCATATACTGAGTCCTGTCTTCGGGACTTGGCATTCCAGATGCCAGAATCTGGGCATTGTTCCTTAACCTGGCCACCTTCGAGCAACGTTCGAAGGTTGATAACGTAGGGAAATATATTCGCCAACACCCGGTCCAATTATACTTTCCCATCCTGATCTTGGACCAAAGGAGTCCGATGATACCTATTTTTGGGTACCAACTTTCAACCTCACATGTCTTGGATCATTGGTCAAGAGCATTCGACAACCATCCTCATTGAATCTCCGCTGAGCATGTCCTACTAACCCACAAGCATGGTCGTGAATGTCCTAGTCGTACGCTAGTTCTTATATCTGAGAACCGGTGCTTTGGATTCCTATCTTTGGGCATCCACTCTTTGTCTCACTTATCTCCGAGTGTCTACCAAGAGTATCCTCTGACAATCCTTGCTTATCCTCAGACTAGCATGTAATGGCCTATAATTTCGGATATTTCATATTTAAATATTTGAATCTTGGATTAAATGTTATTAAACTGATTTAATAAGCTTGTCAACCCCCTTTTAAATCATAACTAATGATGGTAAACTTATTTTGAAAAAATGTTTACAAAACTTGGAAGAAATAGAAAATAGGACAAGGACAAATTTTGAAAAAAAATTAGGCTAAAGGACAAGCAAGTTTATTTTTTAGGTTGAAGGACAATGCTAGTTTTTCATAGGGTAAAACTAAATATAATGTCTAAAAATAAAACTAGAATTTTTCCTTCAGCCTAATTTTTTTTAAAGATTGTCCTTCTGCCTAAATTATAACTAATATTTGTCCTTCAGCCTAAAAATAAAACTTTATGTCCTTCAGTCTAATTTTTTTTCAAAGTTGATCCTTTTCCCTAATTCCCTTGATTTTTTTACATACACTTATTTGCTTAATAGAACATTAATTTGAAATAAAAATATTTTGCACAAAAATCTTAAGAAGCTTCTTAGAGTTAACTAGTTAGGTGTGAAAGGAAATAGAAGATATTATGAAAATGAGCTTTTAAGATAAGTTTTAAGTGTTAAGTAAGAGATGTAAAGGTGTAAAGGTAACATGTGATAGGGAGACTCCTTTGTGACCTTTCATGGAAGGTAGAGGGTGATAATGACCTCTTGTACAAACCTATAAATACACCCTTAAGGATTTCATAATTCACAAAAGCTTGAAATGTGATAAAAACTTGAAAATGGTGGAAGTGGATTAGCACTAATCCACTTTGTTCTTTACTAATCTATCTCTAATCAACTCAAATCTTTTTCAAACTCCATCAAACTTTCACCAACACCTTAGGAAACTTAGATCTAAAGTCAAAGGTGGAAGAAGCAAAGAGGAAAAGAGGAAGCATGGTTGGGTCGTGAGCAATGGAAGAGGATGGGAGGTGTTGCCTTGGTTTGGAATGGCTAAAGGTTGGATCTTTAGGAGTTTGGTGATGGTAGGAAGTGTTCTTGAGTTTGGTTGTGCTTGAGAACGTATTTGACATGGATCTAAGTGAGTTATCTCAACTATCTTGTTTGTATATATTGTTGTGTGCTTGAAATATAAAGTTAAAGCGAACATTAACTAAGTAAAGCTATAACTTTGGACCCCTCTTTCTTTTGAAAACAAATGACAACTTTATATTGTATAACATCATTTTTATTACCCTTTTAAACATGCGGCATGGCCTTGAATTGATGTTCAAATAGTTGTTTGGATTTGTGTTGAATTGAAGTATGTTTGTAAGTGTTTGTAAGTGCACTTCGATATTCCTTAATTTTAACTTATGTAAATGTAAGTTTCATGAGCTTAACTTGGGGTAATTTGAATTGGTTATTCTATACACATAATTTGGTATATTGGATATTAAATTAATGGTTTGGAAAGTTATAGAAGCTGCGAAACAAAATGGCTAAAGTTCAAGAAAAAATCTGGTTGTAAATACGCTGTAAATATAGATTGTTTTCAGGAATTTATATAAATAAATTGGAAGATATTCTTAGGGGTTTCTTTCCATGGTATTTAAGTACCCTAAGGGTAGTACATATTATAAAAATTTCAAATCTTAAATAAATAGTTTATGTGGTTAAAACTAGTAGCAAAGATCGTGCTTTTCTACGTTGTTTTTTAACAAGGACTTTTAACAGCATTTATAAATGCTGTAGTAAGTTACTTATGGTTTTAAGTGTTTAAAAATGATATTTAAATTGGATATTCTTCCTTAATTATTTTAGGGATGTTTTAAAACACATTTTTCAGTATTTTAAAGTTGGTTTGAAGTTTAAATATATTTTTAATAATTATATATGAGTTTTCAAAGTAAAGAGGTTTTATAATATAAAACATGTTTTTCATCAAACTATAAATTAGTTTTTTTCAGGTAATATTCTACATAGATATTTAAAATCTATTTACAACTATTTTAAAAGTATTCTTATATATATAAGTTTTGAAAACGGACATTAACTATGCTTAAAACTAAAAGGCGACGAGGTAGACTTCTCTATTTGTGAGAGTTAAGATTGATGTTCAATTAGGGATATGAGCAATAAAGATCGAACCTACCCACTTCCTTCTTGACCAAGGAATAGTTATGTTGGAATGTTGAAAATGAGTTAATCTTGTTGTTTACTTATTTGTTTAAAAAGTAATTAATTTTGCTTAATGCTAAAACCCGATGAAGTAGGCTTACTATTTGTGCGAGTTAAGATTGATGTTCAAGTAGGGATATAAGCAATAGAACTCTAACCTACTGGCTTTCCACTTGACCGAGGAATAGTTAAGTCGCGAATGTCGGAAACGTGTTAATCGTGTTGATTCTTACTCGCTTATTAAAGTCATTAATAATATTCTTAACACTAAAAGCCGATGAGGTAGACTTATCTATTTGTGAGATTCTAGAATGATGTGTTTAGGCAAGGTTTTGTTATGCTATCAGTGCTCTAACTTACCAGGCTTCACTCTTGGATGAGGAATAGTTATGTTGGAATCTCGAAAATGAGTTAAGTTTACAAATCGTGATTTCTATAAGTAAAGATTTTTAACTAGATAGTCGATTAGCCGACTATCGAACTTAACAAATTATTAACTTAGATCCTTAAAAGAATGGTTTTAAAGATAATATAAGTACGAAATGGTTTTGGGTTTGTTGTGACAAAGTGTTAATAACATTTGTATTTAATCCTTTTTGAGTATACTTAGGAATGCAAACAAATCTTTAAAAGAATGTTTTAAAGATAAGCATAAGTGAAATGGTTTTGGGTTTGTAGTGATAATGTTTAAGTAACATTAGTCTTAGAAATTTTGAATGGATTTGTGAAAATACTTAGATCTTAAAATAGATATTTTGAAGGAAATTATAAGTATGGAATCCTTTAGAAAAAGATAGAAAGAGTAAAGGTTTAAAGTAAGAAATCTTATTAATGATTTGTGAATATACTTGTACCATTTAGGATAAGTATATGAATACTTTTTAAAGTATTGAAAGGTTACAAATGAATAGTATTGATTGATAAATGAGGTTTTATTAGATAGAAGAAGTTTTACTAATAAAAGTGATTTTAATTAATAAAAGATTAATTAAATAAAAAGGATTAGAAGTCGCTTATGTGGCTAAATCATGCTTTGTATGACTTGATCGTGCTTTGTGTTGTTATTCATTTATCGAAAATATTTAGTCGTATACTTAGCACTAAAAGTCGATGAAGTAGGCTTGTCTATCTGTGAGAGTTAAGACTAAAGTTCGAGTAGGGATAGAAGCAATAGTACTCTAACCTACCGGCTTCACTCTTGACTGAGGGATAGTGTGAGATGAAAATACCGAAAACTGATAAGTATATGAGACTTGGTTTCCGTATGCGATCATTCTCATTATTGTTGAATATGACCAAATTCATCGATTTAGTGTTGAAGAGCCCGAGATTGGTAAGTGTTTTACCTATCGAAATCCACTTCAAGACTAAGATAAGTGTTTTATTTCTTAGAAGTGGAGCTGTTCGAGATACTCGAATCCATGTGTGGTTTCGAGATTTGTTTGAGATGTGGGAATCTAATTGGGGATTCGTGTTTTGTTCGAGCGAAGAAAACTCATGTGAAAGATGCTGAATGTGACTTTGACATCGAAAATGGCTAAAGCATAGTAGGCTGCACAACCTAGGGTTTATCTAACCAACGTCAGGTTATTATAAACTCCATATCCAGAGATACTTACTGATTGTTGGCAGCTGCAGCTGATGATATTTGGTTCACATTGTTCATGTTTATGTTCGGATGACGAGCCACTTATGTTTACATTATGTCATATTTTATCTAGAGATATACGGCGATCGATAGGTGTTTTCTAACTCTTGTGCATGCAGATCCACTCTAGCTTATTTGAGGCATCTCCGCAGAAAAATCCAATTTGCAGACGTACCTTAACAGTTTTGATTGTACTCCTAAAATGCCATCGAATGTAACCAATGTAACCATTCTAGTTATTTTTTGATTTATATTCTTCACTTTAGACATTATCTAATATATCACCTTATGTATCTTTAGATGGTGGTTCTTTTGAGGGGATAACCATTACGGCATTCCATGCGGTCTCAAAAGTACTATTATATGCTAGCTTCATATTTCTTGAGTTTCTCATACCAAATTTATGTCTGATGGTTGGTTTTTGTTTTCCCTAAATTCCTCGTGTATTCTTTCGAGTAGTTTGAGAAAAAAGGTTTTCGTTGATGTTCATTGGAGCTCGTGGGGATGAGCTGGATGTTTCACTTACCATAGGACTCTTATTTCCACTGCATTGCTATATTATACATATCAGCATTTGTAAGGGCAGGTTGTTATAACTATCCAGCCTGATGATAGTTTTTAGAATTGTAACTCTGAAATGCTATGTACGTTAGAGTGACAGTTTTATTACTGTCTTTTGATATTATATATTATCGTTTCACTGTGAGATTTGGATATTGTGTTCCTTCTTTCTCCTTCTGTTTCTTTTTCCTTTTATTTTACCCTAACAATTCGTCTTTCTGGAACTTGAGTGTTTAGCACATGAATATCGTGGATGTATTAGTGTCCGCATTTAAGGGTCGAAAAGACGAACCGTTACAACTGGTATCAGAGCTGAAGGTTAAGCAAGAACCTTGGCTTGGGTTGGGTATGACTCATTAAGAGATAGGGTAATGGAATGTCCTAGCATGAGTTGAGTGTATTATACATATGAGAGCATATTTGTATTTTTTATAAGCATATACCTTAAAGGTAATTACAACTATGAAAATTAAAGATCTTATATGGGATAACTTGTGTAAGTATGAATTATTAAAGTATAGTTTAATTAATGTAGGGATTATTGATGTTCATTCGTTACCTCTCATTTGTTAGTTTAGCTATGGTCGACCAGTTTATGAGCATTGCTATCCTTAGTAGAATGCTTAGACATGCTCGATCATTTTATGAGCATTATTATCGTTTGTAGAGTTATTAGCTTAATATTGCTCAGCTAATTTACGAGTATTATTATCATTTGTTGATTTATTAGTCATACATGGCCAGTTTATAAGCATTGACTATTGTTTGTTGATTGTTGATTTGTGCTCGACCAGTTTATAAGCAGTTTTACCTTTTCACTACATAGGTTGGGTAGACAGTATTTGTAGGTACATTGAAATGAACACCTTATGAATTAAGTTTCATAGTTTTACTATTAGGCGTTTGGTGATAATGTTGAGTTAATATTTAAATTCAATAAAAAGATGTTTATTTTAATTTAAAGAAAAGATAAGGTATTTTGGAAATCAATATTTGTGAAGTGATTTTATATAAGAAAGTGATTTTATATAAGTATGGTTTATAAAACCTGGTTTACAAATGAAAGAGGATTCAAACTGATATTTTGAGAACTTAAATATCGATGTTTTTAAAAATGTTTTTCAAGATTTTGAGAAAATAATAATAGTATAATTTGAAGGTATATATATGGGAAATTTTTTTTGTAAGGTTGAGATCATGGTATTTAGTAATATTTATGAAGTATTTGATACCGCTTTGGAAATGATTTTGTTTAAGTCTGAAAGGTATGATTTAGATGTACTGAACTCACTCCTGTCGCTTAAAAATAATTCTGGTGATGACTGAAGCATCGTCGACAATCATTTTTGGGTTTTTAAGTAGAGGATGCTACTATTGCAATTTGCTACAAAGTTTTTTCTGTAAAATTGATTTTAATTTAGTCTTGAAAGTATGATTTGATATACAAAAGATATATGTATATATTTTTATTTCAAATTGATTTGAAATAAAACCCAGTGTTTATTTTAAAAGTTTTACTTTAAAATAAATTTGATATGAACTTTTTGTATATAAACGTTTTATATGTATACTATGTAGGTTACCCAAGTGGCAGTGGCATAGCCTAGAATAAATGTTAAAACTTTTCACATTTTCCCTTTTTGGGTAAAGTGTGGTGAATAAATAATTGAAACTTTATTAAATTATTTTATGGACACATATAGCCTATGCATTATGATGGTATGGTATGTGCATCATGTTATGATATGTTGTTTGGTAATTTTCATTTGTTAAAATGAAATGGAAATTTCGGCAATTTCGGATAGTCAAAAAACTTTTGAATCGCTATAGAACTTATAGTTAAGTATTTCTGAAAATATAAAGTTGAGTTTATATAACACTTGAATTGAGAAAGTAGTAAGTAAAACAAGTTTAATTTGTTGAACATATTTTTTAAGTAAAATGAATTTGATGTTTTGTATATAACCTTAGGAGGTAGTGGAGTATTATACAAATCACTATTACAAAAATCCTTCTAGGCCTCCGCCTAGGTGCTAGGCTAGGCTTACCGTTTAGCGATTTTCCTAGGCTTGCTTAGACAAGGTTTATCGCCTCATATTAGAATTGAAACATGTATTTAGGCACTGGTTATGCACTATTTAAGGTTCGATACTTCATATAAGCATCATACGCTGGTTTTCGAGAATCTTGCCTCCTTGGCTACTCACACACACATTCAAAATCCCAAAATTTCAATTTACATCAATTATCACTAAACAAAATACTAAAATTTTATCCAAAATACATAAGTTATCAAAAATTCCTAGTTTCGATTAATCCTCCCTGAATGAATAATCTCTAGTCCGTACTAACCGCTTAGCATCCGCCTATCGATTTTTACAACCTTGATACGAATATGAACTTAAGTTATATAATGTTTGTAAACTTGAAGTTATGTTTTATGAAATGTTTCATAATTGATTTTAGTATTGCAGAGATATACTATTTGTGTAGATGAATGCGATAAAAATAAATTGGTAGAGTTAAAGAAACCAATAGAATAAATATGTAAGTTGTACGTAGATCATTTTATTCGCATGACCGTTCTTGATCCAATATTAGAGTACATGATTTCGAGGTGATTTACACTAGTCTAAATAAGGATTTTTCACTAGTTTCTTAACGGCGAACACTTGCTATGGATTCTAGATATAATCCAAAGTTTTATATCATAGTATATGGCTATGTAAGCAAGATGGAGGTTTCTAATCAAGGAACCTGATCGGATTCTGCACTAGGGAGGTCAAGTGATCTATACTAGTTTGTAAGTGAAATCAATATGATCGAGCAAGTGATCGGATTTGATATTGCATAAGGATGATCCATGCACATCATACGAGCTTTAGTATAATTGTATACTAAATTTTGTTGGTTTATAGAGAGTTTAGGTGATGACTCTTCGATTTGTTATGAATTAGCATGAACAATCGACTAAGTAATAACCTGAGGCTATTAAGCATAAGGTAGGTCCTTGTGCAATGAGAAGATTTTTTGAACCTAGATAATCTGAGAGCTATGTTTGCTAGTGATTTGTTATCCCTATAATTTTCAATGGATATAAACCAAGGAATCAATGCCGAGTCTAATGGCTTGATTAAAAGTTCAAAACATCAAACGAAAAGACAATGTTGAGGATGAATGTCGACGTCAAAGTCTTGATCAACGTCGAAGACCATAAGATCATGTTGAAGAAATAGAGCCACTCCTTAACCATTGTTGGTATTCTTCCATGTCACATATCATCTGTGATGTCGACATCTTAACTCAAGCATCGCCACATATGATCAAGGTTAATGTTGATGTACGCTTGGCCAATGCTACATCTTATCGACTTTGAAGATATGAAAGAAAAGATATGAATACGATATCGCCTTTCATGGTGAATGAACATTCTTTGTTCACGATAACTGCCAATCAATACTCTCGAAGACGTATGATCAATAATACTCTTGTAATGTACATCGAAAACATAAAGGCAGATGTGCGTCGAAGACATGTATACAACATTGCCAGTAATAAAAGAAGCAATGACGTCAAACCTAGTCACTATCATCTTCGTTGCACTCGAAGACATATGACTATTGAGCAAGTAAAGATGGATTAATGTCACGGAAATAGGATACCATTCTTCGTTGAAAAAGGAATACAACACTATCGAATGCAACCAAGCATCATAAGCCATCAATGAGTGTCAATATAGATTATGGCACACTTCATTGATGCTGAATCTCGTCCAAGTTACTATTTGTCTACTGAAGTAAGCTTGTCGTCAATAACCTCGAAGGTAGTCAATAAAAGTGGCACTGCACTTCACAAGACTTTGAAGACACTACTCTGTGATGGCACCAAGGATCCTCAACGCCAAAGGAATATAAAGCAACGCCACCCTTCATTATACTCAACGCTGCACTTCATGTCTCATTTAACACACTTCATCAACATTGGGAGGATAACGGTATTCATCTGCATTGCACTACTCAACTATTTCATCGAAAGTCACCAAAGTAATCAACTTCGATGCAATACCACATGAAGACATTTATTCATGACAACATTTAGTGATGACGTCACTCCTTTTCAAAAATGTTTGGTGCCACCTTTTTATTGACGTTGAAGTCAACCCAACTGAGTCATCCAGGGCAGAGTGGAGCCGCTTTTCCCCTATAAATATGGACCTAGGGGTACCATTTTAGGGGATGGAATTTTCTCAACTCATTTCTTACCTTTTTAACCTTTGTATAAATTGAATTGGGTATTTTTAGAATCTGTTGTACCGTTTGAACCTTGTACACATAAGGATTTGGAAATTAAACAATTCCATAGCATAGCACATTGAATTGCTTCGAACTCGTGACTTGAATAATCTTTTGACTTCGCATATTGACAATTTGAGCAATTTTGACCTTATGGCTTGCATAATATACTTGACTTTGACTTTGAACTAGCATAATCATATTTTGTTCGACTTGTAGATCGACTTACTTAAACACCGACTTCAACCGCATACTATATGTAACGACCCGTAATTTTCGGTAATTAAAAGTTTTTAATTTAATAAGATGTTGGTGTTTAATATTGGAAGAAATTAAAATTTGTGATTTATTAATGAGAATAATAACTAGAATGAAATGTAATAATGTTAATTTAAGATAATGGACAACTGCGTTAATGTAATTTCAATTGATTGAAATAATTGCAAAGTTAAATTGGTTAGAAATTGTAGATAAGGAAATAATTAAATGTTATATAAATGGGTGAAATAATATGTAATTAATTGCAATTAGATAAAATCAGTGTTACGTAAGTAGTTATAACATTTATTTGTAGATAATAAACTTATAAATGTAATTAAATTAAGAAAAAGGTGACAATTGTTATTTGTTACCTATTTATTTAATATGTTGAATTAAATTGGAAATCAGTTGCAATTAAATGTAATTAAATATTATGTTAATATGAATTAAGATGATGATTGTAGAATATTAGTGTAATAAGATATAAACCAATGTTAATTATATCCATAAGATGACAATTGATTGAATAATAATATGAAAAATCAAATAAATGGATATATTGGAATCTAAATTAATAATCAATGAATTTATTTAAATTGAATTTTGAACGTTGTAATTAGTGCAATAATTAATATTGAATTTGGCTTGGGAAATTATTTTTAAAATGATTGTTAAATTCTATGAAATTAGAAATGAAAAAAAATTGTAAGTTATTAAATTTAAATTTTAAGGGTGATTAATTAATTTAATAATAATTTATTTATTTAACGTGAAAATAGCCATTTTGGACACTGTCTCGGATTTCAACAAAACCAGTTTCATCGGATCCGTAACAGTGAATTATTGTAAAGTTTCAAGTTTCGTAGCGATCCGACTTGTCGTTTGATCGTACGGACTTGAAACGCACAGAAATCAATTTAATTGAATTCAATTGAAATAAGCTGACTTTAAAAGCTAACTTCTTCATACGATGGAATTAGGACTTGAAACATATTCCATTGAGTTTAAAAATAATGAAAACATCTATTTTGATATATGGGATGATCCATTTTCGTTTCGGAAGCGGAACGGGCTTTTCGGGTCGTTATTGTCGTTCGTACAAATTAAATACTTGTTCATTTTCTTATCAGGCTTTGTTCATATAAATAGTTTTGTTCTACCCCTAGCAGCCTTTTTATTTCTCATTACTATACGTACTGAAATTTCTATCGTTCCTCTCTTCTCAATGGCTGAAAACCTAAATCCTAAATCCAAATCAAATCAAAATCAATTTCAAAAATTCAAACTCCTCCAAACCATGACATATTATATACCGTTTTGAAGCTCTCGACGAGTGTAATCCACTGGTGCAATTTTTTTTTACAATCGAATCACCATTTCTCCAGAAATCAGTGATTTTTTTGTCGTCCATTTGCTAGGGTTTTGATCCAACGGTGGATCTTCGCCCGATCGACGATCGGGAAGCGGCATTGGGAAGCTGGTGTTGAGCAAGTCATTAGGGTGGTGTTCGTTGGTGCTGGAGGCTTTAGGATTTGCTAGACAATTCGAATAATGTAGTGGCGGTGGACACCACCAGGCTGAGGTGTAGGTGGTCGCACCACCTGGGATGGAGGCGCCTGAGCTTGATGATCTAGGTGGTGACGTTCGATCATGGTGAAACTCGACTAGGCGGCGACAAATTCCAATCAAAGGTCGGCAGCTACAGGAGGTTCACGTACGTGATTTCAGAGTCGAACGATTAGGTTTTATGCGTCGCATTCTAGGGCGGTGATGTGGCCGCTAGTAAATGGGTAACCCTCTTTTTATTTTATTTTATTTAAATATCGATTTCAAACCGTCTAACGGCTATATCTTTTGCATACGAACTCGGATTCACGCATGGTTTGTTCCATTGGGATCGTATTGAAATTCTGGAAATTCTATAATTGGTTTAGATGGATTCTGAGACTATTGAAATTTGGGCCCTTATTTGGATTTCTAATCAATTTGAAACCAAATGTGAGTGTTTTTAACCACTCACAACTACTAAATTATCTTATGTTACTTAAATTGAATTTATGATATGATTAGAAATTGATTGGTCGATGTTTGGTATATTTAAATTGTCGTTCCAGTTAAATCTGACTTTTATTAAATTTAATCGCCATTTAAATATTGAATTTTAAATTGCCTGTTAATATTTGTTATTGATAATCTATCAATTGTTGTTATCTATTTGTTGATTTGAATGGTGATTGTGATGGATGTTTGATTGTTGATATTGGATGACTGGATGTTATATTTATATTGTTATAACACTGCAAGTTCCCTTAAATTCCCTATGGGTTGAAATGATACATACCGAAATATCTGATAGATTGGGGAGAAATCGTTATGGGTTGAAATGATAGACTCAAGCGATTTCATGGATTAAAAATTAAATTCGAGATTGCGGGTTGAAATGATATATACCTGTAAATTTAAATTATATCGGGTTAAAATGATATATATCCGTATCACTTGACCATAGTGTAGAAAATTATATACAGACGCCGGATTGGTTAAATTAAATGATTTAAATCCTAAATTTTTGAATTCAGTTAAATGATATTTTGAAATAAATTTGGATTTATATAAACTGAATTATTTTCAAAAATCCAAGCTTTCAAATGTTGAAATTGGAATTTGTTTAAAGGAATTATTTAAAGAAATTAAATTGAAATTTTAAAGTTGAATTTGAGGTATAAATAAAATTTATCGAATTGAGTTATTGAAACGTTTGAAAATGTAACTTTGAAATCTGCTAAATTTGAAATAGTTTGAATTTATTGTTCGAACATGGATTTGAACTCAATATTGATTAAATGGTTTTAAATGAGAATTTGAATTGAAAGACAAAATTTAGTTTGTTGAGTTGAATACTGGACCTGGCCCAGATGTGTTGAATGAAAGAAATAGTTTAATTTGATATAAATTTCAAATTTATTATTTTAATATAAAATGTTTTAAAAATATATTATTTTAAAAATCCTGATTATTAATATTTTCAAACTATTAAACTATTTTAATTTATTTTAAACCATTTTAACCTACTTTAAACTATATTAAACTATTTTAATCCATTTTAAAAACTATGTTAATCCATTTTAAACTATTTAAAACTATGTTAAACTATTTTAATCTACTTTAAACTATTTAAACTATATTAAACTATTTTAAACCATTTTAATCTATTTTAAACTAGTTTAATCTATTTTAAACCCTTTAAAACTATTTTAAAGTATTTTAAACTAATTTAACTATCTAAACTATTTATTTCTATTTAAACTATATTTCTAAATGTCAAATGGTGCAAGGTTGAATTGGTTATATTTAAATTCTTGATTTAAAGCGAATATGGTTAAATGAAGTTATAACCGAAGTTGGGATTTAAATGACATATTTGAGTAAATATGATGATTTTGAATGAGGATTTAACCTATTTTGTCGATATGACTTCGAAAGTGGATATCCTTTCGAAAGTGATATGATTTGAATTGAATATGATATTTTGATATCAATTATGAAACGGATTTGGAAATTTAAAAGAACAATCCGGTGTGAAATAAGCGTTTGGTTATTAAAGAGACCGGGATCAGATATTGTCATACTCTCTGCCAATACCGAAAACCACTTTAACAACTGTGTACGTGGTGGAGATTCTAGAATGAAGTAGGATGGTTTGGCGAACGATTCTGTATGAGGTATTTACGTAGCCCTGACTCCCATGAGTCAGCTTGATGTGATTAAAACAGAAGCCACGCCAAGCCAAGTGAGGTCGCACCTCCGATCGGACATGCTTCTTCAATACCATATTATGACTTTGTGATTGATTTGGTGGCCACCCCTCGATTTTGATTATGGGAGTGTGTTCCGAGGTGGGCGGTAGTAGCTACTATGCGTTACCACCAGTCCGAATCCGCAAAACGGTAATATCCTACCCTGGGCATTGCCTTGCGTGTCTTGTTACATGCCTTATCGCGCCCATTACGAGTTTATTTTATACCGTACCTATAGAGTGCTCCTTGAGTAAACCACCGGTTCGGTGGAGCTTACAGTATTTGTATAGACTATGAGAATATATAAAATTTGGTAAGGGGGATATAGGTAACGCCTTAACATTTTAATAGCTGGATAGGCGATGTCAAACCCCATAAACATCTCTGACGCCGTTACACTCATATTTATTTTTATTGTTGATTTAACTTACATAAGATCTTTTAGTTCTGACTCGAGTGCTTTGTCTTTTCAATTCGCTCAGGTCAGTCTGAGTTTTTCAGTGTGTCGAAGACTGCTTTTTTGAAGGACAAAGACAGATATTTGTATACAATATTATTTATTTTATTTATTCCGCTGCATCATGTTGTTCCGCTGCATTATTTATTTATTACTGTTGTATGTACTCTGATTCTGTATTGTAAAAGTGTAATCAAATGTTATTTGTAAAACAGCTTCATGGACTGTTTATTTGATTATTATATTTTTTCATTTCGCTATGAGATTCTGTGTTTGTTTTCTTTCTTTCTCCGTTTTTTCTTATTTACCCCATAACAATCCTCCCTTTTGAATGGTTTGAGTCTGTCGTGTGTGGTTTATCGTCGATTTAAACCATCCAAAAAGGCGGGTCATTACATTTGATATCAGAGCTTTGGTTTAGCAATAACCTTATCTTTGTGGGGTCTGACTCATTAAAAATAGGGTAGTAATACCCTGGAATGAGTCGTTGAGTGTATATATATGAGAGAGTGTATTTGTTAGTGTTATAAAAGGTTTTTATGTTGTGTTAATTTTTTCTGTTTAGTATTTATAAATTCTGGATGGTATATAGGACATTATGGCATCGATATGGATTTCTAAACACTTAATATAGCAGACTGACACAATATTGTTTTGACATATGGGTAAATGAAATAATTTTACCTAGTTTTATATCTTGTATATAAAAGACTAATCTTTATAAATGTATATAATTGTATGTGATATGTTTGGTTGTTTGTTAGGAAGAGAAATTTATAAATATTGATTGTAAAATAAGATTTATAGATAAAGTAAGTAAGAACTGAGAATTTGAGAACTTAAGTTTCAGGATTTTTGAAAATTTCTTTCGAAAGATTTTAGAGTATAATGTTAGTATTATTTGGAAGTATTTTCTGATATAAACATTTCAATATGATTTGAAAGAAATGTTTTAAAGGAATTTTGGAAGGAAATAAGTTTGGTACTCCCATCTCTATCGCTGGAAAATAATTTCGGTGATGAGTGCACACATCATCGACGTTCATTTTCGAGTTTCAAAGTGGAAAGACTACTGTAGTAGCAATACTACACATTTGTTTTGATAAACAAATCATAAATTTAAATTCCTAAATATGATTTGATCTATGAAAGATATGAATATATATTATTTAAATTGATTTAGAAATGTAACCCGGAGTTAATTCTTAAACCCTTATGATAATTAGTAGTTTCAGTTATTGTAATAGAATGAAATCTTAATTATTTTAATAATTGTAAACCACTAAAATGGAAAATAAGAAATTATGAGTTAAGTGATTGATGAAAAATATAAGAAATGGAAATTAGTAACATGGAAATCAAAGATAATGAAATTTTAAGAAAATGTAAAGTGTTGAGCATTTGTCAACTAAATAAGTAAGATAAACTTGGGTAACATTCAATTACATTCTAAAAAACACACAGATATATATATATATATATATATATATAAAACTACCAAAATATTAAAAGTTGTAATGTTAAATAGAAATATGTAATAGAATATTATACAAGTAAAACTTTAGTAATAAAGGTGTTCAATGAAATTACTTCTATAAATAAGAATTCCGATGTTATAAATTGTTATAAACTTAAGTTAATAATTTCTAATGTTACTAATTAAATTTATAGAAAGAATGAATACTGTAAGGAAATGATTATGAACTTAAGTTAATGTTGCAGCTATTTGTTATTAAAATGAATAGTAAAATGAACGTTATATAAATTGAATGATTATAACTTCAGAAAATGGTGAAATAATTTAGAAATGGATCAAATATTCAATAATACTATTTATGGAAGAAATGAATGTGAAAAGAAATAATCTATTAATGGTGAATTAAATTGTAAAGAGACTTACATAATAATGAACAATCTAATAATTGAAATGGAAATAACTTATGTAAGCAATGAATGTAAAGTAATGAAAAGAGAAAATGGCGTTGTATAAATGAATGGGAAATGAATTTTTTAAGCGATGAATGTAAATTAATTAAATAAGCATTGCATGAACAAATGAAAAAATGAACAATAAATGGTGTGAAACAAGATTTCTAAGAATAAACATAAATAATATTTGGAATTCTTGGTTGTTTTGGTTTATGGGATGATTGGGAAAGGATACTTCTGACTGTAAAATGGTGTATAAATAATCTATTAAGTTTTATCGAAGACTGTTCAGTGTATGGTATGCTTAGTAGCTTATTTATCATTTTATACGATTAAAAGTTCTGAACCCGAACAAACCATTTGTTTTGGTTGTTATGGATAGATGGTTGATTACTTTGATTGAATGTGATGATTGTATGGTTATGGTTGCAAGTGATTGTTGTTATGTTGTGATGATTTGTTGTTATTAATTGAAACAACATAAATATTTCTCTTTGGCATAATTCTAACTCTTTTGGATTATATAAGTGAAATACATGTATATGGAAGCATTAGCTACTGCTTTTGGTTTCGTAAATAAGCGTTGTTTGCCCGACAAATAGGTGCGTTTTCAGATAACGGTTTTCTAGCGATATTATATTGTTTTCCCGTGGTTTGGGATATTTTATTTTGAAATATGATATATATATATATATGTTATTATTGATATTATTATTTCTTCCGGACCTCTCCGTACAAAGGAGACTCTACCGAAATTTTCCGTGAATTTTAGACTTAGGAAATTTTGTGTAAGTGGAAATGTTTTCAAACTTTTATTGAACTTGAAAATGAAAGGATTTAATCGTTTTGAAATTTATATATTTTATTTAAATTATTTAATTATGTAAATTAATCGTTTATAAATTTAATACTTTGAATAAAATATATTAATTTCTTATTTTCCCTTCATTTTACTTTTCGAGGACGAAAAGTTTTGAGTAGGGGAGAGTGTAACGACCCGTAATTTTTGGTAATTAAAAGTATTTAATTTAATAAGATGTTGGTGTTTAATATTGGAAGAAATTAAAATTTGTGATTTATTAATGAGAATAATAACTAGAATGAAATGTAATAATGTTAATTTAAGGTAATGGACAACTACGTTAATGTAATTTCAATTGATTGAAATAATTGCAAAGTTAAATTGGTTAGAAATTGTAGTTAAGGAAATAAATTAAATGTTATATAAATGGGTGAAATAATATGTCATAAATTGTAATTGGATTAAATCAGTGTTATGTAAGTAGTTATAACATTTGTTTGTAGATAATAAACTTATAAATGTAATTAAATTAAGAAAAATGTGACAATTGTTATTTGTTACCTATTTATTTAATCTGTTGAATTAAATTAGAAATCAATTGCAATTAAATGTAATTAAATATTATGTTAATATGAATTAAGATGATGATTGTAGAATATTAGTGTAATAAGATATAAACCAGTGTTAATTATATCTATAAGATGACAATTGATTGAATAATAAGATGAAAAATCAAATAAATGGATTTATTGGAATTTTAATTAATAATTAATGAATTTATTTAAATTGAAATTTGAACGCTGTAATTAGTGTAATTAATGTTGAATTTGACATGGGAAATTGGTTTTAAAATGATTGTTAAATTCGGTGAAATTAGAAATGAAAAAAATTGCTAGTTATTAAATATAAATTTTAAGGGTGATTAAATAATTTAATAATAATTTATTTATTTAACGTGAAATTAGCCATTTTGGCCACTGTCTCGGATTTTTACGAAACCGGTTTCATCGGATCTGTAACAGTGAATTATTGTAAGGTTTCAAAAGTTTCGTAGCAATCGGACTTGTCGTTTGATCGTACGGACTCGAAACGCGCAGAAATCAATTTAATTGAATTCAATTGAAATAAGCTGATTTTAAAAGCTAACTTCTTCATATGATGGAATTAGGACTTGAAACCTATTCTATTGAGTTTAAAAATACCGAAAACATCTAGTTTGATATATGGGATGACCCATTTTCATTTCGGAAGCGGAACGGGCTTTTCAGGTCGCTATCGTCGTTCGTTCAAATTGGATACGTGTTCATTTTCTTATCGGGCTTTGTTCATATAAATAGTTTTGTTCTAACCCTAGTAGCCTTTTTATTTCTCATTACTGTACGTACTGAAATTTCTGTCATTCCTCTCTTCCCAATGGCTGAAAACCTAAATCCCAAATCCAAATTCAAATCAAAATCAATTTCAAAAATTCAAACTCCTCAAAAACATGATAATTTATATACCGTTTTGAAGCTCTCGATGAGCGTAATCCACTGGTGCAATTCGTTTTTGCAATCCAATCATTGTTTGTTTAGAAATCAGTGATTTTGTTTCAGTTGTCCATTTGCTAGGGTTTTGATCCAACGGTGGATCTTCGCCCGATCAACGATCGGGAAGCGGCGTTGGGAAGCTGGTGTCAAGCAGGTCATTAGGGTGGTGTTCGTTGGTGCTGGAGGCTTCAGGATTCGCTAGAAAATTTGAATAAAGTAGCGGCGGCGGCCACCACCAGGCTGAGGCGTAGGCGGTCGCACCACCTAGGATGGAGGCGCCTGAGCTTGGTGATCTGGGTGGCAATGTTCGATCATGGTGAAACTCGACCAGGCGGCGGCGAATTCCAGTCAAAGGTCGGCGGCTACAGGTGGTTCAGGTACGTGATTTCGGAGTCGAACAATTAGGGTTTCGTGCGTGAGATTCCAGGGCGGTGATGTTGCCGCTAGTAAATGGGTAACCCTCCTTTTATTTTATTTTATTTAAATTTCGATTTCAAACCGTCGAACGACTATATCTTTTGCATACGAACTTGGATTCACGTGCGGTTTGTTCTGCTGAGATCGTATTGAAATTTCGGACATTCTGGAATTATTTGGATGAATTCTGAGACAGTTGAAATTTGGGCCTTCATTTGGATTTCAAATCGATTTGAAACCAAAGGTGAGTGTTTTAACCCACTCACAACTACTAAATTATCTTATGTTAGTTAAATTGAATTTATGATGTGATTAGAAATTGATTGGTTGATGTTTGGTATATTTAAATTGTCATTTCAGTTAAATCTGACTTTTATTGAATTTAATCGCCATTTAATTTAATATTGATTTTTAAATTGCTTGTTAATATCTGTTATTGATAATCAGTCAATTGTTGTTATCTATTTGTTGATTTGAATGGTTATTGTGATGGATGTTTGATTGTTGATATTGGATGACTGGATGTTACATTTATATTGTTATAACACTACAAGTTCCCTTAAATTCCCTGTGGGTTGAAATGATACATACCCGAACGATCTAATAGATTAGGGAGAAATCGTTATGGGTTGAAATGATATATACCTATAAATTTAAATTATTGCGGGTTGAAATGATATATATCTGTATCACTTGACCATAGGTTAGAAAATTATATATGGACATCGGATTGGTTAAATTAAATGATTTAAATCCTTAATTTTAGAATTCAGTTAAATGATATTTTGAAATAAATTTGGATTTAATAAACTGAATTATTTTCGAAAAATCCAAGCTTTCAAATGTTGAAATTGGAATTTGTTTAAAGGAATTTTTTAAAGAAATTAAATTGAAATTTTAAAGTTGAATTTGATGTATAAATGAAATTTATCGGAATTGAGTTACTGGAACGTTTGAAAATGTAACTTTGAAATCTATTAAATTTGAAATAGTTTGAATTTATTGTTCGAACATGAATTTAAAATCAATATTGATTAAATGGTTTTAAATGAGAATTTGAATTGAAAGACAAAATTTAGTTTGTTGATTTGAAAACTGGACCTGGTCCAGATATGTTGAATGAATGAAATAGTTTAATCTGATATTAATTTCAAATTTATTATTTTAATATAAACTGTTTTAAAAATATATTATTTTAAAAACCTGATTATTAAGATTTTCAAACTATTAAACTATTTTAATTTATTTTAAACTATTTTAACCTATTTTAAACTATATTAAACTACTTTAATCCATATTAAAAACTATGCTAATCTATTTTAAACTATTTTAAACTATGTTAATCTATTTTAATCCACTTTAAACTATTTAAACTACATTAAACTATATTAAACTATATTAAACTATTTTAATCTATTTTAATCTATTTTAAACTAGTTTAATCTATTTTAAACCCTTTAAACTATTTTAAAGTATTTTAAACTAATTTAACTATTTAAACTATTTATTACTATTTAAACTATATTTCTAAATTTCAAACGGTGCAAGGTTGAATTGGTTATATTTAAATTCTTGATTTAAAGCGAATATGGTTAAATGAAGTTATAACCGAAGTTGGGATTTAAATGACATATTTGAGTAAATATGATGATTTTGAATGAGGATTTAACCTATTTTGTCGATATGACTTCGAAAGTGGATATCCTTTCGAAAGTGATATGATTTGAATTGAATATGATATTTTGATATCAATTATGAAACGGTTTTGGAAATTTAAAAGAACAATCCGGTGTGAAATAAGCATTTGGTTATTAAAGAGACCGGGATCAGATATTGTCATACTCTCTGCCAATACCGAAAACCACTTTAACAACTGTGTACGTGGTGGAGATTCTAGAATGAAGTAGGATGGTTTGGCGAACGATTCTGTATGAGGTATTTACGTAGCCCTGACTCCCGTGAGTCAGCTTGATGTGATTAAAACAGAAGCCACGCCGAGCCAAGTGAGGTCGCACCTCCGATCGGACATGCTTCTTCAATACCATATTATGACTTTGTGATTGATTTGGTGGCCACCCCTCGATTTTGATTATGGGAGTGTGTTCCGAGGTGGGCGGTAGTAGCTACTATGCGTTACCACCAGTCCGAATCCGCAAAACGCTAATATCCTACCCTGGGCATTGCCTTGCGTGTCTTGTTACATGCCTTATCGCGCCCATTACGAGTTTGTTTTGTACCGTACCTATGGAGTGCTCCCTGAGTAAACCACCGGTTTGGTGGAGCTTACAGTATCTGTATAGACTACGGGAATATATAAAATGTGTTAAGGGGGATATAGGTAATTCCTTAACGCTATTTTAATACTACTTTACTGTAGATACTAATATAATAGCGTACTGTACTATGTATGTAGATAGTTTAACAGATCCTTAGGAGATGTAATCTCGAACATCTCTTAAGTTATTGCACTCACATTAGACACTGGATAGGAGATGTCAAACTCCGTAAACATCTCTGACACCGTTACACTCAAATTTATTTTTACTGTTGATTTAACTTACATAAGATCTTTTAGTTCTGACTCAAGTGTTTTGCCTTTTCAATTCACTCGGGTTAGTTTGAGTTTTTCAGTGTATCAAAGACTGCTTTTCTGGAGGACGAAGACAGAGATTTGTATACTATATTATTTATTTTATTTATTCCGCTGCATTATTTAAGTATTACTGCTGTATGTACTCTGATTCTGTGTTGTAAAAGTGTAATCAAATCTTATTTGTAAAACAGCTTCATGAACTGTTTATTTGATTATTATTTTTTGTCATTCCGCTGTGAGATTCTGTTTTTGTTTTCTTTCTTTCTTTGCTTTTTCTTTTTTACCTCATAACAATCCTCTCTTTTGAATGGTTTGAGTCTGACATGTGTGGTTTATCGTCGATTTAAAGCGTCCAAAAAGGTGGGTCGTTACACTATATTTCACATGACTTTGACTTTGATGATTAAACAAAGAATTGCGATGGACTTAGAACCACGCACGTCTCAACCTATGACTTCGAAGACTTTGACCATCTTTGAAGATGCTACTCTTTGATTAACCCACCTTTTAGAGCGTTGATGTATTTATTCTTTAACATTTTGGCGCTGGAAGGAGGGCTTGAATCTTCGGTCCCTTATACTTCTCTCCACAAAATAATCGTATAAAATTCTTTTGTTTCAAAGTATATGGTGAGAACCAGGGAAACTAATAACATTTTGAACTTCCATTCAGAGAATATGGAGATTGGGCAACCTTCAACTTTAACAAGGCTTGCAAGGGTAATTAATAGTTATATGAGAACTCCTTGAGCAAGCACTATCTCAAATATCTTCTAATACGGTAAAGCTTATGGAAGAAGAAAATGAAGAGGAATCTCTGAGAAAAAGCCAAGATGAAGCTCATTCTCCAAAGTCATAAGCAAAAGAAAGCAGTAAAGCTAAGATGAGTCAACAAAACAAGAATCAACAAGGCCAAGAAGGAAGGTCACTTGAACAATTAGTTAGCCCAATCTCATGTAAAGAGCATAGGCCCTATGAAAGAAATTACTATGATGATGAAACCAACCAAAATGACATTGTCAACCAAATAACGAAGGTGTGCTTAAGGAGGAAAGAGTCCTTGACTTAGAGGAAAATAGTAACTTTTGAAAAGCTCCTTTTTTAGAAGAAATAATAGCTGTTAGAGTTCTACCTCACATCAAGATCCCCCCTAAAGTATGATGGAACTACGGATTCAGATGATCAACTTGTAGCTTTTGAAAGCTGAATGGATTTGTATAATCTGCAGGTGCAATTCATTGCAAGCTCTTTCCAATAACTTTTCATGGAGCGGCTATCAAATGGTATAAGAATTTCCAATGGAAGACCATCTATTCTTATGAGCAATTTTCCTATGAATTTTTGACACATTTTTACATATACAAAGACCCAACCATGGATTCTAGCATGTTAGCCAATGTTAAGAAAAGGCTAGAATAATTACTAGAGGAATACCCGAAGAGATTTAATACAGAAGCATTAAAAGCAGAAGATGTAACTAACAGAGAAAAGCTGTTGGCAGTTCATTCATGGTTAATCAAGCAAACTCCTTTATGGGAAGAACTTTATATTCATGGATGTAAGGATGTACGACACTTCTATTTCCAGGCATAAAAGTTTATTCAAATGGACGAGATGAACAATGCCACGAAGAAATTTCAAAAAAACCAAAAAGAGGGAAGGTTCGACACCAAATATCCTAGTAAAAGGCCAAAAGGGAATAAGAGTAGGAGGAGGAGTCAGAGGGAGATTTCTGAATCTAATTATGTAGTTCTAAGCCAACCCCTTTCCCACATTTTCACCATGACAAAAGATAATGAAAATTTCTCCACCTCCTACAAAACATTGAGCCATCCTGAACCGAATAAAGGAAAAGATTATTGCGATTATCATAAAGTAAACAGCCATAAAACTAACAAATGTCTCACATTAGAAATAATAATTAAAAATATGATCAAGTCATAATTCCTAAAGAATTTAGTAAGGAAACCTATAAGATTTCCTGCATAAAAGAGAGTGATCTAAGCACTCTAAACCTAAGAAGAAAAGCAACTTTGAAACTCCAAATTCAAATACTAGTCAAACCGTGAAGTTTTGTGCCAAATACCCACCACAGACTAGCTTTACTCATGATTATTTTTAAATTTGATTTGTACTTAAAATTAATCACGTATTAACATGAAATCCAAGTGTCATTATACGTTAAAACAAAACCAATCCACTTCACATGGAAGGATCTGAGTCTCCCTATCAAAGCGCGACCAATCTCTAGGCTCCTTTAAAGGAATGATAGATCAAATGTCCAAGGTGAAATGGCTCTCTGTCTCAAATCTTAAATCAATGCATTACCATCAATCTTTCATTATACACCAGTTTCTAAGGAAAGGTAAATATCTAATATCCTCCCAAAAGAGGGGTTCTTAGAAAAAGTATGCTTTTGTCCATAAAAGTCTATTAGTTCATGAATCATGACATTTCAGACTCACAAACAAGACATTCCTTTTTGCTAAGAAAAACCTGAAGAGGTACAATTATATATATATGCACGCACACACATATATATAAAGGTGGATGTAAATACACCAACCTTATTTTCATCAAGTCATTTTATTACCAAAAAATAGTTTTCTAAACACGTCTTCAAGAAAAATTACTTCCAAAAATAAAAAAGGATCATTACCCTACATATTAGGGAAGATAAATGTTTAACTACTTCGAGAAAGATATATAAAATCTTCAAAAAAAATATTACTTTGCATTAGTAAATGGACATAAAAGATTTTGGTTGAACATGTCTTTACAGAAGCATTTTCAAAGTTTTCCGAAATTTTTGGGAAAGAAAGACATATACATATTTTTCAAAGAAAAGTTTTTAGTACTACCAAGACTCATTGGCACTGCAAAAGCTCTAATCAAGAGAGCTTATTCTCGATTAAAGGACTATTGGTTCATGAATCATGACCACTCAGTCTCTTATTTGAGATTTATGTTTATATCATGAGAATGATTTAAAAACCTGTCATCAAAAAATTTGAATATCCAAAAAAATTTTGGAAAAATAATTTCTCAATTTGTTAAAGAGGTCCTTTTGTAGAAGATTCTTTCTTCCAAAAAGAAGTTTCAAGATAGAAAACTTGATGTTTAAAAGGGTGTTCACAAATATTTCAATTGGCTAAAAATCATTTTCACAAATAAATTTTTCAAAAGAAAACTTCTTTGAAGCCTCTGATGTCCACTCCAGAGCACTAATAAAACCTTCGGTGTCCACTCCGGGGCACCCAAAAAAACCTCTGATGTCCACTCCGAAGCACCAAAAAGCCTTCAATATCCACTCTGGATCACCAAAAGCCTCCGATGTCCACTCCGAACACCTCCTAAAAGGAAGGACAAAAGCCATCGGCTAGTCCTAAGCACCTCTTAGAGGGAGGAGGGTCCAACACCCACCAAAGCCTCTAATGAATTCCCTGAGCGCTTTCAAAACCAAAAGGGACGAAGATGCCCATAGCCCGAACAAAGGCAAGGCCCAAGACGGGGCAAAAGGATGAAGATGTCCAAAACCCTAAACAGAATGGACGAAGGCGTCCACAACTCAAAACAAAGTCAAAAGCCCAAGAAGGGGCACAAACAAGTAAATGGACAAAGATGTCTACAGCTCAAGGCAAAGGCAAAACTCAAAAAGATAAAAGACATGAAGTAATTCGAAGACCAATGTAAAAGCAAAAGGAATTATGCAAAGAGAAAATCCGTATTAAGAATAGGTCCATTTAAGGAAATAGGTTAAAAATAGATTTCCGATAGATCTAGTCTAGACCTAGGAATAAGGAAACCTTTAAAGGAAGGTCTATATTTAATAAGTATCAATAAACTAATTGGGCCCGCTGAATAACCAAACTTCTGAATGAAACAACCTGCTAAACGGCTAGCCAACCAAACAGAACTACATACTGAATGGTTAGACAACCGAATGGAACCACCTACTGAACGGGTGAACAACTGGAAAGCTGAATGGTTGAACAGAACTACCTGTTGAATGATTAAATGGTCGTACGGAACTACTTGCTGAATGGTTAAATAGCTAAACTGAACTACTGTGGTGAATGAATGAATGGTTGAACAGAACTACTTGGCTCCAATATAATATCTCATAATAAGAAGCATTCCTTTAGATAACGAGAATCTCTGTCGCTATTCGGAGTATTAGTCCACGGTAAAGCATCAGGTACAATATTTTAGGTTGGACTACGAAATTAGTGCCAGGTGATATTGTGAATTTATTGCTTAAGTTTACTAGAATTACTATTAATAGATGATTTTCTGATGAGTTTCTGAATTCCTTATTATCAGATAAAATTTTGACAAGCTTTTGGTTGAGTTTATTTCTGATTTCTTAATGATTGAATTCCTGGTTTTCTTGGTGGATTTCTCAATGATTTTTGGATTTCCTATTAATTTTTTTGACTTTAAGTTTTCATTTTATTATTGGATTGGATCTCTGGCCTTCTATTATTACCAGACAAGGATCTTCGGTCTTCCATTATTATTACCAAACATGGATTTCTGGTCTTCTATTGTTGCCTACTTTGGAATTCTGGTCTTCTATTATCATCAGATAAGGATTTATAGTCTCTTATTACTAGATGGTTTTCTGGTCCACCTATTTGTTTGCACCAAAAATGGTCACAAACCTCGAATGTTGTGAAAGCACCAGTGTATGAATACAAATCAGCAATATTCAAACACAAATCTCAGATCTAAACAAACAACAAACAGCAATCCAGAAGTAATGAACAAAAACACGAGATTTATAGTGGTTCGGCTATCTCCGGCCTACGTCCACTCCAAAGTTTTTTATCTTTTATTGATCAATGCTTGAAGATTACAATTTCCTATCGCGTAGTACAACGGATTTTATGATTATAATCTGAATCAAGGGCAGCGATGGTGATTTGGAGTAAATCTGGCAGAGTCTGGGCGTTCCTCAGCTCTCAAAATTGTCCGACCTCCTTTCTGAATGACCCGGGGGTCTATTTATAGTTGTAGGAGGCTGATATTTCGCCTAAAATGAGGGGAGACCAGTTCTGGCACGTGAGGGGGCCCACATGCCCGCTTTCTGGAAATCCGGGCCCACTTTGGGATCGATTCGAAGCTACGTTCGAATCGATCAAGAAATTGTCCAAACGAGCTGAAATTTGGTGTGAACATTCTTCAACATGTGATCAAGCTACTGTGAAAATTTCATGGCATTTGGATGTGTAGATCTCAAGTTATGATCGATTCAAGGTTGCGTTTCTGGTTGACTATCCTGGTTCGAATCGATCTTCCTTCGAATCGATTCGTTCGAATCGATCCAGCGTGCGCCTCTGGGATGACGTGGAGCGCCTTCTTCGTATCGATCCGATTTCCATTCCGTGTTGACTGGGTCGAATCCTGGGTTTTAGCCGCGTTTACATAGTGGACTCGAGACGTTGGATTCGAAGATGGTGGAGTCGAGGGCAAGCTATGTCTTCTGGATTCGAAGCTCCCTCTCTTGATGGATTCGAATTGTAGAAAGCTCCAATCGATTCGAACTTAAGGTATCGTTCGAATCGATTCGAAGTACAGCTATGTTGCTTGGTAGACTCGTATCCTTCGAATCGATCAGACCAACATTCATTCGAATCGATCAGGGCAAGTCACTACCGATCGATTCGAACGAGTCTCGCTGGGGTGGATTCGAATCAAGGCCTGAGAGGATGGATTCGAATAAACCATTGCATGCTTGCCTAACAACCTGGGTGTGTTGCCATCGAGTCGAACCAGTGTCGATCGATACGAATCATATCGATTCGAATTATTTCCTTCATGATGGATTCGAATACTATCGATTCGAACCATTATCCACATTCCATAATCCATCCTTAACTCCATCATACGAACTCTGATTGTCCTGAAAATTGAAACGTAGCCTCTCCTAGTCCTCATCATCATCTCCAATCGATTTCGTCTCGATCGGAGCCCGGTCAAATTTTGACGATATCCATCGTAGCCTTTTTTCCAATCGATCCCCAATCCTGATATCCATCCTTTCCTGTCGATTTGTTTGATGTTCCGGCTTTGACCAAAAAGCAGGATAACATTTGCCCCCCAAAACATGCCTTGTGATAAGAAGGCGTGTTTTGAATAGTTCCGTATCCGATATCCAAAGTCCATAGCCACATCATCCAAGTACATCATCCTTGATTGCTCGTAGTCGATGCCCAACTTCAAACCCGATAACCAAAGCCTTAGTCAAATCCATATCCGTCTGAACCTGACGACCGAATCCTAATCCATCCTTATCCAATAGTCAATAACCGAATCCAAAACCTCTCCGGGTCGATATCCAAATCCATAACCTCTCTGGGCTCTTGCCAAGCGCAATCCACACCTGACGACCGTGGTCCAGTGTCCCTGGACGTTGAGCTAACCTCTCCGGGTTCTTGCCAAGCGCAATCCACACCTGACGACTGTGGCCCAGTGTCCCTGAGCGTAAGTAATGCCGTGGCTTAAGTCCTAAGCCGAATCCTGGTCACTCCGGACCCTTGTTGAGCATAGTCCATACTCAACGACCTGAAACAATAATCGATAATAGGGGGCCTAAGTCCTAGGCCGAATCCTGGTCACTCCGGACCCTTGCCGAGCATAGTCCATACTCGACGACCTGAATGAGTTAATTTACCACGTTCGGGCAAAAAGACTCATCCCTTGCCAGGCGTAATCCACACCCGACGACCGTTTATCAAAAACCAAAAAGAATCCAGTCAAGATCCAATCCAAAATCCAAATCAAATCGGAAAATCAGAAATCAAAATCAATATCCAAAACGGAGAACAATCATCCGAGTGAATGCCAAAACCAGAGAAACGAGCAAAATCAGGAGTTCAATCCAAACTCCAAAAACCAAACCAGATAAATAAGTGTCCAATCCAAAAATAAAAGAAAACAGATTTCGCAAACCATGGCTTCGCATTTTATCATCATTCAGAGCATGCCTAGGGGCTATCTCCGTCCCCATACATGTGTAAATGACCCGGTTGCTCGCCAATGGTTTGTTACTTATTTCAGATTATCCTGATCAATTGATGACCAATCGACCATTATTCCTATGCCTCATATCCTCATTGTTTGAGGTAGACGGTGGTTGCTCCTGCTCCACCGCTGCATTCCGAGCCCCAACATACTGCCTCAACTGTCCATTCCTTACATGCTCCTCAATTATGTCCTTTAAATGCCTGCAGCTGTTGGTATCATGCCCGTCCAAATCGTGGAAGAGACAATGCTTTCCTGACGCCCTCTCCCGCTCAGATGGTTCTCTCCTAGCCGGCCTCCGGTAAGGAAGGCGATTCCGAGTTTCCATGTATATCCGCTCCTGCGTCTCGTTTAATTCTGTGTATGTGGAAAACTTTGGATCCTTCCATTGCTTCCTGGTTTTTCCTGAATCGTCATCCAGCTTCCTTTTTCCTTTATCTTTGTCTGAGCTTCCGTTGGATGGTCCTCCACCCCCAGTCACATTCACCTCCTTTAGCTTTAAATCCATACATGCATCTTCTTGCCGAAGAAATCTTTCAGCTTCGTGAAAGAATTCCCCGAGATCCAATGGTGGGTCTCGTACTAAAGATACCTTAAAATCTGAATCCTCTCTGACTCCCGACACTGCCGCCATCAAAACCATTGACGGGTCTGGCCGATCCACCGAAGAAACCGCCGCATTAAATCGAGTTAAAAATGCTCTAAGCGATTCATCCGTTCTTTGCTTTACCGATGTTAACGTCATCACGTTCTTAGGTCTTTTGATGTGAACCCGAAACTGTCCCAAAAAACCTGTCCACCAATTCCCTCCAATTCCTGATAGATCCTTCCTCCAGCTGCCTAAACCACATTGCCGCTAGGTCTGTCAAGTATAAAGGGAAACATCTGGCCATCACTTCCTCCGATGCCCCCAGTACTTCCATGTGTCTAGTGTATCTCATCAAGTGATCAGTCGGGTCAGCCTTTCCATTATATACTTCCACGCTAGGTAACTTGAACTTAGGTGGATTCTGAGCCGCCCTGATTTCCCGAGCGAACGGACTCCTGTTTACTCCTTCCAAGTCTCTATTGGCCAAACCTCCACGCATAGTCTTCCTGATGATTTCCATTAATCCAGCCTTGCCTGTTAGGTGTTGCCCCCCATGCTCCCGAGGGAATTCCGGCACATATTCTTCATGTGGCTCATTAGCCGTAATGTTGGCTCTAGCCTGTTGAACTTCTTCCAAAGGTCCTTCTGCCTGGGATCCTGTGGGCCTGCCCCCAAGCCCTTGTTGATTATCTCCCGGTTCTGTATTCTGTCCTCCATTGGGTTCTGCAACCCTAGTTCCTTGTTCCACATTTGCAGTTGCTATAGTTGGTCCAAGGTTCTGTGTTCCTGCAGCCCTCATCTGCTCGAAGAAAGTCTGCATCATATCCTGTTGACTCTTCAGCAACCTCTCATGTAATGAATTCGCCATAGCTTCCATTTCGTCTCTAGTAATGTAGATCGAAGCTTGTCCTTCTCCAGCGCCAGAGGATGCCTCTTGACTTCCTCCCTGTTGGCTTCTCTCAGCTCTTTGCCTTGTTTGTCGAGTCATTGTAGAGTCAGATCTGAATCCTTAAAATTCCAAATCAAAACTTTGAATTTGGTGTAGCGGGTCCTGAGTTCAACTCTCAGTGAAAGCACCAAAGTGTTTGCACCAAAAATGGTCACAAACCTCGAATGTTGTGAAAGCACCAGTGTATGAATACAAATCAGCAATATTCAAACACAAATCTCAGATCTAAACAAACAACAAACAGCAATCCAGAAGTAATGAACAAAAACACGAGATTTATAGTGGTTCGGCTATCTCCGGCCTACGTCCACTCCAAAGTTTTTTATCTTTTATTGATCAATGCTTGAAGATTACAATTTCCTATCGCGTAGTACAACGGATTTTATGATTATAATCTGAATCAAGGGCAGCGATGGTGATTTGGAGTAAATCTGGCAGAGTCTGGGCGTTCCTTAGCTCTCAAAATTGTCCGACCTCCTTTCTGAATGACCCGGGGGTCTATTTATAGTTGTAGGAGGCTGATATTTCGCCTAAAATGAGGGGAGACCAGTTCTGGCACGTGAGGGGGCCCACATGCCCGCTTTCTGGAAATCCGGGCCCACTTTGGGATCGATTCGAAGCTACGTTCGAATCGATCAAGAAATTGTCCAAACGAGCTGAAATTTGGTGTGAACATTCTTCAACATGTGATCAAGCTACTGTGAAAATTTCATGGCATTTGGATGTGTAGATCTCAAGTTATGATCGATTCAAGGTTGCGTTTCTGGTTGACTATCCTGGTTCGAATCGATCTTCCTTCGAATCGATTCGTTCGAATCGATCCAGCGTGCGCCTCTGGGATGACGTGGAGCGCCTTCTTCGTATCGATCCGATTTCCATTCCGTGTTGACTGGGTCGAATCCTGGGTTTTAGCCGCGTTTACATAGTGGACTCGAGACGTTGGATTCGAAGATGGTGGAGTCGAGGGCAAGCTATGTCTTCTGGATTCGAAGCTCCCTCTCTTGATGGATTCGAATTGTAGAAAGCTCCAATCGATTCGAACTTAAGGTATCGTTCGAATCGATTCGAAGTACAGCTATGTTGCTTGGTAGACTCGTATCCTTCGAATCGATCAGACCAACATTCATTCGAATCGATCAGGGCAAGTCACTACCGATCGATTCGAACGAGTCTCGCTGGGGTGGATTCGAATCAAGGCCTGAGAGGATGGATTCGAATAAACCATTGCATGCTTGCCTAACAACCTGGGTGTGTTGCCATCGAGTCGAACCAGTGTCGATCGATACGAATCATATCGATTCGAATTATTTCCTTCATGATGGATTCGAATACTATCGATTCGAACCATTATCCACATTCCATAATCCATCCTTAACTCCATCATACGAACTCTGATTGTCCTGAAAATTGAAACGTAGCCTCTCCTAGTCCTCATCATCATCTCCAATCGATTTCGTCTCGATCGGAGCCCGGTCAAATTTTGACGATATCCATCGTAGCCTTTTTTCCAATCGATCCCCAATCCTGATATCCATCCTTTCCTGTCGATTTGTTTGATGTTCCGGCTTTGACCAAAAAGCAGGATAACACTATTATCGGAGGGGATTTTGGATTTATTATTATCAAATGATATACGAGATTTCTAGCTTCCGTATCATCAGACGGTTTTCTTACCTTTTTCTTTAAAATTAGCACTCAATATCTTTCTAATTATTCATCAAATGAATTTTTAATTTTTTTAAATCACTAACATATCAACAAAGAAGATTTTAGGTTTTGAGGTAGAAGTTACCATAAGAAGACAGGCATCAAAAGTTGGATAACAAAGGAGTCTGATCTAAGATTTTACAAGTAACTCAATATTGAAGGCCAATCTCTAACAACCAAAGGAGAATTAGCTCTGGAAGAAAAGCTTTGGAGACTCATACTACTCCTATTGAAGAGTTTCTTGCTTAGCCCTCAATCTGTTTACCGGTTATATTGTTCCAAATTTGAATACTCACTCTTAGAGCATGTAGGAAAATTTACATGATATCTAAATAATATAAAGTTTAAAGCCCAAAATAACTTTTACAACAAGTCAATGACTATTGAATAACTAACACTGAGTTCATAAGAAAAACTTAAACTTTAGTGTTGATTAGAAGAACACAAATATATGATAAATCTATGATATGAAAATAAGTCCATGAATATGAACCGAAAACTTTAATAATAATTAACATAGAGCATCCTAAATGTAATGCTACACCAGTAAAGCTATGTCGAGTGAATAGGTTGACACCAAATGCCATATGAGTAACACTATAAAGCAAAATAATGTTAGTATTATGTCACGTATTAGTATTAACCCGGATGTATGAAATTTAAGGTTTTAAATCATCACGATAATTTGAAACTTCCTTTGTTTGAGTTTAAATTGTATGAGAAGGAAGAACACCATCGGATTGAATGGATTTGAAAGGCTCAACAAAGCAAGAAAAATTCATGGTTTTATTACCCTAAGGAGTAAAAAGCTTCTTTTATACAAGGAGTGGGGAAAATGTTGTGCCTATAATTTTCAATGGATATAAACCAAGGATTCAGTGCCAAGACTAAGGGCTTGAGTCAAAGTTCAAAGCTTCAGACAATAAGATAGTGTTAAGGATGAATGTCGATGTCAAAGTCCTCATCAACGTCGAAGACCATAAAATCATGTTGAAGAAACACCGCCACTCCTTAACCATTGTCGGTATTCTTCCATGTCGCACATTACCTATGATGTCGACATCGTCACACAAACATCACCACATATGGTCAAGGTTAATATTGATGTACGCTTGGCCAATGCCGTATCTTACCGACTTTGAAGATATGAAAGAAAAGATGTGAACATGATATCACCTTTTATGATGAATGAATGCTCTTTGTTTACGATGACTATTAATCAACACTCTTGAAGACGTATGATCAACAATACTCTGGTAAAGTACATCAGAAACACAAAGATAGACGAGTGTCGAATACATGTATACAACATCGTCAGTAATAAAAGAAGCAACGATGTCGAATCTAGTCACTGCCATCTTCGTCGCACTCGAAGACATATGATCATTGAGTATGTATAGATGGATTAACGTCGCGGAAATAGAATATCATTCTTCATCGAAAAAGAAATACCATACTATTGAATGCAACCAAGCATTATAAGCCATCAATGAGTGTGCCTATGGCGCACTTCATTGATGTTGAATCTCGTCGATGTTGCAATTCGCCAAATGAAGCAAGCTTGTCATCAACAACCTCGAAGATAGCCAATAAAAGTGGCAGCATTTCACAAGCACTTCGAAGATGCTACTCTATAATGGTACCAAGGGTTATCGATACCAATGAAATATAAGGTAACAACGCTCTTCATTATACTCAACGCTGCACTTCGTCTCTCATTTAGCGCACTTCGTCAACATTGGGAGGATACCGCTATTCATCTGCATCACCATTACTCAACTATTATTATTGAAAGTCACCAAAGTCATCGACTTAGATGCAATACTATACGAAGACATTTATTCATGACAACATTCAGTGACGACATCGCTCCTCCTAAAAAATGTTTAGCACCACCTTTCTATTGAAATTGAATTCAACCCAACCGAAGTCATCCAGGGTGGAGTAGAGCCGCTTTTCCCCTCTAAATATGGACCTAGGGGTACCATTTTGGGGGGCAGAATTCTCTTAACTCATTTCTTACCTTTTTCAACTTTGTAAACCATAAATTAAACTGAGGATTTTTAGGGTCTGTTGTACTATTTGAACCTTATACACATAAGGATTTAGAAATCAAACAATTGCATAGCATAGCATATTGAATTGCTTCGAACGTGTGACTTGAATAATCTTTTGACTTCGCATATTGACAATTTTAGATATTTTGACCTTGTGGCTTGCATAACATACCTGCTTTGACTTTGAACTAGCATGAGTATATTTTTTTAACTTTCACATTGACTTACTTATACACTGACTTCAACCGTATACTATATTCCACATGACTTCAACTTTGATGACTAAAAAAAGAATTACGATGGACTTAGAACCATGCACATCTCAACCCATGATTTCGACGATTTCGACCATCTTCGAAGCGGCTACCCTTTGATTAACCCATCTTTTATTCACTTTTGGGTGTTGATGAATTTACTGGTTAACATGATTGAAGGATATGAAGTATTGCTTTATGATTGTTTCTCTTTGTTGCCCATGTTAGAATTTCGAGGATGAAATATTCTAAGTTGGGGAGAATATAATGACCCAAAATTTCGGACATTTCGTATTGATATATCTAAATTATTTAAATATTTGAATCCCAGATTAAATGTTATTAAATTGATTTAATAAGCTTGTTAACCCTCTTTTAAATCTTAACTAATTATGGTAAGCTTATTTTGGAAAAATGTTTACAAAAATAAATACTTTGAAGAAATATCGATAATGTGGTCGAGAATCGTTTTATCGGTAAACAACTTTTTAACCGTCAAAAGTTGTATAGATTTTATTACATACACTTATTTTCTTAAAATAACATTAGTTTGAAATAAAAATATTTTGCACTAAAATCTTACAAAGTTTCTTAAAGTTAACTAGTTAGGTGTGAAAGGAAATATAAGATATTTTGAAAATGAGCTTTTAAGGAGATATAAAGGTGTAAAGGTAGCACATGAGAGGGAGACTTCTTTATGACCTTTCATGGAAGGTATAAGGTGATAACGAACTCTTATACAAACCTATAAATACAAGCCTTAAGGGTTTCATAATTCACAAAAGCTTGAAACGTAATATAACTTGAAAATGGTGGAAGTGGATTAGCACTAATCCACTTTATTTTTCATTAATCTTTCTCTAATCAACTCAAATCTTCTCCAAACACCACCCAACTTCAAGCAACACCTTATAACACCTTAGGATGCTTAGATCTAAAGTCAAAATGCAAGAAGCGAAGAGGAAATGGGGAAGCTTGGTTGGGCCATGAGCAATGGAAGAGGAGGGGAGGTGTTTCCTTGGTTTGGAAGTGCTAAAGGTTGGATCTTTAGGAGTTTGGTGATGGTAGGAAGTGTTTTTGAGTTTGGTTGTGCTTGAGAATTGTTTGGCTTGGATCTAAGTGAGTTATCTCACTATCTTGTTTGTATATATTGTGTATATATGTTGTGTGCTTGAAATATAAAGCTAAAGTAAACATTAACTAAGTAGAGTTATAACTTTGGACCCCTCTTGCTTTTGAAAATAAATGACAACTTTATAGTGTACAACATCACTTCTATTACCCTGTTAAACATGTGGCACAGCCTTGAGTTGATGTTTATATAGTTTTTTGGACTGTGTGTTGAATTAAAGTGTGTTTGAAGCGAGAATAGTCGCTAAAAGTGAACTTCGATCTCCCTTAACTTTAACTTATGTAAATGGAAGTTTCATGAACTTAAGTTGGGATAATTTGATTTGGTTGTTCTCTAGACATATTTTGGTATATTGGACAGTAAAGAAATGGTTTGGAAAGTTGTAGAAATTTTGAAACAAAATGGCTAAACTTGAAGCAAAAATGTGGTTATAAATACGCTTTGTAAATATAGCTTGTTTTCAGGTATTTTTATAAATAAATTGGAAGATATTCTTAGGGGTTTCTTTCTATGGTTTTCTATTACCTAAGTGTAGCACTTACCATAAAAATTTCAAATCTTAAATCATTAGTTTAAGTGGTCAAAACTAGTCGCAAAGATCATGCTTTTCTATGTTGTACTTTAACAAGGATTTTTAATAGCATTTATAAATGCTGTAGTAAGTTGCTTATGATTTTAAGTGTCTAAAAATGATATTTAAATTTGGTATTTTCCCTGATCCTTTTAGCATTTTTTTCAAACACATTTTGTAGTATTTTGATTTTTGTTTAAAGTTTAAATATATTTTTAATAATTATATACGTGTTTTCAAAGTAAAGAGGTTTTATAATATAAAACATGTTTTTCATCATATTATAAATTAGTTATTTTTGAAGTAATATTTTACATAGATATTTAATATCTATTTACAATTATTTTTAAAGTATTCTTATATATATAAGTTTTGAAAAAGGTAATTAACTATGCTTAACACTAAAAGTCGACGAGGTAGACTTCTCTATTTGTGAGAGTTAGGATTGATGTTTGAATAGGGATATGAGCAATAGAGCTCTAACCCATTGACTCCACCTTGACCGAGGAATTGTTAAGTTGGAATGTCGTAAATGTGTTAATCTTACTGTTTACTTATTTGTTTGAAAAGTAATCAAATTTGCTTAATGCTAAAAGCTGATGAAGTAGTCTTATCTATTTTGAGAGTTAAGATTGATGCTCGAGTAAGGATATGAGCAATAGAGCTCTAACCTACCGGCTTTCCTCTTAGCCGAGGAATAGATAAGTCAAAAATGTCGTAAGCATGTTAATCGTGTTGATTTCTCACTCGTTTATGAAAGTCATTAATACTATACTTAACACTAGCCGACGAGGTAGGTTATCTACTTGTGAGATTCAAGAATAAAGTGTCTAATATGCAACCGCTGCTCTAACTTACCTAGCTTCACTCTTAGATAAGGAATAGTTAAGTTGGAATGTCAGAAATGAGTTAAGTATACCAATCGTGATTTCTATATGCAATCGTTTTTAACTGGATAGTCGATCGAAGCTAACCAATTGTTAACTTAGATCTTTAAACTAATATTTTTAAAGTAATACAAGTATGGAAAGGTTTTGGGTTTGTTGTGATAATGTGTTAATAACATTCCTCTTGAGTATACTTATGAATGTAAATAGATCTTTAAAAGAATGTTTTAAAGATAAGCGTAAGTGAAATGGTTTTGGGTTTGTAGTGATAATGTTTGAGTATCATTAGTCTTAAACCTTTTGAATGGATTTTTGAAAATATTCAGATCATGAAATGGATATTTTAAAGGTAAATATAAGTATGGGGTCTTTTGTAAAAAGATAGAAAGAGTAAAGGTTTAAAGTAAGAAATCTTGTTAATGATTTGTGAATATACTTATACCATTTGAGATAAGTATATGAATACTTTTTAAAGTAATAAAAGATTACAAATGAAAAGTAGTGGTTGATAAATGAGGTTTTATTAGATAATACAAGTTTTACTAATAAAGGAGGTTTTAATTAATAAAAGATTAATTATAGAAAAAGGAGATTAGAAGTCGCTTATATGACTAAATCGTGCTTTGAATGACTTGATCGTGCTTTGTCTGTTTATTTGTTTATGGAAAATATTATGTCATATACTTAGCACTAAAAGCCGATGAAGCGGGCTTGTCTATTTGTGAGAGTTAAGACCGATGTTCGAGTATGGATAGAAGCAATTATGTTCTAACCTACGGGCTTCACTCATGACCGAGGGATAGTGTGAGATGGAAATATCAGAAATGTGTAAGTATACAAGACTTGGTTTTCATATGCGATCTTTCTCATTATTGTTGAATATGACCAAATTCGATGATCCAGTCTTGAAGAGACCGGGATCAGAAAGTGTTTTTCTAATCGTAAACCATTTCAACACTGAGATCCTGTTCTATCAATTAGACGTGGAGCTATTCAAGATACTGGAATCCATGTGTGGTTTCCAGATCTGTTCGAGATGTGGAAATATAATTGGGGGTTCGTGTTTTGTTCGAGTGATGAAGACTCATATGAAAGATGCTGAATGTGGCCTCAACATCGAAAATAGATAAAGATAGACTACGCAAACTCAGGTATATGTAACGACCCTGAAATTCCGACCCAATTTTAAAATTTTCAATCCATTATTTTAATATAAAATATGGAACTTTCACACGATTTCAATTAGCATCCAAACTTTGTTTATAAATTGCACCTAGATGGTTATAGATATGGGAAAAGTTTTGTCGGAAAATACCGCAGAAAATTTCGTTCGCGTTTATTTCACCTCAGTTCATTTTAAACGCGAAATTTTTTATCTTCTGAACCGGAATATTTTTACATAAAAAAATTCTAAACCATCTTCTGATCAAGACGTCATTTTTTGTTTTTCAAATTTCGGACATCTTCAGCTCCGTCGATCTTATTCTTCGGCGTTTTTGCTGCATTTTCCACAATAGAAAAATTTCGAATTTTATAATTTAATCGTACCACTGATATCTGTATACCGTTGTGTTCGCCTCGTCGCGCTGATCAAAATGGTATATTTATTTGTGTTAATCGGAGTTCGGCGGTGCAAGTTACAATTGTTTAACGGAGTATAAACTGGTCCGTTACGCAGCCCAAACCGGTACCCAATTACCTACTCAGTTCAGAATTCTAGGGGTCCTTTGACTATTCAATTGCCTTGAAAACCCAACAGTCTTTTGGTTACCGTGACAATAAATTTTGGCTTTTGAAATCCCAATACCATTTTATATAAACTAGCTTGTTCCTTCTATTCATTCGTTTGCTCACCTTCTACTTCTGGTACGTGACTCCTCTTCCACCTCTATTCTCTTTCATTATTTATCTTTGTCCCCAGAAAAAAATAAAACTCCACACCCCACAGCCCAATGCCCACCAGCCACTAGCCTCCACCCCTGCTGCCCCAACCACCAGCCTCCGCCCCTGCTGCCCCAGCCACCAGCCTCCGCCCCTGCTGCCCTAGCCACCAGCAGCCCTATTCGCCCAACCCTTCGCCTGGCCTACGCCAGCTCCATTCACCCAAACCCCCGCCTGCCCTGCCTCCGCCCATCCCACTTCCCTGCCCAGTCCGAGCCACCGCCCGCCTGCAGTTCGCCTACCCATCCCCTTCGCCTGCCCCGTCCCCTTCGCCTGCCCCAGCAACCCACTGCCCCAGCCCTTCTCCTGCCTCAGTCCCCACGCCCAGCCCGGCACCCCGTCCCCAGCCTTCAACCACACCCAGCCCAGGCTCCGCCCGCCTGCCCAGCCCCTCCGCCTGACCCTCCACCTACCCGCTACCAGCCCATCGCCTCCCACCCGCTCCGCCTGCCCCTCAGCAGCCCCGACCTGTCCCCGCCCGCCTGCCCAGTCCGCCAGACCCCACCCGAACCCACCAGACCCCAGCCCACCCGCGCCCGCCAGCGACCAGCCCGCCTTACCCTCGACCACCCCGACTCGCCACGTCAAGCCCGCCTAGCCCGCTCCCGCGTCCCCTGCCCACAGCCTGCTCCGCAGCCCCGACTTGTCCTCAGTCGATTTCTACTGCGCTGCCACTTTTTATTTTTTTTTATTTTTTTTTGTAATATGATAAAATTATATATCAGTTATAATTTGTAACCTATGGACTCACTTATGACTTGTCTGCGCAGTTCCAGTTGAGGCTAATCCAGCGATCTAAGCTTCCATCCACCTTATTTGCATCTAGTTGTTTGGTGAGGTATATATATATATATATACAAATCAATATATATACATCGTATAAGCTATTGTTGAATAATCTTTTGTTTGATTTATAGTTCGTATTCGTGCTTATGTCGTCCATTCTAGTCTATTCATTTTCGTGCTTCGCCGTCATCTTCTTCAACCACGCAAGGTGAATATTTCATTCACGACTCAATCTATTATGCTATGATAATCAAGTGATAGATGTTATTGATATTAATTTGAATGTTATAATGGTTGATGTTAAATTGTGATTGGAAGTTAGTTTATGGAAAATAGTTGAGACACTAAATTGTTATGTGACATTGAAATTGGTCGTTAATATAAGTGATGATTAATATGAAATTGAAATGGATATAGGATATGCTAAAATTTAAAATAGATTATATATGTTAAACTTGTCCCTTTTAAATGTTAAATAAATCGACACGTAGAAATAGTGTTAACTACACTTTGAACCATTGAATGTATGATTGATGTAATAATTTGATAATAAACGCTAAGTGAAAACCCATAATGTAATAATCTTTAATCTGCATGAAATGATAGTGCGGATTCTAGGAATAATTTTGTTAATTTACATAAATAATAAATGTAAATTAAATACGATTATTTCGGGATTATTTAAATAAATGGTTGAATTGTTATGTATGGTTGCTTTGATTGTTTATTTACTTTGACACCATCCCAGTTATCACACTGCAAGTTCCCTTTGCTATGCTTTGTTTTATTTACTGATATGGAGTTGAAATGATAAATACCCAAATTGAACAACTTTGGCCTAGGATAGATAATTAAAAATAAGAAACCCGATTGGTCAACAAAAATCATTTTGGAATTGAAATCCATTTGAAATTAAGAAATGAACTTAAAAAGTTGTTGGAAATCAAGTAATAAATTAATAGGATTTAATCGTAATAAATCAATGGATTCAATTGTAATAAATGAATGGATTTAATTGTAATAAATGAATGGATTTAATTGAAATAAATCAATGGATTAAATTGAAATAAATTAATGGATTTAATGGTAATAAATTAATAGGATTAATTGTAATAAATTAATGGTCTTAATTGTAATAAATTAATGGATTTAATTGTAATGAATTAATGGAAAAAAATAAGTGGACCTAATTGAAATAAATTAATGGATTTAATTGAAACGGATTAACAAATCTATTTAATTAGATAAAACGGATCGACACATTTAATTGAAATGAGATTTGAACAAGTAAGTTTTAGAATCTAATAAATTGAATTTATTAGATTCAAAATTAAATCTAATTTGGATAAATTTAATAAATTTGGAATTTGTTATAAATTTAATTTGAGATTAAGTAACAAAGTGACTTAAAAGGAATGTAAAACCAACTAAAGTTAAGGAGTTGATTTAGCTGTTGAAATTGATTAAATCAAAGTTTTGATTAAATTTAATGTAACGATGAATGGGAATAGGAATTAAATTGAACTTGAATACTTAAGTATTGTCAACTCAAGGGCTTGAACTAAAACTTAATTTGGAAATATGATTTTTAAATGTTCGAAATAAATTGAATTGTGATGTGTCAAATTTTGAAAGTCAAACTTGCAACTTGACTTTTGGACTTTGATTTGTTTAAACTTTAATATTAAATGACCATCGGGTAATTAATGCGTAGTTATTAAAGAGACCGGGATCGGATATGGACATACTCTCTGTCGATATCGAAAACCACTTTAATAACTAATATACGCGGAGTGTTGATCCAGAACGAAGTGGATGGTTTTGGTGAACGCGTTGACTGAAGAAAGAGAACGATTTTGGATGACCCCTGACATGACTAAAACAGGAGCCGCGCCGGGCCATTGAGGATCGCCATCTCTAGCGGACACACTTCTTCGATACCTTATCTTTTACTTATGTGATTCGATTTGGGTGCACCCCTTGATTTGGGAGTGTTGTTTCGCGGTGTTGAGGTAGTAGCTGCTATGCTCAACATCAATCCGGATCAGGCAACTACTAGTATCCTAGTTGGTATCGCCTCATGTACCTTGTCATACTGATTATCCTATTCGCGACCACTACGTTTTGTTTTGTACCTTTAGTATATGGATTGCCCTCTGGTGACTTACGGTTTTGGGGAAACTACGGTCTTGTATATGCTCTTGGGAATAAAATGTGTTAAGGGGATTATGGTAACACCTTAACACTATTTTGATATCATACTTTACTGATTAGACATTATCTATTTAGCGTATTCTATTGTATATATAGATAGTTTATCGGATCCTTAAAGATGTGTATCACATTCATCTTTGAGTTATGGACTTTATGATTTTCACCTGATTATCCTGTATAAGATTTTGAGTCCTGACTCGAGTGTTTCTTTTGTATATGCTCGGGTCAGTCTGAAGCTATCCAGTTGCTGATCAGGGTTGGTCGAAGATGCTGAGACTTAGCATTTATCTTTATCAGTTATTTCCTTTCTAGTATTTGATGAACTTATGTATTGAACATCTTGTATTTCCTCTTTGTCACTTTATGTTGAGACATTGTTGTATTTCTGTAGTAGCTTCATGAACTACTATTATGATGATGTACTTTTCCGTTGCATTATTCTGTGACTATTCTGTGTCTGTGATGTTGTATTGATTCTCATTTACATATATGTATTAATAATCCCATAATGATTCGTGTTTTGTATTATTTAAGTTGACATGTGTGGATTATTGTCAATTTAAATGGTCCAAATATACGGGTTGTTTCAGTTGGTATCAGAGCTTCGGTTTCCCTAAAAACCTTAGTTCGGGATTATGAAACTCATTAGAGATAGGGTAGCAACACCCTAGAATGAGGAGAATCGATTCAATATCCAAATCCTTTCTATTCAAACTTCTTTGATTCGTCGATTGAATTTTCTTTGAGTTCTATGATCTTATCCTTGGTTCTAAATTTCTTTTGGTATTTCAGGATGTGTTCCAGAAGAAACAATAGGGGTGGAAGAGGCAATGGTCCTGCTCAGGCTGCACCTGCCGCTCCGGCTCCTGTCAAATTCACCACTCTTAGTAAGGAGTCTACACAGCTTGGAGGTATTAAGTTTTCTGGATCCGAGAACATTATCGAGGCTCAGCAATGGCTTAAAGGCTTTGAGAAGATATTTTTGGGTCTGGAGATCACTGATGCTCAGAAGCGTCAGCTTGCTGCTTGGCAACTTCAAGATGCCGCACAGGATTGGTTGGAATCTGTTACTTCACATATCGAGGAAAACACCATCACTTGGGCCCAGTTTAGGTATAAATTCGTTTGGATTTCGCAGCATAAATTCTTCTTTCAATCTTAGGAATGTTATTTATCTAGTCTATCTTTTGATTAGGGATACTTTCTCGGCACAATGGATGCCAACTGCTGGGAAAACCCAACTTTATAGAGCTTTCATGGATCTTAAGCAAGGCAGTATGACTTTTTCTGAGTATGAGAGAAAATTCAACGAACTCTCAAATTTCGGACCTGGCTTGATCGATACACTGCTTCTGAAGAACGAGAAATTCATTTTGGGAGCTAGACCAGAATATTATGACTTGCTTACTGGCCACACTCACTGCACCTTCACAGAGCTTGTTGATTATGCTCTTAGATATGAGGCAAAGCCTAGGGGACCTACTGCTAAGGCCACTCCTACTCAGCCCTCTTCAAGCCAGCCCGGGAAAAGGAAGATGAACTTTGATCAACAAAAGAAAGCTTAGCAGAAGACTACTGGATTGGGATATGCTCAGAAAAGCCCAATCGACCTTGCTAATATCACTTGCTTCAAATGAGATAAGAAGGGCCATTATGCTAATAGTTGTCCATCTACCGGAGCTGCTGTTCCACCACCTTCTACGACTAGGAAAGATTTATGCTATGTCTGCCTCCAGCCGGGTCATTTCAAGAAAGACTGTCCACTGTATAAGCGTGGCACACCATCTGGAGTATTTGCTATCACCACACCTGCACCCTCTGCACCACCCACCCAGGATGACCAAGGTACCTTACGAAGTGTTTTTCATTTACATGCTACACCTGTTAGGGTATTATTCGATACTGGTGCTTCACATAGCTTTATATCAGTTGACCTTTGTAATAAACTCAAATTAGAACCTACTCTTGCTACTACCTCCTTATGTGTCTCAAATCCTATCGGAGGACCCACTAACCTCCGAAGTGTTTGCAAGGGAGTTGCTCTTATGTATGATTTTTCTCGATTCACTTGGGATTTCTATGTACTTGGATTCTAAGCATTCGACTTTCTTTTAGGAGCTGATTGGTTAAGCAAATTCGATGCTGTTATTTCCTGCAAAACTCGTTCAGTTTCTTTGGTAAGCGACAAGGGTCAGCCACTTGTCATTGAATGCAAATCACCTCAGAAATATGCCGGAAGCTTCATATTCTCTCTTGATGCTCATCCGGATGATCTTAATACTACCCCTATTGTTCAGAAATTTCCCGATGTATTTGGAGAGGTCAACTCTCTACCGTCCAAACGGAAAATCGATTTCCGTATTGATCTTATTCCTGGAGCTACTCCCGTAGTTCTCCCACACCGAAGGATGGCTCCTAAAGAAAAAGCTGAACTAAAAACCCAAATTGATGATCTATTTGCTAAAGGGTTGATTAGGAGAAGTTGTTCTGAATGGGGCGCCGCGGTTGTATTTGTCACCAAATCAGATGGATCTCTTCGCATGTGTGTTGATTACCGAGAACTGAACAAACGCACTCTCAAGAATCGTTATCCGATGCCTCGCATCAACGATTTATTCGATCAGCCCCATGGAGCTAAAATTTTCTCACAACTTGATCTAGCCACTGGGTTCCATCAACTTAGAGTTGCTGAAGATATTATCCATAAGACAGCTTTCCGTACCGAGAATGGATTCTATGAATGGTTGGTTATGCCATTCGGTTTGACCAACGCACCTGCTTATTTCGTCGACTTGATGAATCGAGTCTTTCGGGATGTACTTAACAAGTTTGTTCTTGTATTCATTGATGATATTCTCCTCTTCTCCAAAGACAAGAAGGAGCATGAAACACATCTCCGTTTTGTTCTAGAAACTCTCCGAAACCATCAGCTTAAAGCCAAGTTCTCTAAATGCCATTTCTGGCGAGATGAAGTGAGATTCCTGGGCCACATAGTTTCTGAAAATGGGATTTCGGTCGATCCAGCTAAGATCGCCGTAATCAATGTAAGTTCTATCCTATTCGCTATTTCTATTCAATTCCTCTTATCCCTTTCTAATTTGAAATTTATCTACAAGATTGGGAGACTCCTAAAACTCCTACAGATATTCGTAGTTTCTTGGGTTTAGCCGGTTATTATCGCAGATTTATTGAGCACTTTGCCCGGATTTCTGCCCCCCTTACTGCTTTAACTCGGAAGGATGTTAAGTTTATTTGGAGTGAGAAGTGCGAATCAGCCTTTAATGAGTTGAAGCGTAAGTTAACTTCAGCCCCTGTTCTTGCGGTAATCGATGGAAGTGAAGGATTAACGGTCTATACAGATGCTTGCCGAGAAGGTTTAGGCGCTGTTCTTATGCAAAATGGAAAGGTTATTGCCTATGCGGGCCGTCAGTTGAAGACCCATGAATTAAACTATGCCACACATGACCTAGAGCTTCTTGCCGTTGTATTTGCTCTGAAACTATGGAGGCATCATCTTTTAGGAACAAAATTCGAATTATTCACTGATCATAAGTCCTTGAGATATATCTTTTCCCAGAAGGATTTGAACCAGAGGCAAGTCCGATGGCTCGAATTTTTAGCTGCATATGATCTCGACATCACTTATACTCCTGGGAAAGCAAATGTTGTAGCCGATGCTTTGAGTCGTAGCAAAGCATTGTCTTGCTGTAATATTGTTGAAGGCATGTTATTTCAGCTTGTCATCTCTCCCTCTCTTATGGATCGCATAAAAGCTAAACAATATGAGGACACTTTGCTCTATCGTATGAAGGAGTTAGTTCTGGGTAGAGTCGGAAATGCCGACAGTAAAATGGGAGCACAGATTGATAGTAATGGAGTTCTAAGGATCGACAACCGTATTTGTGTTCCTAATGTCGATGGATTGAGACAAGAAGTACTTAGAGAGAATCATCAGTCATCACTTTCATTTCATCCTGGTGTCACTAAGATGTATCGTAATATGAAGCGTTTATATTGGTGGAGTGGGATGAAGAGAGATATTTCTATATATCAGTAGATGCACCACTTGCCAACAAGTCAAGGCCGATCACCAGAAGACTGCCGGTTTACTTCAACCCCTAGAGATTCCTTGTTGGAAATGGGATCAGATTTCTATGGACTTCATCGATGGATTACCAAGGACCAGAAAAGGTAACGAGAGTATATGGGTGATCGTTGATAGGTTGACAAAATCTGCTCACTTTATTCCTGTTAAGACCACTCGTACTGCTTCAAGTTTGGCAGAGATTTATATGAGAGAGATTGTTAGACTTCATGGGGTTCCATCTAGTATTGTATGCGATCGAGACCCTATATTCACTTGTAAATTCTGTAAGGCGTTTCAGGATGTCTTAGGCACTAAACTGAATCTGAGCATAGCTTATCATCCCCAAATAGACGGCCAAACCGAAAGGGTGAATCAGATTTTGGAGGATCTGCTCCGAGCCTGCATTATTGATTTCGGTGGATCTTGGGAAGACCATCTCCATTTGGTTGAATTCACTTATAATAACAGTTATCAGGTATGCCAAAATTTTAAAATTTAACAAGCAAAATTTGGATTGGAATTTAACCACCTTTATAATCAGGCAAGTATCGATATGGCACCATTCGAAGCTTTATATGGACGGCCATGCAAATCGCCAGCTTGTTGGATTGAGCCTGGTGATCGATTGGTTCTTGGCCCAGATATGATTATGGAAGCATCCGAGAAGGTTAATGAGATCAGAAGGAAGATGAAGACCGCACAGGATAGGCAGAAGAGCTATGTAGATAGGCGTAGAAGAGATTTGGAATTCCAGGTTGGGGATGAGGTATTTCTGAAAGTATCACCTTTGAAGAATGTTATTCGATTTGGTCGTAGAGGGAAGCTTGCTCCAAGATTTGTTGGACCATTTACTATCACCGAGAGAATTGGCACACTATCTTATAGAGTTGCATTACCAGAAAAGTTTGAGGGCGTGCACAAGGTATTCCATGTTTCACATCTCCGGAAAGTCGTGCGTGATCCATCCATGACCATTCCAATTGCTCAGTTAGATGAAGTGGATATCGAGCCAGATTTGACTATCGAAAGAAGACCACTTCGAATAGTCGATCGGGAAACAAGGCAACTAAGAAGGAAGTCTATAAATCTCGTCAAAGTCCAATGGAGTGAAGATGAGCGAGATTGCACATGGGAAACTGAGGATAGTATCCGGGATTCAAATCCTGAATTACTGATTTCAGGTATAAATCAAATTCTCTTAAAATCTACCTTGACTTTTCCACTTACTCCATTCTTACTTCACCGTCTCGTTCTTTTCGAGGACGAAAAGTTTTGAGTGGGGGAGAATGTAACGACCCTGAAATTCCGACCCAATTTTAAAATTTTGAATCCATTATTTTAATATAAAATATGGAACTTTCATACGATTTCAATTAGCGTCCAAACTTTGTTTATAAATTGCGTCTAGATGGTTATAGATATGGGAAAAGTTTCGTCGGAAAATACCGCAGAAAATTTCGTTCGCGTTTATTTCACCTCAGTTCATTTTAAACGCGAAAATTTTTTCTTCTGAACCGGAATATTTTTACATAGAAAAATTCTAAACCATCTTCTGATCAAGACGTCATTTTTCGTTTTTCAAATTTCGGACATCTTCAGCTCCGTCGATCTTATTCTTCAGCGTTTTTGCTGCATTTTCCACAATAGAAAAATTTCGAATTTTATAATTTAATCGTACCACTGATATCTGTATACCGTTGTGTTCGCCTTGTCGCGCTGATCAAAATGGTATATTTATTTGTGTTAATCGGAGTTCGGCGGTGCAAGTTACAATTGTTTAACGGAGTATAAACTGGTCCGTTACGCAGCCCAAACCGGTACCCAATTACCTACTCAGTTCAGAATTCTAGGGGTCCTTTGACTATTCAATTGCCTTGAAAACCCAACAGTCTTTTGGTTACCGTGACAATAAATTTTGGCTTTTGAAATCCCAATACCATTTTATATAAACTAGCTTGTTCCTTCTATTCATTCGTTTGCTCACCTTCTACTTCTGGTACGTGACTCCTCTTCCACCTCTATTCTCTTTCATTATTTTATCTTTGTCCCCAGAAAAAAAATTAAACTCCACACCCCACAGCCCAATGCCCACCAGCCACCAGCCTCCGCCCCTGCTGCCCCAGCCACCAGCCTCCGCCCCTGCTGCCCCAGCCACCAGCCTCTGCCCCTGCTGCCCCAGCCACCAGCAGCCCCATTCGCCCAACCCTTCGCCTGGCCTACGCCAGCCCCATTCGCCCAAACCCCCGCCTGCCCTGCCTCTGCCCGTCCCACTTCCCTGCCCAGTCCGAGCCACCGCCCTCCTGCAGTTCGCCTACCCGTCCCCTTCGCCTGCCCCGTCCCCTTCGCCTGCCCCAGCAACCCACTGCCCCAGCCCTTCGCCTGCCCCAGTCCCCACGCCCAGCCTGCCACCTCGTCCCCAGCCTTCGCCCACACCCAGCCCAGGCTCCGCCCGCCTGCCCAGCCCCTCCGCATGACCCTCCACCTACCCGCTACCAACCCATCCCCTCCCACCGGCTCCGCCTGCCCCTCAGCAGCCCCGACCCGTCCCCGCCCGCCTGCCCAGTCTGCCAGACCCCACCCGAACCCACCAGACCCCAGCCCACCCGTGCCCGCCAGCGACCAGCCCGCCTTACCCTCGACCACCCCGACTCGCCACGTCGAGCCCGCCTAGCCCGCTCCCGCGTCCCCTGCCCACAGCCTGCTCCGCAGCCCCGACTTGTCCTCAGTCGATTTCTACTGCGCTGCCACTTTTTTTTTTTGTAATATGATAAAATTATATATCAGTTATAATTTGTAACCTATGGACTCACTTATGACTTGTCTGCGCAATTCCAGTTGAGGCTAATCCAGCGATCTAAGCTTCCATCCACCTTATTTGCATCTAGTTGTTTGGTAAGGTTTATATATATATATATACAAATCAATATATATACATCATATAAGCTATTGTCGAATAATCTTTTGTTTGATTTATAGTTCGTATTCGTGCTTGTGTCGTCCATTCTACTCTATTCATTTTCGTGCTTCGCCGTCATCTTCTTCAACCATGCAAGGTGAATATTTCATTCACGACTCAATCTATTATGCTATGATAATCAAGTGATAGATGTTATTGATATTAATTTGAATGTTATAATGGTTGATGTTAAATTGTGATTGGAAGTTAGTTTATGGAAAATAGTTGAGAGACTAAATTGTTATGTGACATTGAAATTGGTCGTTAATATAAGTGATGATTAATATGAAATTGAAATGGATATAGGATAGTCTAAAATTTAAAATAGATTATATATGTTGAACTTGTCCCTTTTAAATGTTTAATAAATCGACACGTAGAAATAGTGTTAACTACACTTTGAACCATTGAATGTATGATTGATGTAATAATTTGATAATAAACGCCAAGTGAAAACCCATAATGTAATAATCTTTAATCTGCATGAAATGATAGTGCGGATTCTAGGAATAATTTTGTTAATTTACATAAATAATAAATGTAAATTAAATACGATTATTTCGGGATTATTTAAATAAATGGTTGAATTGTTATGTATGGTTGCTTTGATTGTTTATTTACTTTGACACCATCCCAGTTATCACACTGCAAGTTCCCTTTGCTATGCTTTGTTTTATTTACTGATATGGAGTTGAAATGATAAATACCCAAATTGAACAACTTTGGCCTAGGATAGATAATTAAAAATAAGAAACCCAATTGGTCAACAAAAATCATTTTGGAATTGAAATCCATTTGAAATTAAGAAATGAACTTAAAAAGTTGTTGGAAATTAAGTAATAAATTAATAGGATTTAATCGTAATAAATCAATGGATTCAATTGTAATAAATGAATGGATTTAATTGTAATAAATGAATGGATTTAATTAAAATAAATCAATGGATTAAATTGAAATAAATTAATGGATTTAATGGTAATAAATTAATAGGATTAATTGTAATAAATTAATGGTCTTAATTGTAATAAATTAATGGATTTAATTGTAATGAATTAATGGAAAAAAATAAGTGGACCTAATTGAAATAAATTAATGGATTTAATTGAAACGGATTAACAAATCTATTTAATTAGATAAAACGGATCGACACATTTAATTGAAATGAGATTTGAACAAGTAAGTTTTAGAATCTAATAAATTGAATTTATTAGATTCGAAATTAAATCTAATTTGGATAAATTTAATAAATTTGGAATTTGTTATAAATTTAATTTGAGATTAAGTAACAAAGTGACTTAAAAGGAATGTAAAACCAACTAAAGTTAAGGAGTTGATTTAGCTGTTGAAATTGATTAAATCAAAGTTTTGATTAAATTTAATGTAACGATGAATGGGAATAGATATTAAATTGAACTTGAATACTTAAGTATTGTCAACTCAAGGGCTTGAACTAAAACTTAATTTGGAAATATGATTTTTAAATGTTCGAAATAAATTGAATTGTGATGTGTCAAATTTTGAAAGTCAAACTTGCAACTTGACTTTTGGACTTTGATTTGTTTAAACTTTAATATTAAATGACCATCGGGTAATTAATGCGTAGTTATTAAAGAGACCGGGATCGGATATGGACATACTCTCTATCGATACCGAAAACCACTTTAATAACTAATATACGCTGAGTGTTGATCCAGAACGAAGTGGATGGTTTTGGTGAACGCGTTGACTGAAGAAAGAGAACGATTTTGGATGACCCCTGACATGACTAAAACAGGAGCCGCGCCGGGCCATTGAGGATCGCCATCTCTAGCGGACACACTTCTTCGATACCTTATCTATTACTTATGTGATTCGATTTGGGTGCACCCCTTGATTTGGGAGTGTTGTTTCGCGGTGTTGAGGTAGTAGCTGCTATGCTCAACATCAGTCCGGATCAGGCAACTACTAGTATCCTAGTTGGTATCGCCTCATGTACCTTGTCATACTAATTATCCTATTCGCGACCACTACGTTTTGTTTTGTACCTTTAGTATATGGATTGCCCTCTGGTGACTTCCGGTTTTGGGGAAACTACGGTCTTGTATATGCTCTTGGGAATAAAATGTGTTAAGGGGATTATGGTAACGCCTTAACACTATTTTGATATCATACTTTACTGATTAGACATTATCTATTTAGCGTATTCTATTGTATATATAGATAGTTTATCGGATCCTTAAAGATGTGTATCACATTCATCTTTGAGTTATGGACTTTATGATTTGCTCCTGATTATCCTGTATAAGATTTTGAGTCCTGACTCGAGTGTTTCTTTTGTATATGCTCGGGTCAGTCTGAAGCTATCTAGTTGCTGATCAGGGTTGGTCGAAGATGCTGAAGACTTAGCATTTATCTTTATCAGTTATTTCCTTTCTAGTATTTGATGAACTTATGTATTGAACATCTTGTATTTCCTCTTTGTCACTTTATGTTGAGACATTGTTGTATTTCTGTAGTAGCTTCATGAACTACTATTATGATGATGTACTTTTCCGCTGCATTATTCTGTGACTATTCTATGTCTGTGATGTTGTATTGATTCTCATTTACATATATGTATTCATAATCCCATAATGATTCGTGTTTTGTATTATTTAAGTTGACATGTGTGGATTATTGTCAATTTAAATGGTCCAAATATACGGGTTGTTTCAGTATAGCTGACTTGCATCAGGAAATCTTTAACTCCATATCGAGATACTTATCGATTGTTGGCCGGAGGGAGTTGATGATATTTGGCTTATGTTGTTCATGCTTATGTTTGGACGATGGTCCACTTGTGTTTACCTGGTGCTATATTTTATCTAGAAATATATGGTGCTCAGAAGGTGTTTTTTGATCCTTGTACATGCAGATCCACTCCAGTTTATTGGAGGCATCTCCTCAGAAAAATCGAATATGCAAACTTACCTTAACGGTTTTGATTTGTACTCCTAAAATGCTATTGAATGTAACCAATGTAACCTTTCTGGCTATTTTCTGATATATATTCTTCAGTCTAGACATTATCTAATACTTCACCTTATGTACTTACTAGTTGGTGGTTCTTTTGAGGGGATAACCGCTATGGCATTCCTTATGGTCTCAAAAGTATTGTTATATGCTAGCTACATATTTCTTGAGTTCCTTATACCATATTTATGTCTGACGCTCGGTTTTTGTTTTTCCTAAATTCCTCGCGTACTCTTTCAAATAGTTTGAGAAAGGCATGTTTTTCTTGATGTTCATTAGAGCTCGAGGAGACGAGCTGGATGTTTCACTTACCATACTATTCTTATTTCCGCTGCATTACTATATTGTATATATCATCATTTGTGAGGGCAAATACTTATAACTATCCAGCCTGATGATAGTATTTAGAATTGTAACTTAGAAATGCTATATCTTAGAGTGACAATTTTGTTACTGTCTTTTGATATTGTATGTTATCGTTCTGTTGTGAGATTCTGATATTGTGTTCCTTCTTATTTGTTCTATTTCGTTTTCATTTTATTTTACCCTAACAATTCGTTTTTTCGGCACTTAAGTGTTTGGCACATGAATGTCGTGGATGTATTAGTATGGATATTTAGGGGTCGAATAAATGGGTCATTATATAGCACATCCTAACAGGCCGCAAGCGTGGTCATTAAATTTTATCCATGCACTATTTTCTGTCTTTGGAAACTAGTGCTTTCAGCTACATGACTTTGGATATTCCATACTGACCAGTCCTATTTTTGGGCAATAGTCAATACCGAAGGGATAGGGCAAATTATTTGATTGATCCTTGTAATTATACTCCTTTGTCCTGATCTTGGACTAAAGGAGTCGGCACTTATCTTCGGGTAACTAATTACACTGTAAATCACGCAGCATGGGGTTTTGCTTACAAGAACATGATTCAAGAAACTAACATTATTTATAAAAGAAAAACATGATATGTCCATCCTTATTACATTGCCCCCAAGATCATAGGGTGGCTTATTTGTAGAAAATAAACTAAATAAAACTAAGTGAAATAGTGTCGTAACAAGTCGTTATTCCATGCCCGTGGAATCAAGATTCCATCAAAAGTGGCCAACTTGAAAGTTAAATCTCTATGATTCTGTTTGATTGCATAAGGACCTTCCCAATTTGGACCAACTCCCATACTCAAGGAAACTCGTTTCAAAATGAGATCCCCTACCATGAAGCTACGATTCCAGACCTTGGTGTTGAAATGTTGTTCTACCCTTTTTTGGTGAGCAACTATCCTTAATTCAGTCTCTTCTCATTTTCCATTAATTACATTAAGGGATTTAAGCATGAGTGCTTCGTTGAGCTTGGTATTGTAGTGCTTATTCTGATGAGAAGGGACTTCTAGTTCAATTGGAATCATGGCCTCTGATCCATAGGCCAAAGAAAATGGTGTATGTCTAGTTGCAGACTTATAGCTTGTCCTATAAGCCCACAATGCCAGTGGAAGCTCATCAACCAAGTTTCCCTTTGCTTTAATTATCATTTCATCAAGATGGACTTGATCATTTTATTCACTACCTTCACCTGTCCATTCACTTGTGGGCATGCTATTGTCAAAAAGCTGTTCTCGATCTTGTATCGGTTATAGAAATTCTTGAACTCGATACTTTCAAATTAAGTTTTGTTATCCGTTTTTTCTAAGGTATTCCAAATCTACGGATAATATTATTTATTACAAAGTTGGTCACTTTCTTTGTCATGGTCGTGGAAAGCAATTCACCTTCAGCCCACTTTGTGAAGTAATCCACCACAATGAGTGCATATTTAGCTCCTTCTTTTGACATTAGTAATACACTGGTTATGTCAATTCCCCAGACCGCAAATGGCTACAGGCTGATTATTTGTGTAAGCTCTATAGATGGGGCTCTTTGAATTTTCATAAACCTCTGGCATTGGTCACATCATTTGGTGTATTCGGGAGCATCATGGTTTATTGTTGGCTAGAAGTATCCATAGCGAAGTATCGTCTTCGCTAATGTCTGCCCCCGGTGTGATCACCAAAGCTACCCTCATAGACATCCATGAGGATTTTCCTAGCCTCATCTTTGGTCATGCACCGAAGAGGGGGGGGTGTCGAGAAACCTCTTCTATATAGCAATCCTCCTTGCATTACGAACTATGGTATTTTACGAAGAAGTTTCCATTTTTCATTTTTTCTTCTTAGTAGAGTTCCCTTAAGCAAATAATCTTTGATTGGAGTCATCCATGACTCCATCCCCTCTTCGGTCTCCAAAATCTAATAGACATCCATCTGGTCGACACTTGGAGCCAATAAAACCTCTATTGGAACTAATCACAATAGTTTCACATCTCCAAAACTAACAAACTTGGCCAATGAACTAGGCTTCGCATTCTCCCTTTTGGGGATGTGCATAATCGTGTAATGCTCTATATCGTTCAATAGTTCTAATGTTTTCGTCAGGTAAGGGGAAAGTCTCCCACCTTAGCCTAGAATTTCTTCTTCACCTAAAAAACTACCAACTAGGAGTCACTGAATAAATGTAGCATTCTTACCTCGTGTTCCTTCACTATCCCGAGTCCTTCACTATCCTGAGTCCTTCACTATTCCGAGTCCCGCTATCAACGCTTCGTATTCAACCTCGTTGTTTGTAGTGGGGAACTCTAGCTTTAAAGCATATCAATCTGATCGTCCTTCTGGAGTCATGGTATCACTTCTACCCCATAACTGTGCTCATTAAAGGCTCCATCTACAAAAAGTTTCCATTGAGAAAGTGTGACCATATCGCCTTCCTATTAATCATCTAATGCAGTAAACTCAGCGATGAAATCTCCCAACGCTTGTCCATTTATCGCTCTCCTTGGATGGTCAGTGATGTCAAACTGGCTCTGCTCAATGTTCCACTTCAGTAACCTTCCCAAAGTCCCAGGTTGATAAAATACCTCCTTCAAAGGTTGATTTGTCAACAGCTTAATCGGGTAAGCTTGAAAATACGGTCACAAATTTCTTGATGCAATCAGCAAGCAATAAGCGAGTTTCTCCAACTTCAAATAGTTCTTTTTAGCTTATGCAAACCGCTTGCTGATATAATAAACTGGCCTTTGAATCCTCACTCCTCAAGTACCAATGCTGCGCTTAGGGCGTGAGCAGACACTACCAAATAGATGAACAAAATTTCTCTATCCAATGGTTTGGATAGAACTACTGGTGTTTCCATATGCCTTCTAAATTCCTCGAAGGCATCTTAACATTCCTTCATCCATACGAAATTTCTGTTCCCCTTTTGAGGGCATAATAGAACGATAAACACTTATCCATTATCTTCAAAATAAACCTACTTAATGAGACAACATACCTTTTTAAGCTTTGTAACACTTTCTTCATAATTGGGGCAATTACATTTTTCAAGCTGTTAATCTGCTCAGGATTAGCCTTAATACCCCTTAAATTCATAATAAATCCTAGGTATTTCCCAGATGAAACTCCAAAAGAATATTTCAATTGATTTAACTTCATTCTGTACTTCCACAGCACTTTGAAAATCTCTAAAAATCATCCATGTGATTTCTCAATAGCCGTGACTTCACGAGCATATCATCCACAAACACTTCCATCGTCCGTCTGATCTGATTCCTAAAAATAGAATTATCTAATATCTGGTAGGTAGCTCATGCTTACTTCAAACCAAACGACATCACTCGGTAATAGTATAATCTTAAATCAGTTATAAAGCTTGTGTGCTCTTGATCCAGAATATGCATCGGTATTTGATTATAGCTAGTATATGCTTCCATAAAAGAGAGTACCTCATGCCCGACTTCCCCATCCGCCAGCTGGTCAAACCTAGGCAAAGGTAAGCTATCCTTTAGGCATGCTTTATTCAAGTGTGAATAATCAATACATGTCCACTACTTTCTGTTTTCCTTTTTAACAAACACAGGGTTTGATACCCATTTAAGGTATAAAGTATCTCGGACAATTTCATTTGCCTTCAACTTATCTGGTTCCTTCTTTCATGCAGCGGATCAATACAGATCCAGACTACGTCTCTTTTTCTTTGCTAGTGGATATTTCGGGTCCACATTCATTGTGTGGCATGCTACCTTCGGTGATATCCCACACATATTCGTTTGTTTCCAAGTAAACACATCTAACTTTTCTCAGAGAAAACTGACCAATTCCTTCCTCAATTCGACATTGAGTTGAGGTTCGATTTAAGAGCCCAACTAGGATCATCCATATCGATCGATATGTTAACCGTTAGATCAGTTGGTGTTGCCCGCATCCTCTGGTTTCTTCCCGGGGTCCATAGACTTATAGAATGAGCTATGGTTCCTGAGCTAGGGCTTGAGCTTTAATTGCTATGCATCCATGTTTTTGACAGAGTTAAGGGTATGCCCTAGGGGCAATTATGTAATTTGTTACGTATATCTAACTCAATAACCATTCTTGTTTGAAATTAAAGGTATTTTCTTTCAGTTATATACTTGATATAATGTAGTTATATTAATTAATTAATTTGATTAAAAGTATATTTAATAGAAAATCCATAAATGGTATGTTTTATGATAGTAGTTACAAAGTGTTGTAACCATGAGTAATTTATCATAGTAAACATAAATATACCATTTTAAATATTCCTAGTCAAGATGCATCGATAGTGGATATTGATGTATCCATTGAGTCTAGAGTACGTAATGCTCTCCAAATGTTGGATAATGTATTACTCATGATTGCTGGAGGCACCTAGAGGTTACGTACTAATAGTTATTGGATAACTATGGAAAGACTCACTTGATAGTTTTCTGTTGGTTAATATAACTCAAGTCAAACCGAAAATACTGATATGACTGATTTACACAGTACTTTTGACTTGAGAATACTATGGATCTTTAATATGGAAGCTTCGCTTTGATTATAGTCAAATCATGGCATGGCATTCCATTGAGTGACTATAATTAGGTCAAGTGGAAGTATTGGAAGTGAAGCACGATTCAAGAGAGGATTCGTCTTCTTAGTTATACGAGGTTTGTATTACAGTAAACTCAAGTCAACTCAAAGTCAAAGTCATTGGCCAGAGCATTTCGATTAATTATAATTGTTATTATTGAACTAAGGACTTTGTGTTTTGATTATAAAGTTGAATATGGATGATATTGGAAATTCGACCATTACCAGATTCCATAAGTCCAAAGTGATATAATTTTGACGAAGATAATTGGTGTAAATATATGTCACAATCGGGTAATGCTTATTAAACTAAAATTGGAATTTACCAAAACTAAGTAAGTGATAAAATTGATCATAATGTCACACCCTGCTAAGTGACGTGTGAATATTAACATTCAAATAGTTCGATGTTACTTGTTGGCCGAATTTACTCACAAGAGTTACATAAATGACATGATGTATTCTTTTTTGACCAAACGATTTAATTAGTTTATAATTGTTATAAATTAATCAAATTAATTAATATTTATGAAATATTAATTATAAAATTTGAATATGGTTCGATAAATAAATATTGTCATACAGATATTTATAATAGTTATAAATATATCGATCGATATGAGATATCGATGACGAATTAAATTGGAATTAATTAAAAATATTTAATTGGGGTTAAATGGACTACTGGCCGATGTTGTTTGAGACATCGCTCGGTTGGGGGGCGGTAAACAAACAAGATTGATTTTGAAATGGATGATTAGGATTAAGTGAGAAAGGGTATGAGATACTATCCTATTTTCTCTCTTATTCATTTAATATAAAGTCATCTCTAAATCCTAACTTGCTATAAAATTTTTTGCTGCCTCCATTATCTTCTTCATGGTTGGAACTCTCCCCTAAAAACCCTAAAAGGTCTCAAATCAAATTCATTTAAATCCAAGCCTATTTGACAGCAAGAAGGTCTATGATTCAAGACTAACAATCTGACGAATCAAGTAATTTCCAAAGGAAGAGGATTCATCTTTTCTACATGGACTTTAGGGCATCTATTGTAGATAACCTTTTATTTGCAATAGGTAGATAATCATGGTATAATAATTTATTGCTCATGTACACCTATGTATATACATGTTATTATTGCTTAATTAGTTAGGTGAGATTTCTATAGGTAATGTTGTTGTCACAATAATGATTGGATATGTGCAAAAATTTAGTGTACTCATACATACTCATATTTTATCAATAATCTAATGATATATGCTAAATATAAGTTACTTTAATATTATATTAATTAGTGCACACACACACACACATATATATATATATATTAATATGTAAATTAATACATTTATATTATTTATATCAAAACATATATATATATATATAATATTAATCTAATAATTTGATAATATATGTTTATATCAATTATGAATTATCATAGCCTAAAATAATTTTTTTGTTATTATTAGATAATTTTTATTATTATCCAATCAATATAATATTTAATAAATTCGTATAAAAAATAACATTTCAAAATTTTAATTTAATATTTTCTAAAATTTGTTCGTCGTTTTAGAATCTCTTTAAAAAAACTATAGTTTTTTTATTTATCTTTATATTTTTTAGAAATCAAATTAAATAAACTATTTTGTATTTAATTAAATAAAAATATAATTTTTATTTAGAAAAATCTGAAATTTTTTCACAACACTTAAAATGTCTTTGTTGGTTTTAATAAAATTTAAAATTTGATATTTTATTATATAATTATTTTATATTATTTATGAATAACAAATTGATTAATTAATTCTTAATCAATATATATTAATATATTAAAATTATAACAAATTTATATATGTAATAATTTTGAACTGGAAACTTAAAAAAATTAATTATATATATATATTTATATATAATTTATTAAATACTAACTTACATTTAATTATTATATATATATGTATGTGTGTGTATTTATATAATTATTTTATTTTATTTTGTATGTGTATATATATACAAATAAGTAAAAAAAATATTTCCATAAATATATAATATTATATGTACATATATATGTCTAATTGTTATTTATAATATATATATATATATAATATTTTCATATAATAAATATATTTATATATATACACATATATATGATTACTTAGATATTTATAACTATAAGTATATGCATATATTTGGACAACATACAATATATATGGAGCGAGCTAATGTGTCCGTTGCGATGTAAATCTCGGCATCTATATACGGGCATGTTATTCCTTGCACAGAATGTTATGTTACACATGCACACACATGTACATTTGTATATGATACATACGTATATTTATATATTAAGTAAGACTAAATCCAATAAACTTCGTACAACAATTTATGAATTTAAATAAAATACATAATTTTTTTTAAACTTGATTTAGAAATGTTCTGAATAATCATAGGCTCAATGATGATCCAATAGAGTAAATTTTTGTGAAATCCTCCCTTATCTTCCGATGCGGGCTAGTCCAGTTCCAACAATGGTATCAGAGCCCAATAGCCTTTGCGGTCTAATTAGTCATATTAGAGTTAACTAATTACAGCTTACCCGTATAGAAGGGTGTCTAGAAAAGTAATGTCTAAGATTGAGTTTGGGTAATCAAATACTCTGTCCTACATGGCTGCTAGCTTGACCCGAAATGATGAGGTAAGCCCAAACGGTTATCCCTAATAGAAAAGGTCCAATTTGAATTAGGCCTTGGGCTAATTTCAAAATTGTTTTGGAATTTAAAAAATCAAAATTTTAAATTCAAAAGTTGAATTTAAAATAAGAAAAATATTATAAATGTAATAATATAAATTTTCAAAATTGTTTGAAAATTAAAATATAAGATTTTAAATTTAAAAGTTAAATTTAAAATAAGATATAAATATATTATAATAGGTATAATATAATAAAATTTTCAAAATGTTTGAAAAAATATATATTAATTTTAAAATTTTTAAAATTTATTAATTGGATTAATAAAATAAATTAATTAAATAAGTTAATTAATAAAAATATATATGCATGTATTATATATCAACTCTGTTTTATATAAGTTAATTAATAAAAATACGACTTTCCCTTTTGATTATCTTGGTTTTTCGATTAGACCAACTAAACTTAAGCACGATGACTGGTTAATTATAATAGATAAAATTAAAAATAGAATTTCTAATTGGAATGGGAGGTTTTTATCGAGAGCGGGTAGATTAGTGTAACACCCCATATATTTTATAACCTTATTTAAGATATTTAATTTGTTAAATTAAATTAGAGAATGTGAAGATTAATAGGTTGAGATTTGATTAGTTGGAGGTAGCCGTGCCATGTTAAAGGGGTTAACTAAAATGAAATAACACTAGGTAGTGTGTTAGGAAATGAGAAGGGTATTTTGGGAAATAGCAAAACCTTATACCCTAAATCCTTAAGGAATGGGTAACTTGCGTTCATTATTTTCATTTCATTAAAAATGAAAATAGCTAAGGCCGGCCACCATTTCCAATCTCAAGAGAAGAAGTAAAGCTAAGATTCAAGAGGAAAGAAGAAATCAACTAATTCAACTCTCAAAAATCTCATCTATAATCTCTAAAGCTAAGGTGAATAACTGTTACATCCCCATTACTTTTAGTTTTCGGTTTTGTGGTAAGATCCGAAATGTTTTTGATATAATATTGCCATGTTGGATGTTTTAAGATATATATATTTATTGTTGGTGAATTTATAAATGTTTATTCGTGTTTTATGATATGTTAACCATGAAAACCCTATTTAATGACATCCAAATACCTTAGAAATTTAAATAGAGGCCTGGAATAATATTTTAGAGATGGGTTTTGATTTTCATAATTTTCCGATTTATTATGGATTTTATATGAATTTTCGAATGAAGGAAATTGTTTATAGGGTTTTAAATTATTTTCGAAAGAAGGTTTCCAGATTGTTTTAAGTTGAACCCAGTATGCCTACGAAGGGTTTCTGTTTTAAAAGGTTTTATGTATTTGAAGGGTTCTGTTTCAAAAGGTTTATTAGAAGTTTTCGAAAGGTTTTTTTAAGAACGTTTTCCAAAGGTTTTTCTAAGGCAATGCCTTAAAATGATTTTAAAGAAGGATGTCTAAGGTTTATAACTTTCAAAAGGATTGCTTTGAATAATTTCGAAAGGTTTTAGAGATGATTTCGAAAGGTTTAAACTTGGATTTTAAAAGAGGTAGTTTCAAAGTATGGAAAGAGGTTCGTTCAAATCGTAAAGTGTTTTCATCAACTAAGTTTCGAGAAAATGAGATATATCTAACATGGTAATATGATTTTAGTAAAGTATAAAGACTTATTTCTTTTCCTTGTTTAAAGTTTGATTTAAAGGTTTAAATCATTTTGAAGTTGTTTTCAAGGAAAATTATGGGAGGGGATCCTTAAGTATAAATGACTCGGGTATTAGAAAACTAGATGGGACTAGTATGGGGTCGTGCTTTATACATTAGCTTGTAGCCCCATCTAATTGTTGTCCAAAATTCTTGTGTGTAGGGCTTGGTCATAGGTAGACTAAAATTATGATTACTCATCGAAAGGAATATATGTTGTATACATATAGGTTAGTGGTAAGCCCGGAAAACCATTAGGCTCAGGAGAACCTGGGAGTTGATTAAGTTAGGGATAGACCATCCAGAAGGGATATATTTAACAGATATTTTAGGACAGACCATCTTGATAGGAAATGTTGAACATATAGATAAGGATAGATAATCCTAAATATGAATATTTAACAAATGTTAGGTAAATTTCGATTATGTTGTCTGGTAGGCCTGAGTCAGCCAAATGTTAAAAGTTATTTATGTTGAACGGGTAGTTAATTATTACCTGATATTTATGTTGGTTTAAAAAATGTTTATTTTGTAGTATTTACCATTGTGGATGCAAGAGCATAGTATATGGTTATATGGTAGGATTTGCAAAAGTATGTTTTAAAAAGATGTTAGTGAGAGGAAACCCGTTCCGCTAAGCGGCGTGGTCTCACTTAACATAATTAAACCGGGATGTATAGTATTATTCATACCAGGCTTTATGTCTGACTCGAAGTTTATGTTTTCCCTTTAAACTCTCGGGTACTCAAAATTAATTTGAGTAGGTTGAGAGGTTAAGGCTCTTTTCAGGTTTTTAGAAAGTTGATGAATAAGCTACCGAAGGATGCTGGAGGCAACGGATAGCTATTTGACTCTGATCAACTGAAGTTTATGCTTTTATTTTATATTTTGATGATTTTTCGCTGTATTATGCAATAGGTCTTATAAGACCATTTGACTCTGATCAATCGAGGGTGTATCTTCATATACCGCTCTCGACGTAATTTGTAATAACTATATTTAATCCGTGCTTGGGAAAACGTTTTGGGTTATGTGACGTGAATGTTGAACAAATTTTATATGGAAATGTAATGAAGTAATCTGTGATTTTGGAAATCTGTGTTTTGTTTCATATTCAAGTGTTTCTGATATTATTGATAACATTAACATAGCCGTATTTAGTCGCCGAAAGCTAATACTATAGATGACTACAACATTTGTAGTGCTTAGTTTTGGGCCTCTAGATAGGGGATATTAAAGCTTGGTTTCAGAGCATCATTTATGAAATACTTTAAATAAAACTTAATTTTTGAAAACATAATCCATAGAAATTAGAGTTGAGATCGAGGTATGGGATAACGCTATAATAACGTACTTGTATTTATATATATATATATAAGTATACGCTCTATCTTTAGACTCCTATCTTAGTTAGGTTATTCATCTGTATCTCACGAGGTTTGAATACAGATATGGAGGGAAGAAGAAGTATAGTGAATGTTTCCGAAGAGAGCACCACTACCAACGGAAATGCCCGACCAAACGCAAGGAGAGGTCTTGGTCAAGCACAAGCTGAAAATGCTGGTGCAGGAGTTCCCTAAGTGGATATAGGGGCAATGTATCAATTTTTTGTGAATATGGTGCAAGCTGGAGTAACAGCAGGTGTTGTTGGAGGAAACGCTGCGGTAGGATGAGTTTAAGAAGTTCCCGCGGTCAATTAGTATGCCAATTTGAGTAGAGATTACATTAGACTTGGAGGGAAGCCGTTCATTGGTACCGACGACGTGATTGAAGTAGAAAACTGGCTACTGCATTGTGAAAGGATTTTCACTGATTTAGGGCTAAATGATGCGTAGAAAAAGAGGTTGTCCTCAGGGCAGCTGCAGGGAGCTGCATTATTTTGGTGGAACACTGTCACTGCCGGAGTTGATGAAGAGACCATTACTTGGGAGGAATTCATAAGAAAGTTTTTGAAGAGGTTTATGTTCGTTATGGCGCAGGCTGCATTGGTAAGGAGGTTTGTAGAACTGGAGTAGGGAGATATGAGTGTGTTGGATATACCAGGAAGTTCGAGGAACTAGCCCGATACGAGTATGCATTGGTTGATACCGTTATTAGTAGAAATGAGAAGTACATCAAAGGATTAAGGCTAGAACTGATAAGTGCTACTTTGCCGCACTTAAGAGACCCTAGTGATGTTGTTGATGAGATGGCATTGAGGAAAGAAGAAGCATTGGCTTGCCTAAGGAAGAAAGTGAAAGAGGCTCAAACTGGACAGGCTCAAAAGAGGAAATTTTTCCAGAAGAAGATTGCTCATAAATAAGGGGCACAAAAGAAGAGTAAAGCTGAAGTGGTTTGTTACAACTTCAACAAGAAAGGACACTATGCCAACCAGTGTCGAGCCAGCAAGGGAAAAGGAAAAGAAGCTGGTAGGAAGAAGAATGTAAGATGCTTTAATTGTGATCAAGTGGGTCATTTCAAGAACAAGTGCCTAGAGCCACCAAAGGAACGAAAGGGGCGGGTTTATGCCTTGGAGCCCACAACCTCAAAATCAGTTGCTCAGGAAAAGGGAAAAGCTGTTTTAGGAGGCTCACTGCAGATCCATGGTATGTCTGTTAGCGTCCTATTCGATACTGGGGCATCCTATTTTTTTATTTCTCGATGTCCGGTAAATAGACTTAACCTATAACCCTCTTACTTAGTTACTAATTTAAGGGTTGCTAATCCAATAGGAGGTTATGCAACACTTCGGATGAGGTGTGACCATCTAGAGTTTGATTTGTTAGGCCATACCTTTGATTGTTGTTTTCATGTATTTAACTTTGTGGGATTTGGGATTATCCTGGGGATGGTTTGGTTAAGTAGGTATGGCGCTAGGATATTTTTCCAAGATAGGAAAATATCACTTAGTTATCCAGATTGTAGTGATCGGATAATTTATGCTGTAGAGAATCCTAGTTGTGAGGTGAATGCTTTACTGGATGTTATGGAGTTTGAGGATGAGTTGCATCGGTTCTTTGTAGTTAGAGAATTTGTCGATGTGTTTGAACCAGTCGTTGGGCTGCCACTGAAACGAGCTATTGAGTTTCAGATCGATTTAGTGCATGGAGCTGAACCGGTGAGCAGGCCGTCGAGTAGGATGACACCTACAGAAATGAAAGAATCGAAGGTGCAATTAGTAGATCTGGAAGGCAAAAGTTTTATTAGGTTGAGTAGTTCACCATAGGGAGCTGCTGCTGTGGTTGCTAAGAAGCCGGATGGATCATTAAGGCTATTTATCGATTATCGTAAGTTGAATGAGAAAACGATAAAGAACCGATATCCATTGCGGAGAATTGACGATTTGTTCGATCAGTTGAGTGGAGCAAAGGTATTTTCTTAGCTAGATTTGGCGATGGGATTTCATCAGCTTAGAGTGGCAGAGGATAGCATTCCTATAACGGCGTTTTGAACGAGATATGGATCGTACAAATGGTTAGTTATGCCATTCGGACTAACTAATGCGCCGGCATTCTTTGTAGATCTGATGAATAGGATTTTTTGAGAGCATTTAGATAGGTTTGTGTTGGTTTTCATTGATAACATTTTGATATACTCTAAGGATGAGAAGGAGCATGAAGTTCAACTCAGAGTCGTGCTCGAGACGTTGAGGGAGCATCAATTGAAGGCTAAGTTTACGAAGTGTTATTTTTGGAAGAAGAAAGTGAAGTTCCTTGGTCATGTCGTCTTTGAGAAAGGGTTATCTGTAGACCCGAATAAGATTGAAGCGGTGAACAATTGGAAGAGACCTGAGACGGTGACCGAGATAAAGAGTTTCCTTGGATTGACGGGATATTTTCGGAGATTTATAAAAGAGTTTTCGCGGATAGCAGCACTAATGACAAACTTACGCGAAAAGATGTGAAGTTCGTGTAGACTGATAAGTGTGAAGAAGCATTCAAAGCTTGAAACACTTATTGACCCATGCACCGGTGTTAGTGGTTCCGGAGGGGAATTAGGATTTAGTTGTTTATATAGATGCATGTGGAACATGATTGGGAGCTATGTTGATGCAAAAGGGTAAAGTAATTGCTTACGCTTCTAAACAGCTCAGGCCACATGAGGTTAGGTATCCAACGCATGACTTGGAGTTAGCTGTCGTTATATTTGCTTTAAAGGTGTGGAGGCATTATCTTTTGGAAGAGCGATTTAAGCTATATACTGATCATAAGTCCTTGTAGTATTTGTTCTCTCAAAAGGAGCTGAATATGAGACAACAGAGATGGTTGGATTTTATTGCTGCTTATGATTTTGGAATTGAGTACACACCCGGAAAATGAAACAAGGTAGCAGATGCATTCAATCGGAAACATCAGAACGCAGTATTGGCTATGATCACTGAGTGGAAAGACTTGGAAGCGTTATCGGATTGTAGTGTGCGGTTTAGGTCCAAAGTAGGATCGAGTGCAGGAAGTACAGTATTGTCTTGTTTAGAACTTCGACCAGTAATGATTGAGAAGATAGCCTCTAAGCAAGACGAGGATCCAGTATTGCCTGAGCGGATCAGAAGATTGAAGGAAGGAACGAAGAGCGATGACCTAAAAGACTTCAATCTTGACCATAATGGGTGGTTGAGAAAGAAAGGAAGATTATGTGTTCCAATTATAGGAGATATAAGGAAGGAGGTTTTGGATGAGTGCCTTTGTTCGAAGTTCACTATCCACCTAGGAGGAACAAAGATGTATCAAGACATGAAGAGAAATTTCTTATGGGAAGGTATGAAGCGGGAGATTAGATTGTGTGTTAAGCAGTGCTTGAATTGCCAACAGGCAAAGGCTAAACACCAGAAGCCAAGTGGATTGCTTCAACCGTTAGAAGTTCCGTTATGGAAATGGGATTAAATCTCCATGGATTTTATTGATGGATTACCGAGATTTCTAAGGGGAAATGAAAGCATATGGGTCATAGTAGATAGACTGACTAAAAGTTCCCATTTTATTCCGTTAAAGTCAACTAAAACGGCACCCGATTTGGCGAAGTTATTCATGAAGAATATGGTTAGACTACATGGGATTCCTAGTAGTATTGTCAGTGATAGAGATTCTTTATTTACTAGTGAGTTCTGGAAAAGCCTACAAGAAGCATTAGGAACCAAGCTCAACATGAGTACCACTTACCGTCCACAGACAGATGGGCGAACGGAAAGAGTTAACAAAGTCTTGGAAGATTTGTTAAGAGCTTGTATATTAAATTTTTGGGGATCATGGGAAGACCATCTTCATCTAGTTGAGTTCTCGTATAACAATAGTTATCAGACTAGTATTGGGATGACACCTTTTGAAGCATTGTATGGAAGACCTTGTAAGTCTCCCGTATGTTGGTTAGAGACCAGGGATAGATTAGTTCTTGGTCCGGATTTAGTGCAGGAAGCTGCGGAAAAGATTGAGTTGATTCGAGCTAGGATGAAGGAAGCTCAATCTAAGCAGAAAAGATATGCTGATAAAAGAAGGAAGAATTTGGAATTTTCTGTCGGAGATTATGTGTTTGTTAAGGTTTCGCCGATGAAAGGTGTAATCAGATTTGGGAAGTCAGGGAAGTTAGCACCTAGGTCCATTGGTCAATTTTGTATTACTGAGAGGATCGGGAAACTCGCTTATAAAGTGGAGTTACCAAGTAGTTTGGCTGGAGTCCATAATGTTTTCCATGTTTCTCATCTTAGGAAATGTGTTAGAGACCCGAAGACTACTATAGCACCTACAGTATTAGAAGACTTAGTAGTAGAACTAGATTTGACTATAGTTAGGAAACCGATTAAGATTGTGGCTAGAGATGAGAAGAAATTGAGGAACAAGACAGTCAAGTTAGTAAAGGTCCAATGGAGTAATGATGCTAGAGACTGTACTTGGGAAGTGGAGAGGAGGATTAGAGACTCTTACCCAGATTTATTTGATGGTATGTTTTACCTTAGATTGTTTTGTTGTGTACCTTATCGTAATTTCGAGGTCGAAATTCTTTAAGGTGGGGAGTTTGTAACACCCCATATATTTTATAACCTTATTTAAGATATTTAATTTGTTAAATTAAATTAGAGAATGTGAAGATTAATAGGTTGAGATTTGATTAGTTGGAGGTAGCCGTGCTATGTTAAAAGGTTTAACTAAAATGAAATAACACTAGGTATTGTGTTAGGAAATGAGAAGGGTATTTTGGGAAATAGCAAAACCTTATACCCTAAACCCTTAAGGAATGGGTAACTTACGTTCATTATTTTCATTTCATTAAAAACGAAAATAGCTAAGGCCGGCCACCATTTCCAATCTCAAGAGAAGAAGTAAAGCTAAGATTCAAGAGGAAAGAAGAAATCAACTAATTCAACTCTCAAAAATCTCATCTATAATCTCTAAAGCTAAGGTGAATAACTGTTACATCCCCATTACTTTTAGTTTTCGGTTTTGTGGTAAGATCCGAAATGTTTTTGATATAATATTGCCATGTTGGATGTTTTAAGATATATATATTTATTGTTGGTGAATTTATAAATGTTTATTCGTGTTTTATGATATGTTAACCATGAAAACCCTATTTAATGACATCCAAATACCTTAGAAATTTAAATAGAGGCCTGGAATAATATTTTAGAGATGGGTTTTGATTTTCATAATTTTCCGATTTATTATGGATTTTATATGAATTTTCGAATGAAGGAAATTGTTTATTGGGTTTTAAATTATTTTCGGCTGAAATAATAATTGTTTGGGTTTGAGATTTTAATATGTTAGGCAATATATTAAAATATATTTTCTGGAATTTTTCTAGAATTTTCCTAAGTCGTTTTGAGGGATATAAAAAATTATTTAAGGTATGGGACTTAAATGTTTTATATATTTATAAAGGAGAAGGGGCATTTTGCAAAATAAAATGATTTATAAATTCTGGTAATTGCGGCAGCAAAATTCTGAAAAGTATTTTATTGACTAATGAAAATTTGACAAACAAAGGCAAGTTAGTTGAAAAGTTTCCTTTTTAAGTTCAAAAACAAAAATCAATCTTTTTCTATGTTTCGGCCCATACGACAGTATGCCTTCCACCTCAAACCTTTCGTCTTAGTCGAAGGGTTAGCTTTCGATAAGGTCAAAGCTCAATGCATAAGGTATCAAGTAATTGGTACGTAATGAATTGAATATAGCCGAAAGGTTTTAAGCCGAAAGGTTTATGGCCTAAAAGGTTAAAATATAATTGTCTTATAAGTGAAAAGTTTTCGCCTGCTTTGCTTTTGAATTTGAGCTTTCGACTTGGTCACATCTGGCAAGGTTAAGTTATTTAAAAGAAAAGACTTTAAAACCTTCCAATGTAGTCGATAGGTTGTAGCTGCTACCGCCATTACTTTGTTTTGAAACCTTCCGGCACAGCCGAAGGGTTTCCACTTCTTTTATAAAGGTTTTACTTTGAACCTTCCGACCTAGTCGAAAGGTTTACTGTTTTCAAAAACTAGCCGTTTCTCCAATGCTTTCGGAGGGAAGCTTTCGACTTAGGGGGTTACCCATGTTTTGTGAAATATAACCAAAGGCTTTCGAAAGGTTATTTATACATTTCCGAAAGGTTGTTTATATAAAGGAAAAAGGTTTTAAAAGAAGGTTTCCATATTGTTTTAAGTTGAATCCAGTATGCCTACGAAGGGTTTCTATTTTTAAAGGTTTTATGTATTTGAAGGGTTCTATTTCGAAAGGTTTATTAGAAGTTTTTGAAAGGTTTTTGAAGGAAGGTTTTCCAAAGGTTCTTCTAAGGCAACGACTTAAAGTGATTTTAAAGAAGGATGTCTAAGGTTTATAACTTCCGAAAGGATTACTTTGAATAAATTCGAAAGGTTTTAGAGACGATTTCAAAAGGTTTAAACTTGGATTTTGAAGGAGGTAGTTTCAAAGTATGGAAAGAAGTTCTTTCAAATGGTAAATTGTTTTCTTCGACTAAGTTTTAAGAAAAGGATATATATCTAACATGGTAATATGATTTGAGTAAAGTACAAAGACTTATTTCTTTTCCTTGTTTGAAGTTTGATTTAAAGGTTTAAATCATTTTGAATTTGTTTTCAAGGAAAATTATGGGAGCGGATCCTTAAGTATAAATGACTCAAATATTAGAAAACCAGATGGGACTAGTATGGGGTCGCACCCTATACATTAGCTTGTTGCCCCAGCTAATTGTTGTCCAAAATTCCAGTGTGTAGGGCTTGGTCACAGGTAGACTAAAATTATGATTACACACCGAAAGGAATATATGTTGTATACAGGTAGGTCATTGGTAAGCCCGAAAAACCATTAGGCTCGGGAGAACCTAGGAGATGATTAAGTTAGGGACAGACCATCCAGAAGGGAGATATTTAATAGATAGTTTAGGACAGACCATCCTGATGGGAAATGTTAAACAGATAGATAAGGATAGATAATCCTAAATATGAATATCTAACAAATGTTAGGTAAATTTCGATTATGTTGTCTGGTAGGCCCGAGTCAGCCAAATGTTAAAATTTATTTGTGTTTTACGGGTAGTTCATTATTACCTGATATTTATGTTGGTTTACAAAATGTTTATTTTGTAGTATATAACCATTGTGGATGCAGAAGCATAGTATATGGTTATATGGAAGGATTTGCAAAGATATGTTTTAAAAAGATGTTAGTGAGAGGAAACCCGTTCCGCTAAGCGGCGTGGTCTCACTTAACATAATTAAACCGGGATGTATATTATTAGTCATACCAGGCTTTATGTTTGACTCGAAGTTTATGTTTTCCCATTAAAATCTCGAGTACTCAAAATTAATTTGAGTAGGTTGAGAGTTAAGGATCTTTTCAGGTTCTTAGAAAGTTGACGAATAAGCTACCGGAGGATGCTGGAGGCAACAAATAGCTATTTTGGATTTGCTGCTTTTATTTCTGTTTAGATGATTTCTCGCTGTGTTATGATGTAATAGGTCTTATAAGACCATTTGACTTTAATCAATCGAGGGGTAATCTTCAAATACCGCTCTCGATGTAATTTGTAATAACTATATTTAATCTGTACCTGGGAAAACGTTTTGGGTTATGTGACGTGAATGTGGAACAAATTTTATATGGAAATGTAATGAAGTAATATGTGATTTTGGAAATCAGTTTTTTGTTTCATATTCAAGTGCATCTGATATTATTGATACCATTAACATAGCCGTATTTACTCGCTGGAAGCTAATACTATAGATGACTGCAGTTTCTGTAGCGCTTGGTTTTGGGCTAGATAGGGGATGTTACAATTAGTTCTCATCAACTCTGTTTTATCTGCTCTTTCAATCTACTGGATGTCTATGAATCTATTCCCTGATTGGGTGATTAATAAAATTGGTAAAATATGACGAGATTTATTATGGAGTGGTGATAGTCCAAATAGTAGCCTTAAATGCTTATTCAATTGGGAAACAGTTTGTAAATCGAAAATGGAAGGTGGTTTAGGAGTTATTAATTTACGTAACATGAATTTGTCTTTATTAGGGAAGTGGATATGAAAATTTAAGGATATAAATGATAATTCTATTTGGAAAGAAATTATTTCTAAACATTATTATAATGGTAGTAATAATTTATACCAAATTACACCTACAGTTATTTATAAGTTGTCTAATTTTTGGAAATCAATTTTAAAATGTCATGAGATTTTTAACCTTGGTACTAATACGATTGTTCATTCAAGAGATAATACTCTTTTTTGGCATGATATTTGGTTATATGTTGTTCCACTTAGGGTAGAATTTAAATAGCTTTTTGATATTTGTAACTTTAAAAATGCTTTAATTATAGGTGTTTTTTCTCCAGTTAATGTTCCCCTTGGAATTTTACTTTTAATAGAATCTTAGAAGGTACAACTCTTAGACAATTTGCTTTATTATGTGCTAGATTAAATTTATATAATATTGATAACGGAAATGATATTATTAACTAGGAATGGGATCAGAGCAAGAAATTCACTTCAAATTCTTTTTATAAATATCTTAATTTCGCGGGCGTAACTAGTAACTCTTTTAAACTTATTTGGAAAACAAACACTCCTCTTAAATCTAAAATTCATATGTGGTTAATCATGCATGGGAAATTAAATACTATTGAATTTTTAAAAAGAAAGAATATGCAAATTGATATTAAATGTTCTTTTTGTGAATTGTATTTTGAAGATATTAAACATGTGTATTATAATTGCATGGATACTTACTACATTCTTAATAATACTCTAAAAATATTTAACTTTACTCTTACAACTAAAGTTACTGATTGTGATTATTATTGGAATAATTTAACATTTAAGTTTAAAAAGGAAAATATATTTTTACTTGATACTTTATTTATTATAATTTGTTGGTATATTTGGTTTGAGAGAAACCAGAGACTTTTTAATAATAACAATAGTCATATTAATAAAATGATTTTTATAATATCATCATTTTGTTTTAATTGGATCTCAAATCGTAAAAATAGATTAACTAAAAATAATTATTTCAAAGAATATCTTAATAAGGCAGGTAATAGCATTAAGCTATTTAAGCATAAAAACAATATTTTTAACATGAATAATTATAGCATTAACATTTTCTCAAATTTAAATGATGATTTTACTAATTATCATAACGTTCTTTTGATTAAAGGAGCGTAAGGATAATTTTTAAGAGGTTTTAGTTTATAGGTTTTAACTTCACATTTTGTTAATTTTTTATTTTTTTGATTTCGATATCTCTTTTTTACATCTTTAGAGTTGGTTAAGTTGTTGCAGGATGAGCTTAGATTCTTTTTTAGTCTATTTCTTACTTTTGTTGCTTTTCCGTCTTACAATTTTAGCTTTAGTTTTATTACTTTTACTTCATTAACACATATATATGTATATAAACTTCATTTATATACATATATGTGTATTATTCTTATAATTTTCTTTAGTTCCTTTTACAGATACTGGTTTAGGCCAGAAATGGTGCTAGATTACTATTTGCAGGTTTTCAGGATTGCTATTGACAGGATTGCAATGAGACGTTCATTCTGGACGTTCCGCGTTTGCAGTGAGGAGTTCTTTCCTGTTCTTCTGCATCTGTAGCGTGGCGTTCTACATTCTGTACCTTTCGCGTTTGTATTGAGGAGTTCTTTCAAGTTCTTCCGTGTCTACAGTGTGGCGTTCTTCATTATGGATCATCCGCATTTGCAATGAGGCGTTCTTTCTAGTTTTTTCGCATCCTGCATTTGTAGTGAGGCGTTCTTTCCAGTTCTTCCATGTCTGCAGTGTGGCTTTCTTCATTCTGGATCATCTGCATTTGCAGTGAGGCATTTATTCTGGATTTTCCGAGTTTGCAGTGAGGCGTTCTTTCTCAACTAGAGTTGTCTATCGATCTCATCCGCACTAGGTTGCTTCATGGATTTTTTGGGTACTTCTAACACCTCATTACCTGGCGGTGGCCTTGCCGGAGCTCAATATTGAGGTGTAATGGGCGGTGGCCTTGCCGGAGCTCATTCTAGATGTACCTGAGACTTTTTTCATTGTTTTTGTATTTTGATTAGTTACCTGCCAAGCATGTTGGTAGCATCTTTGTGTTCAGTATTATATACACTGTGACGACCCTGAATTTTTGACATTGGAAATCAGGATATTTAATTGATTTTAAAAAACCTGGAAGTTAGTTTAATTTGAAATTCAAATATCAGAATGAATTTGGCAATTTAATTATTGAATTTAATTTATTGAAGTTGGGTAAAGATTTGAATCTTCAGTTTTAAGCTGATTTAAAATATTTTCAAGACTTAAAAAATTTATATTGATAATACTGAAGGTAATGGAAGTTTCAGAATTTAATTTGAAACTGTTTTGTTCAGTTTTGAAATTTTATCGTTTAAATCGATATTTAAAAATAGTCTTCCAAGGCACAGTCTCGGAATTCGACGAAACCAGTTCCATTGGATCCGTAATATTGTATTATTATCGGATTTCAATTTTCGTAGTGTTTGGAGTTATAGTGTGATCGTACGGTAGATAAACGCGCTGAAAATTATATCAAAAATTTAATATGATAATTGGGTACAAAAAGCTATTTTCTCCATACGATCGAATTTGGAGCCGAAACCATTTCCATTGTGTTCGTAATAGGCATATAACATTACAAATGCCTAGCGGCACGCCTTGATAGGAAGTCGAAATTTTTGACTTCGTTTTCGAGTCGATTCGAATTTAAAATTTAAATAATATAATTATATTTGTCTCCAGTCAAAAATATATCATATCAGTCGTTCTTCCCTCAAATCACTGATTCCTCTTCACGTGCTTCCTCTTTTCCTTTCAGAGCACGCTTCACTTTTTCCAAAGAAAAAAAATCAATTAGTCTCGTTCAAACGAAATTCATTTACAAACGAAATATTTTTCTTCGTTCAAATCAAATAATGACAGAAAACAAAATCGTTCACTCTTCTCTTCCAATAAAGAAATCAAATTCAATGGTCGACTCCCTCTTCTTCAATTTTCAAATCAAAGTATGGCCGAGCAAACAAAATCCCCTTCCTTTCTCTAAACCGCGAAGCCTTTTCTCCTCTATCTCGTTTGAAAAAAAAGAACGAAACAAAAAAATCGCGGTCTTCTTTCAAATCGAAGAAGAAGAAAAAATACATTAATAAGCATCGAATGTGAAGATCTCGAGTTCGCGGAGGAGCAGCGTGGCGCCGTTGGGAGGATCGCAAGGCAAGTCGAGACGGCGGGTTAATCGGGGCGCGTTGTTCTTCGATTTTCACGTGAGCGAATGGCCAGAGTCGAAGCAAATGGCGGCGCAACATGCATCGATCTGGAGGAGCCGCGATGGAATTGAGGCTCGAGTTCGAGCACTCCGGTGGGAATCACGAGGCGTAGTCGCGATTGTATTCTTGTGGGATGAGGCGGCTGCTCGGGGAAGATTCACGAGCACGAGATGTAGGCTGTCGATCAGTCGAGTGAGGTACATGCAACTCTGTTTTGATTTGATTCAATACTGATATTAAGCAGTTTTTCATTAACTCAATGTTTTAAATTTAATGTTAAATGAAAATTTTAATTTACCTTATTGATTAGGTTATCAGGATATTCTCAAGTAAGAAATTGAGAAAGAAATATATATATAAAAGTTAGAACAGAGAACTTTTTAAAGGAATCCATACAGTAAAGACATTTCTGTTTAATTTAATATGTACATAGGTAAAACAGAAGATTTTATATATATGAGACTTTGGAAAAGAAAAATGGAGTTTAATTTGTTTGGAAATTATATAAAATTTGATTTTTAAATCTATATAAATTAATTTTTATAAGTGAGGGTTTCAAAGGAAAATTAATAATTTAATTTAAATCATTGGTCAATTAAAATTTTTACTTGGAAAATTGATTAATTGATTAATTAAATTTATTCGAATATTAATAAATTGTATAAATTGTTTATACAAGGTCTAATACAATGAAGAAATAGTCGGAATGGAAATGGATTGCAAAACGAAAGCAAAGGTGAGATCTTCTCACTCAAATTTGTTGCCTAGTTGAATTTAAATTCTGGATGTGTTTGGATGAATTGGATAATTTATCTATTGATGAAATTAGATATAGTAGGATATCTATATATATATATATATATTGGTGATTGATTTCCCGCATTATATAGCGGATGAAACCCTATGCGCCGCATAATAGCGGATGATATTTTATAAATCCCATATACCGCGATATTCCACCTCGAAGTGGAATGGGTATTTAATTGTTGTGCTAACATCTGTGGATGCAGGGAAACAGGTTGGAGGGATCCAACTGGATTCCTCAAATTGTATGAATTTGTTTCATATGTTGTATGAATTTGTTTCATATGTTGTGTGATGATTTATTGATAATCTGTGAACGATTTTATTGATAATTGAATTTGTTGAAGGCTAAAATTTAGCCGAATGTATTTTTGGTATCGTTGGATACCAGAAATAAATAGAATTGGATTTTTGAAATTAAAGTAGGAAATTTTAAGTAAATTTATTTTGGAAGAATTGGGTGAATTTAAAAGAAGGAATTTTAAAAGCATAAAGTTGATTTTCGAAATCTTATCGAATTAAGTCCAAAATATGGGAAAGGATATTAATACATGGGTTTTGAATAATATTGTTTAAAAGTTGAAGAATTTATTGAAAATGGAATTTTAAATAATTTGGAAAGAATAAAGGGATTTATTTAAAAGGTGATAAATTTCTAGAAATCAATTTGATAATTGATTTGGTATTTGAAAATAAATCTCTGGGAAATCGATATGAAAATTTATTTGGTGTTGAATGAAAATGGATTTTGTGTTGAAATAAATTTGGAAATCAATTTGCAAAATGATTTGGTATTTGGAAATAAATTCAGAAATAAATTGCAAATGTTCTATTCTATTGAGAATAGATTTGGAAATCAATTTTGAATTTGATTTGGTGTTTGAAAGTGAATATTTGAAAATCGATTTGAAAATCGTATATCAATGGATAATTGGAAATTTAAATTCACAATGGAATTTATATAGGAAAGAGAAATTTGTTTTAAAAATAAATGTTGGTTTATTTTTAAAATGTGGAAAGAAATTTTCGGATTTGGAATGTAAATTGAAATAAGTCAAGAAGGATTTATTAATAGATTTAAATGGATCATTTTGAAATGAAAAATGTGTTTTCACTGGAAAGCCGAGTATGTTTTCAAGTATTCGGACTCGGCAAAATTTTCAGTGAAAATAAATAACATTCGGGAATTTTATTCCGCGAGTGAAAATTGATTTGAAATTGGTTTTCAAAGTGATGAAGTGTGGAAATATATATCTTGCAAAGATATTTTGAAATTTAATAATTTGGGAAAATTATTTAAATTGGTTGATTGTTGTGAATGTTGTTGATAGTTACACAACCGACTATCAATATTTGCCTTTGAAATGGCACTTGAATTTGTTTTTAAAACAAGCGTTCATTATTCGGTTTAGCCGGGAGAGGACTTTGTGTCATATAACCTATTCCAAATAATGATACGACGTTATGGATTGCAATTGAAGACCGGATTTGCAAGGGCTTCTTTAGAAGTGCCTTCGGTTCTGTTTGAACCCGGAACAGACTTGTATGGTTGTATGTCTGACACTACACTTTGAGATATAAAGCTGATTTCTTTCAAATACATTTCTGTTTGGTGGCGGAGATTTATTCTCTTAGCTTAACACCCTTCTCTGAGACGTACGAGCTCAGTGGTTATGTAGTTGAAGGTTATCAGTGATATATTCCCAATTTGGTAGTGTGGCATGCTAAGTGCTGCTGTGTGTTGCTGATCATTTATTGATCAAAGCATGGCTTTCGTGTAAAGCGTAGCTTTGTGGACGAGACCTCATTGGACCTCACACCCCGGAAATGGTCAAAACAGGAAAATGTGGCAAGGTTATGAGAGTCGCTCCCTTTAGGGTATGTCATTTCTTTCTGGAAAAAGGTGGTATCATGGTATGGAGCCCAGATGCTTTACCTGTGTGGTTGCATCAATCTTATTAACTGTGTGATTGTTGCTTTGTGATCGAGGGCCCTCGAATAAAGGTCGCAAACGACCGGGGGGTGGCATACTCGTGTAGTAGTTACCTAGTAAGAGGTAACCCGGCCTTGTGTTGGCAGAGAGCAGTTGTCTCTCGGGACGTCCCTCCAGAGGCGTTCCCATGTGGCATAGGAAGTTCCTTAGCCTGACCATTTGTTGGAAAATCCAAAGAAACAATACGAGCCCTTTAAGATTGCAATTTGTATAACCTATCACCTCAGGTGGCAGCTATAGCAGGCATAATATAATGGTACCTATGCTGGCTAAGATTAATATTATACTTTCGAAATGTTTTCCACACTAGGCACTAATGATAATATTAAAAAGAGTTTTCTCGTATTAAGCATGTATGACTATCATAAGGAGAAATCTCCCCCATGTGTGCGATTGCATTGTGTGTGTGCCGGGAGGCCTTATGGTAGTTTCATTTTCCAAAAGCATTGCGGATTTCATTTATTTTCTTTATGAAAATAACTGTTGTTAAGATCTCACACCAGTCCCACGACTGACATGGAGTTTATTATTCTTTTTCTAAACTCTGGGTGCCCATAATTTTCCACATGGGCAGCCTAGAGTCAGGTTATCAGGTCATTCTGGAATTCAGAAGTTACTGTGGAGATCTGGAGGCGAGCTGGATGGCGAGACGTATCATTTATATTATGTACGTGGACAAGTTTATATAACTGTCCAGTGATGTGTATGGTTGTAAACTCTGATGATGTATTGTATAAACTGATATAGTTCTTTGTTTAAAGATTATTCATTTATCTATTATATATTGTTCTGCTGCGACTGTGAGATTCTGATATTGTTTCTGTTTCTTTTCTTCTGTCTTCTTCTATCTCTTCCTTTTAACCTGAAGACTCGTACTTTTGTTCCACTCTGAGCTGAATTGTGGTGGAATTTTGTCAGCTCAAAGGGGTACGGATTTACGGGCCTTCACACACACACACACGTGTGTGTTCTCCTCTATTTTTTAGGATCACGCATTTCTCTCAAAAAAATGCATGTATTATATATCTTGATATATGGTATGATATTTTAAAATGTTTAAAATAACATAAGTATATATGTATGTATATAAATTAAATTTTGAAATTAATATAATTTACTTAAAATTGTTTAATTAAAAAAATTAATTATACAAATTAGCTAAAGGTTAATTAATTAGAAAATTAAATGAAGGTTAATTAATTAAATGAATATACCCATATATAAGATATAACTGTGATACTATAAAGTTTATAATATGTAATAAATACTTAATATAAATGTTATATTAAAATAATATAAAATTAATTAAATAAATTTAATTAATATTATGTTATGCATAAGATTATTATATAATTAATATAAAATGTAAAAGTTATATAATAATAAAAATTATATAATATAAATGTATAAACTAAATGTGGAACATTAAAGAAACCCTAAATAGACTTAAGGAATAAATACATATGTATTATATGTATACCGTGATTTCAGATGTGTCTAACACTTGAATCACGAGGGTATTTCATAAGAAATACATTATTCCATAAGTCGATATCACTCAGTATAATATATTGAGGATTATGGACCTTCAATATAATGTTGTCCTCTACCATATTTATATTAATAAATTGCTTGCATATTCCTTAGTTGTTGAGCAGACTCAAGCTAGGGATGTTATGTGTAGTATTATTAATATATTGAATAGACAAGTTAGATAACTATATGTATTTGTTGAGCATACTTATGCCACATATACTATACTTAGGCCATCGCGATATGGTAGCTACGTGTTGTTACTACCATCATCATCATCAAAGATATTCGAGGAAATAGACTTGAAAAATAGTGACGTCATATAAAGTTCATTAGCCTCGATAAATCCCAGAACCATGAAGTGTGAACGCCGTCTTCCATGAGTTACGACAACTGCCAAATAGTAATATGATTGACGTTGAGGCTCATGATTTCCGAAGCAATGCTGAATGAAGTCATATCCTATCAATGTCGATGTTGCCAAATTCAACCTTGTTAAGTATTGATGGTATTCTCCATCCCAACGTCGCTGCTCATCGAAACTTCCTTATAAAGGGAAACACAAGTTAAATGTTGCCAAGGTTCAGTACTATTACAATGTCGACTCTTATGAACATTTTTGGGAGACACCATAATTCTACATATATGATGTTGATGACTGTCGTCATTAATATCCACAAGTGCAGTTAATGCCACATTTAGTAAACTACTAACTATCGACGTCGAGGGTCATTAATGTCGCCGCTGTTTAATGCGGCCAACCATCAATCGAAGAAGGTCTCAAGATATGGAGTTGTCATCGTCGATATTCGTGCTGAGAACCATCAATACACCCAAAAGAGATGTTGAAGACGCTTCTACTGATGTCGCCTTTCATCAATGTTAATATGCGGTGGTAATAAAAGTTGGTCAACGAAGAAGGAACTATCAACGTCAAGTTTAGAGATCCCGAGAGTCGACCATATTGCACCGATGACGAAGTTTAGCTATTTGAATACAAGAATCCCGGCTTTGATGTTCGACGATGCTGTTAATGTCGAGGTCGATAGAATATTAACCTAGACGATCATTGACGACGCTGCTAATGCTGAAGCCAATGAACGCCAAAGCCTGTCACTTGCTGCCCTATATAAATATGGACCTAGGGGCTTCGTGAAAGGGGTCGATTTCTCTCTTCTCATCTTTCTTTTTAAACTTTGTAAACCCTAAATTGAATTGGGGATTTTGCCTATTGTAGCACTTGAACAATTCTACACATAAGGATTTGGGAAATTAAACAAGGACATAGCCTTTTTGACTTGATTTGGACTATGACTTGCATATTCGTTTGATATTGTACATTGATTGACTTGTACCAGTGATTTGCATAGCATATCGACTTCCCTTGAACTTGTGATTTGACTTTTACCATGCATATTGACGCAAATGTCGACCTTCATATTGTCTCAAGACCTCTATAACAACAATGACTGAACTTCAAGCCAACATGGATGTATACTTTGATTTAATGACTTTGGTTAGCCTTGACAAGGCCTCACTTTAAAGTTGTCCTATTCTTCACACACTTTTGGGGTTAGTAAATTTATTTGTTAATGTTTTTGGCGCTAGAAGGAGAACTCGAACCTCCGACTTCGTTAAAACCCCAAGTGGAACTACTATAACTTGCATATTTAGGGTTTAGAGAACTTTACCCTACCAAGCATATCCCATTCAAAGCCAACCTACCCTTGATTCCCAACACCAATTAATTGCATAAATTTGGTTTTTCTTAGCCATGTTAGCTAATCGTGCTAAGTTCTCTAAACAAGGATCTTCTGAGCCTTAAATGACTCAGCCAATCTATCAAACCCTTACCAATCTTTAGCTTCATGAGGTGCAAGTGCTAAGATTTATAGCATTACGAGTTATGGAAGAAAAGAAAATGGCAATAGTTTATTACAATCCTCAAAGATGGAGTCTAAATCCATTCCATGTAGGATCGATACCTATCTTTGCCTAAAAAGGACAATGTAAAGAGGATAACACCATCTTGAAACTAAGAAAGGAAATCCAGCTTAAAGCTCAAGGAACTATCTTCGAAAATGAGATAAGAAGGGACTTTTATCATTTCACTAAAAAGTGGGAAACTGTACTCGATCAACCTTACAAGACAAATGAGGCAGCAAGCTCTCTAAAAAGGAAGTTTTCCCTTTATGAGAAACCTAAAGTGAGCAACAAAAGAGCTAAGCATAAGCTAAAAGGGCTAATCTCTAAGTCATGGCTTCCAAAAGATCGCATTCTCACCACTTCTCTTAAGAATATCTATTTCCTGACTAAGGATTAGCTTGACTATTGGCCTTCGCAAAAAAGGAGACCCATATTCGAAAGGAATCATGGAAAATAATATTGTCGCTATTATCTTGCAAATGGACATGATACCAACCAGTGCCGAAGCTTGGAAGGAATGATCATCAATTTTCTAAGGTAAAGAAAACTCAATCACTTCGTACAAAGGCGTTAAGCCAATCACCAATGAAGGTTTTCTAGATAAAATATGTGTATCTACATAGCCATCAAAGGCTCATGACCGCAAGAGGTCTCGACCATCAAAGGCCTAAGCCATCAAAGTCTCATGACTACAAGAGGTCCTAGCCATCAAAGGCCTCAGCTATTAAAGGCTTGACTGCAAGAGGTCCCGGCCATCAAACATCAAAGGCCCTAGTCATCAAAGGCTCTACTATTACTACCTTAGGTTTTTGTTTTGATGATAACAACTATAGGACATTATATAAAATATACATACTAATGTTTTATCAAGATATATCTAGTATATAGTGAAGAATATTAGACAAGTATTGATTAAGAAGATTATACAGTATCAAGATGCTGATATCAGAGTAGATAAGATGTTGATATAAAGTTTCAAGAGTTCAAGAATGATGACTTATGAGTATTGAAGGGTTTAAGATTTCAAGATATTCCAGATAATTTATACAGTCATTAAATTTATGTTAAAATCTTAATATCACTTTCTTGATCTCTCTCACCTTTAATTTTGTTTTAAATTATTTTTCAAATGTTCTGTTTTTAAAATAATCTTTTCAAAATATTTCCCAGAATTATTTACAATCTCTTACTTATAAAAATATCATTTTAGCGCTTTTAAGTTTTTATATATATATATAATTTTTGTTTATATTTTAGTAAGTTATAATTATATTGATTTATATATATATATATATATTATTGAATACTCTTATTTCAAAATTATTTTATAAAGTTTTATTAAGTTATATTTTGATTAAAATGCGTATAAACTATATTTAAATGATTCTACAAAGTATCAAATAAAGCAACGGATTTTCAAAATAATTTTTTTCAAGTGTTTTCCAAAATACAGAGGGATATGTCGACATATCCTATCCATGTATGTCGACATAGTGGCCATAAAATTCAAAATTTGAATTTGAATGGAAGTGTCTTTTTGTCATATCTCTTCGCGAATGGACCTGACCATTGTTTCCCCATATATACTAGACTTCCAAACAATTTTTTAATAACTACTTTCTTATTATTCTCTCCTCTTTTCACTCTCTTGATTTCTAAATCAATTTTTACCAAGACTCTGCCGAAATTTAATTAGAATCAAATTCAATCATTACTAATTTGATTCTCTTTCATCCATTCTCTGATTTCTCTAATCTCTCTCACTCAAACCAAGATCAAAGTGCTACTCAAGAGTTATAGGAGTAATTGTAATCAAGATCGAAGATCTGAGTCTTTAAACTCTATCAAATCATACTCTTATACTTTGCGGTATGCTTGGTATCCCTGAAATCCAAGCAGGTGTGAATTGTAGCCTATAAAATCAATTGGGTGTTCTTAGTAGCTCGTAAATCTAGTGGGTATGCTTGTAGCCAAAAAATCAAGTGGCTCTACCCAGAGGTCGGGATTATGGAGGGTGTGTCTCATAGCCTTGAAATCGAGATTGTATTTGCATTTACTAGTTGAAAAGAAACCCATACAAGGAATTGTGCGGGATTGGATGTAGGGTAACTCTGAACCGGTATAAAATCCTAGTGCGTTCTTTCCTATTTACTTTTGCTGCATTTACTTTTATCTGTACTTTGATTCTGTGATTGTTTCTATGATTATTAATTACATCATTCCAAGTAAAATCTTAAAGAATTTGAAAAATAGTCATATAATTAATTAAACACTATTCTACCCTCCCTCTAGTGTTAATGTAGCCTTAAGATCCCTATTCCGTTGACTCACATTTGGCATCAGAGCATTGGGTTTGAAAGTATTCATCATCTGATTTTTGAAAAAGTTTAAATGACTACTAACACTGGAAATATACTATTAGTAACAATGTTAATACACTTATTAGTAACTCATTTGTCGAAGGACAATCAACTGTTGGACCTTCAATTTTTAATGGCAGTAATTACACATATTGGTCATTTAGAATGAAAATTTATTTACAATCAATTGGTTTAGACGCTTGGAATATCACACAAATTGAGTACATTGAACCTGAGACTAATTTTGCGCAGTGGACTACTGACCGAAAAGCAATTGCACAAAATAACTCTATGGCTATGAATATATTATTTTGTTCACTAGATAGAAATGAATTTAATAGAGTATCTATATGTAAGTCTGCTTTTGAAATTTGGAGAACTTTGCAAGTTACACATGAAGGCACAAGTAAAGTTAAATAGACCTAAATTTCCATGTTAACAAACCAATTTCAATTATTCAGAATGAGTCCAAATGAGCCCACATCTGATATGTATAGTAGATTCCAAGATATAGTACACTCACTTATTGCACTGGGTAAAAGTTTTTTTGAAGAGGATCAAGTTAGAAAAATCTTCAATTCACTTACTCTTGAATGGGATCAAAAGATTCTTGCAATTGAAGAGGCTAATGACATTAGTACTCCAAAAATTGAAGAGTTAATTGGCAATTTAATGTCTTTTGAAGCACAAATGCAGGGCAGGAGAGAAAGCAAAGCAATAAAGAAGAAATCTATAACTTTTAATGCAATGATAGAAAATCTAGATTAACACAGGGATAACGATGAAGAAATTTCTTTCATGATAGGAATTTTAGAAAATTTCTAAAATATAGAAAGATGAACAATTTCAGAAGAAATGACAACAAAAATCCAAGAAGCGGAAGTGGAAACGGAAATGGCATTAGATGTTATAACTGCGATGACCCTGGACATTTAAAACGAGACTGTCCACATCCGGATAAACTAAAAACTACACCAAACACTGATTCATCCAGAAAACAGAGAAGAGCCTACAATGCAACATTAGATGATTCAGACACATCCTCAAGTGATAATGAATTTGATATAGAAATTGCTAACATGTGTTTCACAACAATACATTATTCAAAACAAAATGGTGAAATGGATCAGAAAAAGGTACGCTTTTAATATATCATTTTTTTTAATTTCTTAAAGGATATTTCTTCTTTTTTGGTTGCTTTATTGGTAGTTAGGAATATCCTATAAATTAATAATAATATTGGTTGAATATTGTGTGATTATATTTTAAATTTAAATATTATATATATTTTAATAATAAAATAATAATATAAAGTATATTTAAAATTATTTTTCTAAAAATAAAATAACAATATATATATATAACAAAATAAGATATAGTAAAACGAAAATAATTTTTGAAAATTTCGACCTATATGTCGTCATACCCCACGTGCATATGTAGACAGATTTTGAATTTCAATTTCAAATTCAAATTTTGAATTTCCCTCCACCTTTTCACCAACTCCTATGCTCTGAAAAGTTGCCATTTAATCAGAGAACATGTCCTTTGATTCTCTATTTACTTACTCTATCTCCATCCATTCATTTCCACTTTCATTTTCAAATTCAAAAATCATAAACTCTCTTATCTCTTCAAACTATTCTTCAGTGGCATCCTCAAGTGATACTAAGGCAACCACGAGGCTTTCTAAGAAAATAAAAGAATATCTTTTCAATGATAAAGAAGCCATACAAACCTATATTGAGTATTTATCTTGCGGAAAAGTGTTTCCCGAAAGGTTTGCTCTTTTTGAAGATTTTTCTACTTATGATCTTTTCAATCTTTGTTCACAAAATTAAATTCTTGGTTTAATCGATACTTCTTAGAATGGTTTCATTTATTATCTCAAATTAGTAAAGATGTTTTATGCAAACTTAAAGGGAAAGTTTTATGATGGTAGAGATGGAGAAGTTTGGAGTAGTGTCAAAGGGACACACATTGTTTTAAATTGTGAACTTTTGGGTCACATTCTTGGATGCAAATCTAGTGGAATGGACCTTTCAACTTTTTAAATTAATTTTCAAAATCTTGAAGTAATTCATGACATTTTTGAAAGTGATGATGATTTTGAATTTAAAAACAAACACTTGTGTCCAAAGCAAGAATTTTAAGCCTTCTTTTGCAACAAAGTATCACTCCTAGAACGGGTAATTACAATAACCCGACACGAAAAGTTTTCAAAGCTCTTTTCACCATTTATGGTCAATACGACATAAATTGGTCTCAAGTCATTTTAAATGAACTTTTTCCTAAAAATCTTTCTAAATATGAAAACACACTATTTTATGGTGTGTATCTTACTCATATTTCCAATTATTATGGTGTTGACCGTAAAGGAGAGGAAACAATTCCTCGAAAATATTTAACAAGGCCAACATTTCACTTATGCATATTTCAACATTTTTTGAGCCTTATGAAACGCTTGTGGAGAAGGAAAAAAGGTTGGCTTGGGAAGAGGAACATGAAATAGGAGAAGAAGAGGAAGAGGAAGAGGAAGGAGAGGAAATGGAAGTCGAGGAGGATGAACAAGAAGAGGAGGAATACTTCTTTGGAAAGTATAACTACGCCCCCTAATCCATCCAAAAAAGATCTTCTCAAAATCAACAGAAGATCATCCATAACCAAAGGAAGCTTAAGAAATCATTTTCAAAGAGATTTACTTCAATTTTAAACAAAAGGGATAAATTCTTTTGAAGGATGATCCGCAAGCTTGGTGGTTCTTCGTCATCTTCATCTGTATCTTTTTAGTTGTTTGTTTAAACTATCTTTGTATTTGGATTTTCTAGTTTTAGATTATGTTGAATCTCATGTATCTTTCTTTTATTTCTCGTACTCATCCTTATTATCAATGAAAATTCTATCTCTTACCGTTATAGATTGTCAACTATTCCTGGAAAGTTATACAAATATAACAGTATAAGCCAAATACAATAGAAAAGTAAAATAAAGTGGTTTTGAAAATTATAGTGCATATGTTGACATATGCCAAGCAAGTATGTCAACATATAACGGTCAGTTTTCAAAAAATTTTGAAAATTAGAAAATAATAACTACCAAACACCAATTCATTTCATACGACTTCTTACCCTTATATATACATATTCACTCCAGAAAATCATTATTTTTAGTTTCTATCTTTACTCCATTTCACTTCTAAACTCTAATAAAAATCAAAGGCATCTCCTATCCAAAAACTAACTGAAAACCTCGAACAAACTCTTGAATCATTCAAGAACATTCTTTCTTTCATCCTAAGAAACCAGACACACTTAGAATTGAGTCAAATGCTAAAGATCAAGGAGCAAGAAAGGCACTTCAACGCAATTTGGTGAATGATTTTTGCCTTGAACAAAGAAGAACCAACCACCAATCCAGAGTATACCATCAATAAAGATGATACAGATTGGGATGCTATCAAAGCAGATCCAATCTTTGGCGTTGATGGATGGGTTGAAGTTCCTCAAAATGTCTAGTTTAAATAGGTCTGATTATATATAAATTAAAAAACTTGATTTGTTTAGGATTTGATTGGTTTAATTTGTGTGGATTTGTTTGAATTGTGTGTGACATAAACATTGTTGGATTGGATGAATATTTGGATTGATTATGATTATTTCATGATTATCTAATTTTATATATCACTTATTGTTTTTATATAATCCTTCTCATCATTATTATATATAATTCTTATACATATTAATTGGTATTTTATCTAGGGGGAATTAGAGTTAGAATTAGAGCAAGAGTTAGTGTTAGAGTTATAGTTTTAGTTGGTTAATTTTGTTGATGACAAAGGTGGAGAAATATATATAATCTAGGCATAGATTAAGGAAGAGTTTTTGTAACCCAAGGGAAGTTATATTATATTTTATATACAGAGTTATCATCATCAAAAAGGGGGAGATTGTTAGTACCTTAGGTTTTGGTTTTGATGATAAAAAGACATTATATAAAATATAGATACTAATGTTTTATCAAGATATATCTAGTATATAGTGCAGAATATTAGACATATATTAATTAAAAAGACATAGTACCAAGATGCTGATACTAAGAGTAGATTCAAGTTGCTGATATAAAGTTTCAAGAGTTCAAGAATGAAGCCTCATGAGTATTGAAGAGTTCAAATTTCAAGATATTCCAGATAAGTTATAGAGTCAAAGAATTTGTGTTAAAACCTTGATAACACTTTCCCCATCTCTCTCACCTTCACTAATTTTTTTAAATTGTTTTTCAAATATTTTGTTTTCAAAATAATCTTTTCAAAATATTTCCCAAAATGATTTTCAATCTCTTACTTATAAAGATATCATTTTAGTGTTTTTAAGTTTATATATATTGAATTTTTGTTTATATTTTAGTAAGTTATAATTATATTGATTTATATATATATTATTGAATACTCTTATTAAATCTTTCAAAATTATTTTATAAAGTTTTATTAAGTTATATTTTGATTAAAATGTGCATAAACTATATTTAAATGATTATACGAAGTATCAAATTATTTTACAAAGCAACGGATTTTCAAAATAATATTTTTAAAGCATTTTCCAAAATACAAAGGATATGTCGACATATCTTATCCATGTATGTCGACATAGTGGCCGTAAAATTCAAAATTTAAATTTGAATGGAAGTGTCTTTTTGTCATATCTCTTCACGAATGGACCTGACCATTGTTTCTCCATATATACTAGACTTCAAATGAATTTTTAATAACTACTTTCTTATTCTTCTCTCCTCTTTTTACTCTTTTGATTTCGAAATGTGACGATCTAGATTTTGGCGTTCGAAAATCGACATCCATACTTCACTTGTATTCGAATGTCGCAGATTCAAACGTCGAAATCCAGTACGCCGGAGCTTATAACACATTAAGTACAACAACACAGCGGAAGAAAAAATGAATATATCATATTGATACATACAATATCAGATACAAATGAATATTAACAGATGCCCAACAATATCAAAGCCAAAAATATACAACATCGGAATAAGATAACAACAACATGGATGGTCTAGACTTTGCAACCATCGACAGCGGAAAGATAACACCAAATGTCTTCCAAAAGATAATCCAATATATGAATCTTCATTTCCAAACTCCAAAGATCTCCAAAACTCCAACCACGCAAGTTCGAACCACCCATTATGATGAAGTGAACCAAATACGATCGCCAAAATCCAAAGACTTTAAAGATGAAGGCTTCTGAACCAAAGACTGAAGGCTATCGAATCTACATCTATTATCTGAATACCTGACTCTAGGCTGCCCGTGTGGAAAATTGTGGGGACCCAGAGTTTAGAAAGGGAACAATAAACTCCAGGTCTGTCATGGGACTGGTATGAGCAAACGAAAACAGTTTATCTTGAACAAAAGAAAACAAAGGGAAATAAAAGAAATCCGCAATGCTTTTTAGAAAATGAAACTACCATAAGGCCTCCCCGCACACACACAATGCAAGCGCACAATTGGAGGAGATTTCTCCTTATGATAGTCAAATACGCTTGATACACAAAATCCTTTTGATATTATTATTAGTGCATAGTGCAGAAAACATTTCGAAAGTATAATATTAATCTTAGCCAGCATAGGTACCATTATATTATGCCTGCTATAGCTACCACCTGAGGTGGCAGGTTATACAACTAAAACCGTACAGGGCGCGTATTGTTTCTTTGGATTTCCAACAAATGGTCAGGCTAAGGAACTTCCTAGGCCACATGGGTACGCCTCTGGAGGGACGCCTCGAGAACCTAACCGGATCTTTGCCAACACAAGGCCGGGTTACCTCTGTAACTAGGTAACTACTACACGAGCATGCCATCACCCAGTCGCAACCAACCTTTATCCGAGAGCTCTCAATACCAACAACCACAAAGCAATAGATTTGCAGCAACCACATAAGTTAAGTATCTGGGCTCCATACCATGATACCACATTTAATCCAGAAGGAAATGGACATACCCTAAAGGGCACTACCCACAATAACCTTGCCACATTCTTCCTGTTTCGACCATTTCCGGGTGTGAGGTCCGACGAAGTCTCGTCCACAAAGCTACACTTTTCACAAAAGCCATGCTTCGATCAATAAATGATCAGCAATACTTAGCATGCCACATTACCAAATTGGGAATGTATCACTAGTAACCATCAACTACATAACCTCTGAGCTCGTACGTCTCAGAGAAGGGTGTTAAGCTAAGAGAATAAATTATCCGCCACAAAAACAGAAATGTATTTGATAAAAACCAGCTTTACATCTCAAAGTGTAACGTCAGACATACATCCATACAAGTCTGTTCCGGGTTCGAACAGAACCGAAGGCACTTCAAAGAAGTCCTTGCAAATCCGGATAATCCCTAATCACGTCCGGACTCCCCATCACAAAGGGTGATATAAATCTCTATACCGGGGATTAGCCAGTGTAGAGACATTCGACAGGTAATCCTTTCATTTTCGAAAATACCCGATCTTCACCATCGTCTTTAAAAGCACTCCATTTCATCGTATCACTATTCGGAATGGGTTTTATGACACAAAGTCCTCTCCCGGCTAAACCGAATAATGAGCGCTAAGTTTTTTAAAACAATATGGACATATGGGATCTTAGTTAAGTCACAATTTATTACCCAAAACCTTTTCCTTTAAATGGTTTAACCAAATTTCCACTTTCAATCTTTTAAAACAAAAGATTCACCCTTTAAAATCCACTTAAATTTGAACCAAGATTCAACAATCTTTCACAAAGATTCATTCATAGCTTTTAAAATCATTTTCATTTCAAACTTGAAATCCTTTCAAAAAACTGGAAATTCTTTCCTTTATATAAAAGCTATTATTATTTTAAAACAAAGGTTTTTCGTTTCAGAAAAATCCGATCAAATATACACAAGTTCTAGGCTTTAAAGTATAAACTTGGATTAAATTTAAATTTCCAAAATAATACTTTTAAAATACTTTAAAGATGGTTTAAAAATCCATATATATATATATTATAACTTGTATCACAACTTTTCAAACCATAGTTTCCAAAATAATTTCAAAACTTAAACAAGATATATTATATTCAAACTAAATTCCAAATTCAAAACTTCCTTTTCAAAAGCTTTTTATATTCAACCCAATTCCATTTCCAAAACCATTTCGATTTTAAAATTCAACTTTTAAAACCATTTTATCATTTTGAATAAAATAATATTAAATTCAAAATATCTGTGACTTAACCAATTCCTCGTGAAATCCATATTTGTGTGTGTGTGGTGTAGTCCAGGGGTTTTACACACAACAATACAATATCACAACCATCATCAATTTAAGCACAATAATATCGATAAGCAGTATAATCCTATAACGCTTATCTTCATTCACAGATTCACAGATAAATAAAATAAATTCATCACAAATAAATAAATTACATTTATCACAGCTCAAATCAAAGCAATTCATATCACAAAGCATCACACATCAGAGATATCATTCAATTCAAGGCATTCAATAATAATCAATCATCTACAAGTAAGATGAATTAATCGTGTGATTATAACTAATTAATCAAATAATTATTTTCATTAATTATCTTTAATTAATGATTAATTATTCTTAATTTTAAATTAATTAGTCCTTTACCATCTTCCCAGTTCTTACGACCGAAATCTTTGATGTTTGGGGTATAGACTTTATGGGACCTTTTCCCAGTTCTTTTGGAAATTTTTATATCCTTCTCGCTGTCGATTACATTTCAAAATGGGTTGAAGCCGTTCCTTGCAAAACCAACGACCATAAAATTGTTGTGAAATTTCTCAAAGAAAACATCTTTTCGAGGTTCGGCACACCTCGCACAATAATCAATGATAACGGGACCCATTTTTGCAACCGTTCTTTTGAAACTTTAATAAAAAAATACTCGATAACCCACAAATTATCCACTCCGTATCACCGTCAGACTTGTGGCTAAGTTGAAGTTTCAAATCGACAAATAAAACAAATCCTAGAGAAAACTGTCAATAAAAATCGAAAAGATTGGTCTCAGAAATTGACCGACGCGCTTTGCGCTTACCGTACTACTTTTAAAACTAACCTTGGGATGTCCCCATTTTGTTTAGTTTACGGTAAAGATTGTCATTTACCTGTTGAAATCGAACACAAAGCGCTGTGGGCAATTAAGAATTTAAATTTGATCTTGAGAAAGCTGGCGAAAACCGAAAACTACAACTCAACGAACTAAAAGAACTTAGGAACGATGCGTATGAAAATGAGAAAATTTACAAAGAAAGAACCAAAGTTTTTCATGGCAAGTCAATCCTAAGGAAAACGTTTTCGCCTAACCAAAAAGTTCTTTTATATGACTCAAGACTTCATTTATTCCCTGGGAAACTTAAATCTAGATGGACCGGACCATTTGTGGTACGAACTGTATTTCCACATGGTGTCGTAGAAATAGAAAACCCTAGGGATGGATCGATTTTCAAAGTCAACGGTCATCGTTTAAAACCTTTCTTGGAATTGCTCGGTAACCAAGAGGAGGAGCTCATGATCCTTCATGAGCCGAGTTACGTCTAGTAAGAATGTTAACCCTATTTTCTAAATATGTACATATTTTTCCCCGCTACACTCATTATATCATGCATTAACTGTGAGGACACTGTTAAAATTAAGTGTGGGGGGGAGTCTCATTTTCATTTTTTTAGTTTCATGGCATTTTTTTGAATTTTCATTTTTCTTTTAACTTAAAAAAAATCTCAAAATTTCAAAATCTAAAAAAAAAATTCTTTTTAGCATTTTGATTTATTTTTGAAGAAACACTATGGGATAAATATAAGTTTTGGCTAATAAATTGAAATTTTTGAAAATTTATTTGTCTTAACAAAAATAAAAATGAAGTTTGATTACAAATAACAATGGTTTAACTAGTATATAGGAAGGTTCATATGTGTTAATTATGAAGTATGTTCTAATTGAAAATCTTTGTTTAAAAAAGTGGTAAATTTAAAGTAAAGGATATAACATTTTTATCTTCTAAGTTAAATGATGCTAAGATGATTTTGCAAAACTCTCTCTTTCTAAAAAAAATTAAAAAAAACATTTGTATATATGTATATATATATCTTTAACACCTAGAGTCATGTGTTCACACTCGTGTGTTCACTCGCCATGCTATGTACCCTTCTCACGTAAGCCTGAAAGGCAGTGCATAATCGGTATATCTGGCCTCAGTTTATCTGAGTTAGGTGTCTGTATATAAAAATTCTTTTTTATAACGCCTCCAGTCGATAAGTGTTCACACTTGTGTGTTCACTCGCCACGCTCCGTATTCCCCTTACATCAGTCCGCAAGGCAGTGCACGGGTAATATATCTGGCCTCAGTTTACCTGAGTTAGGCATATGTAAATATTGTTAATATCAATAAAATTTTCAAATAAGAGAGAGTAAGCAATTGAAATCCAAGAATCATTTTAACTTGTTTGATTTAACTTGTTACTGAAAAGAAATGAGAATACCACTGTGATAAACGTTGATAATCAACTAAGGATTTATTTCATAGTTACACTTTGTTATCAACCGAAATAACGAGTTAAACTATTATCTATTTGCTATGATAACTTGATTTTTGTTGGAAGTTTTGACGAGTAAATGACTTAAATTTTCAAGACAATGACCAAAACCTATATTTAACTTATGAGTGTCGAATTGAAAGTAAATCCTTCATTTGTAAATATTTTCAAAAAAAAAATTTGCATTCATCCCATTGTAAATAAATCTTGCATTTTGTAAATATTTTCACTTGCATTTGGATTTTGTGGGTAGTATCCGCTGAAAAGCCTCCGGAGACAACACTCGTTCTACTAGGGACACCCAGAGGTTTAACGGCTTGTTACATACGCTCAATGCAATCGTGCTACCTACGAAAACAAATTTATCTTAGTTTTCCTTTATTCGAGGACGAATAAAAAGATAAGTGTGGGGGTATTTGATGTGCACGTAAATGAGCATATATATATATACATCCATATTTTATCTCTTTTTATTTAAATAAATATCATATTAGGGCATTTTAACATGTTTAAAACCAAAATTCAATTAATTTCAAATCATCACATATTCACCTTCATTCAGGGGCAAAACGGTCATTTTTGTGCATGTATCATTTGTGGATTTTTACTTGGACATTTTTGATGATTTTTATAGGAATTTGGATGCATATGGAAGAGGCTTATATGAAGATACATGCATGCACCAATGAATACAAAGGAAAGAAGAGGGAAATAATTCAAAGTGAAGATCATGGAGGACCCCACCTACCCACCTACCTTAATGTACAAATTAGAGGCTAATGAACATGCTTATGGAATTAATGGCTTCATGTACACTTAAATGATGATTAGTAGAAGCTAATGATTACTTGGCCTCCACACTTCCTAAGGGGTATTTTGGGAAGCCCTCTAAAAATAGAATTAGGGTTTTATGCATGTATAAATAGCCCTCTTATGTACATATAAATGATCTACCTTTCATATTAGTTAGGAAATGAAAAACACTAGTTGTAATGGCAATGTTGAATGAAATAAAAATGGCTTTCTAGCCTCTTTCTCTTCTCTTTTCTACTTGTTGTTGTTTACTTTTATGCTCATTTTTCTTCTTATGCTCTCTTTCTTTTTATATTCATAGTTTAGATTTACATTTATGCACTAGTTTAGTTCATTTCCTTTTTGTAGTTAATCTTCTCTTTCTTGTTTATTCTCTACTTTATTTCATTTTCAATGTTGAAAATTACAGGTGTTGATTTGATAACACAAATGAGTAGCTAAACCCCTTCAATTTAGGGGTAATGAAGCTCTCAAATATTATGTAATTTCAACATTTGTTATGATTTATGATCTATTTGTTTGTGCTTTATGAAAGTGAATTTTGATGCAAGTGGGTTTGATAGCTTATATTGCTTATGCAAATGAGCTATTCTTATTCAACATAAACACAATTTGCATCATCATTTGCTAATCCATTTTTGATTGTGAAATTAAAGTAAAAATGAAATTTGATGATCTATATTACTAGTTACAATAGTAAATAGGTCATACTTAAAATAGCTTTTGCTTTGGCTTCATTTTCATGAGAAATATAAGTGGTTTATTTGTTGTATTATAGTTTGATGGTTTGAGTTATGTTAATTAATAACATAAACAAACCATACTTATGATAAATACAACAATATTTCACTTAATATCAAAAGCTAGAGATCACAAATTGTTTGTTTATTGATTTACAAAAATATGAGAGTGGATTTGCCTCTAAATTGTTCTCTAGTTCAATAGTTTTTAAATCAAATTTTAATTCTAGTCAACAATTTCTCCTACATTTAGTCTAATTTGATTGAATAGATTTTTAAACTCTAACAATTCCCTGCGGATTGACCCGTATTCGCTACGTACTAAAAAGTGTATGCCGTGCGCTTGCGGTTATTTTAATTTGAAATTTTTCGGCAAAATTTTAAACCGATAGAAATTTTGTCGATTAACAAATGATGTAACAACCCGCATATTTATCGATTGTATATTTAAATATGTTATTTAAATATTTCATCGTTAGTCGGATTTTAGTCCGAAAAGCTACTTTTTGCAAACAATCGAATTAGGACTCGAGACCACTTCCATTGATTTCAAAATGCCGTTTGCGACCTTTTTGAGTATAAACTTCGATATGTTTGGAGCTGAGTGGAATTTTGACATTTTTCACTTAGGGCTTTGGGTTTGGGTTCAGCCCATTTGCCCAATTCTGGTTTTATCAACCCAACTCCACTCCAACTCTTCATTACTTCATTTCTAATTCCTAATACTCAAGCTTTAGCAACAATGGTGGGAGAGATGGGAAAGGAAAATTCCTAAGCCCTAATTTCAATAGCAAATTCATGCTCTTGCTCCAAATTCAAGAAGAAGCTATTGGTAAGCATCCTCTTCTCCTTCTCCAACTCTTTCTCCTTTCAATTTCAGAAATTTCCTAAACCTAACTTAGGAAATATTTCTCTTTTAAGCTTAGATTCAAGCTTCTTGAGTTGAGATTGAAGAGGAATTGGTCTATCCTTTGTTTCAAAGCTTCTCTCTTGTGTTTTCGTGTATAAAGGTGAGATTTTTATCTCACATCTATGTTTATAATTATCTTTGGTTGTTAGGTATGAATTCCTAACACTTCTTCATGTGCATTTGCTCTTTATTTGGATTGGTTTTGTGAATATTTCAATTTTTGGTTTTTGAAGTCAAATTTGTGTGTAAATCCTTTTATGGATGTTTGATCATGGTTTGGTAGTGCATCGAAGTGCTTATAGGGTCGGGTCGTCGATTGGCATAAACCCTTAGCACCCATTGCTCGTTCGGTTGCATTTGCAAAGATACTGCATCTTCATTTTTAGGTTGAAAATACTGGAAATCCCAGTTCAGTCGACTGAAATCTCTGTTCAGTCGACTGAACCTGGAACCCAAAAGTTTCCAGGCATGATTCAGTCGACTGAAATCTCTGTTCAGTCGACTGAACCTGGAAACAGAAAGTTTCCAGGCATGATTCAGTCGACTGAAATCTCTGAGTCAGTCGACTGAACCTGGAAACAGAAAGTTTCCAAGACCTGAGTCAGTCGACTGAAATCTCTGAGTCAGTCGACTGAATTTGTTGTTTCTGCCCACTTTGCCTTTTGGGATTGAATTTCCAATTTGAATCGATTCGTGATGATCCTATTTGTTGTTATCATTTATTATGACTTTGATAACTCCTTTTTCGGGATTTTTGAATATCCATTTCGATGGATTCTTTATCGGTTTAAATGGATTTGATTCACGTCTTCGTATGTGAATTTTTTATGATTGATTGTTTCTACAATCATTTCTATGGCTTGTCACTTTAAAAATACAAAGGTTTCTATACTAGTAGTAAATATTCAAACGCTTTATCAAAGATGATTTAAACTCTATTTCCAATATCAAACTTGTTTATAAAACCGCTTTCCAATCTACTAGTATATACAAACCTTTACCTCACTCGTACGAGAAATCTAATTATACGGCTTAGTAAAACAAGTGGTATGAAACACTTGCGTTCACTTCATCGGTTAATTCTTGGACTTGTTCGATTGAAACTCTTGTGACAATTTTCGAGTGGAAATCTACAATCTGTTCGTAAATATTTGAGTTAAGCAAGTGGTTATGGGACATGAAGCTAAACTCTTATATTTACTAGCTTAGTGTGATCGACACTTCTTGATGATCGTTTTATGGTTTAGACTAGCAATGCACGATGTCTCTTTGTTTTGGTTCATCGGACGTTTCGCTGTACGACGTCGATGTTCCGAATTATTTGTGCTTCTGGTTCATCGGACGTTTCGTTGTACTACGTCGTTGTTCCATATTATTGGATTTTTGGTTCATCGGGCGTTTCGCTGTTGTTTGCGCCAAAAATGGTCACAAACCCCAAGTGTAGTGAAAGCACCAGCGTATGAATACAAATCAACAGTATTCACACACAAATCACAAATCTAAGCAAGTAACAAACAACAATCCAGAAATAATGAACGAAAACACGAGATTTATAGTGGTTCGGCTATCTCCGGCCTACGTCCACTCCAAAGTTTTTATCTTTTATTGATCGATGCTTGAAGATTACAATTTCCTATCGCGTAGTACAACGGATTTTATGATTATAATCTGAATCTAAGGCAGCAATGGTGATCTGGAGTAAATCTGGCAGAGTCCGGGCGCTCTTTAGCTCTCAAAGTTGTCCGACCTCTTTTCTGAATGACCTGGGGGTCTATTTATAGGTGTAGGAGGCTGATATTTCGCCTAAACTGAAGGGAGACCAGTTCCAGTACGTCAGGGGGCCCACATGCCCGCTTTCTGGAAATCCGGGCCCACTTTGGGATCGATTCGAAGCTTCGTTCGAATCGATCAAGAAATTGTCCAATCGAGCTGAAATTTGGTGTGAACATTCTTCAACATGTGCTCAAGCTACTGTGAAAATTTCATGTCATTTGGATTTGTAGATCTCGAGATATGATCGATTCAAGGTTGCGTTTCTGGTTGACTATCCTGGTTCGAATCGATCTTCCTTCGAATCGATTCGTTCGAATCGATCCACTCGATTCGATTGCTATTCGAATCGATGCTCTTGAGTCGACTCGATTGAGTTGATTTCTCTTCCACGCGTGTGCTCCGAGTCATACATTGCATCCCTTCGGGTTCCAGCTACGTTGCTTGGTAGACTCGTATCCTTCGAATCGATCAGACCAACATTCATTCGAATCGATCAGGGCAAGTCACTACCGATCGATTCGAATGAGTCTCACTGGGGTGGATTCGAATCAAGGCCTGAGGGGATGGATTCGAATAAACCATTGCATGCTTGCCTAACAACCTGGGTGTGTTGCCATCGAGTCGAACCAGTGTCGATCGATACGAATCATATCGATTCGAATTGTTTCCTTCATGATGGATTCGAATACTATCGATTCGAACCATTATCCATATTCCATAATCCATCCCTAACTCCATCATACGAACTCTGATTGTCCTGAAAATTGAAACATAGCCTCTCCTAACCCTTGCCATCATCTCCAACCAATTTCGTCTCGATCGGAGCCCGGTCAAATTTTGACGATATCCATCGTAGCCTTTTCTCTGATCGACCCCCAATCCTGATATCCATCCTTTCCTGTCGATTTGTTTGATATTCCGGCTTTGACCAAAAAGCGGGGTAACATTTGCCCCCCAAAACATGCCTTGTGATAAGAAGGCGTGTTTTGAATAGTTCCGTATCCGATATCCAAAGTCCATAGCCACATCATCCAAGTGCATCATCCTTGACTGCTCGGAGTCGATGCCCAACTCCAAACCCAATAACCAAAGCCTTAGTCAAATCCGTATCCGTCTGAACCTGACGACCGAATCCTAATCCATCCTTATCCAATAGTCAATAACCGAATCCAAAACCTCTCCGGGTCGATATCCAAATCCATAACCTCTCTGGGCTCTTGCCAAGCGCAATCCACACCTGACGACCGTGGTCCAGTGTCCCTGGACGTTGAGCTAACCTCTCCGGGTTCTTGCCAAGCGCAATCCACACCTGACGACTGTGGCCCAGTGTCCCTGAGCGTAAGTAATGTCGTGGCTTAAGTCCTAAGCCGAATCCTGGTCACTCCGGACCCTTGTTGAGCATAGTCCATACTCAACGACCTGAAACAATAATCGATAATAGGGGGCCTAAGTCCTAGGCCGAATCCTGGTCACTCCGGACCCTTGCCGAGCATAGTCCATACTCGACGACCTGAATGAGTTAATTTACCGCGTTCGGGCAAAAAGACTCATCCCTTGCCAGGCGTAATCCACACCCGACGACCGTTTACCAAAAACCAAAAAGAATCCAGTCAAGATCCAATCCAAAATCCAAATCAAATCGGAAAACCAGAAATCAAAATCAACATCCAAAACGGAGAACAATCATCCGAGTGAATGCCACAACCAGAGAAACGAGCAAAATCAGGAGTTCAATCCAAACTCCAAAAACCAAACCAGAAAAATAAGTGTCCAATCCAAAAATAAAAGAAAACAGATTTCGCAAACCATGGCTTCGCATTTTATCATCATTCAGAGCATGCCTAGGGGCTATCTCCGTCCCCATACATGTGTAAATGACTCGGTTGCTCGCCAATGGTTTGTTACTTATTTCAGATTATCCTGATCAATTGATGACCAATCGACCATTATTCCTATGCCTCATATCCTCATGGTTTGAGGTAGACGGTGGTTGCTCCTGCTCCACCGCTGCATTCCGAGCCCCAACATACTGCCTCAACTGTCCATTCCTCACATGCTCCTCAATTATGTCCTTTAAATGCCTGCAGCTGTTGGTATCATGCCCGTCCAAATCGTGGAAGAGACAATGCTTTCCTGACGCCCTCTCCCGCTCAGATGGTTCTCTCCTAGCCGGCCTCCGGTAAGGAAGGCGATTCCGAGTTTCCATGTATATCCGCTCCTGCGTCTCGTTTAATTCTGTGTATGTGGAAAACTTTGGATCCTTCCATTGCTTCCTGGTTTTTCCTGAATCGTCATCCAGCTTCCTTTTTCCTTTATCTTTGTCTGAGCTTCCGTTGGATGGTCCTCCACCCCCAGTCACATTCACCTCCTTTAGCTTTAAATCCATACATGCATCTTCTTGCCGAAGAAATCTTTCAGCTTCGTGAAAGAATTCCCCGAGATCCAATGGTGGGTCTCGTACTAAAGATACCTTAAAATCTGAATCCTCTCTGACTCCCGACACTGCCGCCATCAAAACCATCGATGGATCCGGCCGATCCACCGAAGCAACCGCCGCATTAAATCGAGTCAAAAATGCTCTAAGTGATTCATCCGTCCTTTGCTTTACCGATGTTAACGTCATCACGTTCTTAGGTCTTTTGATATGAACCCGAAACTGTCCCAAAAACCTGTCCACCAATTCCCTCCAAGTCCTGATAGATCCTTCTTCCAGCTGCCTAAACCACATTGCCGCTAGGTCTGTCAAGTATAAAGGGAAACATCTGGCCATCACTTCCTCCGATGCCCCCAGCACTTCCATGTGTCTAGTATATCTCATCAAGTGATCTGTCGGGTCAGCCTTGCCATTATACACTTCCACGCTAGGTAACTTGAACTTAGGTGGATTCTGAGCCGTCCTGATTTCCCAAGCGAACGGACTCCTGTTTACTTCTTCCAAGTCTCTATTGGCCAAACCTCCGCGCATAGTCTTCCTGATGATTTCCATTAATCCAGCGTTGCCTGTTAGGTGTTGCCCCCCATGCTCCCGAGGGAATTCCGGCACATATTCTTCATGTGGCTCATTAGCCGCCACGTTGGCTCTAGCCTGTTGAACTCCTTCCAAAGGTCCTTCTGCATGGGATCCTATGGGCCTGCCCCCCAGCCCTTGTTGATTATCTTCCGGTTCTGTATTCTGTCCTCTATTGGGTTCTGCAACCCTAGTTCCTTGTTCCACATTTGCAGTTGCTATAGTTGGTCCAAGGTTCTGTGTTCCTGCAGCTCTCATCTGCTCGAAGAAAGTCTGCATCATATCCTGTTGACTCTTCAGCAACCTCTCATGTAATGAATTCGCCATAGCTTCCATTTCGTCTCTAGTAATGTAGATCGAAGCTTGTCCTTCTCCAGCGCCAGAGGATGCCTCTTGACTTCCTCCCTGTTGGCTTCTCTCAGCTCTTTGCCTTGTTTGTCGAGTCATTGTTGAGTCAATCTGAATCCTTCAAACTTTCAAATATAAACTCCAATCCGATGTAGCGGGTGCTAGTCCTTCTCAGTGGAAGCACCAAAGTGTTTGCGCCAAAAATGGTCACAAACCCCAAGTGTAGTGAAAGCACCAGCGTATGAATACAAATCAACAGTATTCACACACAAATCACAAATCTAAGCAAGTAACAAACAACAATCCAGAAATAATGAACGAAAACACGAGATTTATAGTGGTTCGGCTATCTCCGGCCTACGTCCACTCCAAAGTTTTTATCTTTTATTGATCGATGCTTGAAGATTACAATTTCCTATCGCGTAGTACAACGGATTTTATGATTATAATCTGAATCTAAGGCAGCAATGGTGATCTGGAGTAAATCTGGCAGAGTCCGGGCGCTCTTTAGCTCTCAAAGTTGTCCGACCTCTTTTCTGAATGACCTGGGGGTCTATTTATAGGTGTAGGAGGCTGATATTTCGCCTAAACTGAAGGGAGACCAGTTCCAGTACGTCAGGGGGCCCACATGCCCGCTTTCTGGAAATCCGGGCCCACTTTGGGATCGATTCGAAGCTTCGTTCGAATCGATCAAGAAATTGTCCAATCGAGCTGAAATTTGGTGTGAACATTCTTCAACATGTGCTCAAGCTACTGTGAAAATTTCATGTCATTTGGATTTGTAGATCTCGAGATATGATCGATTCAAGGTTGCGTTTCTGGTTGACTATCCTGGTTCGAATCGATCTTCCTTCGAATCGATTCGTTCGAATCGATCCACTCGATTCGATTGCTATTCGAATCGATGCTCTTGAGTCGACTCGATTGAGTTGATTTCTCTTCCACGCGTGTGCTCCGAGTCATACATTGCATCCCTTCGGGTTCCAGCTACGTTGCTTGGTAGACTCGTATCCTTCGAATCGATCAGACCAACATTCATTCGAATCGATCAGGGCAAGTCACTACCGATCGATTCGAATGAGTCTCACTGGGGTGGATTCGAATCAAGGCCTGAGGGGATGGATTCGAATAAACCATTGCATGCTTGCCTAACAACCTGGGTGTGTTGCCATCGAGTCGAACCAGTGTCGATTGATACGAATCATATCGATTCGAATTGTTTCCTTCATGATGGATTCGAATACTATCGATTCGAACCATTATCCATATTCCATAATCCATCCCTAACTCCATCATACGAACTCTGATTGTCCTGAAAATTGAAACATAGCCTCTCCTAACCCTTGCCATCATCTCCAACCAATTTCGTCTCGATCGGAGCCCGGTCAAATTTTGACGATATCCATCGTAGCCTTTTCTCTGATCGACCCCCAATCCTGATATCCATCCTTTCCTGTCGATTTGTTTGATATTCCGGCTTTGACCAAAAAGCGGGGTAACAGCTGTACTACGTCGTTGTTCCATGTTATTGGATTTTTGGTTCATCGGGCGTTTTGCTGTACGACGTCATTGTTCCGGTTTATTGTGTTTTGGTTCATCGGGCGTTTCGCTGTACGACGTTGTTGTTCCGGTTTATTGTGTTTTGGTTCATCGGACGTTACGTTGTACGACATCGTTGATCCGGTTTATTGTGTTTTGGTTCATCGAATGTTACGTTGTACGACGTCGTTGATCCGGTTTATTGTGTTTTGGTTCATCGGACGTTACGTTGTACGACGTCGTTGATCCGGTTTATTGTGTTTTGGTTCATCAGATGTTACGCTGTACGACGTCGTTGTTCCGATTTATTGTGATTCTGGAGCACCGGATGTTTCGCTGTACGACTCGTTGCTTCGAATTATTTGATTTCTGGAGCACCGGATGTTTCGCTGTACGACGTCGTTGCTTCGAATTATTTGATTTCTGGATTTCTAATGGTTGATTTCTGGAATTTATGCTTCACCAACTTTTACAAATTGGCATTGAAATGTATGTCGTTATTTGTGGCTTGGTGAATTAAATTAAGAATATGACATTCTTTTTAATCTTTGAGAAGATTCTTGTGATATTGATTAATCTCTGGATTGATTTTTGATTAGATACTTATCACAGTATGGCTTTATGGTTATCATACGTTTTTGTCATATCTCTTATTCTATATCACTTTATCTGATATTTATAGCTAGACTGATCCGTTTATTATTTTCTTCTTAAATAATACTCGGGTCAGACTGAGATTTTACAGGTGCTTCCTCATGACTTCTTATCTGGGACTATCATCTGACTTTTGGCTAACTACTTTAGCATTGTAGTTTTTGATTGTATACATTCGATATATTGACTCATTGATGTATACATATTCTGTTGTCTAGCACTTGTATCTTTTCTTTTGTGATATTGTGGATCTTGTTTGACCACTACTCTGATGAACACTTTTATGTGTTATATTCATATCTGTTTCCGCCTTTGTGATATGAACTGTCTGTGACTGATTTACGTTATGCTTATTTCTATATTTGTTTCCGGAGATCACATAGCCACTATGTCGTTGCTTTGAGTTTGTGTCGGTATGTCGGATTTCCTCTTGAATTGAAATGCATGTTATACTATCTGACATATCGGTGCTCGCACAAAGCAATTACATGGATGGTCGCTCCTCAACAGCCTTATTCTCCGCGCTAGTCGACGTCATTACCACGTAGTGTCCTTGGCTAGCGTGGGTATAGAGGTGGGGCGTCACAGATGATCATTTTGTATTTTCGAGTGGAAATCTACAATTTGTTCATAATTATTTAAGTTAAGCCAGTGGTTATGGGACATGAAGCTAAACTCATTTATTTACTAGCTTGGTGTAATTTACACTTATTCTATGGAGCTTCGTCTCATTTTTATGGGCTAGCGACCCATGGTTTTTTTTAACCGTTTTATGGAGTTCGGTTCATCGGGCGTACCGTTCGACTACATCGTTGTTCCGGCTTATTTGAATTTCAGGTTCCTCGGGCGTACCGTTGGACTACGTCGTTGCACCGGCTCTATGGATTAGCGACCCATTTATGATACACGTGTTGGTGAGTTTTTGTGCTCCCGTTTATGATAGGCCTCCCCTTTATGTTTTATGGATTTCTAATTATTGATTTCTGGAATTTGTATTTCACCAATTTTTGCGATTTGCATTGATATGTTTTGTCAATATTTGAGGTTTGGTGAATAGCTAAAGAATGTGATATTCTTTTTGGATATTTGACGAGATTTGAGATATTTTATGATATTTATTGTTATCGAATGTTTACTTGTCACAGTATGGCATTATTGTTATCATACATTTTTGTGGAATCTCTTATCCTTTCTCATCTCATATGATATTTATAGCTAGACTAATCCGTTTTTTATTTTTCTTTTTAAATAATACTCGGGTCAGACCGTGGTGTACAGGTGCTTCCACTTGACTTCTTAGCAGGGGCTAGCTTCTGACTTTTGGCTAACTACTTTAGCTTAGTAGTTTTTGCTTTTATACATTTGAGATAGAGACACCTTGATGTATACTTATTCTTTTGTGATGTAGTGGATCTTGTATGACCCCTATTTTGATGTTTTATGTGTTATATTCATATCTGTTTCCACCTTTGTGATATGAATATCTATGACTGATTCGTGTTATGCTTATTTCTATATTTGTTTTCCGAAGCCCACATAGCCACTGTGTAGTAGCTTTGAGTTTGTATTTGATATGTCGGATTTCCTCTTGAAATGAAATGCAAGTCATATTATCTAACATATCGGTACTCGCACTAAGCAATTACACAGATGGTCGCTCCTCAACAACCTTATTCTTCGTACTAATTGACGGTATTTCCCAGTAGTGTCCTTGGTTAGTGTGAGTATAGAGGTGGGGCGTCACAAGAGTACACTAACCTATTATCAGCTTGGACAGTTATAACAGCCTGTCCTTACAGTTGCTGACAAATACAAACAAGAACTAAACAAAACAGAATAGCGAAAGAATATAAGATATGTGTATACGTCTAGGAGAATCCAGGTCATCACCTGAAAGCTCCAAAGAATCCAGCTAAATTTGAAAAATATGCTTGGCATAACCCGAGCATTATATGAAAACAACGCCTAGGTCAATCTGGTAAAACCAGCGTGAGAAACTCAAATCACAAGGAACTTAATTATAACTTGTAAAATACTTTTAAAATCAAAGGTATCTAGTAAGACCACGCCGCACATAAACACAGATGAGTTTTTACCTTACGATAACCAAAACATTTTTATAGAAAATCCAGTGATATTATAATAATGTCTAGAACAAAATACATATTAATCATAAACGAAATTGTTACATTATTAAATTCCAGCATAATAGGGATATAATCAAGTCCGCATAGTGCTTATTGGAAAATGGATTATAACAATGGCAAGGTAAGGGACTACCTTCCGTACAGTACACCTCTAGATAAAATGTACCTGGGGTCAGACCCTGAACTTGGTCTACCCCTGCCAACACAGAACCGGCCTACCCCTGAAATTGGATAGTACCGAATATGTCATCACCCCAATTGTTCCCAACGTTTATTGAGATCTCTCATGCACAACCAAATCCATAATATGATAATCTAGAAAGATGATGACACATCCTAATGGGAGCGATCCACATAGCCCTGCTGTATCTACCTTGTTTTAGCCATTTCCTATGTTGTGAGGCTTGAGGCAACGCATTTACCTTTTCTCTTAGATGACCATCTTGGAATGCTAACACTACCTTCTAGCAGAAATGCATCGATGGCATTCATCCATACAAGTTCGTTCTAGGACTGAATGAAACTGAAGGCACTACCTATACTACATCCATTTTGGAATCACCCTCGGAATTAGTAGTAAGTAGGCCTTGCACTTCAAAAGCTCTGTCTTTAATGCTCTTCAAGATATCTTCAGTTCGAAACACTTGGGTTGGATCGAAGTGGTTTTCGAATAATTTGTACTTATCCCATCCCGGTCTATTCGAAACCACTTCCATTGGTTTCTGGTAAACTCAATCCTGGTTCTCTAGGTAATAAGCAGATAAAAGATAAGAGCGGAGTTCACCTCCTAATGTTTGTGGACAGATTTCCTTATCATTTATCCTAGAAGAACGAAACGAGTTTATACGTATAGTATAGCACCACCGATGGTAACTGTACCATATAACTCTCATGTTTCTTCTAGATATTTACAAAGTTACGTTTTGTTCCAGATTTGATAGTCGGTTATTTGACTATAAATAAACAAACATTCAAGCACGGATTTCATTCCATATGGGATGTACCAATCTTTTATTAATTAATCTTTTATTAACTAAAACACTTTGCAAAACTTGATCAAAAGATCTTTTTAAAACACTATTCCCAAAACCCTTTACATTCCTTTTATACTTGGAAAACATTTTTACTTATCTCAAAAATAAAAGTATTTACCAAAGACATTTGGAAAATTTCCTCTTCACAAATTCCATATTAAATGACCAAGAGATTCCATTTTCAAAACATCACTTACTATAAAACTCATTCACTTTATAAAACCCATTCACTTATCACTTATAAAAATTCTTTTTATAAGTTCACTTCATATTTCAAACCTCCTTATAAATCGCCAAACTAGATTTAAACTTCCTTTTAAAATCTCTAAAATGATTTAAAAAATCTCTTTCCATGTATAAAACTCTTTTAAAAATTTCCTTTATAAAATATCTTTGACATTACAAAATATCATTTACAAAATATCGTTTTTAAATCACTTTAAATAAACCCTTTTATTAAACCCTTCTTATAAACAAGTTATTATTTATAAATAGTTTTATAAAATAACTATATAACTTGAAAATCATTTATAAACTTTAAAACTCCAAATTGATTAAAGAATTAGAGCTAATTTAAAACTATACTTTATAATTTCAAAAAGAGGCTTAGCAATCCCATTGGTATTTATTTAAGTTACCATTTCATTTCAATTCCAATTCACTTAATAGTTATTTACATAGATCAACATGTATGTAAATGTAATTCGTATCCAACTCAGGGAATAACATGTCAGTATAACTAACTGGCATATGCATGTCCAAATAACATAATAGTAGGATGGTGATTTGTCCTGTTAAATAGATGTCCAAACAATTCAAGCAATTAATAGCAGATTAGGGATTTATTTTACTAAACACATGTCCACACAGAAAAACAATTATACCATAGCAGAACGGGAATTTATTCTGCTGAACACATATCCAAACAATAAAAAAACTATATTATAACTCATTCACAGTTATATGGTTTCTTAATGGTATCGAAACTTGAATCCCTTGAATTCAAAACCATCTTTGAAAAAGAAGTTTCTTTGAAACAATTTGATTCTTGAAAAAACAAAGGATTTAAAACTTTAAAATTCTTTTTAAATAATTAGTTATAAGTTAAATCCTTATTTAAATCATAATTAAACTTAATTAAATCTTGACTTAATTTAATTAAGTATATAAGAAATAATCAAACCTTTAAATAAAAAATAAACCATTATTAATTACTAATAAATAATTAAATATTAATTAATCCTTTATTAATTATTAAATAATAATTTAATGTAACGACCTGCCTTTTTTGGACGGTTTAAATCGACGATAAACCACACACGTCAGACTCAAACCATTCAGAAGGGCAAATTGTTATGGGGTAAATAAGAAAAAGAAAAGAAAGAAATAAAACAAACATAGAATCTCACAGTGGAACGACAAATTATAATAATCAAATAAACAGTTCATGAAGCTGTTTTACAAATAACATTTGATTACACATTTACATTTCAGAATTAGAGTACATACAGCAGTAATAAACAATAATGCAGCGGAACAGTATGATGCAGCGGAATAAATGAAATAAATAGTAGTAGTACTAAATCTTCGTCTTCGTCCTCCAAAAGTAGTCTTCGATACATTGAAAAGCTAAAACTGACCCGAGCGAATTGAAAGACAAAACACTCGAGTCTGAACTAAAAGATCTTATGTAAGTTAAATCAACAGTAAATAAATATGATTGTAACGGCGTTGGAGATGTTTACGGGGTTTCACATCCCCTATCCAGTGTCTAACGTGAGTGCAATAACTTAAAAGATGTTTGGGATTACCATCTCTTAAAGAACCGTTAAACTATCTACTATGTAGTACAATACGCTATTATAATAGTGTCTACAGCAAAGTAAAGTATTAAAATAGCGTTAAGGCATTACCCATATCCCCATTAACACATTTGTATATATTCCCATAGTCTATACAGTACCGTAATTCCTCCGTAAACTGGAGGGCTATCAGAGAACACTCCATAGGTATGGTACAAACCAAACTCGTAGAAGGTGCGATAGGGCATGTGAACACGGCACACGCCAGGGTAGATCTACCAATTGCACTCCCGGACTGGTGGTAACACATAGAAGCTACTACCGCCCACCTCGGACACACTCCCATAATCAAATCGAGGGGTGGCCACTAAATCAATCACAAAGTCAAAATATAGTATCGAAGAAATATACCCGATATGAGGAATGACCTCACTTGGCCTGGTATAGCTCCTATTTTAGTCACATCTAGGCTGACTCACGGGAGTCAGGGTCACGTAAATACCTCATACAGAGTCGTTCACCAAACCATCCTACTTCATTTCTGGAATCTCCACCATGTACACAGTTGTTAAAGTGGTTTTCGGTATTGGTAGAGAGTATGCCAATATCTGATCCCGGTCTCTTTAACAACCAAACGCTTATTACACACCGGATGGTTCTTTTACATTTCCAAAACCATTTCATATTGATATCAAAATATCATATTCAATTCAAACCATATTACTTTCAAAATTATATTCACAGTTAGGTTAAATTCTCATTTCAAAATCATCATATTTACTCAAATATGTCGTATCACCACCAAATATCATTTCAAATCCCAACTTATGTTATAACATTATTAAACCTTATTCGCTTTAAAATCAAGGTTTTAATTATAAACATTTCCACTTTACACCATCTGAAATTTAGGAAATAATTTAAATAGTTATAAATAGTTTAACATAGTTTTAAATAGATATAAATTAGGTTAAATAGGTTTAAAATAGATTAAAATACTTTAAATAGATTTAAAATAGTTTAAATGGTTTAAAATAGATTAAATAGGTTTATTATGGATTAATTAGGTTTAAAATAGATTAAATAAATTTAAAATAGATTAAAATACTTTAAATAGATTTAAAATAGTTTAAATAGTTTAAATGGTTTAAAATAGATTAAATAGGTTTATTATGGATTAATTAGGTTTAAAATAGATTAAATGAATTTAAAATAGATTAAACAGAATTAAAATAGATAAAATAATTTTAAAATAAATTAGAATAGTTTAAATTGGTTAAGTTGGTTTAAAATAGATTAACTTAATTTAATAGTTGAAAATCTTAAATAGAATTTAAAAGAACATTTACAGTTTAAATTGAGATAATAAATTTGAAATTAACATCAATTTTAACTATTTCAATTTTTATAGATTTTTAAAATTATAGTTCCAACATTTCAATAACTTAATTCCGATAATTTCGTTTATACTTCAAAATTCAACTTTAGAATTCCAATTTAAATCCTTTAAATAATTACTTAAAACAATTCAATTTATATCGGTCAAATTCTATTTCAATTATCGTTTAACTTGATTCAAAGTTTAAAGATTTAAATCATTAAATTTAACCAATCTAGTGTCCGTATATAATTCTCTACCCTATGGTCAAGTGATACAGATATTTATCATTTAAAACCGCAAATATTTAAATTTACGGGTATATATCATTTCAACCCGCAATCCCCAAATTTATTTAAATGAAAATCGCTTGGGTTTATCATTTCAACCCATAACGATTTTCCCCTATTCTATATGATCGTTCGGGTATGTATCATTTCAACCCATAGGGAACATGCAGTGTTATAACCATATAAAATACAACATCCAGTCATCCAATATCAGCAAATCAAACAAACATCACATCATCATCCAAATCAACCAATCAATAACATCAGTCAACTGATTATCATCAACAGGTATTAAATTGACAATTAAATTCACTATTAAATTAAATGACGATTAAATGCAATAAAAGTCATATTTAACTGGAATGACATTTTAAATATAGCAAACATCAATCAATCAATTTCTAATCACTTCATAAATTTTATTTACCAAACATAAGATAATTTAGTAGTCGTGAGTGGGTTAAAACACTCACCTTTGAATTTCAAATCGATTTGAAATCCAAATAAAGGCCCAAATTTCAACAGTCTCTGAACATATCCAAAAGAGTGCTAAAACGTCCGGAATTTCGATACGATCGCAGCGGAACAAACTGCGCGTAAAACCGACCTCGTATGCAAAAGTTACGTTGATTAGAACATAAAATTCAAGTTTTAAACAAATAAAAGAAAAGAGGGCCCGTAGAAACTCACCACGTCATCGTCTCTCCTAAGCCCTAAAACGCACGCATACAAACAACCGCCACAGACAACCGCGAATGCTCGAAGACGGCCATCTTCGAGTACATCGCCGGCCTCACCATCATGGCCGCTCCACCTTGCGACACCCCCCATAGCCTCGCGACCAACGAGGTCACCGCCGATCGAAGCCCCAACGTGCTCAACCGACGCCGTGCACTTAAACCCTAGGCGAATTTTATAACCCGATCCAACCATCAGACTACCGAATGAAGAACGTGTGACGACCTGGATTTTTAACATCTGATAATTGGGTAATTACCTGATTTATTATTGAAATATTAATATTAATTATTCAAACAAATAAATTTCTGACGATTAAAATATCTGAATATATATAAATTAAATTAAAAACTATATTGAATATTGTATTTTATAATCCTATAGAAAAATAAATCATATGTATATGTAAAACCCCACCATATAAATTAAAGATAAAGTATTTAAAGATATATATATATATATATATGGATAGATATATAGACAAGTTTTATGTTCAAATATAAAATATATAAATAAGTATGTATGCATATATGCCCTCATAAAATAAAATATAGGAATGTGTATAAATGTGAATATACATATATATGTATATACACCTATATATATATGAGGAAATGACAATATGTATAAATGCAAGCAAAAGTGCATATATTAAATAGTGGAAAGGCAAGTATATATATGTATATAATAACAACAACATACATAACTATACATATATTTATACATACAAAAAGGATATATATACAATATAAAATTCACATAAATATATGTGTAAACAAAAGAGGGAACATAGCATTTAATGCAAGCATATAAAACATAAAAATCTAAGCACACAAAACGATTTATCAAAGTCAAGTCTGTATAAAATGGAAAAAGAAGAGGCTGTACAGGTACATATCCTCTCCCTCTAGCTTGCACAACACACTTCTTCCCCACGTATATATCTATTCACTGCTTATATCCCACGTATACACTCTGGTTCACAAACATAAAACAATACAACACTGCCATTTAAAAACAAGATCTGGGAACCAAAACCAGAGTAAGAAATAAAATCAAACAACACTTTCAAGTTTCAAGTTCAATCTGAAGCAATTCAAGATTCAACTCAGTTTAATCAAGTAGCAGATCAAAATTCAAAGTACAATTTCCAGTTTTCAAAATCAAAGCATTTTACAGGCTCTCTGTTCAAAAACATCAAAAAGGTGAGTAACATCACTTTTTAAAACTTAAGTAGGAAATCTGGTTGCATGTGAATCTCTGAAGCAAAGTATGTTTGTGTATATATGAATTTACTGTGTATATTTGGATGATGGATGTCTGTGCATGCTTGTTTCTTGTGACATTCCTGTTTTTGTTTTCAAGCTCTAGTTTGATTTAAAACCATTATCTCTTGATCTAGTCTTGGTTTGGATTTAAGTTTTAAAACAAAACTTGTTTGTTTCATCACAAATTATAGTTTAAAATTTATTTAAGTCAAAATAAATTGAATGACTCTGGAAACCAAAAAGAACGGGCAAGCATTAGTTTTGATTAAAAATTCAATCTTTGTAATTCATTGATTCAGGTTTATAAACTGAATACTTAACCAAAAACCTGATTTTTAGAAGAGAAATCATAAATTTTAGATGAGATTTGAGTATGCATTTCTGGGTTGAATAGAAATTGTGTTTTGGGTTGCCTCTGGTGATCTCGGTGATCTGGGAGGTCGTAGTCTTCAGTGATGTTAGAAGGATGATAGGGGAGTTTGGGAAAAATGGAAAAGTGATGGAAGATCACTGTGGTGGCGGTGGTGATCGATTTATGTTTGTAACCCTAGTTTTGGCATGGTCGAGTATTTGGTTTGCCAAGGTGCCTCTGGTGAATCGAGTTCCACAGAGCTTTGGGGATTGGAAGCTTGGAGGTTGTCGAAGGCGTGGCCGGAGTTTCATGAGTTCTGGTGGTCGGCGTCATCGGGACGAGGAGTTTCCAGGTGATGGGTTCAGTTCCAAGTTGTTCGAGATTTTCTCGATATCGATGTTGAGTTTGTGGTGAACTTTGGGTGGTCGGGATCGTAAGGGTAGGTCATCGATGACTCATCGGCGGTGGTTTGGGTGACCTGATCGTCGCTGTTGAACTGTGCATGTGCACGGTGCACCTTGAGTTTCTGGCAAGTTAAGGTTGGGGAAGAAGTATTTGTCTCGGGTCGAACTCGAGTGATTTTGTGTGTTGTCTCGAAGTGCAGAGATTCACAAGTGTAGCTCGGGAAGTTGAGGGTTTTGCACGGGGAAATGATGTAGCTTGCTCGGGTTGATTTTATTAAGAAATCTGGTTTCAAAATTTTGAAAGGAAGTGTACCAGATTATTTTTAAAACAAGAACTCTAGTTTTTTTTCAAAATGTTTCAAAGTTTAAATGCAAAATAAAAACAAGTTTAAACAAGTTCAAGGATGATAATTGATAATTTAAATGCTTTAGTTGGTTTTGTTTAAAGTAAATTTTACATTTTCAATTATAATTGATTCCTAAATATTTTTCTAATAAAGTTTAATGATGTGATTAAGAGATATATTAAGACAAAGGAAGTTATCTTTAATCAATATAGATGGAAGTAATTAAAGATAATTAACTAGTGGAATTGATTGATAATTAATCACTTAATGAAATTAATAGAGATAAATTAATTAACGTTAATAATCAAAGAATAATTACTTAGTACAAGTAATTAGTGAATAGTTAATAATTAATTAATTTAAAGATCGTTAACTAGTGATTATGAGATAATTAATTAAGATAATTAATTAGATTGATTAATTAAGATAATCATTTGTGGGAATTGGTTAAGTATAATTACTTAATGTAATTTATAAAGTATAATTACTTGGTATAAGTAATTAATGGGTAATTACTGGATGTAATTAATTAAAGGGGAATTACTTGATGGAAAGTGATTAAAGAATAATTACTTAGTGGAAGTAATTAAGGATTAATTACTTAGTGTAATTAAGGATTGATTAATTAAGGGTTGGATAATGAGTGTGATTAATTAAAGGATAATTAATCAATGTAAGTGATCATAGAATAATTAATTTGAGTAATTAATTAAGGATAAATATAATCAATGTGAAGGGGTGAAGGTTAATTAATTTGTGATATTTATTAAAGGCTAATTACTTAATGTAATTAAAGAGGTTAATTAAGGGATGATTAATTAATGTTTTGTAATTAATTAATGATAAGTAAGCATGATTTAAAAGGTGATTGAGGTAATTAATTTAATTTATTTTAAATTAATTAGAATGGTATGATGAATTAATCTTGCTTATTAATGATTGAATGATATTGCATGCATAGATTAGTTGATATCCCTGATATGTGATTGGGTTAAACTATGATATTATGGTTTGTCCATCGTTGATGAATAACTATGTAAATACGAATTCTGGATATAAATGGAAATGTATTCACTCAAATAACTTGGGTTAAGATGACATTGATTCGAAGAGACCGGGGTCGGGTATCAGTAAATACCTGAAACCACTTCGATTAGAAATTTGCAATGATTCTTTATATGTGATATCAAAATGGCTGGAATGGAATGATTTATGTGAATTGGACCATTTAATCTAAGTTTTGGTACTTAGAAATTGATGTGTGAAATAAGTGATGTCTCTAACAAATTGTGAATTTGTAAATTGACACGAGTTACCCCGGGTTTTATGTAAGTTTTATGCTTTGTATTTCATGTAAAATGGGTTTACTCACGCTGGTTTCCAGCCCGACTCGGGTGTTACTTTGATGTAATGCTCGGGTCAGACCGAGTATTACAGATTTTCAAGTAAGGACGTTCTGGAGCTCAGGAGGCGAGCTGGGTGGTAGGAACGTATGGAGTGTTTCCGCTGTGATATATTTCTGTTTATCTGAGATATGTTGATTTGTATATTTCCAGTGTTTGAGTATGTGTGTAACTCTGGTGTATAAAAATGTAATCAACTGATACAGTATTCTTTTGTAAACTGTTATTATTTGATATTATATTTTGATCCGCTGCGAATGTGAGAATCTGTGTAGTGTTTTTGTTTCTTCTTCTTCTATCTCTTTCTTCTTTTCCTAACTATCTGGAATTTTCGGGATCAAAAATTTCGGGTCTTTTCACAACGCCAATGTACTCGGCTCGCCACTCTCCACGCATTCCTACCACCCAATCGACGATCTGTCGAAGTCGATCGCAACCCAATGAACGGCCGATGATGATTTAGCCAATACCAGACAAACCAGAATCCGATTGCAAAAAAAATAGCAGATTTGAGTTGCGCTCATCGAGAGCTTCGAATCGATATATAATATGTTAGGGTTTCAGGAATTTTATTTTTTCGATTTGATTTTGATTTGCAATTGAAATTGGAATTGGGAATTAGGTTTTGGTTTGTTTGCCATTGGAAAGTGGGAACCAGATAGAATTATATGTACAGTAATGAGGAATAAAAGGCTGCTAGGGTTCGGAGAGATCTATTTATATCAACACAACCCGATAAGAAAATATAAACGCATATCGGATTGGTACGAATGACAAATAGCGACCCAAAAAGCCCGTTTCGCTTTCGAAACGAAAGTGGGTCATCCCATATATCAAAATATATGTTTTCGATATTCTAAATCCAATGGAACAGGTTTCAAGTCCTAATTCAATCGTATAAAGAAGTTAGCTTTAAAATCAGCTTATTTCAAATTGATTTCAATTGAATTGCTTTCTAGGCGTTTCGAGTCTGTATGATCAAACGACAAGTCCGATCGCTACGAAACTTGAAATCATACAATAAATCACCGTTACGGATCTGATGAAGATGGTTCCGTCGAAATCTGAGAGAGTCGCCAAAATGGCTATTTTTACATTAATTAAATAAATTAATACTAAATTAATTAAATCACCTTTTTAATTCCAATTTTATAATTAACAAATTTTATCCTTTTTGATTACTTAGACATTTACAATAATTTAAAGCAAATTTACATATCAATTGAGTGTTAAATACTTAAATAATTACAGTGTTCAATTTCAACTGTAATTAAATCCAATTAAATATATATTTTTTTGGCAAAGCCAGCGGGGTTGAATGGCCCCTACCATATATTTATAATCAATAAGAAGAATTCTTACAATCATAAAAGGAAAAAACAGAGACGACTAGGAAAGAAAGGAAAGGAAAAAATAAAGAAAATGAAAATACAGTGGGAAAAAATGAAAAAAGGAACAGAAGGAGAGCTCATGACCACAGGTCAACCACTAGAGGGTCAAAACGGTAGGGAGATAGAATCATGACATGTTTTATTTCTCTACAGATGCAGTGGAACAGTTCCATTCTTTGGAGACGCTTGTTGTTGAAAATTATTTCGTTTCTTTCCTTCCATATTGCCATTACAGTTACCTTTAAGTAAATCAACAGTTCATAGGAGGAAGCAGTTTTCCACTTAGTAGCCTTGAGTATGTTTAACCATTCAATTTGGCTGGCTATCACAGGCTGCAGACAGCCACCTCTTCCTTTTATCTTAGTCCAAATAAAGTTGGTGAACGGACAAGCAAAGAAGAGATGTAGAGTATCTTCAACTCCAGTATGACAAAAGCAGCATGAGGTGTTAACATTTATGCCTTTCCTTCTCATATTAGCTTTGGTGTGCAGAGCATTTTTTAAAGTTTTCCATAGCATGAAATTGAGCTTTTCACTGTTGTGTGCTAACCAAATTCTTTTATTCCAAACGAATCTTTCACACGAGACTAAAGGAGGAAGGAGTTTATATATAGTGGCTATAGAGTGTTCCTTTATGTTATCAGTCCAAGTATATTCATCGTGAGGAGCATGCACGTAGGGAGAAGAGTTGTAAGGAGACCAATGTCTGTTGATGTTTTGGTAGCTGGAAGGGGCAGAGAAATGAGACCATTCCTAATATAAGAGACAGCAACAACATTCAAGGGGATACCAGACAGTTGAACTTCATCATAAGACATGGTGTTGCACAAAATAAGGCCTCTTGCAAGCCAGGGAACAGAACAGAATTTTTCTGGGCTATACTGACTGAGGGTTATCATAGCGTGGGGCATAACCTTGTCTCTTATTTGCATCATAGTTTTCCAAACCCAACTGCTGGCCTGCTTTGCCTTGACCAACCATATGTTTGCATTCTTGAGATTGTGTTTGAGACACCAAGCAACCCATAAGGTATCTCTTTTGTTGATGAGATTATCTAAGTGTTTAGAGAGGGCAGCTATGTTCCAATTCTTGAGGTTTTTTATGCCAAGACCACCATTCTTTTTTGGTATCTCAAGATTTGCATAGGCTATCGGGATAATCTTTCTATTATGAGCAGTGCCAGTCCAGAGGAATCTGAGCATAGCAGATCGTATCATAGTAATGAGTTTGTTGGGTAGGAGAAAAGTTCTACACCAGTACACAGACATAGAGAAAAGAAGGGAGTTAACTATGACAAGTCTACCTGGCTAGGAGAGGAACCTATTGTGCCATTTACTTAGAACAGAAATAATTTTTTCATATAGAGGATAACATTGAGCAACAGATATTCTTTTACTAGCAAGTGGTATGCCAAGATAAGAAGTATCAGACTCAATTGGAGACATTTTAGTTATTCTCAGGCAGGAAGTTACTTCAGCAGAATTTAGACCAGCAAGAAGAATGTGAGACTTGCCATGGTTAATTTCCAATCCAGTGAATCTGTAGAAGGATTCAAGAGTGCACATTATAGCAGTGAGAGATTGCGGGGTAGGTTTTGTGAAAATTATTATGTCATCAGCAAAAGCCAGGGAAGTGATCATGGGAGAAGAACACTTTGGGTGAGGAATAAATTGTTTGAGCACAACTTGTTTTTGGAAAGCTAGAGTTAGAGTTTCAATGAGGATGATGAAGAGGTAAGCAGAGATAGGATCTCCTTGCCGGAGGCCATTAGTGCCCTTAAAAAATCCAACAGAGTGGGCATTGAAAACCAGGGAATACCTGACAGTGGATATGCACTGGAATATCCAGTTGCAAAAGATTGAAGGAAATTTCATCTTATTGAGAGTGTGCATTAGAGCAGCCCAGTTGACAGAGTCAAAAGCTTTTCGAATGTCTATTTTAAGCATGGCTCTTTTGGAGATTGAAGGGGATGAGTAGCCGTTGAGGAGCTCATGAGTAAGAAGAACATTGTCAAGAATAGATCTCTTGGGAAGAAAGGCAGCCTGATTCGGAGAAATGATTTGGGAGAGAACTTCTTTTAGCCTAGAAGCAAGGATTCTAGATATGATTTTATATATTACATTGCAGCAAGCTATAGGCCTAAAGTGAGAAACACTAGAAGGGTTGTCAGACGTAGGAATCAGAGCGAGGTTAGTACAGTTAATAGAGCTGAGCATTCGAGATTTAATGAAAAAGTTGTGAACTGCTTTGAGAACATCAGGACCAATAATGTGCCAACAAGTAACATAAAAGACTGCATTGAAGCCATCAGGACCACCAGCTGCAGATTTCTTCATAGTAAAGATAGAATTTTTGATGTCCTCGTCAGAAATAGGAGAAGTTAGATAGGACTGCATTACAGGAGATAGGGAGGGAAGTTCTAGATCATCTAGAAGGGAGAAGTCAGGAGGGGGACTGGGAGAACCAAGCAGGGTGGAGAAGTAGTTCAGAAAAGCAGTATCCACACTGTCAGGAGTAGAGTGATTGTTGTCTTGTAAGTCATCTATTTGTTGTATATATGCTCTGGTTTTCTTTATCTTAAGAGATGCATGGTAGTGCTTGGTATTTCTGTCTCCATTCATTGTCCAGTTCTCCCTATATTTTTGTCTTGCCATACCAGCTTCATCAGATAAAGCAGAAACAAGCTGGGTGGTTAGGTTTTGTTCAAGCTGAAGGTGGGCTGTGTCATCAGAGTTGCTCATGAGAAGAGCTTGAACCTGTTCAAGTTTTAGTTGAATATCAGTTGATAATTTTTTACCATCACCATAGATAGACCCAGACCACGTTCTTAAAGCATTTTTGGTGTTCTTTAGTTTTCTTTGCAGCTTTAACATAGGGTTACCAAAGGTGTGCATGTTCCAAGCCTGAGAAACCACCTGCATGAAATCATTGTTACATATCCAAGCATCAAAAAATTTAAAATTTGGAAGTTTTTTAATGGCAGCAGCACCGAAGGACAGGATTAAAGGGCAGTGGTCAGATAGGAGGGGCATAGGAATTTGAATTTGTATGGAAGGCCACGTACTTAAGGCTTTATGATTGATAAAACCATGATCAATTTTAGTGAGAACTCTTTGTGCCTGATGGCTTTTATTGGTCCAAGTATAAGGAGAGCCAGTGGTTGGAATGTCAATAAGTGATGCATTATGAATGGTTTCATTGAGAGGGGATAGGTCTCTTGAGAGAAGAGGATTGCCACCATGTTTGTGAGAAGAATGGAAGCAACAGTTGAAATCTCCAATAAGAATCCAAGGGTGGGAATTCTGTCTTAGGTGGGGAATGTAGTCATGTAGGACTTGCCTCTTAGAGGGGGAATTATCTGCATAGATGAAAGTGAAGTATAAAGAGAAGGATGAGGGGATGTGAATAACATGGGTATGAATAAACTGCCTATCAGTTAGGATGGGCTGTATCTTGTATATTGAAGGGTCAAAAAGAACAAGGAGTATCCCATAAGGAGCATGAGAGTGATTGGTAATGTATTGCCATGAGGGATTGATGTTTTTGCATGCTTGCATGGATTGAGAAGGGTTAAGTTTAGTTTCAGAGATAGAGAGAATGGATAGTTTGTGTTCATGAATAATAGATTTAGCTAGCTCAATTTTAGATACCATATGTGCACCTCTTATGTTCCATGCTCCAACTTTGTGTATCATTGGGTATACCTTTGTATTTTTTTTCAAGTTTCTCTTACCTCTATGAGAGGTTCTAGGAGTAGTTCCAGGGATGGCAGAATTGGAGAAGTCAGTGTCTTCATCAGAATCTATTGGAGCAGGGTTAACCAAATAGAAGTTTTTTTGTGTGGAAATTATCAGATTTGTATTATGTTCAGAGCTGGTTTCAACAGTTTTTAGAGTATTCTTTTTGGATTTGTTATTTTTGAGAGGGAGGGATGGGTTAGCAGGAAGCAAGGACAGAGGTGGTAGAGGAGATGGGGGAACGTCAACAGAAGGGAGAGAAGAAACATGGCTGGTAGAGCATGGGTCGATGTAAAAGATGGAATGAGCACCTATGTGCAAGAGGTTGGAGTAATCTGAAGAAAGGGATGAGTTTGGACGAGGGTTGATGGGAAGAATATCAGGAGAAAATGGAGTAATTTATGAGGAGGGAAGAGATGGAGCACCAGGTGGAGGGATTTGAGGGGATGTGTTAGGGAGAAATGTTTGGGAGGGATTAGGAGCAGAGTTGAGGGAGATAGATGGTTCAGTTGCATGTAAAGAGCTGCTGGCATGAGTAATAATTTCATTCATGCAAGGCGGTTGGACATGATCAGCAGTTAGTATTGAGTTTGCATCATCAGAATCAGCAGGAGCATACGACAAAGCAGTATTAGAAATGTTTCTGTGCATTAGGTCACCACTTTCAGTGTGAGAATGAGAACAAAGCTGGATCAGGTTGGTCTTTTCATAGACTTTCTCAGTTGCTACCTCATTGTTTAGCAGAACATCAAATTTGTTTTTCAAGTGAGTATTGGCATCTTGGGATGAGCATGATGTGGCATGCAGGGATTGCACGTCTACATAGTTAACCTGGGATCTTTCATTTCTATTTATTCCTTCTTGTCTTTCTTCATAGTTATTGCTTCTCTTTTTAGTATTTACTTTTTCCCAAACTTTTTTGTTAGCAAGTGAGGAAAAACTTACTCTGCTGGGTTTCACCTTCAGACTGTGGTCCAAGATCGTTCCAGTTATATTCTTGTCTTTTTCATTACCATTTTTTCCATCAGATACCTTTTCAAGTTGACAGTTGTCACTCATGTGACCAAAGACTTTACAGTTTACACATATATCAGGCTTCCATAAGTATTCAACAAAAATATACTGAGGGGAACCATCAGGAAGTTGAACACAGAAGGATTCAACAAGTTCACAGAGGGGAGAAATTTCTATCAAGCATTTTGCGTAGCTAATTCTTTCTAACTTTTCTGTCATTTCATCCATACATATTAACTTTCCCAATCTGGAAGCCAACCAGTTAACTCCCAGGGGAGACCATGCAAATAGTGGGATATTAGATAACCGGACCCAAACAGGTACAGCTTTAATAGAGCCACAAACATTACTAATGGTGGGATCCCATTGTTTGATGATAAAAAGCTTGTTTTTCATCAGGATGGGGTCACTTCTTATAATTCTATTTTTATCGTCTTCATCGGAAAGAAGGAAAAGAAAGATTGTACCATCAGATCTAACCTTAACATTACCGCGAAGCTTCCATGATTTCTTTAAGTGACTAATGACAGCCGAGTAAGACAAAGGCTTGTCAAGGAAGAAACCTACTAAGTAGTCACCCCATACTTCAGTTCCAGCAGAGATAACAGAGGCAGGAGGAAGCATCGCTTCACCGTCAAAGGAGAGATCTAATTGAATTGGCTTGTACTGACCTGCGTTACGAGGGAGATTTTTGAAAAGAGAAGTCCAAGATGGAACCTTGTGGGGAGGGTTAGGTAGAAGGGGGGGAAGGGAGGAGGAAGAGGGCAGCAGGGAGGGCGGTGAAGCAGGGAAAGAGGGTGCAGGGAGAGGTTGGGGTGGACAAGGAGGGAAGGGAGAGGTTTGGGGGCGGAGGTTCAGGAGGAAGAGACGGCAGCAAAGTAAGGAGGTTTGTACTTGGAGGGGATGGGTTGGTACAGGCTGTGAAGATAGGGGATGGGACAAGGGCGGGAAGGTTTGGAGCAGCTGCCATTAAAACTTTGGGTATTTTAATTCCAATAATTTGATTTAATTTGATTTCAGTCTTTTTATTCAATCAATAGTTACTCTATGGGCATAGTTAACACTGGTTTATATTTTATTACATTAATATTCTTTATTTATCATCTTTTACCGTATTAGCAGCAATATTTCAATTATATTGATTTTTTTTTCGATTTTCATATTAATTACAATTTGAAGTCCCAATTAATTAATTTATCTTGGTTTCAATCATTTTATTAAATCAATTATTATCTTATGAATGCAACTGACATTTCTTTACATTTTATTGCATTCACCTTTTATAGTTATAGTCTTAACTCATATTAAAGTAACATTTAATTGCAATTGATCTTAAATTTAATTCAATAGATTAAATAAATTGGTAACAAATGACAATCGTTATCTTTTCTTAATTTAATAACGTTTGTAAGTTTGTTATTTACACACAAATGTCATAACTACTATCACAACATTACTTTTATCAATTACAATTGATTACATACTATTTCATTAATTAATAAAATATTTAAATTATCAATTATTCCTTTAATCCAATTTTCAAATAAATACACACATTATTACAATTTATTTACAATCTATAACCAGTTATAACTTTTAATCATTTCAATTAAATGGAATTATATTTAAAGCAGTTATCAATTACCTTAAATTAATACTATTACATTGTATTCTATTTATATTATTATTATTAAATCACAAATTTTTATTTCTTCCAACATTAAATCACAAGACCTTTTTAAATTAACTATTTTTAATTATCGAAAATTACGGGTCGTTACACTCTATCCCACTTAAAACTTTTCGTCCTCGAAAAGGGAAAGATGCAATTAAGGAATTAATATATCTTATTCAAAATATTAAATCTATAAACAATTAATTTACATAATTAAATAATTTAAATAAAATATATCAATTTATAACAATTAAACCCTTTTATATTCAAGTTAATAAAAGTTTGAAAAACATTTCCCAAAAATTTTCTAAGTCCAAAATTCACAGAAAATTCCGGTAGAGTCTCCTTTGTATGGATAGGTCTGGGAGGAAAAATAATATCAATAATACAACGTATATCACATATTTTCAAAATAGTATATACCAAACCACGAGAAAACAATATAATATCGCTAGAAAAACGTAATCCGAGAACGTACCTATTTGTTTGGCAAACAACGCTTAATTTATGAAACAAAAGCAGTAGCTATTGCTTCCATAACCTGTATTTCACTTATATAATCCAAAAGTGTTAATAATTATATAAAAGAGAATATTTATGTTATGTCTATTAGTCACAACCAAATCAACACAACATACAATAGTCACAAGCAACAAAACCATACAATCATCTCATGCAATCAAAACAAAGGGTTTGTTTGGGTTCAGAAACTTTTAATCGTATAAAATGATAAATAAACTACTAAGTATACATACACTCAACAGTCTTAGATAAAATTCAATAGATCATTTATACATCCTACACAATAGAAGTATCCCTTCCCAACCAATCCATAAGTTAAACAAACAATAATTTCAAATAATATTTAAGTTTTATTCTTATTACTCTTTCTTTTTCACATTATTCAATGTTCATTTTCATTTGTTCATACAATGCTTGTTTAATTCCTTTACATTTATCAATTACAAAATTCATTTTCCATTCATTTATACAATACCAATTTTCTTTTCATTACTTTACATTCATTGCTTACATAAGTTATTTCCATTTCAATTATTAGATTATTTATTAGGTAAATCTCTTTACGATTTAATTCACTATTAATGGATTATTATTTTCACATTCATTCTTCCATATATAGCATTATTGAATATTAAATTCATTTCTAAATCATTTCAATGCTTTTTGAAGTTATAACAATTCAATTAAAGTAATACTCATTTTAATTATAAATGGCTTCAACATTAAATTAAGTTTATATTTATTTACTTACAGTGTTCACCTTTTTATTACTTTCATTAGTAGCATTCAAATTATTTACTTAGGTTTGCAGTAGCTTATACATCTTAATTCTCCTTTTAAAACATAATGACATTGAACATATTCATTATTTAAGTTTTACTTGCATAATATTCCATTACATATTCTTATTAACATTACAACTTTTAACATTATGGTAAGTTATATATATCTTAAGGATGCAACTGAAAGTTACACAAGTTCATCTTGTACATTTTTTCAAAGTTCAATAATTCATCTTCTAAATTTTCATTATTCTTAAGTTTACAAATTTCCAATTTCTCATATATATACCATTAATCACCTAGCATCTAATTACTTATATTTTCTTCATTCTAGAAACTTCCGATTATTAAAATAATTAAGATTTCATTCATTTTAATAATTGAAAACTACTAATTATCAGAAAATTTAAGAACTAAACTCCGGTTCATTTTAGTCACTTGGAAAATAATACATATTTATCCTTTATAGATCAAATCATATTTAGAAATTCAAAATTAAGGCTGTATTCATCAAAACAGATGTGTAGTAAAACTACTATAGTAGTCTCCCCACTTTGAAACTCGAAAATGAACGCCGATGATGCATGCACTCATCACCGAAATTATTTTCCAACGATAGAGAGGGGAGTACATAATTTATTTTCTTCCAAATTCTTTTAAACATTTCTTTCAAATCATATTGAAATATTTATATCTGAAAATACTTCCTAATAATACTAATATTATATTCCAAAAATCCTTTGAAAGAAATTTCCAAAATCCCGGAACTTAAGTTCTCAAATTTCAACTTATATTCATTTTATTTGTAAATCTTATTTTTCAATCAATATTTATAAAATTTCTCTACCTAACAAACAACATATTACATCCAACTATATCATTTATAAATTTTATTATTTTATATACAAAATATATAATAGACAAAATTATTTCATTTACCTATATTTCAAAACAATATTGTGTCGGTCTGCCCTATTAAGTGTTTAGAAATTCCTATCGATGTAATAGCGTCCTATGCACCAACCAAAATTTATAAATACAAAACAGAACAAATTAACACAATACAAAAACTTTTTATAACACTAACAAATACGCTCTCTTATATATATACACTCAGCGACTCATTCTACGGTATTACTACCCAATTTCTAAAGAGTCAGACCCCATAAAGCTAAGGTTATCGCTAAACCAAAGCCATGATACCAACTGTAATGACCTACCTTTTTGGACGGTTTAAATCAACGATAAATCACACACGTCAGACACAAACCATTCAGAAGGGCAGATTGTTATGAGGTAAATAAGAAAAAGAAGAGAAAGAAATAAAACAAACACTGAATCTCACAACGGAATGACAAATTATAATAATCAAATAAACAGTTCATGAAGCTGTTTTACAAATAACATTTGATTACACATTTACATTTCAGAATCAGAGTACATACGGCAGTAATAAAGAATAATGCAGTAGAACAGTATGATGCGGTGGAATAAATGAAATAAATAATAATAATACTAAATCTTCGTCTTCGTCCTCCAAAAGCTGTCTTCGATACACTGAAAATCTCAAACTGACCCGAGCAAATTAAAAAGACAAAACACTCAAGTCAGAACTAAAAGATCTTATGTAAGTTAAATCAACAGTAAATAAATATGAGTGTAACGGCATCGGAGATGTTTACGGGGTTTGACATCTCCTATCCAGTGTCTAACATTAGTGCAATAACTTAATATATGTTCGGGATTACCATCTCTTAAGGATCCATTAAACTATATACTATGTAGTACAATATGTTATTATAATAGTGTCTACAGTAAAGTAAAGTATTAAAATAACGTTTAGGCATTACCCATATCCCCTTTAACACATTTTTATATATTCCCATAGTCTAAACAGTACCGTAATTCCACCGTAAACTGGAGGGCTATCAGAGGGCACTCCATAGGTATGGTACAAACCAAACTCGGAGAAGGCGCGATAGGGCATGTGAACACGACACTCGAGGCAATGCCATGGTAGATATACCAATTGCACTCCCGGACTGGTGGTAACGCATAACAGCTACTACCGCCCACCTTGGATACAATCCCATAATCAAATCGAGGGGTGGCCACCAAATAAATCACAAAGTCAAAATATAGTATCGAAGAAATGTACCCGATAGGAGGAATGACCTCACATGGCCCGGTATAGCTCCTGTTTTAGTCACATCTAGGCTGACTCACATGAGTTAGGGTCACGTAAATACCTCATACATAATCGTTCGCCAAACCATCCTCCTTCATTTCTGGAATCTCCATCACGTACACAGTTGTTAAAGTGGTTTTCGGTATTGGTAGAGAGTATGACAATATCCGATCTCGGTCTCTTTAACAACCAAATGCTTATTACACACCAAATGGTTCTTTTACATTTCCAAAACCATTTCATATTGATATCAAAATATCATATTCATTTCAACCCGTATTACTTACGAAATTATATTCACAGTTAGGTTAAATTCTCATTTCAAAATCATCATATTTACTCAAATATGTCGTTTCACCAGCAAATATCATTTCAAATCCCAACTTACGTTATAACATTATTAAACCTTATTCGCTTTAAAATCAAGGTTCTAATTATAAACATTTCCTCTTTACACCATCTGAAATTTAGGAAATAATTTAGATAGTTATAAATAGTTTAATTAGTTTAACATAGTTTTAAATAGAAATTAATTAGGTTAAATAGGTTTAAAATAGATTAAATAGGTCTATTATGGATTAATTAGGTTTAAAATAGATTAAATGAATTTAAAATAAATGAAGAATTAAAATAGATTAAATAGTTTTAAAATAAATTAGAATAGTTTAAATTGATTAAGTTGGTTTAAATAGATTAACTTAATTTAATAGTTGAAAATCTTAAAATTAGAATTTAAAAGAACATTTATAGTTTAAATTGAGATAATAAATTTGAAACTAACATCAAATTTAACTATTTCAATTTTTATAGATTTTCAAAATTACAGTTCCAACATTTCAATAACTCAATTCCGATAATTTTGTTTATACTTCAAAATTCAACTTTAGAATTCCAATTTAAATCATTTAAATAATTACTTAAAACAATTCAATTTATAACAGTCAAATTCAATTTCAATTATCGTTTAACCAGATTCAAAGTTTAAACATTTAAAATCATTAAATTTAACCAATCCGGTGTCCGTATATAATTCTCTACCCTATGGTCAAGTGATATGGATATTTATCATTTCAATCCGTAAATATTTAAATTTACGGGTATATATCATTTCAACCCGCAATCCCCAAATTTATTTAAATGAAAATCGCTTGGGTTTATCATTTCAACCCATAATGATTTTCCCCTATTCTATATGATCATTCGGGTATGTATCATTTCAACCCATTGGGAACTTGCAGTGTTATAACCGTATAAAATACAACATCCAGTCGTCCAATATCAGCAAATCAAACAAACATCACATCATCATCCAAATCAACCAATCAATAACATCAATCAACTGATTATCATCACAGGTATTAAATTGACAATTAAATTCAGTATTAAATTAAATGACGATTAAATGCAATAAAAGTCATATTTAACTGGAATGACAATTTAAATATACCAAACATCAATCAATCAATTTCTAATCACATCATAAATTTTATTCAACTAACATAAGATAATTTAGTAGTCGTGAGTGGGTTAAAACACTCACTTTTAAATTTCAAATCGATTTGAAATCCAAATAAAGGCCCAAATTTCAACAATCTCAGAACATGTCCAAACTACTTCTAAAATGTCTGGAATTTCGATATGATCGCAGCGGAACAAACCGCGCGTAAAACTGACCCCGTATGCAAAAGTTACATTGATTGGAACATAAAATTCAAGTTTTAAATAAATAAAAGAAAAGAGGGCCAGTAGAAACTCACCACGTCATCGTCTCTCCTAAGCCCTAGAATGCACGCATACTTCCAGTTGCCACAGATAACCGTGAACGCTCGACGATGACCATCTCCGAGTACATCGCCGACCTCACCATCATGGTTGCTCCACCTCGCGACCAACGAGGTCACCGCCGATCGAAGCCTCAACGTGCTCAGCCGCCGCCATGCACTTAAACCCTAGATGAATTTTCTAGCCCGATCCGACCTTCAGACGGTCGAACGAACAACGTCGATGAACTCGGCTTGCCACTCTCCACGCATCTATGCCACCCAATCGACGATCCGTCGAAGTCGATCACAACCCAATGAACGGCCGAGGATGATTTGGCCAATACCAGACAAACCAGAATCTGATTGCAAAAATGAACAGCAGATTTGAGTTGCACTCGTCAAGAGCTTCGAATCGATATATAATATGATAGGGTTTGAGGAATTTTAATTTTTCGATTTGATTTTGATTTTCAATTGAAATTGGAATTGGGAATTAGGTTTTGGATTGTCTGCCATTGGAAAGAGGAAAGCAGATAGAATTGTACGTACAGTAATGAGGAATAAAAGGCTACTAGGGTTTGGAGAGATCTATTTATATCAACACAACTCGATAAGAAAATATAAACGCATATCGGATTGGTACGAACGACAAATAGCGACCCAAAAAGCCCGTTTCGCTTTCAAAACGAAAGTGGGTCATCCCATATATCAAAATATATGTTTTCGATATTTCTAAATCCAATGGAACAGGTTTCAAGTCCTAATTCAATCGTATAAGGAAGTTAGCTTTAAAATCAGCTTATTTCAAATTGATTTCAATTGAATTGATTTCTAGGCGTTTCGAGTCCGTATGATCAAATGACAAGTCCGATCGCTACGAAACTTAAAATCCTGCAATAAATCACTGTTACAGATCCAATGAAACTGGTTCCGTCGAAATCCGAGATAGTGGCCAAAATGGCTATTTTTACATTAATTAAATAAATTAATATTAAATTAATTAAATCACCTTTTTAATTCCAATTTTATAATTAAATTTTTTTATCATTTTTGATTACCTAGACATTTACAATAATTTAAAGCAAATTTACATATCAATCCAGTGTTAAATACTCCACTAATTACAGTGTTCAATTTCAACTGTAATTAAATCCAATTAAATATATTTTAATTCCAATAATTTGATTTAATTTGATTGCAATCTTTTTATTCAATTAATCGTTACTCTTTGGGCATAGTAAACACTAGTTTATATTTTATTACATTAATATTCTTTAGTTATCATCTTTTACCATATTAGCTGCAATATTTCAATTATATTGAATTTTTGTCGATTTCCACATTAATTAAAATTTGAAGTCCTAATTAATTAATTTATCTTGGTTTCACTCATTTTATTAAATCAATTATTATCTTATGAATGTAACTAACATTTCTGTACATTTTATTGCATTCACCTTTTATAGTTATAGTCTTAACCCATATTAAAGTAACATTTAATTACATTTAATTGCAATTGATTTTAAATTTAATTAAACAGATTAAATAAATTGGTAACAAACGACAATCATTATCTTTTCTTAATTTAATAACATTTGTAAGTTTGTTATTTACACACTAATGTCATAACAACTATCACAACACTACTTTTATCAATTACAATTAATTACATACTATTTCATTAATTAATACAATATTTAAATTATCAATCATTCCTTTAATCGAATTTTCAAATAAATTCACACATTATTACAATTTATTTATAATCTATAACCATTTATAACTTTTAGTCATTTCAATTAAATGGAATTACATTTAAAGAAGTTATCAATTACCTTAAATTAATAATATTACATTTTATTCTAGTTATATTCTTATTATTAAGTCATAAATTTTTATTTCTTCCAACATTAAATCACAAGACCTTATTAAATTAACTATTCTTAATTATTGAAAATTACAGGTCGTTACATTTAAACTTTCAAAAATAATTAAATATTAATTAACCTTATAATCTTTAATTAAAACTTAAATAATAAATTGAACCTTAAATAAATAATTTATTTTAAATTGTCTTAATTAATTTATAATTAAAAATAGTTAAACGCTTTTTTTTTGGCAAGGCCGGCTGGTTTTTATAGTGGACCGTCCACTTTTTATTACAATAAGTAATAAATACAATAAGGTAGAGGAGTTAGGCCGATTGCCTAAACTACAAAGCAAGATTTTTAAAGTGGCCCGACCACTGACATCTCATACATGAAAACATCACACAAAAGAGATATAGTGGTACCGCGCAGGGCACAACCTATGACAAACAATTTGCATAAGGCAATCTTAAAAACACACCTTACTAAACCACAAAACTTTGAAACGAAATTTCAAAAGGAACAAATTACCAAAGTAACTGAACCCAAATGCCCAAATACCATTCTGAACTAACAGCAGAGCAAGACGAGTTGCTACCAACCACAGCTTATAACATAATCAACATTGCAAGAAGGAACTAGAATCTCCAAAATATCAAGCAAGAATCTCCAAAATATCAAACAAGCAAGACCAATTCACTAGATAACCAATACCAAGATCACATAAGCAGACCAATTCTCAAAAGATATCCAATACTGAATTGCAAAGACACATAACAACAGAGCCCATGAGAAGAAAGAACACCAAATGAATAAGAGACCAGCAACATGTCTTAAACAAATCACCAGAAAACCAATCACCAAAGAGAAAAAACCAAAACATGGCAACCATCGCAAAAACCCAATAAACAGATTGAATAGAAAACGCTCCACTAGACAATAGAAAAGACCAAAGTAATCACACTTACCATAGTCCAGAAACAAGACAACAGAAACCAAGAGCGCCCAAACCAATTCAAGAAAACGCACTTCCGTTGCAGGCAGTCACCAAGGGCAAATGAATTGCGCGATAGCACGGTGGGATGACCAGAACATGGACCAAAGAAATACAATCGGACTGAGATCGAAATCAAAGCTGGAAAAGAGAGGCAAATCAGAGGATCTAAGGAAGAAGAAGAGTGGTTTAAGAATGGATAGGACTGCAAGTCACAATAGTAGAGAAAGCTGGGGTTAAGGGAGGAAGAGTGCGAAGAAGAAAACAAAGGGAGATTAAGAAGAGAACGAAAGAAAAAAAATGAAAGAGGCGGCGGGAAGAAAACCCTAGTCCCCATTGATGAAAACTTGCAAACCCTCTATGTGTGTAAAAATAAAATAGTTAAACACTTGATTCAATAAATAAATGTAACATCCTTAATTTTTGATAACATTATTTAGGAGATCTAATTAGATAAATTAAATAGAATAATGATGATAAGGGGATTGAGATTTGAATAAATTATAACATGGGTTGTGGTTAATAATAAAAATGTAATGGGTTTTAATTGGTTTAAAGGATAATAACTACACGCATAGGCATATTAGTAAAATAGCCTCTTTATTTTACACAACTATACATTACTTCTTATTGTCCATTCACGTTCATTTTCTTAATTTAAAACCAAAACGCTAAAACCCTAAGATAGCCGGCCATTAACAAGGAGGAAAAGAGGAATTTCAATTTGAAGCTAAGGATTAAAGCTAGGAAGGATTAATCAACAACAAATCTCAAATTCCTTATCAACTTTAAGGTGAATAATAATTTTATACCATATCTATTTTATTTTATGACTATGTGTTTTCAGATTTATGTTTAAATTCGTTTTTAATAATGATATGGATGATGGTATGCTTGAATCATGTTATGATCGAATTATTTAATTCATACACATATGATTTTGCTCAGTCTTAAGGGAAAACCAAGGGTTTATGATTGTCGATAGCCATGGAAATTTTTTATGTCAAATAACACATAATTTTGGAGATGGGTTTTGATTTTCAGAATTTTCTAAACTATAGAAAATTTGTTATGAATTTCTAAAAGAAGATATGATATAATTGGGTTTAAAATTTATTTCGAGTATTTTAGGAAGAAATTTTGGTCCGAAATTTTGAAATGTTAAATTATATGATGAAATGGATTTTCGATGATTTTTGGGGATTTTTCCAAATTGATTTATTAGAGAAAATAAATTATTTTAAAAGAAGGACTTTTCTGCAAATATTACTTTTGTTATATGGAAGGGCTAAAACGTTACCTTTCTATGGTTTAAATCTAATTAATGCGGAAGTTTTTAATGGTAAAGTATTTAAAAAGTTTTAAAGTAGCCAATCAAGGCGTTACAACTGGCAGGTTAGTTATAAAGCAATTTACCATGATTAGCTATAAATCAGCGTTTCAAAAAAAGGTGGTTCCGCGTATTTCGGAGGCACCTTTCGACTCCTTTACCTTTGCACCATCTCGGTCGAAACCACCTCTGTCATAACCAACATAGTCAGAACCAAGGCACATGGTATCAATAGAATTGGTACGTAGTGAATTGGTAAGTAGCGGAAGGTAGGGTGTCGAAAGCTATGTTTTCATCAGAGTAGAAACCAAGGTTCTATTTTAAAACGATAAACGCCTAATTATTTTTTGAAGGGCTTTCGGCTGAGTCGATACCCTATAGAGTCAAAACCTTAGTTCTTTTTCTAAAGCTAAATTCCTGCCTTATTTTACTTAAAGATTTCAACATAGTCAAAAGCCATGCTTTCGAAAGGGACTTTATAAATAGCTTTCGAAGGGGAAATCTTTCTATAAATAAGAAGCTTTTGAAAGGGTAGGTTCCGACCTAGTCGAAACCTAGCCGTTATTTTCCTTCCGAAGTATTGAAGTCATCAATACCTTCGAAATGTTATCCTTGTTTTTACCTAGGTTAAGCCACTTCCAAATTGCTTTCGAAAGGGGTTAAGGGTTTCGAAGGTGATGGAGTCGAAAGGTGGTTTCGACTCTGTCCTTCGAAGTTTTAAGTTTTAATGGTCTTTGCTTTTGAACTAGATGGCCGACACCATCAGCTTTTCCCCAAATTTATTTTAGTTGGTTTCTAAAGAGATACTTTCGTATATAATCATTGTGACCCAAATGATGTTTTTAAAGAGTAAACCCAATGCTTTCGAATGGGTACTTTATTTGTTTCGAAGCTATGTTTTAAAGAATGTTTCTTGATACCATCGAAAGGTATATACTTAGAGTTTTGGAAAGAAGTTTTCTATGCTTTCGAAGGAGGTCATCCAGTGGTTTCGAAAGTGATGTTTTAAAGTTTCAAACAAATAACCCATTCTCATTATTAAGGTAAAAACCATGGAATAAATAAAGATTTCGGAAATATTATTCACATTGTTATTAACCCATAACTGTATTTTGAGGAAAGGGCAGAATAACTAGTTAGGTTGATCCAATAGTGAATATAACTTAGCAGATGTTAAAATCTTAATTAAAGATATTGGAAGGGGCCAATAGGTTTACAGTAAGCCCATGAAAACTGTATGATATTGGCATGGGCCAATAGGTTCATACTCAGCCCACGAAAACTATGATTTGATACTGGTAGAGGCTAGTAGGTTTGTAGTTAGCCCATGAAAACTATATCCGGATTAAGATATTGACAGTCAGTCAATAGGTTCTTAGTTAGCCTATGAATACTAGGATAAGAGATAAGATATCGGAGTTAAGAATAGGTTCTTAGTAATCCCATGAAAACTATGAAATTGGACAGATAGTGCATAAACATTTAACAAGTTAATAGTAATCCTAGAAACTATAATTGAGACAGATAGTCAGAATGAATGGGGATGGGTAATCTAGATTTGATTTACTTGTTTTGCATATCATCATAAAGATTATACTATGTTTTAACCATTGTGGATGCAGGAGTATATGATTTTATAAATGTTTTAGGATACAAGTGTGGGGAAAACCCATTCCGCTAAGCGGCATGGTCTCACTAGATATCTAAATGGTTTGAGATGGTAATTTATTATTCATACTAGGCTTTATGTCTGACTCGAAGTTTTTATTTTCCCCTTAAACTCTCGGGTACTTAATTGATTTTGAGTAGGTTGAGTGTTAAGGCTTTCAGGTGTTCTTTTAGACGAATAAAGCTTCCAAGGATGTGCAAGAGGCAAGCTTGTTAATAGATTTCTTTTATTTCCGCTGTGTGTTTTATTTGTAAAGGAAAATTTTTTTCTTGCCTATTTATATACTCTGATCTACTAAGGGGGCACTTCATATGTCGCTCTTGGCGTATTTTGTAATAATTATTTGTTATTTGAACGTGGTCTGCGAATTAGGGTTATGTAATCAATTTGGAATATTTTGAAATGGAATGTGAAATTTGTTTGTTGTTTAATTTTTTTCCATATTCTTCTGTTTTTATGTATTAATGTGTCTAACGTCGCCGTATTTGGTCGTCGATGACTAATAACTTTGGATGACTATAGCATCCGTAGCCGTTAGTTTTGGGCCTCCAAATAAGGGGATGTTACAAGTTGGTATAAGAGCATAGGTTTATGGAACTTTAATAGAAACTTAAACCTAAAAGATTTTCCAATCATAATCCAATGAATCGGATAATAAGATTGGGGTTTGGGTTAAAGTTATAGTAACGTACTTGTATTTTCTATATATAGTTATATATATATATAAGTACATATTCTCCGTTATCTTATACCATTCTTTTGTATCTTACTAAGGCTCGTATGTAGATTTACGAGAAAGGAGATATGGAAGCAAGAAACAGAAGAGGAAATCTCGGTGGAGGAAGCACCACAACTAATGGAAATGCTTGACCCACTACTAGGAGGAATCCTGGTCGACAGGCTAATGCTAGTAATCAAAATGCTGATGCCAGTGCGAGTGCTGGAAATCCACCAATAGATATGGGGGCGGTGTATCAGTTCTTAGCTGGTTTGCTGCAAGCTGGAGCTGCTGCTGAAGTTGCTGGAAATGCAGAAGGAGCTAATCCTGTTGCTCCAGGTGGGAATATTGCTTTGCTGAGTAGAGACTACACCAGTTTGGGTGGGAAGCCATTCTTGGAGACGGAAAGTGCCGTAGAAGTTTAGAATTGGCTGTTGTATTATGAGCGTATATTTACTGATTTAGGCCTGAATGATGGGCAAAAGAGAAGGTTGGCCTTTAGACAGTTGCAGGGGTCAGCGCTACATTGGTGGAATAGTGTCACTGTCGGAGTTCAGAAAGAGTAGTTGACTTGGGTTGATTTTAAAACGAGATTTGAGCAGAAGTTTGTATCTGAGTTTGCCAAGTCTGAGCTGATGAGGAAGTTTTTGGATTTAGTGCAAGGAGAGATGTTAGTAGTCGAGTATGCTACTAAGTTTGAAGAACTGTCTCGATATGGATATGCTACTATAGATACTGACATCAAAAGGAATGAGAAGTTCATTCAGGGATTGAGGCCTGAGCTTGCTAGAATGACCATGACACATTTTCGTGATCCTTGTAATATAGTGGTGGAGATGGCCATTCTCCATGAGGAGTTACTTGCTGATCTTGCTAAAGAGAAGTCAGTGGAAACTCACGGTTCTTAAGGGAAGAAGAGGAGGTTCTTTAAAAAGAGGGGAGCCCAGAAGGGAGATACTGTTAGGAAGTCAAAGGCTGAGGTAGTTTGCTATAAGTTTGACAAGAACGGTCACTTTGCTAATGAACGCCGGTCAGAAAATGGGAAGAAAGCTGCGAGTAAGAAGAATGTGAAATGCTTCAACTATGATCAAATTGGGCATTACAAGAATCAGTGTCTAGAGCCTGTTAGGGAGGACAAAGGAAAAGTTTTTGCTATAGGACCAGCTAGGACTACCACAACTGATAAAGGAAAGACTATGATGGAAGGTACGCTTTTGATTCAGAGTATTTCTGTTAGAGTGCTTTTTGATACTGGTGCATCACATTCATTTATATCTCAATGTTTGGTTGATAGATTATGTTTAGAACCCACCTACCTTGTTACTTCCTTAAGGGTTGCGAATCCAATAGGAGGGTATGCAACTCTAGGGTTAAGATGTGACCAATTAGAACTTGATTTGTTAGGTCATAAATTTGCATGTAGTTTGTATGTTATTGATTTCGTAGATTTCAGAATCATTTTGGGAATGGATTGGTTGAGTAGGTATGAGGCTAGAATATTTTGCCATGATAGGGAAATATCACTCAGATACCCTGATAGTCATAACCGGGTGATATTCTCAATAGAGAATACTGACCGGAGTGTTAGTGCTATGCTTAATGCTATGGAGGTAGGAAATGAGTTAAGTCGGGTTCGGGTAGCAAGAGAGTTTGCAGATATCTTTGAGCCAGTCACCGGACTACCCTCGAAAAGAGCTGTTGAGTTTAGAATAGATCTTGTGCCAAGAGCTGAACATGTAAGTAGACCACCTAGCAGGATGACACCAACTGAGATGAAGGAATTGAAGGTGCAGCTACTAGATCTAAAAGGAAGGAGTTTTATTAGACAAAGCAGTTCACCTTGTGGAGCGGCCGCGGTGTTCGTGAAGAAACCAGATGGGTCGTTAAAAATGTGAATTGACTATCGCAAGTTAAACGAAAGGACAATTAAGAATAAGTATCCTTTTCCAAGAATAGATGATCTTTTTAATCAGTTGAGTGAAGCCATAGTATTTTCCCAGTCGGAATTGGCGACAGGTTTCCATCAGTTAAGAGTGGCGGAGGATAGTATTCCTTTGACAGCATTTCAAACTAGGTATGGTTCATATGAATGGTTGGTGATGCCATTTGGATTAACAAATGCACCTGCTTTCTTATTAGATTTGATGAATCGAGTTTTCCGAGAGTACTTGGATAGGTGTGTACTAGTGTTTATAGATGACATTCTAGTATAATCTAAGGATGAGAGAGAGCATGATGTTCATCTTAGAGTAGTGCTTGAGACGCTGAGGCAGAATCAGCTTAAGGCGAAGTTTAGCAAGTGTCATTTCTGGAAGAAAGAGGTAAAATTTCTTGGTCACATGGTTTCAGAAAAAGGATGGTCAGTCGATCCAGATAAGAATGAAGCTGTGAATAATTGGAAGAGACCAGAGATGGTGACTGAGATCAGTAGTTTTCTTGGACTTGCTGGCTACTACCGGAGATTCATTAAGGATTTCTCGCGAATAGTAGAATCCTTAACTAAGCTAACCAGGAAGGAAGTGAGATTAGTTTGGTCTGACAAATGTGAGGAGGCATTCCTTAAATTAAAGCATTTGTTGACCAATGCACCCGTGTTAGTAGTTCCAGACGGAAACCAAGGATTGGTGGTGTATACTGATGCATGCGGAACTGGACTAGGAGCGGTGTTGATGCAGAATGGTAAAGTTATTGCCTACGCATCTAGGCAGCTTAGACAGCATGAAGTTAGATATCTTACTCATGATTTATAATTGGCAGTTGTGATCTTCTCATTGATGATTTGGAGACATTATCTCTTAGGGGAGAGATTTGAGTTGTATACAGATTATAAGTCTTTACGGTATTTATTCTCTCAGAAGGAGTTGAATATGAGACAGCAGAGGTTGCTGGAGTTTTTGGCTGCATATGATTCTGGTATAGAATATACACCAGGAAATGGCAATAAAGTGGCTGATGCTCTAAGCAAGAAACATCAGAATGTGGTGTTAGCTATGTTGGCGGAGTGGAAGGATATAGAAGCTTTAGTTAGTTGCAATGTGCAGTTAAGATCGACTATTGGTTCTAGTCAGAGTACCGCCATGTTGCCTTGTTTAGTAGTTCGACCAGTATTAATTGAGCAAATTGCTTCTAAGCAGAATGAGGGTCCAGTATTAGCTAAAAGGATCAGAAGACTGGAGGTTGGAACAGAGATCGATGATTTAAAAGATATTAACCTAGATCAGAAAGGATGGCTAAGAAAGAAGGCACGGTTGTGTGTTCCGAATGTGGAGGACTTAAGGAAAGAAGTTCTTGGAGAATGTCATCGATCCAAGTTTACGATTCATCCTGGAGGAACCAAGATCTATCAGGATATGAAAAGGAGCTTCTACTGGGAAGACATGAAGAGGGATGTTGGCTTTTGGGTTAGGCAATGTGCGAACTGTTAACAAGTGAAAGCTGAACATCTGAAACCGAGTGGGTTGCTTTAGCCCTTAGAGATTCCAGTTTGGAAATGGGATTCGATATCTATGGATTTTATAGATGGGTTGCCAAGGTCAAATAGAGGTAATGAAAGTATATGGGTTATAGTGGATAGATTGACCAAAAGTGCCCATTTCATTCCAGTTAAGTCAACCAGAATGGCATCTGTTTTAGCTAAGTTGTTCGTAAAGAACATAGTTAGACTGCATGGAGTTCCTAGTAGTATAGTCAGTGATAGAGATGCTTTGTTCACTAGTTAATTCTGGAAGAGTCTACAGGAAGTGATAGGTACCAAGTTTAATATGAGTACTGCGTATCACCCGTAGACAGATGGGAAGACAGAGAGAGTCAACAAAGTACTCGAGGATCTACTGAGAGCTTGTGTATTAGACTTTGGTGGATCTTGGGAGAATCACCTACATTTGGTTGAGTTTTCATATAATAATAGTTATTAGAAAAGTATAGGAATGGCGCTATTTGAAGCTTGGTATGGAAGACCATGCAAATCCCCAGCATGTTGGTTGGAGACTAGAGACAGATTAGTCTTAGGTCCAGATTTGGTTAGAGAGGCGTTATAGAAGATTGAGTTAATCCGAGGAAGGACGAAGGAAGCTCAGTCAGGACATAAGAGTTATGCAGATAAGAGGCGTAAGGACCCAGAATTCTCAGTTGGAGATAAGGTTTTCATTAACGTATCACCAATGAAGGGTGTGACACGATTTGGAAAGTCAGGGAAGTTATCCCCAAAATATGTAGGTCCATTCCAGATTATAGAGAGGATTGGAAAGCTCGCATACATAATAGAGTTGCGGAGAAATTTGGCAGGTGTCCACAATGTATTTCATGTGTCTCATCTTCACAAGTATGTGCATGATCTAGATACTACTATTCCTCCGACGGGGTTGGATCATTTAGTAGTAGAGCCTAATTTTACTTTTGTTAGACAACCAGTTCAGGTTGTAGCTATAGAGAAAAGATTAAGGAACAAGACAGTCTGGTTGGTGAAAGTTCAGTGGAGGGACAACAAGAAGGACTGTACTTGGGAGACAGAGGACAGGATTAGAGATAATTATCCTGATCTGCTTTGAGGGTATGTCTATATTAAATTTATATAGATAGTTGCTAGTCAGTTAGACTAGTATGGTTGTTAGGTGTTGTTACAGATGATTTCTATGTTTAGTATTTAGTCCTTACTGAATTTCGAGGACGAAATTCTTTAAGGAGGGAGCTTGTAACATCCTTAATTTTTTTATAACATTATTCCAAAGATTTAATTAGATAAATTAAATAGAATAATTATGATAAGGGGAGTGAGATTTGAATAAATTATAACATGGGCCGTGCTTAATAATAAAAATGTAATGGGCTTTAATTGGTTTAAAGGATAATTAGTGCACACATGGGAATATTAGTAAAATAACCTCTTTATTTTACACAGCTATACATTTCTTCCTATTGTCCATTCACGTTCATTTTCTTAATTCAAAACAAAAAAGCAAAAACCCTAAGATAGCCGACCATTAACAAGGAGGAAAAGAGGAATTTCAATTTAAAGCTAAGGATCAAAGCTAGGTAGGATTAATCAACAATAAATCTCAAATTCCTTATCAAGTTTAAGGTGAATAATAATTTTATACGATCTCTATTTTATTTTATGACTCTATGTTTTTGGATTTATGTTTAAATTCGTTTTTAATAATGATATGGACGATGATATGCTTGAATCATGTTATGATCAAATTATTTTAATTCATACACATATGATTTTGCTCTGTTTTAAAGGAAAACCAAGGGTTTATGATTTTCGATAGCCATGGAAATTTTTTATGTTGAATAACACATAATTTTGGAGATGGGTTTTGATTTTCAGAATTTTCAAAGCTATAGAAAATTTGTTATGAATTTCTAAAAGAAGATATGATATAATTGGGTTTAAAATTTATTCTGGGTATTTCAGGAAGAAATTTAGGTCCGAAATTTTGAAATGTTAAATTATATGATGAAAGGGATTTTCGATGATTTTTGGGGATTTTTCCAAATTGATTTATTAGGGAAAATTAATTATTTTAAAAGAGGAACTTTTCAGCAAATATTACTTTTGTTATATGGAAGGGCTAAAACGTTACCTTTCTATTGTTTAAATCTAATTAATGCAGTAGTTTTTAATGGTAAAGTATTTGAAAAGGTTTAAAGTAACCAATCAAGGCGTTACAACTGGCAGGTTAGTTATAAAGCAATTTACCATGATTGGAGATAAATCAGGGTTTCATAAAAAGGTGGTTCCGCCTATTTTGGAGGCACCTTTCGACTCCTTTACCTCCGCACCATCTTGGTCGAAACCTTCTCTATCGAAACCCACATAGTCGGAACCAAGGCACATGGTATCAATAGAACCGGTACATAGTGAATTGGTAAGTAGCGGAAGGTAAGGCGTCGAAAGCTATGTTTTTGTCAAAGTCGAAACCAAGGTTCTGTTTTAAAAAGATAAACGCCGGCCTAGTTTTTGAAGGGCTTTCAACTGAGTCGATACCCTATAGAGTCGAAACCTTAGTTTGTTTTCTAAAGCGAAATTCCTGCCTTGTTTTACTTAAATATTTCAACATAGTCGAAAGCCATTCTTTCGAAAGGGACTTTATAAATAGCTTTCATAGGGGAACTCTTTCTTTAAATAAGAAACTTTCGAAAGGGTAAGTTCCGACCTAGTCAAAACCTAGCTGTTATTTTATTTCCGAAGTATTGAAGTCATCAATACCTTCGAAAGGCTATCCTTGTTTTTACCTAGGTTAAGCCGCTTCCAAATTGCTTTCGAAAGGGGTTGAGGGTTTTGAAGGTGATGGAGTCGAAAGGGGGTTTCAACTCTGTCCTTCGAAGTTTTAATTTTTAAAGGTCTTTGCTTTCGAACTAGATGGTTCCGACGCCATCAGCTTTTCCCTAAATTTATTTTAGTTGGTTTCGAAAGAGATACTTTCGTATATAATCATTGTGAGTCTGTGACCCAAATGATGTTTTTAAAGAGTAAACCCAATGCTTTCGAAAGGGTACTTCATTTGTTTCGAAGCTATGTTTTAAAGAATGTTTCTTGATACCATTGAAAGGTACATACTTAGAGTTTTGGAAAGAGGTTTTCTATGCTTCCGAAGGAGGTCATCCAGTGGTTTCGAAAGTGATGTTTTAAAGTTTCAAAACAAATAACCCATTCTCATTTTTAAAGGAAAAACCAAGGCATAAATAAAGATTTCGGAAATATTATTCACATTGTTATTAACCCATAACTGTATTTTGAGGAAAGGGCAGAATAACCAGTTAGGTTGACCCAACAGTGAATATAACTTAGCAGATGTTAAAATCATAATTAAAGATATTGGAAGGGGCCAATAGGTTTACAGTAAGCCCATGAAAACTGTATGATATTGGCAGGGGCCAATAGTTTCATAGTCAGCCCAGGAAAACTATGATTTGATACTGGTAGGGCCAGTAGGTTTGTAGTTAGCCCATGAAAACTATATCTGAACTAAGATATTGAAAGTTAGTCAATAGGTTCCTAGTTAGCCCATGAAAACTAGGATAAGTGATAAGATCTTGGAGGTACCGATAGGTTCTTAGTAATCCCATGAAAACTATGAAATTGGACAGAAGTCCATAAACATTTAACAGGTTAATAGTAATCCTAGAAACTATAATTGAGACAGATAGTCAGAACGAATGGGGATTGGTAATCTAGATTTGATTTACTTGTTTTGCATATCATCATAAAGATTATACTATGTTTTAACCATTGTGGATCCAGGAGCACAGTATATGATTTTATAAATGTTTTAGGATACTAGTGAGATCACACCCCTATTTGATTCAACTATTCTACTTTGCATTTATTTCCCTAAGAAAACTAAAGATCAAAATACCTAGTTTTTATTTCAAAACTTTTTTTTTGAATTGAAATAATACATTTTAACCATAGAAAATATATAAATATAGCCCAAGTAACTCCAAAATGATATTAAGGAACTAGGTACTACCAAACAGTATCATACACTCCCTTACTAAGAAAGGTAATACTCAAGAGAAGTGTTCACCATCCGAACACATCTCTTCCCCAATTCTAAGTTATTTTCGAGCTACTCAAACTAGTTAACTTAAAAATATTTCTTTTATTTCAAATTCTCGTTTTTTAAAAAATATTTTACATTTTCCAACAAAACATTTTTCACCCATTTGCATTTGGTTAGTTCGGGTTTGAAATTGTTTCGATTGTACAATGAAAAAGAGAATAATTTACTAAGTGCACTATAACATTCACCTAGGCAAACATCCGGTCATCACTTAGAAGATTATTCCGATTATCACAAAATAAGTCAAGAGTCATTCCCCCTAACCAATCCCAAGAAAATACTTCTTACTTAACATTTTCAGTCCTAAAAATTTAATTCTTGAACCAAAATTTCTTTCAAATAATTCTATTATTACTTTTCAAAAATTTGTAATCCTTTTCAAAAGCCACGGGTTTTAAGTCCTCAAGTTTCCTACTTAAATTCTCTTTTTAATCAAAAGACACATCTTAAAGTTCGTTTTATAAGATCAACCTTTATAAACCATTTTGAAATATTTATTTTTTATAAACATCTTTCATTAAATCAATTTTTACCCCAACATTAAGATCAAACGCCTTATAGTCAAATTGTGAAACTTAATTCACAAGGTGTTTTTTTCAAAGTTTTTCCCAGTTTCTATCTACCCACCCCAAATTTTAAAAAGGGGGCTTCTTATACACACTAATAATAGTTAATGCTCAAACTGGACGAGCATAACTAAACAAAACCTAAATGATAATAATAAAATATTATCAACTCCTAACAACAATCACATCATATATAACTATACTTTATTTTTGAAAATTATTTCTTTATACATAAAATATATTTCTAGGTAAAATTATTTCATTTACGAAATTTAAAACAATACCATGTTGATTTTCCTAGTTTAAGTGTTTAGAGACACCTATCGACACCATGATACCCCACGCCTCGACCATAATTCATATTACACTCAACCGATAAATCAACACAATATAAAACATTTTTATAGCACTAACAAATACACACTCAATATATATACTCAAACTCTTACTAGGGTCTCACTTACCCTATCTTAAATGAGTCAACCCCACCAAAGCCTAGGTGTTTGCTCAACCTAAGCTCTGATACCATGTTGTAACGATCTGCCTTTCTTATACCTAAAAACGACACTTAATACATCCTCGGTATTCATGTGCCGATCATTTAAGCATCTGAAAGATAGGTCATTTGGGGTGAAGAAATAAAAGCCAGAACATAATCTCATAAAATGTGACAAGTAATATATAATATGAACAAGTATTTACAAAATGAAATCATCTTTATTATACACAACATCCGAGTACACTAACCTATTATCAGCTTGGACAGTTATAACAACCCGTCTTTACAATTGTTGAGAAATACAGACAAAAACAAAACAAAACAACGAAATAATATAAGATATGCGAATACGTCTGGGAGAATCTAGATCGTCACCTGAAAGCTCCAAAGAATCCAACAAAATTTGGAAAATATGCTCGGGCTGACCCGAGATTTATAGGAAATAATGCCCGGGCCAGTCTGGTAAAACGAGCATGAGAAACTCAAATCACAAGGAACTTTATTATAACCTGTAAAACACTTTTAAAACCAAAGGTATCTTGTAAGACCATGCCGCACATAAACACGAACGGGTTTTTACCTTACGATAACTAAAACATTTTTATAGAAAATCTAGTGATATTATGATAATGTCTAAAATACAAATACATATTAACCATAGCCGTAATTATTACATTATTAAATTCCAGCATAATAGGTATACAATCAAGTCTTCACGACACTTATTGGAGAATGGATTCCAACAATGGCAAGATAAGGGACTACCTTCCGTACAGTACACCTCTAGATAAAATGTACCTAGGGTCAGACCTTGAACTTGGTCCACCCCTGCCAGCATAGAACCGGCCTACCCCTGAACTTGGATAGTACCGAATATGTCATCACTCCAGTTGTTCCCAACCTTATGGACAGCCAAATCCACAATATGATAATCTAGAAAGGTGGTGACACACCTTAATAGGAGTGACCCACATAGCCCTACTACATTTACCCTGTTTTAGCCATTTCTTGGGTTGTGAGGCTTGAGGCAACACTTTTACCTTTTCTCTTAGCAGACTATCTTAGAATGCTAACACCGCCCTCTGATAGAAATGCAATGTCAGCATTCATCCACACAAGTTCGTTTTGGGTCTGAATGAAACCGAAGGTACTACCTCTACTACATCCATTTTGGAATCACGCTCGAGATTAGTAGTAAGAAGCCCTTGCACTTCAAAAGCTCCTTCTTCAATCCTCTTCAAGATATCTTTAGTTTGAAATGCTTGAGTTGGATCAAAGTGGGTTTCTGATAATTTATACTTATCCCATCTCGCTCTCTTCGAAACAACTTCCAATAGTTTTCGGTAAACTCAATCCTGGTTCTTTAGGAAATAAGCAGATAATAGATAAGAGCGGAGTTCACCTCTTAACCGTTTGTGGACTGATTTCCTTATCATTTATCCTAAAAGAACGAAACGAGTATATACATACAGTATAGCACCACTGACGGTAAATGTACCATATAATTCTCATGTTTATTCTAGATATTTCCAAAGTTCCATTTTTGGTCCAGATTTGATAGTTGGTTATTTAACTATCAAATAAACAAACATTCAAACATGGATTTAATTCCATATGAGATGTACCAAGCCTTTATTAATTAATGTTTCATTAATTAAAACACTTTGCAAAAATTGATCAAAAGATCTTTTAAAAAACTATTCCTAAAACCCTTTACATTACTTTTATACTTGGAAAACATTTTTACTTATCTCAAAAATATAAGTATATACCAAAAACATTTGGAAAATTCCCTATTCTCAAATTCCATATTAAATGGCCAGGAAATTCCCTTTTCAAAACATCACTTACTATTAAACCATTTCACTTATCCCTTATAATTTTTTTTATATGTTCACTTCATATTTCAAATCTCCTTATAAATCTTCAAACTAGATTTAAACTTCTTTTTAAAATCTCTAAAATGATTTATAAAATCTCTTTCCATGTATAAAACTCTTTATAAAGTTTCCTTTATAAAATATCTTTGACATTACAAAATCTCATTTACAAAATCTCATTTTTAAATCACTTAAAGTAAACACTTTTATTTAGTAAAACCCTATTCACTTAAAGTAAACACTTTTATTTAGTAAAACTCTTTTTATAAACAAGTTATTATTTATAAATACTTTTATAAAATAATTATATAACTCAAAAATCATTTATAAACTTTAAAACGCTAAACTGATTAAAGAATTAGAGCTAATTTAAAACTATACTTTATAATTTCAAAAAGAAGCTTAGCAATCCCATTGGTACTAATTTAAGATACCATTTCATTTCAATTCCAATTCACCTAATAGTTATTTACATAGATCAACATGTATGTAAATACAATTCATATTCAACTCAGGAAATAATATGTCAATATAAATAACTAGTATATACATGTCCAAACAACATAATAGCAGGATGGTGATTTATCCTGCTAAATATATGTCCAAACAATTCACACAATTAATAGCAGATTGGGGATTTATTCTACTAAAAACATGTCCACACTATCAAACAATTACACTATAGCATAACGAGGATTTATTCTGCTGAACACATGTCCAAACAATCTATATTATAACTCATTCACAATTTGATGGAATAGAAACTTGAATCCTTGGAATTCAAAACCATCTTTGAAAAAGGTGTTCCTTTAAAACAATTTGATTCTTGGAAAAACAAAGGATTTAAAACTTTAAAATTCTTTTTACAATAATTAATTATAAGTTAAAATCCTTATTTAAATCATGATTAAACTTAATTAAATCTTAACTTAATTTAATTAGTATATAAGAAATAATTAAACCTTTAAATAAATAATAAACAATAATTAATTATTAAATAAATAATTAAATATTATTAATCCTTTATTAATTATTAAATAATAATTTAAACCTTCATTAATAATTAAATATTAATTAACCATAATTAATTAATAAAATAATCTTTAATTAAAACTTAAATAATAAATTAAACCTTAAATATATAATTTGTTTTAAATTATCTTAATTAATTTATAATTAAAAATAATTAAACATTTGATTAAATAAATAAATAAATGTCCTTATATTTAATTAATAATTAATTAAAAATAAATCATGTACTTAGCTCATAATTGATTAAAATTAATCTTACTTAATTAATTATTAATTAAAATTTAATCTTACCTTTAAAAGGAAATTAATTAGTAGCTAATCCCTAATTAATTAGAATTAACAAACCTTGTGTAATACTTAATTAATTATTAATTATCAAAAGAAATTTATTTATTTAATTATTGATTAATAAAACCTTAATTAATTTTTTTTAAAACATCATTATTAAGTTTATAAATCATTTACAAAACAATTTCTAGTATGATAACTTAAATTTTGAAAAACAATAAGATTTTTATCGAAACTACATCCGTAGCAACTATTGCTATGGACACCATAACTTGAAAATGTTTTGACTTTCCTCATTGAAACCTCAACACTTAAATACTCACCAACTTATCATTAACATAGCATAAGAGTTTGCATAAGAAAAAAAGTTGAAAACTTCGAAAAGATTTTCAATTTCCTTTAAACTAAACACTTGTTTTTCTACAAAGAAATTCAATCGTCAATACCATATCAAAGTGTCCACTTCCTTAGCATGACATCACATACACATGCCTAAACATATATAAACATATAACCATCATAGCACAAACCCAAAAATCACATCTTTATAATGAAACACAACGCTTTAGCTTTCGATCCACAAGTCAATATCTAAACCACAACTGGTAACATATACATATATTCAAACCATATAATATTCCAACCAAACAACCAGACTATTTTACCATCCTATATTAAATACATATAAAGGTAAAACTTTCCTAAAAGTGAATGAATTTACTTACCAAAAATCCGTTGAAAACTTGATACAGTTTGGAATTCGGAAAGCTTGGAAAACCACAAAATCCACTCGAAAATCGGTCAACTTCCCCTCGATTTCTTGACATGTAATTCCCGGATTTTGGAAAAGTGGCCAAAAGGAAAGTTTTAGAAAATTATTTTTTCTACAATTTGAATAAAAGAAACACTCAATTTCTCTTTTTTTAAGAACATATGGTCGAAATAAGAAGGACCATTTTCAGACTTGGATCTTTGAGTCCAAAAACACTTTGCAAATAAACGAGATTTTGACATAGCTAGACCTAAAATTTGAAAAAGTGATCTACAAAAAAGTTGTAGCCACTGAAATTTAACATGTTTGAAGAAAAGAAAATCTCCATTCGAATTGGAAATAAGGAATATATAGCCGAAGAAAAAGGAGGAAAGATTGAGGAAATGGAAGGCTATTTATAAATAAAAGAAAAATGAAATTACCTATCTACCCTTGCCTTATACCCTCCACTACCTTATTGCCACCTCACCTAGCCTTTACCTCACACCCACACCAGCCCCCAAAGCATCACACCATCATTTTCCATCAAAGCCAACATGGTTTGTACCTTCTTGTACTTGATGTCTACATATGTTTTCGAAGGTATCATTTTATATTTTATTTTTTAAACTTTTTATACTTACATATACATACACATACACATACACACATACCCTAATACACACATATACACACACACACCATATAACCCTAAATTATCTATATTTGAATGTGTATATTTATACCAAAGAGATTACAACATTTCTGAAAACTTTTAGCCGACGAAAAATCAAAAATTCGAAAAACGAATTCCGGTCATATTTTCTGTTTTTCATCGAACTATATATTTTTGTAAACTTAAATTGAAAAGTATTTCACCATTATTATTTAACATTTAAAGGAGTTTTATTTTCATTATAAAATCTATGAATTGAATATTTAAAATTAATTAAACATTCGCAAATCAAAGTAGTAAAATTCTGGGTCGTTACAATTTTTATAGTGGTTCAGCTTTTAACAAATCCTACGTTCACTTTATAAGTTTTATTATCAACTGACTTCTATTACAAGTTAAATTTGGTTACACGTTGATGAGATTAGAATAAGTCACAAGTGCAAGAGTTCAATGGAGAATCATAGTGAACTCCTATTGTTGTGTGGGAGACGAAGAGTGAAGAATAATCTCTGTAGAGTTCCAGCAGCCAGTCCAAAAGATCATCTTTGTGTTGTAGGTAGGATTGTATTTATACGGGTAGGAGAGTAGTTGGGCCAAGACCGACTTGTAATAAGCCTCTACTTAGTGCTAGGAAGAAGTCCAGAAAAACTCAATGCGACCCAAGCTAACATGATAGATCGCTAGCGATCCATGGGTGATGGATCGCTAGCGATCCATTATTTTTAAGTCTACCATTTTGGGTTGCTTTCCTTTCACCTATTTGAATGCCTTGTCCAAATATCAAGTCATTTGGAGTTTGTTCGATCATCCGTCTTCATGGGTCATTTGGTCTAGAATAATCATCCATAAATCACACAAAAGTTAAAAAATTCAGACAAAACTTTACAGGTACACTCAAAAGGGTGTGTGGAACCTACCATAAAATTTTTAGGTGGTGGGGTCCACTCTAAATGGATCGCTAATGATCCATCTATTTAGGCCGCTAGGGACCCATCACCCTTATCCAATCAAGCCCTTTTCTGGAAAGTGCTTCTTTTATGTCTTCTAAGTGTTCTCCCTCAATTTCAAGTCAATCTGACTTCGTATGGGTTCTCTAGGTCTGTTTTAAGTTAGCTGCTTTGGTAAAAAAGCAGGAAAACATTTTCCCCCAAAAGTATGCCTTTAGAATGAAAGGTGTGATTTGCTTAAGAACAAGTTCCTATCTCCAGTCATCGATAGTTTAGGTTTCCAATTGCTTCAGCCTCGGTGAATCATCCAGTTCCTTCGGATTCTCTTGCCAATCACAAGTTGTTCCAAACATGTTACAACCTAAGACTCTAAATTATTCCGAAGTGTAATATATACATCAAAATCATTATGATTTCATTCGGAATTATTACATCACACATCTCTAACTATCCTGTGTCCATCCGAGATTTACATTACAATCATTCCGATTCTCATTCAGAGTTATAACATCATATATCAAAATAATATTATATATCAAAATTACACCACCTCATATATCAAAATAAAATCAAATATCGAAATCATCCTATGTTCATCCAGGATTTATTAGTTTTATTCTATTTATAAGGCATTCAAATCCTTTTCATAATTCAAATTGGTTCAATCTTTTCGAGTCGTTTAATGTTTAAGTTAAGGGGGATGATCTCTCCAGATCGTTTGCCTTTTAAGCTAAAAGTGATTAAATAGCCCCATCTGCTCACTCTCCGGTGAGGGGATTACTTCTTGCACTCCAGTCCCGTCTCTCTGGTCAGGACTCTAAGGCGAACAATTTCGTACAAGTCCATCCAAGGGGACTTGCACCTTGCACTCCGGTCTTGTGTCGGGAGTCTAAGGCTATAAATATCATACAAGTCCATCTACTTGCTTTCCTGGCAAGGGGACTTGCACCTTGCACTTCGGTCCCATTTCAGGACTCTAAGGCGATCAATATTGGTCATCACAAACAAAGTGGATTTTTCAATATTCAAATATTCAAATCAAATCAAACAAGCAGAAATCAAACAAGTAGGAATCAAAACAATTGTAAATCCTAAACATTCACCTTGGAGATCCGACTCAGAGCGTGCCTAGAGACCAATCTGGGTCTCATACACGTGTAAGCGGTCCAAAGTTATTATTGTCCTAAATAGACATCTCAGTCACCTGACTCAAAGCATGCCTAGGGACCGTACGGGATCCCGTACAAGTGTTAGCGGCCTGAAGTTATTATTGTCTAAGTACCAAAAGAAAAGTGTGGAAAAAGAAACGAAAAAGCAAAGCATGAGAGTCGGAACCGACACCCATCTACCCTGATCATGGGATAATTTTTCTTGGCTCAAACCCTTGGGAGTTTCTTGATGCATTTGCCGTGGATGGTGGCTGTTCTTGCAATTATACCGCAGTTCTGTTCCTCATGTACTATGGCAGCTAGTTGTTCTGAACCAGTTTGTAACATCTCGTATCAGGAGGCCAAAAGCTAAGCGCCACAGATGCTGCATTCATCTACAGTATTAACTTCTGGTGACAAAATACGGTAATGATAATTGTATCCATAATATCAGAAGCACTTGAATATGAAAAAAATCACAGATTTCCAAAAACAACTTTTACGGATTACATTTCAAAACAAATTCATATCTAAGTTACATAATCCCATATCGTTTCCCAAGAAAAGATTAATTATAATCATTAGAAAAATACGCCAAGAGCAACATATGACGATGCCCCCTTGGTTGTTCAAAGTAATGTAGTCATATCTGACCTAATACACACAGCGGAAATTAACAAAACAATATGTAATTCCTAATTAGCTATCCGTCATCCTCCTGCTCGTCTCTGGAAGCTTTATTCGCAAAAAGACTAAAACCTCAACCCTCAACCTACTCAAACCAATTTTTAGCACTCGAGAGTTTAAGGGGAAACAAAAACTTCGAGTCAGACATAAAGCATGGTGTGAATAATTTTGTTACATCTCGGTTTCCTGATATTAAGTGAGACCAGGCCGCATAGCGAAACGGGTTTCCCCTCACTTATATCCTCTTGAAACATATATTTTGCAAATCGTTTCCTACAACCAATCTGGTTAATCAAACTGATTATATCAAAATAGCAATATCCTTTTTGCTAATAAATGGACTATCTGTCCGTAAAACAGATAATATGTGAACTATCTACCCATAATATAATAGCAAGGTTCGTTATGCTACAAATGGACTATCTGTCTATACAACTGGGCTGACTGTCCGCAAACTGGGCTGACTGTCCGAATGAAAATGGACTGACTGTCCGAATTAATTTCTTAGGGTTAACAACCCTATATATTTTTCCTTGAAAACCTTTGCAAAATGATTTAACCTTTTAAATCATACTTAAACAAGGAAAATATATTCTTAGCTTTACTCTAAGCTATTTTGTCATGATATATACATACTTTACTCAAAATAATGTTGATGAGATTTAATGAGGATTAGCTATTCTTCCAAAACAAGTTAAAACCCTTTCAACTTGAAAATACCTAGGATACATTGCCTATTTAATACATTCGAAACCTTTGTTTAAAACCGTTAAACAACCCTTTCGAAACCCTTGAAGGTAACTCCTTTGAAACCATTGAATGACCCTTTCGAAACCATTAATTATTGCCTTTCTAAAACATTGGAAAAATCTTTCCTTTCTTTTCTCCGAAAACTTCAAAACATTAGACATCCTCTTTTAAAAAATTTAAAATATTGTCTTTCGAAAACGTAGGAAAAACCATTCCTTTCAACCCTTTCGAAACCCTAGGGAACCACCCCTTACGAAACCATTCATTAAAACCTTTCGAAACATTCAAAACTCAATCCTTTCGATAGCACTTTGGGTTCTATTTAAAAATGTGGAAACCTTTCGAAACCATTCAAAAAATTATCCCTTCGAAACCTTTGAAAAATGTCTCAATCGAAACCATTTGAATTCTGCCTTCAAGTAGAGCAAAAGGATCAGAAACCCATTAAAGTCGAAAGCATCTGTTTCGAAACCATTTAAAACTGTCTCTTTCGAAACCAATTTGTGTTTTACTTCAATTATATAAAAAGGGTCTTAAAAACATTTAAGTCGAAAGCATCTGCTTCGAAACCATTTCCTAAGTAAAGAAGTGATGGTGTCGAAAGCATTGGAGAGGTGGCCAGGTTTTTATAAAACAAAACAACCCTTTCGAAACCGTCTAGATCGAAAGGTAGGAAGCAAAAGCTAAAGGCTTCGAAATAGTTGAAAGCGATCATTTAAAACAAAAGCGCAACCCAATCGAAACCATTTCTTTTAAAACCATTTGACCCAGTCGAAAGCTAACCAAGTCGAAGCATCTTAGTCGAAAGCAAGTAGGTGCATTTTTAATTTAAAAACAAAGCAGTGCCTCAACCCTTTCGAAACCCCTGGTTTCGACTCCATATCTTCCGCATACATCCAATTCACTACGTACCAGTAAACGGATACAATGTGCATTGGTTTTGACTATGTCGGAAGCGAAGATGAGGAGCGGAACCTGGTGCCGACGGTGTTGAAACAGTGAAAAACATGTAGTAAATAGTTCTTTTCACCTAACCTACCTTACGTGTCTAATTGTGATTGGTTGCCTCTTTCTTTACCAATAAAATGTACTGCACTTTTCCAAATTGCTGCCGACTTTCCAGATTTTATAATTTAAATTATTTTACAAAAATCCCCTTCTCCTCTTTTAACTATATAAAACATTTAAATCCCATACCTTAAATAATTTTATATAACCCTTAAAATACTTAGGAAAAATCTACAAAAATTCCAGAAAATCTATTTTAATATGTTTTCCAACATATAAAAAATTTCAGACCCCAATCTTTTATTATTTAACTGAAATAATTATTTACCCAAATTAGCATTTTCTTTACTATAAAATTCATATAAATTCCACATAATTTCAAAGAATTCTAAAAATGGAAACCAGTCTCTAAAATAATTTTTATGATCCTCATAAAAATTCGCAAGCATTTGGATGTCATTTAATAGGGTTTTCACCTTAAAACATATCATAAAATCAATATGAACATACATAAATCATCAACATGTATATATAACCATTCCATCATTCAAAATCATGGCAAATCAATGCAAAATATTCGGCATTTATCCAAAAACCGAACATACAATAAAAAATGAGATGTAAACATTACTCACCTTAGATTTAGAGATTAAAGAGACTGAGATGTGAATATATTTGATTTGAATTAGCTTCTTCCTAGCTTTTCTTCCTCTTTTCGTTGTAAATGGTGGCTGGCCTTGGGTTATAAAAAATTTCAAATGAAAATGAACGTGCATGGACACACAGCCTAAGGGTTTAGGGTATAAAAATGGCCTCTTCTCTATTTTAGCCCTCCTCCATTTCAATTTAAACTTCTTTTAATTCATTATTGAATGGCACGGCTACCCTTGATTAAATCAAATCTCAATCCCCTAATCAACACATTATTTTATTAAATTTAGCCAATTAAATATCCTAAATAATATTACCAAAAATCTGGGGTGTTACAGACTCCCCTTCTTAAAGAATTTAGTCTTCGAAATTACGATAAGGTACACAAAAATCAAACAAGAAGGTAAAACGTACCATCAAACAAGTTAGGACAAGTATCTCTAATCCTGCTCTTAATCTCCCAAGTATAGTCTCTGTCATCATCGCTCCACTAGACTTTGACTAATCCGACCGTCTTGGTTCTAAGCCTTTTCTCATCTCTCGCAACAATACAAATTGGCTTCCTTACTATAGTCAAATCTGATTCTACCACTAAATCATCTAACACAGTCGGTGCAATAGCAGTTTCCGGGTCTCTAACATACTTTCTGAGATGAGAAACATGAAAAACATCGCGGACTCCTGCTAAACTGCTCGGTAACTCAACACTATATGCGAGTTTACCAACCCTCTCAACAATAGGAAAAGGTCCAACGAATCTCGGTGCTAACTTTCCTGATTTCCCAAATCTAATCACATGCTTCATCGGTGACACTTTGACGAAAACCTGATCTCTAACTGAGAACTTTAGATCTTTCCATCTCTTATCTGCATAACTCTTCTACCTAGACCGAGCCTCCTTCATTCTAGCCCAAATGAACTCAATCTTTTCTGCAGCTTCTCTCACTAAATCTAGACCAAGAACCAACCTATCCCCAGTCTCTAACCAACACACAGGAGATTTGCATGGCCTTCCATACAAAATTTCAAACCGTGCCATCCCAATACTAGTCTGATAACTGTTGTTATACGAAAACTCGACTAAATGCTGATGGTCTTCCCATGATCCCCTGAAATATAGAACACAAGCTCTTAACAAATCCTCTAAGATTTTGTTAACTCTTTCCATTTGCCCATTTGTCTGCGGATGGTAAGCGGTACTCATCTTGAGCTTGGTTCCCAAACTTGCTGTAGACTCTTCCAGATTCACTATTGAATAAAGGATCTTTATCACTAACTATGCTACTAGGAATTCCTTGCAGTCTGACCACATTCTTCATAAACAACTTTACCAAAACAAGTGCTATTTTGGTTGACCTAACTGGAATGAAATGGACACTCTTGGTCAATCTGTCCATTATGATCCATATACTATCATTTCCTCTGTTCGACCTTGGCAACCCGTCAATTAAATCCATGGATATAGAATCCCACTTCCATACCAGAATATCCAATAGCTGAAGAAACCCACTTGGTTTCTGGTATTCGGCCTTTGCCTGTTGGCAAATCATGCACTGCTTCACACACAACTCAATATCCTTCTTCAGACCTTCCCGGAAGAAACTCCTATTCATATCCTGATACAGCTTAGCACCTCCTAGGAGAATAGAGAACTTTGAACGATGGAATTCCTCTAAGACTTCTTTCCTTATGTTCCCCACACTCGGAACACATAATCTCCCTTTCTTTCTCAACATCCCATTCTGGTCAAGACTGAAATTTTCAAGTCATCGCTCTCGGTTCCATCTTTTAACTTCTTGATCCATTTAGCTAACACTGGATCCTCTTCCTGCTTAGAGGCAATCCATTCGATCATCACTCGTCCAACTTCCAAGCAATATAATACAACTGTATCTCCACTAGCCCCAGCCTTGGATCTCCACTGCACTCTACAATCTGCTAATGCTTCCAAATCTTTCCACTCGGCAATCATCACCAATACTGCATTCTGATGTTTCCTGCTAAGTGCATCTGCAACCTTATTGCCTTTCCCTAGTGTGTACTGAATCCTAAAATCATAAATAGCGATAAACAATAACCACCTCTGTTGTACCATGTTCAACTCCTTCCGAGAGAACAAATATTTTAGCGACTTATGATCTGTATATAACTCAAACCTCTCTCCCAAAAGGTAATGTCTCTACACCTTCAACACAAAAATCACTGCAGCCAATTCCAAATCATGTGTCGGATATCTGACCTCATGCGGTCTAAGCTGTCTAGAAGCATAGGCAATCACTTTACCTCTCTGCATCAGCACAACTCCTAGACCTATTCCACACGCATCGGTGTAAACCACTAAATCCTGATTCCCGTCCGGAACAACCAAAACAGGTGCATGGGTCAATAAGTGTTTCAAACTCTAGAATGCTTCCTCACACTTATCGGTCCGCACAAACTTCACATCCTTTCTTGTCAGCTTGGTTATCGGTGCCGCTATCCGCAAAAAATCCTTAATGAACCTCCGATAATAACCAGCCAATCCATGGAAACTCTTTATCTCCGTCACTGTCTCGGGTCTCTTCCAACTATTCACTACTTCAATCTTAGTCCGATCTACTGAAAACCCTTTCTCTAAGACTACATGACCAAGAAATTTCACTTCCTTCTTCTAGAAATGACACTTCGAAAACTTCGCCTTCAGCTGATGTTGCCTCAGCATCTTAAGTACCACTCTAAGATGAACTTCATGCTCTCATTCATCCATAGAGTATATCAACATATCATCTATGAAAACCAATATGAACCTATCCAACTGCTCTTGGAAAACCTGGTTCATCAAATCCACAAAGAAAGCTGGCACATTAGTCAGTCCGAACGGCATAACTAACATTTTGTACGTCCCATATCTGGTCCTAAACGCTGTCAAAGGTATGTTATCCTCTGCTACTCCGAGCTGATGGAAACCTGTCGTCAAATCCAACTGCAAAAATACCTTGGCTCCACTCAACTGTTCGAACAAATCTTCGATCCTCGACAATGGATATCGATTCTTTATCGTCCTCTCATTCAATTTACGATAATCGATACATAGCCTTAACGATCCATCTGGCTTCTTAGCAAACACTGTGGCTGCTCCCTAAGGCGAACTACTCGGCCTGATAAAATTCTTGCTTTCTAAATCCACCAACTGCATATTTAACTCCCTCATCTCTGTAGGGGTCATCCTGCTTGGCTGTCTACTCACTGGTTCTGCTCCCGGAACCAAATCTATCCGAAACTCAATTGCTCGTTTTGTGGCAATCCAACCGTAGGCTCAGAAACATCTGTGAATTCTCTGACCATGAAAACTCGACTCAACTCATCATCCAATTCCATAACACCCAACAAAGCATTCACTTCGCCACCAGAACCTTCTACGGTATAAACAATCCGACCACCATAATTAGGGTGTCTAAGAGATATTTTCCTATCCTGGCAAAATATCCTAGCATCGTACTTACTTAACCAATCCATACCAAGAATAATCTCGAACCCCACAAAATCAAATACATGCAAACTGCAAACAAATGTATGACCTAACAGGTCAAACTCTTACTGGTCACATCTCAACCCTAGAGTTGCATACCCTCCTATTGGATTCACAACCCATAAGGAAGTAACTAAATAAGTGGGTTCTAGGTTATGCTTATCTATCAAACATCTAGATATAAAAGAATGGGATGCACCAGTATCAAATAGAACACTAACAGGCATACCATGAATCTGAAGTGTACCTCCCAAGACTTCATTTCCTTTCTCCTAGGCAGTTGGTTTAGAAGTAGCAGGTTCCAATGCATACACCTTTCCCTTTCCATCCTTAGCGGGCTCCTTGCACTGGCTTTTATAATGGCCAACCTGGTCACAGTTAAAGCACCTGACATTCTTCTTTCCAGCTACTGCCTTTGCCTTCCCAGCATGACAGTCATTAGCAAAGTGCCCCTTCTTGTCGCACTTGAAACAGACAATCTCAGACTTCCCCTTCTTCACTGCTCCATCCTTCTGAGCACATTTCTTAGGAAAGAACTTCCTCTTCTGATTCTGCCCAACCTGGACCTCTTTAGCTTTACTCTTCTCTAGAGAATCAAGAATCTCCTCATGCCTTAAGACCATCTCCACAACAAAGTCAGAAGGATCTCTAATATGAGGTAATGTGGCCTAGCAAACTCAGGCTTTAACCCCTTGATAAACTTCTCATTCCTATTCATGACTGTATCCACTGAAGCATACCCATACCGGGCCAACTACTTGAACTTTTTAGCATATTCCAGGACAGACATCTCCCCCTGCTCTAACTCATCAAACTTCTTGATCAGAGCTGACTGTGCCATTGCAGACATAAACCTCTCCTGGAACCTTCCCTTGAAATCTGCCCATGACAAAGTTTCCTCGTCCACACCAACCGTCACACTGTTCCACCAAAACAACGTGGCTCCCTGAAGCTGTTTGGATGCCAACCTCCTCTTCTGCTCATCATTAAGCCCCAAGTCTGCAAAAATCCTTTCGTACTGCAACAACCAATTTTCCACTTCTATATCATCCTCTGTCCCCAGAAAAGGCTTCTCACCAAGCTTAGTGTAATCTTCACTCATCTTTGCATAATGGTTAACTACCGGAACTTCTGGAACTCCTGCCCTTGCAGCCTCTCCTCCTACCATTCCAGCTGCAACTCCAACTTGCATCATATTCACAAAAAACTGATACATAGCTCCTATGTCCACTTGCGGGACTCCAACACCTACATTCTATGCTTGTGCCTGACCTTGGGTCCTCCTTGTACTAGGTCTGGCATTTTCTTTGGTGCCCTCCTCTTCTGGGTTAACTCTTCCTCTTCTACCATCCATATCCGTATTTAAACCTTATGAGATGCAGAAAAATAACCTAACAAGGATAGGAGACTAGAGATAAACCATATACTTATATATAGCAAATAAAAATACGTTATATAGCGTTATACCATACCCCAATCTTACTCTAATTCCTTAGGATTATGTTTTAAAAACCATTTTTAGTTTAAAGTTTTTCATAAACCTTGCTCTGATACCAAGTTGTAACATCCCGTATTTGGAGGCCAAAAGCTAAGCGTCACAGATGCTGTAGTCATCCATAGTATTAACTTTTGGTGATAAAATATGGTAATAATAATGGTATCCATAATATGAGAAGCACTTGAATATGAAAAAAATCACAGATTTCCAAAAAACAACTTTTACCGATTACATTTCAAAACAAATTCATATCCAAGTTACGTAATTCCATATCGTTTCCCAAGTAAAGATTAATTATAATCATTACAAAAATACGCCAAGAGCGACATATGATGATGCCCCTTGGTTGATCGAAGTAATGTAGTCATATCTGACCTAATATACACAGCGGAAATAAACAAAACAATCTATAATTTCTAATTAGTTATCTGTCAGTCACCTGCTCGTCTCCGAAAGCTTTATTCGCCAAAAGACTAAAACCTGAAAACCTCAACCCTCAGTCTACTCAAATCAATTTTGAGCACCCGAGAGTTTAAGGAGAAACAAAAACTTCGAGTCAAACACAAAGCCTGGTGTGAATAACTCTGTTACATCTCGTTTTACTGATATTAAGTGAGACCACGCCGCTTAGCGGAATAGGTTTCCCCTCACTTATATCCGCTTTAAAACATATACTTTGCAAATCCTTTCCTGCAACCAATCTGGTTAATCAAACTGATTATATCAAAAGAGAAATATCCTTTATGATAATAAATGGACTATTTGTCCGTAAAATAGTTAATATGTGAACTATCTGTCCACAATATAATAGCAAGGTATGTTATGCTACAAATGGACTATTTGTCCATACAACTGGGCTGACTACCCGCAAACTGGACTAATGGTCCGAATCAAAATGGACTAACTGTCCAAATTATTTTCTTAGGGTTAACTACCCTATATCTTTTTCCTTGAAAACCTTTTCAAAATGATTTAACTTTTTAAATCATAGTTATTCAAGGAAAATATATTCTTAGCTTTACTCTAAGCTATTTTTCCATGATATATACATACTTTACTCAAAATAATGTTGGTGAGATTTATTGAGGATTAGCTATCCTTCCAAAACAAGTTAAAACCCTTTTTAACTTGGAAATACTTAGGCTTACAATCAAAACCTTTGTTTAAAACCGTTAGACAACCCTTTCGAAACCATTGAAGGTAACCCCTTCGAAACCATTGAAAGACCCTTTCGAAACCATTAATTATTGCCTTTCGAAAACATTGGAAAAACCTTTCCTTTCTTTTCTCCGAAAGCTTCAAAACATTAGACATCCTCCTTTAAAACATTTAAAATATTGCCTTTCAAAAACATTGGAAAAACCTCCCTTTCAACCCTTTCGAAACCTTGGGGAACCACCCCTTTTGAAACCATTCATTAAAACCTTTCGAAATAGTCAAAACTCAATCCTTCCGAAAGCACTTTAGGTTTAATTTAAAACATGTAGAAACCTTTCAAAACCATTCAAAAATTTATCCCTTCGAAACCTTTGAAAAATGTCTCGATCGAAACCATTTAAAACTGTCTCTTTCGAAAACAATTTGGGTTTTACTTCATTTATAAAAAAAGGGTCTTAAAAACATTTAAGTCGAAACCATTTGCTTCGAAACCATTTCTTAAGTAAAGAAGTGATGGTATCGAAACAATCCCTCTCGAAAGTATTGGAGAGGTGGCCAGGCTTTTAGAAAATAAAACAACCCTTTCGAAACCATCTGGGTCGAAAGGTAGGAAGCGGCAGCTAAAGGCTTCGATACAGTCGAAAGCAATCATTTAAAACAAAAGCGCAATCCAATCGAAACCATTTCTTTTAAAACCATTTGACCTAGTCGAAAGCTAACCAACTCGAAAGCATCTTAGTTGAAAGCAAGCAGGCGCATTTTTAATTTAAAAACAAAGCAATGTGCATTTCACTATGTACCAGTAAACTGATACCATATGCATTGGTTTTGACTATGTCGGAAGCGAAGATGAGGAGGAAGAACCTGGTGCCGACGGTGTTGAAACCGTGAAAAACATGTAGTAAATAGTTCTTTTCACCTAACCTGCCTTACATGTCTAATTGTGATTGGTTGCCTCTTTCTTTACCAATAAAAAGTACCGCATTTTGCCAAAGTGCTGCCGACTTTCCAGGTTTTATAATTTAAATTATTTTACAAAAAGCCCCTTCTCCTCTTTTAACTATATAAAACATTTAAGTCCCATACCTTAAATAATTTTATATAACCCTTAAAACACTTAGGAAAAATCTACAAAAATTCCAGAAAATCTATTTTAATATGTTTTCCAACATATAAAAATTTTTAGACCCCAATCTTTTATTATTTAACCGAAATAATTATTAACCCAAATTAGCATTTTCTTTACTAGAAAATTCATAAAAATTCCACATAATTTCAGAAAATTCTAAAAATTGAAACCCATCTCCAAAATAATATTTACGATCCACAAAAAAATTCACAAGCATTTGGATGTCATTTAATAGGGTTTTCACCTTAAAACATAACATAAAATCAATATGAACACACATAAATCATCAACAAGTATATATAATCATTTCATCATTCAAAATTATGGCAAATCAATGCAAAATATTCGACATTCATCCAAAAACCGAAAATACAATCAAAAATGATATGTAAACATTATTCACCTTAGCTTTAGAGATTAAAGAGATTGAGATGTGAATAGATTTGATTTGAATAACCTTCTCCTAGCTTTTCTTCCTCTCTTCCTTGTTAATGGTGGCCGGCCTTGGGTTATAAAAAATTTTGAATGAAAATGAACGTGTATGGATACACGGCCTAAGGGTTTAGCGTATAAGAATGGCCTCTTTCCTATTTTACCCCTCCTCTACTTCAATTTAAACTTCTTCTTTTAATTCATTGTTACATGGCCCGACTACCCTTAATTAAATCAAATCCCAATCCCCTGATCAACACATTATTTTATTTAATTTAGCTAATTAAATATCCTAAATAATGTTACAAAAAATCTGGGGTGTAATACAGTTCTTCTATCAGATCACGAAGGTGTGGGCACTAATTCGTTTTATGCCCATTCTGCTCATGGAAGATGCAAAACTTTTTAGATCTTTTCTATCAATTAGTGGGCTCACTCCTAGGTGGCTTATGGTAGAGGTTCTGCCCCATAGTATCCAAGTCCTCTTTAGGGTTTCAATCAGGTCAGTGTAGGAAAAGAATCTCATCTCCTTCCTTTGTCGTTTTGGCTCCCGAAGTCGTCATCGGTTTTCTTTTTCCCTTTCTCTTTTCCAATTCCCACTCCGGACCCTCCCCTATCCTCCATAACATTTATTTCAGCATCCACATCTCCATCCTCAACTTCAGTGTCTTCCTGATGCAAATATCTCTCAGCTTCGTAGTAGAATTCTACAAGATTTATCGATGGATCCATTTTCAATGCAGCTTTGAAATCAGTCTTAGTCGTGACTCCAGATACTGCTGCCATTAGGATAAACGACGGATCTGGCTTGTCAACCACAAATACCACCGCATTGAATCTTATTAAATAACTTCTTACGGACTGTCCAAGCCTATTTTTAACGTTTGAGAGCATAAGTATATTCCTCGGTTGTGAGACGTGAACTCTGAACTGTCTCAAGAACTTGCTCAACAAGTCGGTCCATGTGCTTATAGACCCATTCTCCAACTGTCTGAACCAAACTGCAGCCAAATTTGCTAAGTATAATGGGAAGCACCGCTCCATTACCTCCTCGGAAGCACCAAACACCTCCATATGTTGGATGTATCTCATCATATGAATCGTCGGATCTGTCTTCACGTCATACATTTCCAGCGTCTGAAGCTTGAAATATGAAGGATTTCTCGCATTTTGGATACTAGCAGTAAATTTATTTCTGTTCACATCTTCCAGACCCTAATCTAGGGTCCTTGTAACACCTCAATTTTTTATTGAAATTATTCATAAGATTTAATTATAATAAAATAAATAGAATAATGTAGACAAGGAGATTCAGGTTGATTAATAAACTAAGTTGCCGTGCTTATTTAAATCAAATGAACTTATAAAGGGTTAAGTGTTAGCTAAAACAAATATAAGGGCAATAGGGTAATTGCTGCCCACATTCTCCACCCATATACCATTTTCTTTAGGCCATACACGTTCATTTTATCACAAGTAAAATTTTAACCGTAAGAAAGAAGAGAGCCGACCATTAAAAAATAGCAAAGAAGAGAAAATCAATCTAAAGCTAAGAATCAAGCTAGAAGAAATCAATCTCAATCAATCATCAATTTCCTTATCCAATCTAAAGTGAATAATAATCACTACATCTCTATTTTGGTTTTATAATCTTATGTTTTCGGATTTAAGGGATAAATTCATTTTTATGATATATTGAATGATGATATGCTTGGTTATAATTTATATGGTTTAAACAAGGATGTTTAAATGGATATATACACGGTTTTAGTGTAAAAACGAAGTTAAACAATTTTTAAATGCCATGAGAAAATTATATGTTATGGAAAACATAATTTTGGAGTTGGGTTTCGATTTTTATAATTTTCCAAGCCTTGGAGAATTAGTTATGAATTTTTGAAGGAAAATATGATTATTTGGGTTTATAAATTTATTTTTGGAAAATATATTAAGAATTTAGGTCTAAAATTTTGATATGTTAGATAACAAGATTAAAGTGAATTTCTGGAATTTTTGGGGATTTTTACTAAGTGATTTAGAATGGAAATTAAATTATTTTAAAAGGAGGACCTGAATGATTTAATTGTTTTGTTAATAGGAAGGGCTTAATTGTTAAAAGTTAGCACATTTTTAGATCTGAGAAAATGCGGGAAATTATAGTAAAATGAAAGTTTAATGTAACCAATCATGTGTTTACAAGTGGGCGAGTTAGTTACAAAAGGTTTACTTTATTTGGTAAAAACAGCCTTTTTGCTCAGAAAAAGGGGTTCCGCCTTCTTTAGAAGGACCCTTCGACTTAGACCTTCCGCCATCAACCTAGTCGAAACCTTCTAGGTCGAAACCAGTAACCCAATGCATATGATATCATTCAGGTGGTATGTAGTGAATTGGACCAAGGCAAAAGGTAGGGTGTCGAAAGGTTACATTCGAAGGAGTTGGTTCCTTAGTTTATTTTGGTTTGAAAAGAAAAGCACTTGCCTGTTTTTAAAGGGGTTTCGACATAGTCGAAACCTATGGTTTCGAAAGGGTTTTTGAAAGAGGCTTTCGAAAGAGAGCCACCGCCTATGTTTTAAAGGAAGTAGCTTCGAAAGTGTTACTTAGATTTCGTTTAAAGCTTTCGGAAGGGGTAGTTTCGACCAAGTCAAAATCCTTCTTAGAATTGATGACCTTCTGATGGTATTGAAGACATATTATTGTCAAAAGGTTCAGTTGTTTTTATAAATACAAGCCACTTCCTAATGCTTTCGGAAGGAGTAAGGCGTTTTGAAGGCATTGGTTTCGGAAGGGGTTTCGAAGCTAGCCTTCAATTGTTTTGCCCAGGTGTTTTATTGATTTCGAAAGGATGGTTTCGACACCATCAAACTTCCCCAATACTTTTTGAATTAAAGAATGGTTTCGAAAGAGTTGCTTTTGCCTATGTTCACTTTGACCCAAAATGATGTTTTAAGTATAAACCTAATGTTTTCGAAAGGCGGACTTTTAGTGGTTTCGAAGAGTAACCTTCATTGGTTTCGAAAGGGTACTTTCATATGGCTTTGAAGCTATGCTTCTATACTTATATGATAATACTTTAACATGGTCAAAAGGTTTCGAAAGAGATGTTTTAAAGTATTCGAAAGGCCGGAGGCTAGTGTCTTAAAGATGGATTTTTATGCTTTCGAAGGAGGTCATCCTATGAGATCGAAAGCAAAGGTTTCGAAGGTGTCGAAAGGTTTTAAAACCCAAAACTCAAATTTTAAAGGAAAAATATATGGCTAAATAAAGGAGTTTTGAAAGGACTTTAAGTAAATTTGAAGAAGTGTTGCCTTGATAAAAATATAAGTTAAAGGGATTAACTATGTTTTATATGAAATGTATTTCAAGGACCTTAAACCCACAGGAGTGGTATTGTTAAATTGTTAGGTTTGCTTCTTCAAATATGAGTATATTCACATGATAAAGAATCCATGATTGTATTTTGGGGATAAAGGTATAGAAGAACCAGCTAGGTTAACCCAGTAGTGAATATAATTTGATTAAACTCCTAAATGAGTAGAATATCATCCAGGGAGTCAGGGAGACAAAAATATAGGATAATTAAACCTTGAAGTTGTCCGGAAGATAGGTTCATAGCAAACCCTTGAAAACTATGATTATGTAATTATTGGAGGTAACCAACAGGTTCATAGTAAATCCATGAAAACTATGTATTAGGTAGGTTGGCAGGGGCTAATTGGTTTGTAGTGAATCCATGAAAACTATATTCAGATTAAGAATTAACATCAGTTAGTAGGTTCCTAATCAACCCAGGAAAATTAGGATAAGAAAGAAGTTAAGGAAAGCATCAGTAGGTTCCTAGTTAACCCATGAAAAATACGGTGAGAAGTGAGTTACTAGATGTCCATAGGTTCCTAGTCAACCCATGAAAACTAGGATAAGGGGATCAGTTATTGGAATGAATAATAGGTTTAGGGGTCCCAAGTACTAATTAAGCTAATTGGCAAGAGCCTATAGGTTCTTAGTGATCCCATGAAAACTATTGATTTGGACAGGATGTCCAAGTGTAATTGAAAAGGTTATTAGTAAACCCATGAAAACTAATAGGTTAATAGTGACCCTAAACTATGATTTATGACAGAGTGTCAATTTAAATTGGGGATGGGAAATCCTAAATGATTTTATATACGCATATCATCGTAATATTTTGAAATGTATGTTTTTAACCATTGTGGATGCAAGAGCACAGTATATGGTTTATAAAGGTTTTAGGATACTAGTAAGGGGAAAACCCATTCCGCTAAGCGGCGTGGTCTCACTAGATATCTAAAAGGATTGAGATGTTAGATTATTATGCATACCAGATTTATGTTTGACTCGAAGTTTTTGTTTTTCTCTCAAACTCTCAGGTACTCAATTGATTTTGAGTAGTTTGAGGTTCAGGGTTTTCAGTATCTCTTTTTAGACGAATAAAGCTTCCGGAGGTGTGCAGAAGGCAATAAGTTATTTAGAGTTATCTTTTTCTGCTGTGTATTTGGATGTAAAGGCAGATTTATTAGCCTTATTATATATTCTGATCAACCAAGGGGGCATCTTCATATGTCGCTCTTGGCGTATGTATAATAATTATATTTTGCTGAACGTGGTTATCGTTTTTGGGATTATGTAATGAACATCAAGTGTTTTGAATGGAATGTGGATATGTGTTTTTAAATTGTTAATTTTTTTCCATATTCTTGTGATCTGTGTATCATTGAATCTAGCACCACCATAATTGGTCGCCGAAGATTAATAACTATGGATGACTGCAACATCGGTAGCCGTTAGTTTTGGGCCTCCCAGTAGGGGGATGTTACAAGTTGGTATCAGAGCATAGGTTTTTGAAACTTTAAAAGAAAAGTAAAATCTAAAATATTTTTGAAACATAATCCAAAGAATTTGAAAATATGATTGGGGTTTGGGTTAACACAATAGTATCGTGCTTGTATTTGATATATAGGTATATATCTAAGTGTGTATTCCTCTCTCTCTCTTAGACCGTTCTTCTGTATCTTACTAAGGCTCATATGCAGATTTACGAGTAAAAGGATATGGAAGCAGGAAACAGAAGAAGAAATCTTAGTGGAGGAAGCACCAAAATCAACGGTAATGCTCGACCTAATACATGGAGAAACCAAGGTCGATAGGTTAATGCTAATTCAAATGCTGAGGCAAATGTAGGTGCTGGAAATCCGCCAGTAGATGCGGGTATGGTGTATTAGTTTTTGGCCAATCTTTTGCAAGCAGGAGCTGCTGGTAGTGTTGGTGGAGTTAAACATATAGTTCTAGCTGGATATAATTATGCTAGGCTGAGCAGGGATTACATCAGTCTAGGTGGAAAGCCGTTAATGGGAACATAGGATGTTGCTGAGGTTGAGATTTGGCTTTTGAATTGTGAGAGGATTTTTACCGATTTAGGCTTGGATGATGGAGAAAAGAGAAGGCTAGCCTCTCGACAGTTGCAAGGGTTAGCGCTTCACTGGTGGAACAGTGTGACAACCGGAGTTCCGGAAGAAAAGCTGACATGGGCTAATTTTAGTAGAAGGTTTGAGCAGAGGTTCTTATTTGAGGTTGAAAAACCGGCATTGATGAGGAAGTTCATGGATATTGTCCAGGAACATATGTCAGTGATCGAGTATGCTGCTAAGTTTGATGAGCTGTCTCGATATGGATATGCTTTGGTAGACACTGATATCAGAAGGAATGAGAGATTTATTCATGGACTAAGGCCAAAGCTGGGTAGAATGACTATGACTCATGTCAAAGAGCCTTGTCATGTGGTGGTGGAGATGGCTATCCACCATGAGGAGAAGCTTGCCGTTTTATCTAAGGAGAAGCCAGTTGAATCCTAAGATCCTCTGGGAAGGAAAAGGAAATTCTTTAAGAAGAAGGGGGCCCAGAAGAGGGAGCCTGCCAAGAAGGAAAAGGTCTATTTGTAGTGCTATAAGTGCGATAACAAGGGCCATTATGCTCATGAGTGCCGGACGGGCAAGGGGAAGAAGCGTGCAGAGAAGAAGAATGTGAAATGCTTCAATGCGACCAAGTTGGGCATTATAAGAACCAGTGTCCAGATCCAGTTAGGGCGGACAGAGGGAAGGTGTTTGCTATTGGACCACCATCTTCTTCTAGGCCTACAGCAGTAGAGAAAGGGAAACTGTGATGGAAGGTACACTTTTGATTCAGAGTATACCAGTTTGGCTACTATTTGATACCGGTGCATCACACTCATTTATATCATAGTAATTGGTTGATAGGTTATGCATAGAACCCGCATACCTTGTTACTTCCTTAAGGGTTGTGAATCTAATAGGAAGGTATGTAGCTCTAGGAATGAGATGTGACTAGTTAGAACTTGATTTGTTAGGTCATAAGTTTGTATGCAGTTTGTATGTTTTTGGTTTTGTAGATTTCGGGATCATTTTGGGTATGGATTGGTTTGGTAAGCATGAGGCTAGAATATTTTGCCATGATAGGGAAATATCATTGAGGCACCCAGATAGTCGTAACCGAATCATCTTCTCAGTGGAGAATTCCAGTAAGAGTGTTTGTGCTTTGTTAAGTGCCATGGAGGTTGGAGAAGAGTTAAGTCAAGTTCGAGTGGCAAGGGAATTTGCAGATGTCTTTGAGCCAGTCACAGGGCTACCACCGAAACGAGCTGTTGAGTTTCAAATTGATCTTGTACCAGGAGCCAAACCTGTCAGTAGACAACCTAGCAGGATGACACAGACAAGGATGAAGGAATTGAAGGTGCAGCTAGTGGATCTTGAGGGAAGGAATTTTATTAGACCAAGAAGTTCACCTTGGGAGCGGCCATAGTTTTCGTGAAGAAGCCAGATGGGTCGTTAAGGATGTGCATCGACTATCGTAAGTTATGAAAGGACGATCAAGAATAGATACCCTCTGCCGAGGATTGATGATCTGTTTGATCAGTTGAGTGGAGCCAGAGTGTTCTCCCAATTGGATTTGGTGACAGGGTTCAATCAGTTGTAAGTGGCGGAGGATAGTATTCCTTTGACCGCATTTCGGACTTGGTATGGTTCGTATGAGTGGTTGGTGATGCCGTTTGAATTGACGAATGCACCTGTTTTCTTCGTTGACTTGATGAACCGGATTTTCCGAGAGCACTTGGATAGATTTGTGTTGGTATTCATTGATGACATTTTGGTGTACTCAAAAGATGAAAGAGAGCATGAGATTCATCTTAGAGTGGTGCTGGAGATGCTGAGGCAGAATCAGTCGAATGCGAAGTTTTCTAAGTGTCATTTTTGGAAGAAAGAGGTTAATTTTCTCGGTCATGTGGTTTCAGAGAAAGGATTGTCAGTCGATCCAAACAAGATCGAAACCGTGAACAATTGGAAGAGACCAGAGATGGTAACCAAGATCAGGATTTTTCTTTGACTTGCTGGCTATTACCGGAGATTCATTAAGGATTATCTCTTGGGGGAGAGATTTAAGTTATATACCGATCATAAGTCATTAAAGTATTTATTCTCTCAGAAGGAGTTGAATATGAGGTAGTAGAGGTGGTTAGAATTTTTGGTAGCTTATGATTTCAGTATAGAGTATACTCCTAGGAAAGGAAACAAGGTAGTAGATGCTCTCAGTAGAAAACATTAGAATGTGGTGTTAACGATGTTGGCAGAATGGAAGGATCTGGAAGCCTTGGCCAGTTGTGGTGTGCAGTTGAGATCTACTGCTAATTCTAGTCAAGGTACTACCATGTTGTCTTGTTTAGAAGTTCGACCAGTGCTGATCGAGAGGATAGCTTTAAGCAGAGAGAGGATCCAGTTTTAGCCAAAAGGATTAGAAGGTTTGAGGTAGAATCAGAGGTTGATGACCTAAAGGATTTTAATCTTGACCAAAGAGGATGGTTGAGAAAGAAGTGACGATTATGCATTCTGAATGTAGAGAACTTAAGGAGGGAAGTTCTGCAGGAATGTCATCGATCAAAGTTCATGATTCATCCTGGAGGGACCAAGATGTATCAAGACACGAAGAGGAGCTTCTATTGGGAAGTCATGAAGAGGGATGTTGGCTTGTGGGTTAGGCAATAAGTGAAAATGTTCACGATCGAAGTGAAACTGTCAACAAGTGAAGGCCGAACATAAGAAGCCGAGTGGGTTACTTCAGCCTTTAGAGATTCCAGTTTGGAAATGGGATTCAATATCTAAGGATTTTATTGATGGGTTGCCAAGGTCAAGGAGAGGAAATGAGAGTATATGGGTTATTGTGGATAGGTTGACCAAGAGTGCCCATTTCATTCTAGTAAAGTCGACTAGGATGGCACCAGTTTGGGCGAAGTTGTTCATAAAGAACACAGTTAGACATCATGGGATTCCTAGTAGCATAGTTAGTGACAGAGATGCATTATTCACTAATGAATTTTGGAGGAGTCTACAAGAGGTATTGGGTACCAAACTCAAGGTGAGTACATCATATCACCCACAGGAGGATGGGCAGACAGAGAGAGTCAATAAGGTACTCGAGGATTTATTGAGAGCTTGCGTATTGGACTTTGGTGGATCGTGGGAAGATCACCTAAATTTGATTGAGTTTTCCTATAATAATAGTTATCAGACTAGTTTAGGAATGGAGCCTTTTGAAGCTTTGTATGGAAGGCCATGCAAATCCCCTGCATGTTGGTTGGAGACTGGAGATAGATTGGTCTTAGGCCCAGATTTGGTAAAAGAGGCGTCAGAAAAGATTGAGTTAATCTAAGGACGGATGAAGGAAGCTCAATCCAGGAAGAAGAGTTACGTAGATAAGTGGCGTAAAGACCTAGAGTTCTCAGTGGGAGACAGGGTTTTCATTAAGGTATCACCGATGAAGGGTGTGGTACGGTTTGGGAAATCAAGAAAGTTGGCCCCGAGATATGTTGGACCATTCTAGATTATAGAAAGGATTGGAAAGCTCATGTATAGAGTAGAGTTGCCGAGCAGTTTGGCACGTGTCCATAATGTATTCCATGTGTCTCATTTTCGCAAGTATGTGCATGATACAGAGACTACTATTCCTCAGATAGAGTTGGAGGACTTAGTAGTAGAGCCTGATTTGACTTTTGTTAGACAACCAGTTCGGGTTGTAGCGAGAGATGAGAAAAGACTGAGAAACATGACAGTCAAATTGGTGAAAGTTCAGTGGAGCGAAAACGAGAAGGAATTTACTTGGGAGATAGAGGACATGATTCAGGATGCTTATCCTAATCTGCTTTGATGGTATGTCTATATTTGTTACTCAAAATCAAACCCTCCGAAGAGATCGAAGGGATGCGGTCAGTAGTATGAGATGGCTCCAGACCTTTCGCAGGAGACGAAAGGGATTGTCCCGCAGAATCCAAGAAATTCTGATCCTCCAAAAGAGGAAAAGGAGTCAAGACAAGGACATACCACCCTATAACAACCCTTCCAAAAGCATGATAAGCCTTTCGGGTTGGTCTGGACACTTACTAGCCACCTTTCGACGGTGCCGAAGGGTGTAGGATGAAGACAATAATAATAAGTCAGCAAAGAGCATAAGGTAACCTTCAGACAATGTTCAAAGAAAGTTAGGCCCTCGGCAACATGTAGATGGAAAGCAGTATACCGACAAAGACAAAGGACTCACAATAGCCAAGAACCCTCCGATGCTACCGAAGGGTACGTATATCGTATGGATGACAAACCTTCTGACAAAAGCAGAAGGTTCCTAAATATAAATGGAAGAAAAGTTCCTTCGATAGTACTCAAGAATTCAAGTTGACATGTGAAAGGAAAACCTTTTGATGAAGTCGAAGGTTAGCAACTATATGCAAGAAAGGAACCCTTTGACTCAGCCGAAGGCATGAGGACGGAAGCATAACCACCGGCATCTATAAATAAGACCCCAAGGGTCCCATTCTAGGGGCGGATTTTTCTTCATTCTATACTTGTAACTTCTAAAATCATGGCTCTGTAACCCTAATTGGGTAGTGATTTGGGAAATCTAATAAAAAAGAAAAGTTTATTTGAGAACCAAAGGGAAGTCTTAAACTTTGTGCATTTTACTTACAGTTTTCTTCAATCTTTTCTGGCTTGATCGTAATTTTCAGATGTTGTTCCTCTTAAATGTTCATATCAACAGGAATGAAGATGATCTAACTTAGGCAATCTCCACAACTCTTCGAAGACCTAAGATCTACAACCTAAACCCTTTAGAGACCTAAGATCTACAACCTAAACCCTTCGGACTCAAAGGGGGCTTATCAGAGTTGGTGTACGTAAAACCTTTCGGAACCAATAAATCTGTAGGTCTAAAATTTCGATAAGAATCCTAACAAGTCATATCGCGGCAGCCTGAGCGACCTTTCAAACCAAAAACAGTTGTTACTTTAACCTTCCGGTAAAGGTTTAGGTCGACTCTCTATACAAAGTGAACTATAGAAGTTCAATCCTGCACAAGGAGGTAGCTTCTAAGAGAAACCTTATAAAGGTTTAATTAAATCGTTATCTCTACTACATTGACTCAATAAAATCGGCAAGTCTTTTCTCTTAAATCTTGCACCTAAGCTCACTTAGCCCCATCGAAAGTCTAATTTCACCACTGGGGATATCTCTGAGTTACCAGCTGGACATTCTTCAATCCCTTTAGAGATTCCACCTTTCGCCATTTCCCAATAACTTCTCCTACTTGGATGTTTTGGAGTGCTGACCATAAATTTGGTTAACGTTTTTGGCGCTAGATGGAGGACTTGGACTTCCAGCTTGATCGATTCTCTAACACTACAGCTCTCTAATTCCCATTAGACCAGTTTCACTTTAACTTCACTTACTTTGGTTTTATAATGGATAAGAGATTTAAGAGGTCTGAAAAAGGATCTTCCAAACCACACTGGACTAAGCTTTCCTATGTGAATGCCAAAGACTCCAATCAGGATAAGGAACAAAGGTTAAGACTTGAGGCCTTGAAAATTATAAACAGAAAGAAGGCAGATTCTTATAACCCTGAGAAATGGAGCTTAAATCCTTTCCACGTGGGACCGACCCCAATTTTTGCACTTGGAAGGAAAATGAGTGGAAGTGACAACATTTTTATTCAAATGAGGAGAACTATTCAGTCATACTCCCGAGGAACTATCTTCGAAAAAGACATGATAAAAGACTATGATAGTCTCATATATAAGTGGAGTAGGATTATAAACAAGGCTTGCCATTCAAGGGAAAACTATGGATACATAGAGAAATCTTCAATTGAAGAAGTAAGGAAGATAAAAGAGCTACTCAGTGGAAATATAAGAATCATCAAGGAATTTCCAACAAAACCTTAAAACTGAGAGAAATTCCCGTGAAAGAAGAACAACGAGCAAGAAAAAGAAAACCTGCTCCTCAAAAAGAAGCATTTGAACCAAGCTGCAAAAGAATTAGACACCAGTCGAACACGGCTCAAAAGTCAATGCTTCTTAGAGAGTATAATCTTACAACATCAAATGAAGACATCTATGTTAAAACCAGGGAGGAACTGAATTATTGGCTTTCTCAAAAGAAAAAACCAAGGTTTGAAAGAAGATCTAATGGAGCATATTGTGACTTCCATCTCATAAACGGACATGATACCAATCAATGTAAAGTACTCGGGAAAATGGTCCTACACTTTTTAAAACAAGGAAAGCTGAAGTAGTTTGTAAGGGATTAACTAGTCATGAAATAAAGGTTCTATTCTCAAAGTGAGGAAAGTCTACATGATCGGGAGAAGAATTCTCCTTAAACTTGGATTACCTAAAAAGGTAAACTAGCTATAATGGTAGAAAGACCTTGGTCGCGCCAAGATGGCTAGGCCAAGGCACCTCCTAGAGGGAGGGCTAAGCCTTTATCTGTGCCAAAACCAGAAATGGGCAGGTTAAAGCAGCACAAGCCCTTATCAGCGTCACGCTTTGGCCAGGATAAAGCACCTCCTGGAGGGAGGACGGGTAATCCCTTGGTCCCGCCATGCTGTGGCCTTGCCAAGGTATCGAACAAGCCCATAACCGCGTCATGCTATGGCCAGGTTAAGGCGCCTCCTGGAGGGAGGTCAGGTAAGTCCTCAGGCCCTGCTTTAAAATAAGCTAGCCGAGCGCACTAGAGACCCGAACGAAATGCTCGGCGGACTAATAAAAGTCCACGCCTGAAATAGGCACCGCCAGAAATCGGCATAGCTTAAATAGCAACCACCAAAAAGGTCGGTAATGTCAAAGATGACAAACAGCCTGAAATAGGCTCTGCTTAAATAAGCACAAAACCGGACAAAAGAGTCCTCGCCTGAAATAGGCCAAAAACAAATGACAAAAGGACAAAGAAAACTCGAGCCTGAGAAAGTAAAAGCATGCATGATATCCTCAAAGCCTAAAGATGGCACGTTTAGTAGACAGAATCAAAAAGAATTCTCGAGCTTCTGCTAGACGGGTATTCTGGTCTTCTATTATTAATTACCAGAAATGAAATTCTGGTCTTCTATTATTAATTTCCGATCATTAAATATCTAAAATGATGTTGCATTTTATCTAATCATTTAATTCTCCTCCCTCTTCGCTCAAAGTGCAAAATTGTGTGTTTTATAAAGAAATTAAGTTGAAGAAAACGAGTTTTAGGAACGTTTCGAAATCGCTTTAGAAATTGCCTTTGAAATTCTCTTATTATAGAGTGTAAAAAAATTATATACTCTATAATAAGAGAATTTCAAAGGCAATTTCTAAAGTGATTTCGAAACGTTCCTAAAACTCGTTTTCTTCAACTTAATTTCTATATAAAACACACAATTTTGCACTTCGAGCGAAGAGGGAGGATAATTAAATGATTAGCGGATACCTTCCGTCGTGGCACACATTGGTATCCCGAATTTGCTTTTATTTTACAATAATACACAATTTTCATCAAATAAATGTAAAAGTCTACATTTTTTACTTCTAAAATTCCACAAAAATATTTTTCTTTCAACTTAATTTCTATATAAAACACACAATTTTGCACTTCGAGCGAAGAGGGAGGAGAATTAAATGATTAGATAAACGCATGTGTTCTGGGCTTCTACTATCAAATATCAAAAAAGGATATTTTGATCATCTATTATTTATTACTAGAAGCTGTTTCTTTTTTTTTGGATTTCCATTATTGGCACTGAATTAGATTGCTTGCCTTCTGTTACTCATTACTAAAATTATCTTGGACTTCTATTACCAGAAACAAAATTCTGGAAGTGACATCCTAGTTTTCAACCACCTATTACCGAGAATGGTAGTTTGGTCTTTTATTGCTCATCGCCATGCTAAGTCCCTAACCCTTCATTCTTAACTGTTAAATATGGTATTTTAAACATCTATTACCCAAACTCCGAGATGGGTTTTCTGTTCTTCTAATACTAAATACCAGGGTGGATTCTTGGTCTTCTACTAATTATCAAGTGCCGCATTGGGTATTCCGGACCTTTGTTATTTAATTACTACATACGGTTTTCCTAACTTTTACTATTAATTCAAGATTAGAGATCCCGGTATCTTATCAGCAAATATGAATTTATATCCTTATGACGACCATCATTGGAAATAATACGGCAGGGTTCTATCGCTTATCATCAAGGAAAGGCATTTCATCCTCTTAACCCTCCATCACCTATTATCAGAATATACCAAAAAGAGACCGCAAAATTATCTCAATATTTTCTAATACCCGAATATGGGTCCGGAGATATCTTGTAAAGCTTCATCATTAATGATGCTAAGACTACTGGTTATTGAAAGCCCCAATCTGGGTGCACAATCTTTGGGTTCTTATTTATCTCAAGTAACTTGACCCGAGTCAAGGAATATTATCTGAAGAAGATTATTGCCAAAAGAGTCTCCTAATGGAAACTTCCAACCTTATTTATTCTCAGATCCCCTAGATAATGAAAAATGAATTCAAAAACCACCTTATCAAGATCTTAGCCATAAATGTCCCATCAAGGTCTTCATTGGGTAAATATTAAATTTCGATGGTCGTATACAGCCTAACATTAACTATTCTCAGGAATGCCGAATAAGAGAAAGGAGCTAAATCTATATTCATCCCTCATTATGGATAAAGATGAGACCTAAACATTTTTAATGAATTGTTTTCATATAATCACCACAATGATTTGCTAATATAGGCCAATGATGCCTTTTAGGTTTGGTTTTGATTTCGGGCTAACAATTGAGAATACAATGTGCTACACGTTTCGCAGAAAAGTCAGAATGGCGAGGAATTCAGATTCACTTAATCAAGAGAGGAGTCATGGACTAAAACAGTAAGCTAAGAAACAAATCAATCTCCGAGGAGCATATTCAAATCAGAGATGGACAAGGTGTAGACGAAAAACAACAAAACAGGTAGTATTTACGATAGTATAAATATCACATTGCATTATGCTACATGGCATTACTAGGGTACGGAGAATATATCCTATATATATTGAAGATGCTTGTGGTTTGATCAACCGTTTATATAAAACCCAAAGATACCATGGAATCGGCACTCTAAACTGGGTTGCCTATTATGCATTCTTGAGATTTGAAGCACCAGGCTAACTTTTAAATTTTTGTTATATCTATCCTCTCATGAAACTTGGTCATTCCGAGTTGAGATTGATACATGTATCTCCACCAATGAAATGCTTTAAAATTTCAGTATCTCAGGTCTCCTTTTTTCTTCTTAAGATCTAACTTAAAAATCTTCATTTCCTTAGAGAATTCTTGAATGGTGTGACATTTAGAAGCTAAAGGATTTTCACAAAATTAGCTTCAATCGAACTTTACTCTTAACCTATCCTAGGTCAATGCAAGTTCTAAAATAAGAACTTTGAAAGGTTAAACTAGTTTTGTTCGAGTTTCCCATATCAACGAACAAAACATAAATCAAATTTATTTATTTCAGTAATAAGAACACATATCAGAGTATATTTCTTTGTTGAGACTTGCTATTGATGATAACTAGTGTGAATTCATTATAGTTCCATCTCTCGGTTAAAGGATTATTATAGCATATCCTTCAATCAATATCAAATAAAATATTCTAATTTTCTTCAAGAGAAATCTCTCTTCCACCTTCGAAGGAAGCCGGGTGATGAGTGAGAATGTTCCACGTACGAAAGCCAATTACCCTAAGGTCTTCAATATCAAGTCATTTTTGAAGAAGGTTTTCTCCTATATAGCATATTGGTTAGGTTAATCTATTAGGGCCGCATTATTTAGAGGAATAGATAGTCTGGAACACGTAGTATAGACAAGCCAAACATAAAATGTGTAACGATATATATATATATATTCACGAAATAATTACATGTCACCTATTTGTAATCATCCCTCCAATTCACATGAAAGGAACTTAGAAAGAAATTCGAAAACAGATCTGTACTCATAACACCCGAACTGTTTAAGGAAATCTTTTGAACAAATAGTCTGGTTCAAGGCAAAATTGCAGCACATCCTAGGATTTAGGCCAAGTCCTAATTTACATAAAAATAGAAATATTAAAGTTTTAGGGCTGAGTGTTAAAAGTGCACTTTGCAGAGAAATAGCCAAAGTTTCTCTCTACTTGTCATCCAGCGGAAGGTTGAGAATTCGCCGCTCATTTTCAAAAAACACTTTACCTAGGCCGACATTTGTATAACTTCGTTAGATGGTTCTTAACCAACATTTTCCTTTAAATCAACAATGGAACAGTAATCATACAAAAAGACAAAAACAATTAATGATAAATCTCTAGAAATATGAGAGAGAATGTTTAAAACTTTGCACCAAAATCTCTGTCAGAAATCCATTCGTCTTCTCCCACTTTTTCTTCTAACTTTCGTTATATAAACATTTATTTCCATAAAAAACAAAAAAAGAGAAGAGGAGCATCAATGGCCGCCTGCAATCTCCATCAAATTCATCTTGATTTAATCAACGCGGAAGCACCACACTGTTGTTTTTGCTTTGCGTTAGGCTTGCTGAACCCTCCACAAGAGGCGAAAGAGGTCAATAGTGCACAGTCTAGCAATATGAACCACATACAACCTAATTTCCTTAATCTACACATAAAAGCAACGTACTCCTTGCTTTTTGATCTAGCCACAAACATCTTCTGGATGGATTTGGCCATATGGGATGCTTTTGAAGAAAACCCGGCACTAATAACCTACTCTCCCTATCAGCCAATTTGGGTTGAACCAGTAGTCATCAACCCCATCAATTTGGTTCCAGACCTTCCGCCTTTTCCAAATGAGCAGTAGGAAAAGGGGGAAGAAACCATCTTGCTACTTTTGGTCGCCTTCGATGTTTAATCCTAGGATGCTAGTGTAATTTTGAATATGTACATATTAACAGTTTATTTTGAAAAGTGTAATATAAAGTAATATATATATATATATATATATATGGATATTTAAATATTTTTGTTGAATTTCTTAAGTTATATTATACAGCTGAAAATGTGCTTCTGTATTTGTTACTTGGTTATACGATGTTTTGACGAGCAGAAAGAAATAGGAAGGTTTAGGTCTTTTAAACTTCAATGAAAGCTTATTGTCGAATGGACTAACCATTAAGCTATTTAGACCTTCTGACAATAAAGGAAAATTGAGGTTGGAATACCTTCCGGTCCTATCGGAAGGTTTAGTGTCGTAACTTTAATTCTTTCAAAGGGGCAAAAAAGACACTTTATGTTACCAAAATGATATTTAAATGGATCTTAGATCATATTATTAACTTGATGCTAAGAGAAGTTTTAATCCTTGCTAAAAAAATGAAATGAATGATGAATGAAGGAGTAGGAAAGATAATCTAAAATTTTTAAATCAGGTTTAGAAAATGACGTCCTTGTTTTGAGGAAGGTCAAATTGTTTAAAAGAACTCTTTTACTTGTACTTGGAACTTACATTTGCAGGAAAATGAAGCTAAAAACTCTATAATTCTTAGAGAGGATGACTTGGAAAGTCAAGTGCATCCCTTCGCGGGGGGGGGGGGGGGGAGGGGGAGGGAGAGGGGGGATTGTTACTCAGTAAATTCACCTTCCGCTTAAGCCAGAAGGTCTCAAATAAAGGATAGAAGGAAAAGAATCCAAATCAAACCCTCCGAAGAGATCGAAGGGATGCAGTCAGTAGTATGAGACGGCCCAGACCTTTCGCAGGAGATGGAGGGGATTATGCCGCAGAATCCAAGAAATTATGATCCTCCAAAAGGGGCAAAGGAGTTAAGATAAGGACATAACACCCTATAACAACGCTTCCGAAAGCATGATAAGCCTTTCGGGTCAATCGAGATACTTTATAGACACCTTTCGACGGTGCCGAAGGGTGTAGGATGAAGATAATAATAATGAGTCAGCAAAGAGCATAGGGCAACCTTCAGACAATGTTCAAAGAAAGTTAGGCCCTTGGCAACATCCAGATGGAAAGCAGTATACCGACAAAGACAAAGGACTCACAATAGCTAAGAACCCTTCGACGCTGCCGAAGGATTCATATACCATATGGATGAAAAACCTTCTGACAAAAGCAGAAGGTTCCTAAAAATAAATGGAAGAAAAGTTTCTTCGACAGCACTCAAGAATTCAAGTTGACATGTGAAAGGAAAAACTTTCGATGAAGTCGAAATGTTAGCAAATGTATGCAAGAAAGGAACCTTTTGACTCAGCTGAAGGCATGAGGACGGAAGCATAACCGCCGGCATCTCTAAATAAGACCCCAGGGGTCCCGTTCTAGGGGCGGATTTTTCTTCATTCTATACTTGTAACTTCTAAAATCATGGCTCTGTAACCCTAATTGGGTAGTGATTTGGGAAATCTAATAAAGAAGAAAAGTTTATTTGAGGCCCAAAGGGAAGTCTTAAACTTTGTGCATTTTACTTACAGTTTCCTTCAACCTTTTCTGGCTTGATCGTAATTTTCAGGTGCTGTTCCTCTGAAAGGTTCATATCAACCAGAATGAAGATGATATTACTTAGGCAATCTCTAAAACCCTTTGAAGACCTAAGATCTACGACCTAAACCCTTCGGAGACCTAAGAACAACGACCTAATCCCTTCGGACTAAAAGGGGGCTTATTAGAGTTGGTGTACGTAAAACCTTCCATAATCAATAAATCTGTAGTTCCAACCTTTCGATAAGAATCTTAACAAGTCATATCGCAGCAGCCTGAGCGATCTTTCAAACCATAAACAACTGTTACTTTAACCTTCCGGTAAAGGTTTAGGTCGACTCTCTATACAAAGTGAACTATAGAAGCTCAATCCTGCACAAGGAGGTAGCTTCTGAGAGAAACCTTATAGAGGTTTAATCAAATCATAATCTCTACTACATTCACTCAATAAAATCGGCAAGTCTTTTCTCTTAAATCTCGTACCTAAGCTCACTTAGGTCCATCGAAAGTCTAATTTCACCACTGGGGATATCTCTGAGTTACCAGCTATACATTCTTCAATCCCTTTAGAGATTTCATCATTCGCCATTTCCCAATAACTTCTCCTACTTGGATTGGAGTGTTGACCATAAATTTAGTTCACAATATTATATTTCTATAGATTAGTTGCTAGTCGGGTAGGCTAGTATGGATGTTAGGTGCTGTTACAAATGATTGATATGTTTGCTATTTAGTCCTTACTGAATTTCGAGGATGAAATTCTTTAAGGAGGAGAGCCTGTAACACCCTTAATTTTTATGGACATTATTCAGAAGATTTAATTAGAATAAATTAAATAGAATAATGTAGATAAGGTGATTGAGGTTGATTAATAAACTAAGTGGTCGTGCTTATTTAAATCAAATGAACTTATAAATGGTTATGTGTTAGCTAAAATAAATTTAAGTGCATTAAGGTAATTGCCACCCACATTCTCCGCCCTTATACCATTTTCTTTAGGCCATACACATTCATTTTATCACAAGTAAAATTTTAACCGTAAGAAAGAAGAGAGCCGGCCATTAAGAAGATAGCAAAGAAGAGAAAATCAATCTAAAGCTCATGATCAAGCTAGAAGAAATTAGTCTCAATCAATCATCAATTTCCTTATCCAATCTAAGGTGAATAATAATCACTACATCTCTATTTTTTTAATCTTATGTTTTCGGATTTAAGGGATAAATTCATTTTTATGATATATTAAATGATGATATGCTTGGTTTATAATTTATATGGTTTAAACAAGGATGTTTAAATGGAGATATACACGGTTTTAGGGTAAAACCAAAGTTAAACGATTTTTAAATGCCATGGGAAAATTGTATGTTGTGGAAAACATGATTTTGGAGTAGTGTTTCGATTTTATAATTTTCCAAGCCGTGGAGAATTAGTTATGAATTTTTGAAGGAAAATATGGTTATTTGGGTTTATAAATTTATTTTGGGAAATATATTAAGAATCTGGGTCTGAAATTTTGATATGTTAGATAACATGATTAAAATGAATTTCTGGAATTTTTGGGGATTTTTACTAAGTGATTTAGTATGGAAATTAAATTATTTTAAAAGGAGGACCTAAATGATTTAATTGTTTTGTTAATAGGAGGTGCTTAATTGTTAAAAGTATGCACGTTTTTAGATCTGAGAAAATGCGGCAAATTTAATTAAATGATAGTTTAATGTAACCAATCATGTGTTTACAAGTGGGCAAGTTAGTTACAAAAAGTTTACTTTATTTTCTAAAAACAGCCTTTTTGCTCAGAAAAAGAGGTTCCGCCTTCTTTTGAAGGACCTTTCAACTCAGACCTTCCGCCCCCAACCTAGTCGAAACCTTCTAGGTCGAAACCAGTAACCCAATGCACATGATATTATTCAGGTGGTATGTAGTGAATTGGACCAAGGCGGAAGGTAGGATGTCGAAAGGTTGCTTTCGAAGGAGTTGGTTCCTTAGTATTTTTTGGTTTGAAAAGAAAAGCACTTGCCTGTTTTTAAAGAGGTTTCGGCATAGTCGAAACCTATGGTTTCGAAAGGTTATTTCAAAGAGGCTTTCGAAAGAGAGCCGCAGCCTATTTTTTAAAAGAAGTAGCTTCCAAAGGAGTTGCTTAGATTTTGTTTAAAGCTTTCGAAAGGGATATTTTCGACCAAGTCAAAACCCTTCTTAGAATTGATGACCTTCCGACGGTATTGAAGACATTAATGTTTTCAAAAGGTTCGTTTTTTTTATAAATACAAGCCACTTCCTAATGCTTTCTAAAGGGGTTAGGGGTTTCGAATGCATTGGTTTCGGAAGGGGGTTCGAAGCTAACCTTCAATTGTTTTGCCCAGGTGTTTTATTGCTGTCGAAATGATGGTTTCGACACCATCAAACTTCCCCAATACTTTTTGAATTAAATAATGGTTTCGAAAGAGATGCTTTTGCCTATGTTCACTTTGACCCAAAATGATGTTTTAAGTATAAACCCAATGTTTTCGAAAGAGGGACTTTCAGTGGTTTCGAAGGGTAACCTTCATTGGTTTCGAAAGGGTACTTTCAAATGGTTTTGAAGCTATGCTTCTATTCTTATATGATAATACTTTAACATGGTTGAAAGGTTTCGAAAGAGATGTTTAAAGTATTCGAAAGGCAGGAGCCTAGTGTCTTGATGATGGATTTTTATTCTTTCGAAGGAGGTCGTCCTATGAGATCGAAAGCAAAGGTTTCGAAGGAGTCGAAAGGTTTTAAAACCCAAAACTCAAATTTTAAAGGAAAAACCTATGGCTAAATAAAGGAGTTTTGAAAGGACAAGTAAGTAAATTTGAAGAAGTATTACTTTGATAAAAATATAAGTTAAAGGGATTAACTATGTTTTATATGAAATGTGTATCAAGGACCTTAAACCCACAGGAGTAGTATTGTTAAATTGTTAGGTTGGCTTCTTCAAATATGAGTATATTCACATGATAAAGAACCCATGACTGTATTTTGAGGATAAAGGGGTAGAAGAACCAGCTAGGTTAACCCAGTAGTGAATATAATTTGATTAAACTCCTAAATGAGTAGAATTGCATTCAGCGAGTCAGGGAGACCAAAATATAGGATGCTTAAACCTTGAAGTTGTCCGAAAGATAGGTGCATATTAAACCATGAAAACTATGATTATGTAGTTACTGGAGGTAACCAGCAGGTTCATAGTATACCCATGAATACTATGTACTAGGTAGGTTGGCAGGGGCTAATTGGTTTGTAGTGAACCCATGAAAAATATATCCGGATTAAGAATTAACATCAATCAGTAGGTTCCTAGTCAACCTATGAAAACTAGGATAAGAAAGAAGTTAAGGAAAGCATCAGTAGGTTCCTAGTTAACGCATGAAAACTAGGATGAGAAGTGAGTTACTAGATAAGTCCATAGGTTCCTAGTCAACCCATGAAAACTAGGATAAGGGGATTAGTTATTGGAATGACTAATAGGTTCGGGGGACCCATGAATTAATTAAGTTAATTGGCAGGAGCCTATAGGTTCTTAGTGTTCCCATAGTTCCTTCTGCTTTTTCTTTCCATCCCTTCTGTTCTAACCAGAAGTAAATGAGTTCTCCTCTTCAGATCCAGAAGGTGATGCCTCTCTCTTGTTCCTCTTTATCCTATACGACTTCTGGGTCAGCAAGGCTATGCTAGGATCCTTTTTGTTAAGTAGATCCTTCTGACTATCTTCAATATTCTGATTTAATTGATCTGCCATTATCTTGTCTTCCACTTTTGTAACCATCCTATAAGGGGAAGATGATCCCGGCAACGTTATTTCCAATTTATTAGTAACTCCAACATGGTGAGAAGCTCCTTCATCTATACTAGCTATTGCTCCAGACCCATCAGACTCCCAAGATGGTGCCATTAATTCCAATATGAATCCTTCAAATCTTTTGATGAAAACCTGTTGGATCTAACCTATGAATGCTCTAATCAGAAATAGATAGATAGAACTATGCTTGAGAATCACCTTTATCAATGAAAGAACAAAAGATGTTAAACCAAAAAATGGCACAATACCCTAAAATAAATTATAGGATGCAAATCTAACTAAAAATAGCGCAATTTTTTTATAGTGGTCAGCAAATCTAAGGCCTACATCCACTTTAATATTATTATTTAGAGATTTTGGTCACAAGTACAATAGTTTTACTGATCTAACATCTTAGTACAACAAATAGTAGCTTACTTTGTTACAAAATCGTCTAGAGAAGGAGAGTGAAGAGGGTGAAGTACCAAAATTCCTTTCTGAGTTGCCATATGATTGCTATTTATAGAGAAATTATTCAATGAAACATCTGAATCTCGAAATAACAAATCTAACTTTAGATCCAATAATGTGGGAGGGGAGGCAAGGTTCTCAGGCCAATAAAATCATCTTGGTACCGATCAGAAGTGATCGGTACTGATCTGATTTTATGATAGCGAATTGTGCAATTTTCCTCCACTTGATCTTTTACCTTCAATCCGTCAAACTCCGAACACTTTTTCCTTAGAAATTCTGTTATTGTCGGGTGGTTCTGACATCTTCACCATTTGTCCTTCTCTTCAGAGCTTCCTTGGAGTTGTTCACCTACTCCTTCAGAAATGGACCCCTGGACGATCACTCTAACTAGAAATCCATAAGCTAAAGCTCCAGAGCCCCATAGGGTTCTCAAAAAGAGGTCGGTAGTGACCGGTTTACTTGGTTCCTTTTTGCACTCTTGAGCTCCCAAAGTCCCTTCCAATGTCTTTCCAAGCGTACCTCTAAGTCCTTGAACCTTTCCGTCTTTATCCTATCATCCAGATTCATTTGAAAGCCGCACGATCTAAATGCTGGATAATAGTATCTACATTTATATTTAAAATGTTTGATGTTTAATATCAGTCTTTCTGCTTTTAAATTATTTTGGAACACATGTGATAAAATAATGAATTTGAATATGAACATGAATATGAAATTTACAATTATTGGAACAATCTTAATTACGATATATTTTAAGGTGATTTTGGTTTATATGTTTTTTGGATGCTCCAAATCTAATATTTATGACTAAACTTTTTGATTATGAATAAATATAGAATCATATTTTCAATTTCATATTGTGATTAGATTTAGATCTAATTAGAAATTTGCGAAGTGTGAAGGTTGAAAGTCATTTCCATTTCCTCTTTAATTACCTAAACTTTTCTAATTCAGTTACAAAGGTTTATGTGCTTAACTATATGTATATGTGCATGTATGTATGTATGTGCACGTGCGTGTGTTTGTATACAAATAGGAAAAATGGCAATATGTTATATATAAATACAAATATCTAAACTATATATATGGTAGTATTAATATGTGTATACAAATCATATACATATATTATAATGCATTTAAGCATATGCAAACACTTAGATATTTATATTCCTAATATGTTTGTGAAATTATCATGTATACCTATGTATGTATAATATATATGTATATACAATAGATACTAATCATGATATATATATATATATATAATCATAAAGTTATACACTAGTCTATATTTATTTGCCATCAAATTATGCGATGAATATATATTAGATATATTCGAAGTAAACACCAAACAATCATATTCACTACAATCATATGCATATTAAACCTTAGATACACACACACATGAATACATCAGATGTATTTATACTTAACCAAATGTCATAATTAGTTAACATAGATTTGATAAATCAAGAATGGAACAATCCAAATAAAATATGATTTTGTTAATAATAAATAGAGTGATTCTAGTGAAACCCATTAGACTTTATAGGCCCACAATGACCTGCAAAGGGATTTTTGAAATCTACCCATTTCACCTGCTACAAAATAGACCAGGTTCCTTCAATGGTACTAGAGCCAAAATTGTTTGTGTAGTCTAATTAGTCAACATTTAGAGCCAACTAATAAAACCTACTTATTCGATGGATGTATAGAATACTATTGTCTAAGCTTAGGGTTGAATAATAAAGTATTCTCCCCTTCCTCGCTACTTTTCTTCCTTAATAGGTGGAGTAAGTCCAAAAGGTTGGTCCAAATGTAAGGCCAGAAGTTATTTAGGCCTTGGACTAATTTTTGAAATTCTGTTTGAAAAACTATAAGTAAAGTTTAAATATAAAATGAAATTCTATATAAATTATAAAATATTTTCAAAATGATTTTGAAAATAAATTTAATATTTTTGAAAATTATTTAATATTTAATTAATTATTTTAATTATAATTAAAGTTAAGTAATTACAATAAACATAATATCTAAAGTATTTCACAATATTTCATTTTCAAATTAATGTTCTCTCATGGCTGCTTCAACCATGCCTCCCATCATCTGAACCATACCTCCTTCATCCTCCTATGTCCTTCCCTTGTCCCCTCCTTGTAATGCACCCCTCCTCCCTTCTCCTCCACTCCCTGACACCAACCCTCCACCTTTACTTTCGTCCATCCAACCATAATCTCTTCCTTCTTCTAAAACTTCTTCCTATTCCTTTGTTCCTTCTCCCAATGTTTCCAGCCAATAGAAATGGACTCGCACTTAAAAAAAGCCAAGAAATATGGGGAAGTACATCCCTGTTGATTTGAAACTAGGTTTTTCTGTGATGCAATGGTTCCACAACCAGCTGTAGTTGAAGCTGGTTCACAAGTGTGGAATGACTACCTGGTAGGGTTTTTTCTTGACAAACTTCTTTCATACACTAATGTTACTCAACATCTCAAGAAAATTTAGAGACTAAAAGGTGCTATTAAAGTAATTTCTGATGGCTTTGTTTTCTTGTTTCACTTCTCATGTGAAGAAGATAAGAGAAGAATCATTCAAAGTGACCCCATTATTATGAGAAATAAGCTTTTTATTATTAAACCTTGGGATCCTACTGTAGGAAATATGTGTGGCAATATATCACCGGTCCCTGTTTGAGTCCAGATATACAATATCCCGATTTTTGCTTGTTCTCATCCTGGCATAAATTGGCTTGCTAGTAGACTTGGTAAACTTCTAACTATGGATGAGTCAACTGAAAAATTGGAAAGACTATACTATGCTAAATGTAAGATTGAAGTTAGAGGAACAGGTGGATAACTTTAGTGCACAACTTTTAGATGGAGGTACTCAATGGGTGGAAGTTAGATACCTCTGGAAACCTAAAATTTGCTCAAACTGTAAGATCTTTGGGCACAGCTTGCAAACTTTTGAGAAGATTGAGGAGCAAAGTAGCAAGGATGAAGAAAAGAGAAAATAGTTAAGCTTAAGACACAGGAATATGAAAATGGCAATAAGATGAACATAAAGGTAGGAGATAAGAAGAAACAAAGGTGATAGGTTGTAAAGAAATTCAAAAAGAAAAGAGTCTATGTGCAGGCAGTACACTCTAAGAAAGATGAACAAAATGAAGGGGAGGTTAGTGGTAATTTTTATAGAAAGAGGATGAAAATCATAAAGAAATCAATGAACATGCTGCTCAAGAAAAAATAAAGAGGAAAGAGGATGAAGAGATTAAAGAAAACATTTATTTTGATGATCTTGAAAATGATGCAGAAGAATGAAGTCCGACATGTGTGGTTTTATTGTCGATTTGAATGGTCCAAAATGGCGGGATGTTACAGTTGGTATCAGAGCTTTGGTTTTAGGCAAACCTTAGCCTACGGGGCAAAAACTCATTAGAGATAGGGTAGAAATACCCTAAAATGAGTAAAATCAATCTTAGAATCATTCTTTGCGAGAGAATGTATTTTCAAGTATAAAATGGTTTTCAAATAATTTTCAAATGATTTTTCAAGGATTATTTTGGATATAAAATTTTCTTATTTCAAAATCAAATTCCTTTTCTTAGAATTTCCCTTCTTTTCGAATCCACCTTGTTTAATAGAATTCTTTGATTAGGATTTCCATTCTAGTTGAATATTGTCTTTTGTCTTTTTCCTCTATCTTGGTCCTAAAGAAAAAAAAAATTCATTCTTGAATTTCCAAGATGAATCGTAGGAATGCCAGATGTCAGGGTTGTGGTGTTGCCCAATGCCAGCCCCAGTTGCACCCATTAGGTTTACCATTCTCTGTAAGGAGTTCACTCAGCTAGGTGGTACTAAGTTTACGAGATCAGAGACCATCATTAAGGCTCAGCAGTGGCCGAGGAGTTTGGAAAGGATTTTTGCTGGTTTGGAGATCACCGACGCTCATAAGCATCAGTTAGCAGCTTGGCAGTTACAGGAGGCAGCCCTGGATTGGTGGGAGTCAATTACAGCCAACACTATTGAGGCAGATATTTCTTGGGAACAGTTTCGGGAGGCTTTTGTGGCGAAGTGGATGCCAAAAGCTGGGAAGTCTCAGCTATACAGGGAGTTTATGGATCTTAAGCAAGGGGATATGTCATTTTCTGAGTATGAGCGAAAGTTCAACGAACTTTCCAAGTTTGGTCCTTGCTTGATTGATACCCCTCTTAAGAAGAATGAGAAGTTTATAGCTGGAGCTCGCCCAGAGTTTTATGATCGTCTAATTTCTCATGTGCACAGCCCTTTTACTGGATTGATGGATATGGCCATTGGATATGAGAACCCCACTTCTAAGGAAGCATCTGTTGCTCGTGCACCTTCATCTCAGCCCTCTTCTGGCAACTCTAAGAAGGGAAGTCTAATTTCCATTGACAGAAGCAGAATTGGCTTAAGAATCCAGGTTTAGGATCTTCTTCTTCCCGAAGGCAGCCTATTGATCTTTCTTCCGTCACTTGCTTCAAGTGCGATCAGAAGGGTCACTATGCCAACAGTTGTCCAGCACCTGCCAGTGCCGCCATTCCTCCACCTCAGAATACCAAGAACAACCTCTGCCATGTCTGTTTGCAACCTGGCCATTTCAAGAATGATTGTCCCTTGTATTAGAAGGGTAAGACATATGGAGTCTTTACCATGACTTCTTCCACTCGTGCTCCGCCTACTCCACCTACTCCTAGTGATACCCAAGGTACTCTCCAGGGCACTTTTACTTTGTTTAATTTTCCGGTTTGTGTTCTATTTGATACGGGAGCTTCTCATAGTTTCATTTCTGTGGACCTTTGTGATAAGTTTGAGCATATCCTTTCACTTAAGTTTGCAACCGAGCCTTTGTGTGTTACTAATCTGATTGGTGGTCCCGCGAACCTTAGTAGGATTTGTAAAAAGGTGAAACTCTTCTTTTCCAACCATCGCTTTTCTGGTGATTTCTATGTTCTTGGTTTCGATGCTTTTGACATGTTTCTTGGAGGAGATTGGCTGAAGATGCATGAAGTTGTTATCTCTTGTAAAACCCAGATTGTTTCTCTTATGATGATTTTGGTAAGCCCTTAGTGATTCAGTGCCGTATGCCTCAGGAGTATGCTGGCAGTTTTATCTATTCTCTGGATTCTTCCCCTAGTGATCTTGATTCTACTCCTATGGTCAAACTCTATCCCGATGTGTTTGGTGAAGTCACTTCTTTACCTCCTAAACGGGAAATCGAATTCCGTATTGATCTCATTCCTGGAGCTCGACCTGTAGTTCTTCCTCCTAGAAGAATGGCACCCTGTGAGAAGGTTGAGTTGAGGAAGCAAATTGAAGACTTGTTCTCCAAAGGTTTGATCATATCTAGTCATTCCGAATGGGGAGCAGCGGTGGTTTTTGTCACTAAGTCTGATGGTTCTTTGTGGATGTGTGTTGATTATAGGGAGCTGAACAAGCTCACTATGAAAAACAGATATCCAATGCCTCGTATTAATGATATGTTCGATCAGCATTATGGAGCTACTATATTCTCTCAGCTTGATCTTGCCACCGGTTTCCACCAGCTCAGAATTGCCGAGGAAAGTATTCCCAAAACTGCTTTCCATTCGGAGGATGGTTTCTTTGAATGGTTAGTTATGCCTTTTGGTTTGACTAACACCCCAGCTTACTTTGTCAACCTTATGAACCGGGTTTTCCATGATGTTCTTAATAAGTTTGTTCTAGTCTTCGTCGATGATATTCTGGTTTTCTCTAAGTCTAAGGCGGAACATGAAATACATTTGAATTTTGTTCTGAAGACCCTTAGGAGTCATCAGTTGAAAACCAAATTCTCAAAATGCCATTTCTTGAAAGATGAAGTCCGATTTCTTAGACATATTGTTTCTGGTGATGGAGTTTCTGTTGATCCAATTAAGATCGATGCGATCAATGTAAGTCTATCTTCTCTTCTTTCCTTTGTACATTAATTATTCTATCTCTTTCTTGGTTCTTATTCTCCCTATTCTATTTTAGAATTAGGAAATTCTTAGGACTCCATCTGATATCCGTTGTTTTCTAGGCCTTGCCAGTTATTATCGGAGATTCATTGAGAATTTTTCTCGGATTACTGCACCTTTCACCGCTCTAACTCGTAAGAATGCTAAGTTTAGATGGAATGATAAGTGTGAAGCTGCATTCAATGAGTTGATGCGCAAGCTTACTTCCGCACCAGTTCTTTCCGTTCCAAATGGAAATGAGGGATTAACGGTATACACTGATGCCAGTCGTGAAGGTTTGGAAGCCGTTCTGATGTAGGATGGGAAGGTTATCGCTTATGCCAGTCATCAGTTGAAGAATTATGAAGCCAATTATGCAGCCCATGATTTGGAATTGATTGCCGTAGTTTTTGCATTGAAGCTTTGGAGACACCATCTGTTGGGAACTAAGTTTGAGCTCTTTACGGATCATAAGTCTTTGAAATATATTTTCACCCAGAAGGACTTGAATTTGAGGCAGGTTAGGTGGCTTGAGTTTCTAGCTTCTTATGACCTCGACATCAACTATACCCCCGGGAAAGCTAATGTTGTAGCCGATGCTTTGAGTCGAAAGAAGGCGATGTTGTGTCAGCTTGTTGTTTCTTCTCCTCTTATGGATCGTATTATTGCTAAGCAAGATGAGGATGAGATGCTTAGGCTTATTAAGGAAAATGTTCGTAGCAGGGTTGGTGGTAATAGCCAAGATGGAAGTGGAGCTCAGATCGATGATAAAGGGATTTTGAGGATTAATAATCGGATTTGTGTCCCGAATGTCGATGGATTGAGGCAAGAGTTACTTTGGGAAAATCATTAGTCTATACTTTCTATTCATCCAGGTGTGACAAAGATGTACCATGATATGAAGAAGCTGTATTGGTGGAGTGGTATGAAGCGTGATATCTCCTTTTTTGTTAGTAGATGTGCAACTTGTCAGCAGGTTAAGGCTGACCATCAGAAGACCGCTGGATTATTGCAACCCCTTGAGGTTCCCAATTGGAAATGGGAACAAGTTTCTATGGATTTTATTGATGGATTACCGAGGACTAGGAGAGGTAATGAGAGTATTTGGGTAATTGTGGATAGATTAACCAAGTCAGCTCCTTTCATTCTGGTTAGGTCTAACCGTTCTACTTCGAGTTTAGCTGAGATTTATATGAGAGAGATTATCCGTCTTCATGGTGTTCCGGTCAGTATTGTTTGTGATAGAGATCCCATCTTTACTGGTCAGTTTTGGAAAGCTTTTCAGGAATCTTTTGGTACTTGTCTGAATCTGAACACTGCTTACCATCCGCAGACCGACGGTCAAACGGAAAGAGTAAATCAGACTCTGGAAGATCTTCTTCGTGCCTGTGTCCTTGATTATGGAGGATCTTGGAAAGATCATCTCCATCTCGTTGAATTCACCTATAATAATAGTTATCAGGTATAATCTCAAATATCTGTTTAAGGTTGTCTTAAACATTTATCTATCTTATCCCATTTTTGAATTCAAGCTAGTATCGCAATGGCTGCATTTGCTGCTCTTTATGGACGCCCTTGCAAATCTCCATCTTGCTGGATTGAATCCGGTAATCGTTTGGTTCTCGGTCCTGATATGATTTTAGAAGCATTTGAGAAGGTTGAGGAGATTAGGAGAAAGATGAGGATTGCTCAGGATAGACAGAAGAAGTATGCTGACAGGCGTAGGAGGAATTTAGAATTTTCTGTTGGTGATCAGGTTTTCCTTAAGGTCTCTCCATTAAGAAATGTGATTTGTTTTGGTCAGAGAGGAAAGCTCGCTCCTAGATTTATTGGTCCTTTTCGCATCTTAGAGAGAGTTGGTTCCTTAGCTTACCGTTTGGATTTGCCTGAGAAGCTTTCTGGAGTGCATAATGTGTTCCATGTTTCGCATCTTCATCGGTATCTTCATGATCCATCTTTGATTGTCCAGCCTTCTGCTCTCGAGAGTTTAGATGTTGAGTCGAACCTTACTGTCGAGAGGAAGCTACTTCGTATTATCGATAGAGGTACGAAGCAGCTACGAAGAAAACCTGTCAACCTAGTCAAAGTGCAATGGAGCACTGATGATCGGGATTGTACTTGGGAAACGGAGGAGAGCATTCATGCTTCGAATTTGGAATTGTTTGTTCCATGTACTATTCGTTATCCTACCTTATCCCTCTTTGTTTTCTGGGACTCGTTCCTTTTCGAGGATGAAAAGTTTTGAGTGGGGGAGAGTGTAACAACCCGAAAATTTTGAAAATATTTTAAATGAAAATTCATTTGAAACTTTGAATATAATGATTTTAAAATTTGATAAATTTGGAAATTTAATGTAATATTTTGGGATTGGATGTGAAATGTTTTTCCAAAGTTAATAAAATAAAGATTTTTCTTAAAATGCAAATTTTGGTCAACTTTGGTCAAAGTTTGACTTTCTGTGAAAATTTTAAAATTTGAATTTTGAACTTTTACTTTTTTTTATGAAGATGGATATAATTCTAACATTTTCTTTGTTTTTCGTTTTGTAAAATTTTGATTTCTACTTCTCAAAATTTACAAATTTTGGCATATTACACGTAGTTATTTTCCTATAACATTTATCTTATTTACATTTTGATTTTGGGCTTGTACTATTGGGCTAGGAATTTCTTTAGTGGATGAGAAGCCACATGATTGAGATGACTATATAATATCCTAGGGTTTTGCTAGACTCTTCATTTTCATTTGTGCCTCCGTAGAAAGAAATTAATGTAAGTTTCTCTTCTTCCTCTTCCTCCCCAAAAACCTAGACTTCTCCTCTAAAATTTTCCTCCTCCGCCCCTTAAAAATTTCGGCCACACCAATATCCTCTCCCTCCAACCACAAACCCTAGGCAAAAACCACTTCTCCTTCTTTCTTTTTCACTTCCTCTTCAACAAATTTCGGCCTCCACTCCTCTTCTTCCCACCACAAACCCTATAGTCGAACCATCACCTCACCCTTCCCCTTGCTTTGCCTTGGCCGTGACCATCTCCTCCACCACCAAAACCCTCGGCCGAGCCTCCACTACCAAAACCCTAACCCTAGGCCGAGCCTTCTTCATCAAAACCCAACACTAACCTAGTCTAAACCTCTATGGCCGAACCCTAACCTAGTCCAAACCCCTATGGTCGAACCCAAACCCAAACCAAACCCTATGGCCGAACCCAAATAAACCCTAGACCAAACCTATGTGTTCCCTAGACAAGCCTTCTTCACATGTTTACAAATATATAATTTTTCTACATTTATATTTCTATGTGAATTATTTGTTTACGTATGGAATTTATTTTATTTTTCAAAGCGTCGGATTTGGATTCTCCTCTCACTCAAGCTTGTTCGTAATTTGTTGTGCTTGTCATAATCATTGTGTTGCGTTTTGAATCACTTCTCTAACCAAAGAAAGGTGAGTAATCTGTAACGACTCAGAATTTCTGTCAATTAAAATTCATATATTTAATTGATTTTAAATATTAATAAGTGAAATTAATAAGTCGAATAATTTAAAATTCGAATATCTGGATTTAATTGAATAATTAAATCGATAATTTAATAGTTGAAATTCCAGAAATAATTGAAATCTGGATTAAATGTGATTGAAAATCATTTATAAAGTTATATTAAATCATATTTAAGTTATAGTGATGTTATAGAACTTTTAAAATTGAATTTAAAGTTAAATTGTGAAAATTGAATATCTTAATATTTAATCGACTAGTGAAATTAGCCATTTTTCGAACAGTCTCAGAATTGGACGAAACTAGTTCCATTGGATCCGTAATAGTTCGTTATTATCGGATTTCAATTTTCGTAGCAATCGGAGTTGTCATTTGACCCTGGCAGCATCGAAATTGTTTTAATATTAATTTGGCGAGTTAAAAATAGTCATTTTTCAAAAAGTCTCGGATTTCGACGAAACCAGTTTCATCGGATCCGTAATGTGAAATTATTGTATGGTTTCAAATTTCGTGTCAATCGGATGTACCGTTTGTCCGGGGCAAGCCAAAACGCATCGAAATCGGGTTGAATCGGTTTAATTTAAATTTGATCGTTTTTCTCCGTAACTCGCACAGATGATCGAATTAGCTCCCGAAACAAGTTTCATTATGACCGGAACGCGGGGTAAACCTTAGAAACGCCAGCCGGCACGCTCGATTTGGAGTTCGGAAATTTTTCGGTGAATAGTGTTTTTGAGAATTTTTCTATAAAAGCCCCCTCTATCTTCAATTTGCAAAATATAAACTAGGGTTTCCTCTAAGGGTTACAGCCGCCATTTTCAAATCAATGGCCATAAATTTTGAAACTTTCTCTTCTTCTATCTTCCAATTCACTAACAATCAAGAGAAATCTTCAACTGCAAACTTGTAGAACACGTTGAATACTACAAGATCAACGGTGGAGATCGTTGTTGGGATCGTTGTTGGCGAAGCGGGTCGATGGGAATTGGAATCCAAAGACGCACGCATGGGCACGTTTTCCCAGGCCATGTGATAGCCGAGCTTGGCCGCACTCACGGTGAAGATGGAGCTCGCGAAGGCCTTCGAGATGGTAGTACCTGATCGACGAATAGATGAACGATGTGGTCGCGTCATTTAGGTTAAAGAGGCGGCTATGGGTTGCGTTTCACTAGAGAAGAACGTGGCGAGGGAGGATGCGTGCAAGGGCCTAGATTCTATTGTTGAAATTTGAACGGTCCAGATGAAGGTGGTAAAAAAATAATAAAAGAAAAATTGGAATTGTATATATTTTTAAATCGCGTAATGTTTAAAATATCATATCTGCTTGATACGAGGTCGGATTTCGACGAAACCAGTTGCGTTGGAATTGTATGGTCGAGCACTATGCTATGGAATGGGATTGGAGTCGTTTGGAGCTAGCGAAAATTTCGGGTAAAATTAAACGTCCGTTTAATTTTATTCGAAATAAACGCTGAAACTGAATTGAAATTCAAGGTGAGAACTTCTCACTCAATCAAAATTGTTCGATGTTAATTTTAAATAGTTAGATTTAAAATTTGTTGATTGTATGTCTGGATGATAAATTTTATCTGTTATTGACTGAAATAGACATTATACGCCGTTATTAAGCGGAGGTTATTTATTAAAAACATATACCGCGAATATTTCACTGCAAAGTGAAATTGGTATTATATATGTATATAGCAATATATATATATATATTGGAATATGTATATATTGGAGTTGATTTCCCGCATTGTATAGCGGATGAGACCCTATTGCGCCGCATAATAGCGGATAATATTTATTAAACCCATATACCACGATATTCCGTACTGGAACGGAATTGGTATTGTGCTAACATCTGTGGATGCAGGGAAACAGGTTGGAGGGATCCGATTGGATTCCTCACCGTATTGATTTATTTACAGATATTGTGATATATTCTGTTATCATATGATGATATGTGATGTTTGATTGTCGTGATTGATGATTGGTGCTATTGCATCATCGGATCCATTTTTGAAGTTCAAAAATAACGATTTTGATTTATAAAGGATTTTTAAAGTGATTTTTGAAAGTATACGTTCTATTGAATTTTGGAATTGATTCATTTTAAATAAATAAATGTTATAATTTTTGTGTTATGAAAATTATGAGATTTGTGAAATATAAACGAAAAGTGGTTTTGAAATAAAAAAGTTGATAAATTTGTAGAATGGTTTAAATTGGGATTTTTGAATTATTATAAATGATTTAGATAAAAGATTTATAAAATTGATATTTATAAAATAAAAATATAGGAATTGTGAAACAAGTTTTATTAAGTTTTAAAATGAAGTATAAACGGATTTCACAAGTGAATAAAATTTATAGATTTATAAATTGTGAAGTTATGAAATGAATAGATTTTGTAAAATAAAAGATTTATAAATAATTAACTTATAAATCGGATTTTGGGTATGAAGTTGAGTTATAAATTGTATTGATTTATAAAAGGGATTTTATAATTGAAGTTTTTATAAATAGAAATGGGATTTATAAACATTGTTTTATAAATCCAAAACCAATTGAATTTGATAAATTAAACATAGAAGTTTAATAAAGGAGATATATTCGTGATTTTGGATAGCGAATTATCCTTTAAGTTAGATGTTGTAATAATAAGAGTTTGGTTGGGAATTTTATCCACGATTTTGGACAGTGGATAATCTTTTAAGTAAAATGTGTAGAAACGTTAAATGTGTTAACGAAGTATATTTACGATTTTGGACAGTGAATATATTATTAAATAAAATGGATATGTTTTGGAGAAGTGATATTACGAAATGAAGTAATTTTTTTAAAAGATGTTTTTAAACGTGTTAAGTATCGAAAACATAGATTTCAACATTCATTGTTGAAATAGAAGTTTCGAGAAATAAGGAAATGGTGGACTATAACACTGTTGTTATAGTAAATGGTTTCCGAAAGGAAATATTTTGTGTAGTATTGGGATTTATATATCTATCTAAGTTTCGAATCCCTATACTAGTGATTTTGAGTCGTCGTAACGATGTTTTACGTAAAATTCGTTTTGACTCAAATAAAATTTGTGAATGAGAACGTTTTCCTTAAAGAATGAAATATATACTTAATTATGATTTAAGTATATCGAATGTTTTCCAAGTGTTGAAAATATATGATTTGTGAATTACTTATTATTAAATAAGTATGGAAATGCTTTTCCAATATGAAATGAAAGGTTTGAAATTTTATGTTTTAAAGATAAATTGAAAAGTGAATATTTGAAATTTGTTTCAAATGGTTAAGTGTGGAAAATTATATATCTTGTAAAGATATTTTTGGAAATTAAATAATTTGGAAAATTATTTGGAATCTGATGATGTTGCGCATCTTTATTGATAATTAAATAACCGACTAAAAATAATTACCTTGAATGGGTATTTGTTGTGATTTGCTTGAATTTGAATGCCACACTTATTTTTGAATAAGCGCTCACTATTCGGGTTAGCCGGGAAAGGACCTTTGGGTCGTATAACCCATTCCGAATATGTGATACGTCGTAATGGATTGCATTTGATGACCGATGTTGAAGACTGGATTTTTTTGAAAACGGAAGGATTACCGTCGAGTTACTCTACATCGGCTGATCTTCGATATAGAGGTTTTATCACCCTTAGTGACGGGAAGTCCGGACGTGATTAGAAAATTATCTGGATTTGCAAGGGCTTCATGAGAAGTGCCTTCGGTTCTGTTCAATCCCGGAACAGACTTGTATGGATTGTATGTCTGACGTTACAAATTGAGATATAAAGCTGGTTTCTTTCAAATACATTTCTGTTGGTGGCGGAGAATTTATTCTCTTAGCTTAACACCCTTCTCTGAGACGTACGAGCTCAGAGGTTATGTAGTTGAAGGTTATCAGCGATATATTCCCAATTTGGTAATGTGGCATGCTGAGTGTTGCTGTGAAATGATCATTGTTTGATCATTTGTGATATGATCATTTGTTTGATCATTTATCTTTGTGATCATTACTTTGATCATTTGTTGACCCAAGGCATGGCTTTGTACCAAAGCGTAGCTTTGTGGACGAGACTTCGTCGGACCTCACACCCCAAAAATGGTCAAAACAGGAAAGATGGGCAAGGTTATTAGGGCGTAGCGCCCCTTTAGTGTATGTCATTCCTTCTGGATAGAGGTGGTATCATGGTATGGAGCCCAGATACTTAACCTATGTTGTTGCTGCATTATTATTCTTATGTGGTTGTTGGAATCGAGGATCCTCGGAAAGATCGGTTACGATCAGGGGATGACATATTCATGTCAGTAGTTACCCAGTTAGGGGTAACCCGGCCTTGTGTTGGTAGAGATCCGGTTTGGTTCTCGGGTCGTCTTTCAAGAGGCGTACCTATGTGGCAATGGGAAGTTCCTTGGCCTGACCATTTGTTGGAAATCCAAACTCCAATACGAACTTTGTACGGTTTTAGCTGTAGAACCTATCATTCACTTATGGTGGCGCCCCACTGTTTGGATGGTTGCTATAGTAGGCATAAGTGCGAAATGCCTATGCTGGCGAAGATTTATATTATACTTTCGAAAAGATTTTTCTACAGTGTGCACTAATAATAATATCAAAAAGGATTTGATTTTGCGTAGTAAGCATCTTTGACTACCATAAGAAGAAATCTCCTCCAATTCTGCGTTTGCATTGTGTGTGTGGCGGGAGGTCTTATGGTAGTCTCATTTTCCAAAAGCATTGCGAAATTGACTTTAAAATCTTCCTGTTGTTTGTTTTAAAAGATAAACTGTTTTAAGTTCTCACACCAGTCACCATGACTGACCTGGAGTTTATTGTTTCCTTCCTAAACTCTGGGTGCCCACCAATTTCCACACGGGTAGTCTAGAGTCAGGTTATCAGATCATTCTGGATTCGGGATGTTGTGGAGCTTAGTGGCGAGCTGGATGGCGAGACGTACCACTTGTATATAATATTATTTATTCCGCTGTGTATTCTGTATGAGGACAAGTTTATAAAACTGTCCAGTGTTGTGTTGTTGTTGTAAACTCTGATGATGTGATGTAATGTATAAACTGATATAGTTCTTTTGATTAAAGATTATTCATTTATCTATTATATGTTGTTCCGTTGCGAATGTGAGATTCTGATATTGTTTCTGTTTCTGATGTTGTTCTGTTGTTCTTCTTTCTTTTTCTTCTATCCTTTCTTCTACCTCTTCTTTCTTAAAAACCTAAGTATTCGGTTTTCTGTCATTCGATGGCTCGGCAGTCGATACAGTGGACGTATTGATGTCGATATTCGGAAGTCGAAGAATCGGGTCCTTACAACGTGGTATCGGAGCATTTGGTTAAGCGACAACCGTGCTCTGTTGGGTGTTACTCATTAGAGATAGAGTTAGTAGTACTCTAGAATGAGTTGAGTGTAATAATAGATACGAGCGTGTATTTGTTAGTGAATATAAAATTGTTTTATATTGTGATGATTGATTTGTTGAGTGGTATATGGATTCTGGTCGGTATTGTCCGTACAACACTATCGATAGGGATCTCTAAACACTTGTTCAGAACAATTCGGCATGATATTGTTTTAAATTGGGTAAATGATATAATTTTACCTCGATTATATTTTGTATATAAAGGAAATAATTTTTCTCAGGATTATTAAAGTGTATATGAATTGATTGGTTGGTTGTTTGAATAAGTTAAATAAAACAACAATTGTGAAAGAGTAAATTGTGTAAGCAAATGAATTATAATGTATGAAGTTATAATTAAAATGATTTACAATGGTAAAATAATCTTATATATAAGAAGTGGAATTTTATAAGTAAAAGATTTGTAAATGTGATTTATAATCTAAAATAAAATTCCAGAAAAGTGTTTTGAAAGGATTTGATATTGTGGAAAATTGTTTTGGAGAGATGAAAGCTCTAAACTCTTTTCGGTCGCTAGAGAATAATTCCGATGATGATCGCGACATCATTGGTGTTTCTTTTCGGGTTTCCAAAAGAGGAATTGCTGCCAAATTATTTTAAATGAAAGTTGTTTGGTTAGAAAATTTGGATTTGGTTTAGAAATTCAAAAGATAATTTGAATTGATTTCAAAATGGTTTTTGAAAGGTTGAAAAGACTCTGGAATCCTATTTAAAATATTTATGGAAATGATAATGAGTTGATAGCTTATACCATTTGAATTTTGATAGGATAAATTTAACTTAAAGGATGGAGTTAAATTAAAGTAAGTATAAGTGAATCAATTAAATCCAAGTTGTAATTGTTGAATATAAGTAATCAAGTTTTGAACTTATAATATGAGGTAATAAATTTTGACTTTGGTAAAAGTTAAATAAAATTTGAATCTGAATTGGATTTATAAGTAGAGACTTAAGTTAAGTTAAACAAATGATGTTTGAAATGGAAAATAACTTAAGTGATTTTGAATGAAGTTGATTTTGATAATAAAGTGAATTTATTAAATGAATGTGAACTTGAGTTATATAAATGAAATTCAATTTTATTTGTAAAATGAATTAGCAATTGAATTAATGAATAAATTGAATGTAAATCAATCTAATGTAAATGAATATAAATGTTAATTCATTAAAAAGCTAATGTTATTGGAAGTTGAATAATTGAATGTCAGTCAATTTAATATTGAACCAATTGGAATTAAAAGTGTTGAACCAAATCGAATGTAAATGAATAATTTGGTTGTGTTGAATATACATTGGTTGTTATATGATTGATAGTTGATTGTATATAATTCATTAAGTGTTAATGAAAGTAAATTAGCGAAATTGAAAGCTATGTGATTGAATTCAAATTGAAAGTGAACAAATGTAAATTAGTGAATGTAACTAATTAAATAAATGAATGTTAGTAAAATCCAGTATAAACGAATCAACTGTGATTAAATTGAAAACCAATCCAATGAATATTAATGAGAAGTGAATCAATATTGATTTGGTATGGATTTGTTGGATGTTTATTGGATGATAGTTGTTTGATGGTTGCATCTATTGCTTTAGTTGCAATTGCTATGTTAGCACATGTAGTTATTATGTTGCTATATGATGTATATCGATATTATTTTCTATATACATGTTCTCATTTGTTTGATTGAGTGTTTAGTAGGTGCGGATGGCGTTTGCTTCGCATTTGGAGCTCGCTTTCGCGCTATATTAGCCGTATACGCTCGCTAATAATATATAAGGTACATATCTCGGATTAAATATCGTACTTTTACACTTTTTTCCCTTCGGGATGCCTCATCACTTGATGAGATGTATATTTGTGATATATATACACTGTCATTTTTTTTTCGGATCGAGCCGCGCAAAGGAGGCTATGGCGAATTTTTTCCGAAAATTTAAGGCGTTAGAATATTTTTGAGAAAATTTGAAAATTGGAAAATTTTGGAAAACTTAGTAAAGTTGTTGTAAGAAGTTTAACTATATGAATTTTGGAAAAGTTAAACACTTAAGAGATTTGTAAATCTAATTTGAATGGTTTTTTTTGAAAGTTAATGGATTTTGTGAATTTTTCTTACTTGGTAATTTCGAGGACGAAATTCTTTTAAGGGGGAAAGTTTGTAACGACCCAGAATTTCTGTCAATTAAAATTTGTATATTTAATTGATTTTAAATATTAATAAGTGAAATTAATAAGTCGAATAATTTAAAATTCGAATATCTGGATTTAATTGAATAATTAAATCGATAATTTAATAGTTGAAATTCCAGAAATAATTGAAATCTGGATTAAATGTGATTGAAAATGATTTATAAAGTTATATTAAATCATATTTCAGTTATAGTGATGTTATAGAACTTTTAAAATTGAATTTAAAGTTAAATTGTGAAAATTGAATATTTTAATATTTAATCGACTAGTGAAATTAGCCATTTTTCGAACAGTCTCAGAATTGGACGAAACTAGTTCCATTGGATTCGTAATAGTTTGTTATTATCGGATTTCATTTTTCGTAGCAATCGGAGTTGTCGTTTGACCCTGGCAGCTCGAAACGCATCGAAATTGTTTTAATATTAATTTGGCGAGTTAAAAATAGTCATTTTTCAAAAAGTATCGGATTTCGACGAAACTAGTTTCATCGGATCCGTAATGTGAAATTATTGTATGGTTTCAAATTTCGTGTCAATCGGATGTACCGTTTGTCCGGGTCAAGCCAAAACGCATCGAAATCGGTTTGAATCGGTTTAATTTAAATTTGATCGTTTTTCTCCGTAACTCGCACAGATGATCGAATTAGCTCCCGAAACACGTTCCATTGTGTCCGGAACGCGGGGTAAACCTTAGAAACACCAGCCGGCACGCTCGATTTGGAGTTCGGAAATTTTCGGTGAATAGTGTTTTTGAGAATTTTTCTATAAAAGCCCCCTCTATCTTCAATTTGCAAAATATAAACTAGGGTTTCCTCTAAGGGTTACAGCCGCCATTTTCAAATCAATGGCCATAAATTTTGAAACTTTCTCCTCTTCTATCTTCCAATCCACTAACAATCAAGAGAAATCTTTAACTGCAAACTTGTAGAACACGTTGAATACTACAAGATCAACGGTGGAGATCGTTGTAGGCGAAGCGGATCGATGGGAATTGGCATCCAAATACGCACGCACGGGCACGTTTTCCCAGGCCATGTGATAGCTGAGCTTGGCCGCACTCACGGTGAAGATGGAGCTCGCGAAGGCCTTCGAGATGGTAGTACCTGATCGACGAATAGATGAACGATGTGGTCGCGTCATTTAGGTTAAAGAGGCGGCTATGGGTTGCGTTTCACTGGAGAAGAACGTGGGGAGGGAGGATGCGTGCAAGGGCCTAGATTCTATTGTTGAAATTTGAACGGTCCAGCTGAAGGTGGTAAAAAAATAATAAAAGAAAAATTGGAATTGTATATATTTTTAAATCGCGTAATGTTTAAAATATCATATCTGCTTGATACGAGGTCGGATTTCGACGAAACCAGTTGCGTTGGAATCGTATGGTCGAGCACTACGCTATGGAATGGGATTGGGGTCGTTTGGAGCTAGCGAAAATTTCGGGTAAAATTAAACGTCCGTTTAATTTTATTCGAAATAAACGCTGAAACTAAATTGAAATTCAAGATGAGAACTTCTCACTCAATCGAAATTGTTCGATGTTAATTTTAAATAGTTAGATTTAAAATTTGTTGATTGTATGTCTGGATGATTAATTTTATCTATTATTGACTGAAATAGACATTATACGCCGTTATTAAGCGGAGGTTATTTATTAAAAACATATACCGCGAATATTTCACTGCAAAGTGAAATTGGTATTATATATGTATATAGCAATATATATATATATATATATATTAGAATATGTATATATTGGAGTTGATTTCCCGCATTGCATAGCGGATGAGACCCTATTGCGCCGCATAATAGCGGATAATATTTATTAAACCCATATACCGCGATATTCCGTACTGGAACGGAATTGGTATTGTGCTAACATCTATGGATGCAGGGAAACAGGTTGGAGGGATCCGACTGGATTCCACACCGTATTGATTTATTTACAGATATTGTGATATATTCTGTTATCATATGATGATATGTGATGTTTGATTGTCGTGATTGATGATTGGTGCTGTTGCATCATCGGATCCATTTTTGAAGTTTAAAAATAACGATTTTGATTTATAAAGGATTTTTAAAGTGATTTTTGAAAGTATACGTTCTATTGAATTTTGGAATTGATTCATTTTAAATAAATAAATGTTATAATTTTTGTGTTATGAAAATTATGAGATTTGTGAAATATAAACGAAAAGTGGTTTTTGAAATAAAAAAGTTGATAAATTTGTAGAATGGTTTAAATTGGGATTTTTGAATTATTATAAATGATTTAGATAAAAGATTTATAAAATTGATATTTATAAATTAAAAATATAGGAATTGTGAAATAAGTTTTATTAAGTTTTAAAATGAAGTATAATCGAATTTCACAAGTGAATAAAATTTATAGATTTATAAATTGTGAAGTTATGAAATGAATAGATTTTGTAAAATAAAAGATTTATAAATAATTAACTTATAAATCGGATTTTGGGTATGAAGTTGAGTTATAAATTGTATTGATTTATAAAAGGGATTTTATAATTGAAGTTTTTATAAATAGAAATGGGATTTATAAACATTGTTTTATAAATCCAAAACCAATTGAATTTGATAAATTAAACATAGAAGTTTAATAAAAGGAGATATGTTCGTGATTTTGGACAGCGAATTATCCTTTAAGTTAAATGTTGTAATAATAAGAGTTTGGTTGGGAATTTTATCCACGATTTTGGACAGTGGATAATCTTTTAAGTAAAATGTGTAGAAACGTTAAATGTGTTAACGAAGTATATTTACGATTTTGGACAGTGAATATATTATTAAATAAAATGGATATGTTTTGGAGAAGTGATATTACGAAATGAAGTAATTGTTTTAAAAGATGTTTTAAAACGTGTTAAGTATCGAAAACATAGATTTCAACATTCATTGTTGAAATAGACGTTTCGAGAAATATGGAAATGGTGGACTATAACACTGTTGTTATAGTAAATGGTTTCCGAAAGGAAATATTTTGTATAGTATTGGGATTCATATATCTATCTAAATTTCGAATCCCTATACTAGTGATTTTGAGTCGTCGTAACGATGTTTTACGTAACATTCGTTTTGACTCAAATAAAATTTGTGAAAGAGAACGTTTTCCTTAAAGAATGAAATATATACTTAATTATGATTTAAGTATATCGAATGTTTTCCAAGTGTTGAAAATAGATGATTTCTGAATTACTTATTATTAAATAAGTATGGAAATGCTTTTCCAATATGAAATGAAAGGTTTGAAATTTTATCTTTTAAAGATAAATTGAAAAGTGAATATTTGAAATTTGTTTCAAAGGGTTAAGTGTGGAAAATTATATATCTTGTAAAGATATTTTTGGAAATTAAATAATTTGGAAAATTATTTGGAATCTGATGATGTTGCGCATCTTTATTGATAGTTAAATAACCGACTAAAAATAATTACCTTGAATGGGTATTTGTTGTGATTTGCTTGAATTTGAATGCCACACTTATTTTAGAATAAGCGCTCACTATTCGGGTTAGCCGGGAAAGGACCTTTGGGTCGTATAACCCATTCTGAATATGTGATACGTCGTAATGGATTGCATTTGATGACCGGTGTTGAAGACCGGATATTTTTGAAAACGGAAGGATTACCGTCGAGTTACTCTACATCGGCTGATCTCCGATATAGAGGTTTTATCACCCTTAGTGACGGGAAGTCCGGACGTGATTAGAAAATTATCTGGATTTGCAAGGGCTTCATGAGAAGTGCCTTCGGTTCTGTTCGATCCCGGAACAGACTTGTATGGATTGTATGTCTGACGTTACAAATTGAGATATAAAGCTGGTTTCTTTCAAATACATTTCTGTTGGTGGCGGAGAATTTATTCTCTTAGCTTAACACCCTTCTCTGAGACGTACGAGCTCAGAGGTTATGTAGTTGAAGGTTATCAGCGATATATTCCCAATTTGGTAATGTGGCATGCTGAGTGTTGCTGTGAAATGATCATTGTTTGATCATTTGTGATAAGATCATTTGTTTGATCATTTATCTTTGTGATCATTACTTTGATCATTTGTTGACCCAAGGCATGGCTTTGTACCAAAGCGTAGCTTTGTGGACGAGACTTCGTCGGACCTCACACCCCAAAAATGGTCAAAACAGGAAAGATGCGGCAAGGTTATTAGGGCGTAGCGCCCCTTTAGTGTATGTCATTCCTTCTGGATAGAGGTGGTATCATGGTATGGAGCCCAGATACTTAACCTATGTTGTTGCTGCATTATTATTCTTATGTGGTTGTTGGAATCGAGGATTCTCGGAAAGATCAGTTACGATCGAGGGATGACATATTCGTGTCAGTAGTTACCCAGTTAGGGGTAACCCGGCCTTGTGTTGGCAGAGATCCGGTTTGGTTCTCGGGTCGTCTTTCCAGAGGCGTACCTATGTGGCAATGGGAAGTTCCTTGGTCTGACCATTTGTTGGAAATCCAAACTCCAATACGAACTTTGTACGGTTTTAGCTGTAGAACCTATCATTCACTTATGGTGGCGCCCCACTGTTTGGATGGTTGCTATAGTAGGCATAAGTGTGAAATGCCTATGCTGGCGAAGATTTAAATTATACTTTCGAAAAGATTTTTCTACACTGTGCACTAATAATAATATCAAAAAGTATTTGATTTTGCGTAGTAAGCATCTTTGACTATCATAAGAAGAAATCTCCTCCAATTCTGCGTTTGCATTGTGTGTGTGGCGGGAGGTCTTATGGTAGTCTCATTTTCCAAAAGCATTGCGAAATTGACTTTAAAATCTTCCTGTTGTTTGTTTTAAAAGATAAACTGTTTTAAGTTCTCACACCAGTCACCATGACCGACCTGGAGTTTATTGTTTCCTTCCTAAACTCTGGGTGCCCACCAATTTCCACACGGGCAGTCTAGAGTCATGTTATCAGATCATTCTGGATTCGGGATGTTGTGGAGCTTAGTGGCGAGCTGGATGGCGAGACGTACCACTTGTATATAATATTATTTATTCCGCTGTGTATTCTGTATGAGCACAAGTTTATAAAACTGTCCAGTGTTGTGTTGTTGTTGTAAACTCTGATGATGTGATGTAATGTATAAACTGATATAGTTCTTTTGATTAAAGATTATTCATTTATCTATTATATGTTGTTCCGTTGCGAATGTGAGATTCTGATATTGTTTCTGTTTCTGATGTTGGTCTGTTGTTCTTCTTTCTTTTTCTTCTATCCTTTCTTCTACCTCTTCTTTCTTAAAACCCTAAGTATTCGGTTTCCGGCATTCGATGGCTCGGCAGTCGATACAGTGGACGTATTGATGTCGATATTCGGAAGTCGAAGAATCGGGTCCTTACAACGTGGTATCGGAGCATTTGGTTAAGCGACAACCCTGCTCTGTTGGGTGTTACTCATTAGAGATAGAGTCGGTAGTACTCTAGAATGAGTTGAGTGTAATAATAGATACGAGCGTGTATTTGTTAGTGAATATAAAATTGTTTTATATTGTGATGATTGATTTGTTGAGTGGTATATGGATTCTGGTCGGTATTGTCCGTACAACTCTATCGATAGGGATCTCTAAACACTTGTTCAGAACAATTCGGCATGATATTGTTTTAAATTGGGTAAATGATATAATTTTACCTCGATTATATTTTGTATATAAAGGAAATAATTTTTCTCAGAATTATTAAAGTGTATATGAATTGATTGGTTGGTTGTTTGAATAAGTTAAATAAAACAACAATTGTGAAAGAGTAAATTGTGTAAGCAAATGAATTATAATGTATGAAGTTATAATTAAAATGATTTACAATGGTAAAATAATCTTATATATAAGAAGTGGAATTTTATAAGTAAGAGATTTGTAAATGTGATTTATAATCTAAAATAAAATTTCAGAAAAGTGTTTTGAAAGGATTTGATATTGTGGAAAATTGTTTTGGAGAGATGAAAGCTCTAAACTCTTTTCGGTCGCTGGAGAATAATTCCGATGATGATCGCGACATCATTGGTGTTTCTTTTCGGGTTTCCAAAAGAGGAATTGCTGCCAAATTATTTTAAATGAAAGTTGTTTGGTTAGAAAATTTGGATTTGGTTTTAGAAATTCAAAAGATAATTTGAATTGATTTCAAAATGGTTTTTGAAAGGTTGAAAAGACTCTGGAATCCTATTTAAAATATTTATGGAAATGATAATGAGTTGATAGCTTATACCATTTGAATTTTGATAGAATAAATTTAACTTAAAGGATGGAGTTAAATTAAAGTAAGTATAAGTGAATCAATTAAATCCAAGTTGTAATTGTTGAATATAAGTAATCAAGTTTTGAACTTATAATATGAGGTAATAAATTTTGACTTTGGTAAAAGTTAAATAAAATTTGAATCTGAATTGGATTTAAAAGTGGAGACTTAAGTTAAGTTAAACAAATGATGTTTGAAATGGAAAATAACTTAAGTGATTTTGAATGAAGTTGATTTTGATAATAAAGTGAATTTATTAAATGAATGTGAACTTGAGTTATATAAATGAAATTCAATTTTATTTGTAAAATGAATTAGCAATTGAATTAATGAATAAATTAAATGTAAATCAATCTAATGTAAATGAATAGATATGAAATAATGAATATAAATGTTAATTCATTAAAAAGCTAATGTTATTGGAAGTTGAATAATTGAATGTCAGTCAATTTAATATTGAACCAATTGGAATTAAAAGTGTTGAACCAAATCGAATGTAAATGAATAATTTGGTTGTGTTGAATATACATTGGTTGTTATATGATTGATAGTTGATTGTATATAATTCATTAAGTGTTAATGAAAGTATATTAGCGAAATTGAAAGCTATGTGATTGAATTCAAATTGAAAGTGAACAAATGTAAATTAGTGAATGTAACTAATTAAATAAATGAATGTTAGTAAAATCCAGTATAAACGAATCAACTGTGATTAAATTGAAAACCAATCCAATGAATATTAATGAGAAGTGAATCAATATTGATTTGGTATGGATTTGTTGGATGTTTATTGGGTGATAGTTGTTTGATGGTTGCATCTATTGCTTTAGTTGCAATTGCTATGTTAGCACATGTAGTTATTATGTTGCTATATGATGTATATCGATATTATTTTCTATATACATGTTCTCATTTGTTTGATTAAGTGTTTAGTAGGTGCGGATGGCGTTTGCTTTGCATTTGGAGCTCGCTTTCGCGCTATATTAGCCGTATACGCTCGCTAATAATATATAAGGTACATATCTCGGATTAAATATCGTACTTTTACACTTTTTTCCCTTCGGGATGCCTCATCACTTGATGAGATGTATATTTGTGATATATATACACTGTCATTTTTTTTTGGATCGAGCCGCGCAAAGGAGGCTATGGCGAATTTTTCCGAAAATTTAAGGCGTTAGAATATTTTTGAGAAAATTGGAAAATTGGAAAATTTTGGAAAACTTAGTAAAGTTGTTGTAAGAAGTTTAACTATATGAATTTTGGAAAAGTTAAACACTTAAGAGATTTGTAAATCTAATTTGAATGGTTTGTTTTGAAAGTTAATGGATTTTGTGAATTTTTCTTACTTGGTAATTTCGAGGACGAAATTCTTTTAAGGGGGAAAGTTTGTAATGACCCAGAATTTCTGTCAATTAAAATTTGTATATTTAATTGATTTTAAATATTAATAAGTGAAATTAATAAGTCGAATAATTTAAAATTCGAATATCTGGATTTAATTGAATAATTAAATCGATAATTTAATAGTTGAAATTCCAGAAATAATTGAAATCTGGATTAAATGTGATTGAAAATGATTTATAAAGTTATATTAAATCATATTTCAGTTATAGTGATGTTATAGAACTTTTAAAATTGAATTTAAAGTTAAATTGTGAAAATTGAATATTTTAATATTTAATCGACTAGTGAAATTAGCCATTTTTCGAACAGTCTCAGAATTGGACGAAACTAGTTCCATTGGATCCGTAATAGTTTGTTATTATCGGATTTCATTTTTCGTAGCAATCGGAGTTGTCGTTTGACCCTGGCAGCTCGAAACGCATCGAAATTGTTTTAATATTAATTTGGCGAGTTAAAAATAGTCATTTTTCAAAAAGTCTCGGATTTCGACGAAACTAGTTTCATTGGATCCGTAATGTGAAATTATTGTATGGTTTCAAATTTCGTGTCAATCGGATGTACCGTTTGTCCGGGGCAAGCTAAAACGCATCGAAATCGGTTTGAATCGGTTTAATTTAAATTTGATCGTTTTTCTCCGTAACTCGCACAGATGATCGAATTAGCTCCCGAAACATGTTCCATTGTGTCCGGAACGCGGGGTAAACCTTAGAAACACCAGCCGGCACGCTCGATTTGGAGTTCGAAAATTTTTCGGTGAATAGTGTTTTTGAGAATTTTTCTATAAAAGCCCCCTCTATCTTCAATTTGCAAAATATAAACTAGGGTTTCCTCTAAGGGTTACAGCCGCCATTTTCAAATCAATGGCCATAAATTTTGAAACTTTCTCCTCTTCTATCTTCCAATCCACTAACAATCAAGAGAAATCTTCAACTGCAAACTTGTAGAACACGTTGAATACTACAAGATCAACGGTGGAGATCGTTGTAGGCGAAGCGGATCGATGGGAATTGGCATCCAAAGACGCACGCACGGGCATGTTTTCCCAGGCCATGTGATAGCTGAGCTTGGCCGCACTCACGGTGAAGATGGAGCTCGCGAAGGCCTTCGAGATGGTAGTACCTGATCGACGAATAGATGAACGATGTGGTCGCGTCATTTAGGTTAAAGAGGCGGCTATGGGTTGCGTTTCACTGGAGAAGAACGTGGGAAGGGAGGATGCGTGCAAGGGCCTAGATTCTATTGTTGAAATTTGAACGGTCCAGGTGAAGGTGGTAAAAAAATAATAAAAGAAAAATTGGAATTGTATATATTTTTAAATCGCGTAATGTTTAAAATATCATATCTGCTTGATACGAGGTCGGATTTCGACGAAACCAGTTGCATTGGAATCGTATGGTCGAGCACTACGCTATGGAATGGGATTGGGGTCGTTTGGAGCTAGCAAAAATTTCGGGTAAAATTAAACGTCCGTTTAATTTTATTCGAAATAAACGCTGAAACTGAATTGAAATTCAAGATGAGAACTTCTCACTCAATCGAAATTGTTCGATGTTAATTTTAAATAGTTAGATTTAAAATTTGTTGATTGTATGTCTGGATGATTAATTTTATCTATTATTGACTGAAATAGACATTATACGCCGTTATTAAGCGGAGGTTATTTATTAAAAACATATACCGCGAATATTTCACTGCAAAGTGAAATTGGTATTATATATGTATATAGCAATATATATATATATATTAGAATATGTATATATTGGAGTTAATTTCCCGCATTGTATAGCGGATGAGACCCTATTGCGCCGCATAATAGCGGATAATATTTATTAAACCCATATACCGCGATATTCCGTACTGGAACGGAATTGGTATTGTGCTAACATCTGTGGATGCAGGGAAACAGGTTGGAGGGATCCGACTGGATTCCACACCGTATTGATTTATTTACAGATATTGTGATATATTCTGTTATCATATGATGATATGTGATGTTTGATTGTCGTGATTGATGATTGGTGCTGTTGCATCATCGGATCCATTTTTGAAGTTTAAAAATAACGATTTTGATTTATAAAGGATTTTTAAAGTGATTTTTGAAAGTATACGTTCTATTGAATTTTGGAATTGATTCATTTTAAATAAATAAATGTTATAATTTTCGTGTTATGAAAATTATGAGATTTGTGAAATATAAACGAAAAGTGGTTTTTGAAATAAAAATGTTGATAAATTTATAGAATGGTTTAAATTGGGATTTTTGAATTATTATAAATGATTTTGATAAAAGATTTATAAAATTGATATTTATAAATTAAAAATATAGGAATTGTGAAATAAGTTTTATTAAGTTTTAAAATGAAGTATAATCGGATTTCACAAGTGAATAAAATTTATAGATTTATAAATTGTGAAGTTATGAAATGAATAGATTTTGTAAAATAAAAGATTTATAAATAATTAACTTATAAATCGGATTTTGGGTATGAAGTTGAGTTATAAATTGTATTGATTTATAAAAGGGATTTTATAATTGAAGTTTTTATAAATAGAAATGGGATTTATAAACATTGTTTTATAAATCCAAAACCAATTGAATTTGATAAATTAAACATAGAAGTTTAATAAAAGGAGATATATTCGTGATTTTGGACAGCGAATTATCCTTTAAGTTAAATGTTGTAATAATAAGAGTTTGGTTGGGAATTTTATCCACGATTTTGGACAGTGGATAATCTTTTAAGTAAAATGTGTAGAAACGTTAAATGTGTTAACGAAGTATATTTACGATTTTGGACAGTGAATATATTATTAAATAAAATGGATATGTTTTGGAGAAGTGATATTACGAAATGAAGTAATTGTTTTAAAAGATGTTTTAAAACGTGTTAAGTATCGAAAACATAGATTTCAACATTCATTGTTGAAATAGACGTTTCGAGAAATAAGGAAATGGTGGACTATAACACTGTTGTTATAGTAAATGGTTTCCGAAAGGAAATATTTTGTGTAGTATTGGGATTTATATATCTATCTAAATTTCGAATCCCTATACTAGTGATTTTGAGTCGTCGTAACGATGTTTTGCGTAACATTCGTTTTGACTCAAATAAAATTTGTGAAAGAGAACATTTTCCTTAAAGAATGAAATATATACTTAATTATGATTTAAGTATATCGAATGTTTTCCAAGTGTTGAAAATAGATGATTTCTGAATTACTTATTATTAAATAAGTATGGAAATGCTTTTCCAATATGAAATGAAAGGTTTGAAATTTTATGTTTTAAAGATAAATTGAAAAGTGAATATTTGAAATTTGTTTCAAAGGGTTAAGTGTGGAAAATTATATATCTTGTAAAGATATTTTTGGAAATTAAATAATTTGGAAAATTATTTGGAATCTGATGATGTTGCGCATCTTTATTGATAGTTAAATAACCGACTAAAAATAATTACCTTGAATGGGTATTTGTTGTGATTTGCTTGAATTTGAATGCCACACTTATTTTTGAATAAGCGCTCACTATTTGGGTTAGCCGGGAAAGGACCTTTGGGTCGTATAACCCATTCCGAATATGTGATACGTCGTAATGGATTGCATTTGATGACCGGTGTTGAAGACCGGATATTTTTGAAAACGGAAGGGTTACCGTCGAGTTACTCTACATCGGCTGATCTCCGATATAGAGGTTTTATCACCCTTAGTGACGGGAAGTCCGGACGTGATTAGAAAATTATCCGGATTTGCAAGGGCTTCATGAGAAGTGCCTTCGGTTCTGTTCGATCCCGGAACAGACTTGTATGGATTGTATGTCTGACGTTACAAATTGAGATATAAAGCTGGTTTCTTTCAAATACATTTCTGTTGGTGGCGGAGAATTTATTCTCTTAGCTTAACACCCTTCTCTGAGATGTACGAGCTCAGAGGTTATGTAGTTGAAGGTTATCAGCGATATATTCCCAATTTGGTAATGTGGCATGCTGAGTGTTGCTGTGAAATGATCATTGTTTGATCATTTGTGATATGATCATTTGTTTGATCATTTATCTTTGTGATCATTACTTTGATCATTTGTTGACCCAAGGCATGGCTTTGTACCAAAGCGTAGCTTTGTGGACGAGACTTCGTCGGACCTCACACTCCAAAAATGGTCAAAACAGGAAAGATGCGGCAAGGTTATTAGGGCGTAGCGCCCCTTTAGTGTATGTCATTCCTTCTGGATAGAGGTGGTATCATGGTATGGAGCCCAGATACTTAACCTATGTTGTTGCTGCATTATTATTCTTATGTGGTTGTTGGAATCGAGGATCCTCGGAAAGATCGGTTACGATCGGGGGATGACATATTCGTGTCAGTAGTTACCCAGTTAGGGGTAACCCGGCCTTGTGTTGGCAGAGATCCGGTTTGGTTCTCGGGTCGTCTTTCCAGAGGTGTACCTATGTGGCAATGGGAAGTTCCTTGGCCTAACCATTTGTTGGAAATCCAAACTCCAATACGAACTTTGTACGGTTTTAGCTGTAGAACCTATCATTCACTTATGGTGGCGCCCCACTGTTTGGATGGTTGCTATAGTAGGCATAAGTGCGAAATGCCTATGCTGGCAAAGATTTATATTATACTTTCGAAAAGATTTTTCTACACTATGCACTAATAATAATATCAAAAAGTATTTGATTTTGCGTAGTAAGCATCTTTGACTATCATAAGAAGAAATCTCCTCCAATTCTGCGTTTGCATTGTGTGTGTGGCGGGAGGTCTTATGGTAGTCTCATTTTCCAAAAGCATTGCGAAATTGACTTTAAAATCTTCATGTTGTTTGTTTTAAAAGATAAACTGTTTTAAGTTCTCACACCAGTCACCATGACCGACCTGGAGTTTATTGTTTCCTTCCTAAACTCTGGGTGCCCACCAATTTCCACACGGGCAGTCTAGAGTCAGGTTATCAGATCATTCTGGATTCGGGATGTTGTGGAGCTTAGTGGCGAGCTGGATGGCGAGACGTACCACTTGTATATATTATTATTTATTCCGCTGTGTATTCTGTATGAGGACAAGTTTATAAAACTGTCCAGTGTTGTGTTGTTGTTGTAAACTCTGATGATGTGATGTAATGTATAAACTGATATAGTTCTTTTGAATAAAGATTATTCATTTATCTATTATATGTTGTTCCGTTGCGAATGTGAGATTCTGATATTGTTTCTGTTTCTGATGTTGTTCTGTTGTTCTTCTTTCTTTTTCTTCTATCCTTACTTCTACCTCTTCTTTCTTAAAACCCTAAGTATTCGGTTTTCCGGCATTCGATGGCTCGGCAGTCGATACAGTGGACGTATTGATGTCGATATTTGGAAGTCGAAGAATCGGGTCCTTACAACGTGGTATCAGAGCATTTGGTTAAGCGACAACCCTGCTCTGTTGGGTGTTACTCATTAGAGATAGAGTCGGTAGTACTCTAGAATGAGTTGAGTGTAATAATAGATACGAGCGTGTATTTGTTAGTGAATATAAAATTGTTTTATATTGTGATGATTGATTTGTTGAGTGGTATATGGATTCTGGTCGGTATTGTCCGTACAACTCTATCGATAGGGATCTCTAAACACTTGTTCAGAACAATTCGGCATGATATTGTTTTAAATTGGGTAAATGATATAATTTTACCTCGATTATATTTTGTATATAAAGGAAATAATTTTTCTCAGAATTATTAAAGTGTATATGAATTGATTGGTTGGTTGTTTGAATAAGTTAAATAAAACAACAATTGTGAAAGAGTAAATTGTGTAAGCAAATGAATTATAATGTATGAAGTTATAATTAAAATGATTTACAATGGTAAAATAATCTTATATATAAGAAGTGGAATTTTATAAGTAAAAGATTTGTAAATGTGATTTATAATCTAAAATAAAATTCCAGAAAAGTGTTTTGAAAGGATTTGATATTGTAGAAAATTGTTTTGGAGAGATGAAAGCTCTAAACTCTTTTCGGTCGCTGGAGAATAATTCCGATGATGATCGCGACATCATTGGTGTTTATTTTCGGGTTTCCAAAAGAGGAATTGCTGCCAAATTATTTTAAATGAAAGTTGTTTGGTTAGAAAATTTGGATTTGGTTTTAGAAATTCAAAAGATAATTTGAATTGATTTCAAAATGGTTTTTGAAAGGTTGAAAAGACTCTGGAATCCTATTTAAAATATTTATGGAAATGATAATGAGTTGATAGCTTATACCATTTGAATTTTGATAGAATAAATTTAACTTAAAGGATGGAGTTAAATTAAAGTAAGTATAAGTGAATCAATTAAATCCAAGTTGTAATTGTTGAATATAAGTAATCAAGTTTTGAACTTATAATATGAGGTAATAAATTTTGACTTTGGTAAAAGTTAAATAAAATTTGAATCTGAATTGGATTTAAAAGTGGAGACTTAAGTTAAGTTAAACAAATGATGTTTGAAATGGAAAATAACTTAAGTGATTTTGAATGAAGTTGATTTTGATAATAAAGTGAATTTATTAAATGAATGTGAACTTGAGTTATATAAATGAAATTCAATTTTATTTGTAAAATGAATTAGCAATTGAATTAATGAATAAATTTAATGTAAATCAATCTAATGTAAATGAATAGATATGAAATAATGAATATAAATGTTAATTCATTAAAAAGCTAATGTTATTGGAAGTTGAATAATTGAATGTCAGTCAATTTAATATTGAACCAATTGGAATTAAAAGTGTTGAACCAAATCGAATGTAAATGAATAATTTGGTTGTGTTGAATATACATTGGTTGTTATATGATTGATAGTTGATTGTATATAATTCATTAAGTGTTAATGAAAGTAAATTAGCAAAATTGAAAGCTATGTGATTGAATTCAAATTGAAAGTGAACAAATGTAAATTAGTGAATGTAACTAATTAAATAAATGAATGTTAGTAAAATCCAGTATAAACGAATCAACTGTGATTAAATTGAAAACCAATCCAATGAATATTAATGAGAAGTGAATCAATATTGATTTGGTATGGATTTGTTGGATGTTTATTGGATGATAGTTGTTTGATGGTTGCATCTATTGCTTTAGTTGCAATTGCTATGTTAGCACATGTAGTTATTATGTTGCTATATGATGTATATCGATATTATTTTCTATATACATGTTCTCATTTGTTTGATTGAGTGTTTAGTAGGTGCGGATGGCGTTTGCTTTGCATTTGGAGCTCGCTTTCGCGCTATATTAGTCGTATACGCTCGCTAATAATATATAAGGTACATATCTCGGATTAATTATCGTACTTTTACACTTTTTTCCCTTCGGGATGCCTCATCACTTGATGAGATGTATATTTATGATATATATACACTGTCATTTTTTTTTTGGATCGAGCCGCGCAAAGGAGGCTATGGCGAATTTTTCCGAAAATTTAAGGCGTTAGAATATTTTTGAGAAAATTGGAAAATTGAAAATTTTTGGAAAACTTAGTAAAGTTGTTGTAAGAAGTTTAACTATATGAATTTTGGAAAAGTTAAACACTTAAGAGATTTGTAAATCTAATTTGAATGGTTTGTTTTGAAAGTTAATGGATTTTGTGAATTTTTCTTACTTGGTAATTTCGAGGACGAAATTCTTTTAAGGGGGAAAGTTTGTAACAACCCAGAATTTCTGTCAATTAAAATTTGTATATTTAATTGATTTTAAATATTAATAAGTGAAATTAATAAGTCGAATAATTTAAAATTCGAATATTTGGATTTAATTGAATAATTAAATCGATAATTTAATAGTTGAAATTCCAGAAATAATTGAAATCTGGATTAAATGTGATTGAAAATGATTTATAAAGTTATATTAAATCATATTTCAGTTATAGTGATGTTATAGAACTTTTAAAATTGAATTTAAAGTTAAATTGTGAAAATTGAATATTTTAATATTTAATCGACTAGTGAAATTAGCCATTTTTCGAACAGTCTCAGAATTGGACGAAACTAGTTCCATTGGATCCGTAATAGTTTGTTATTATCGGATTTCATTTTTCGTAGCAATCGGAGTTGTCGTTTAACCCTGGCAGCTCGAAACGCATCGAAATTGTTTTAATATTAATTTGGCGAGTTAAAAATAGTCATTTTTCAAAAAGTCTCGGATTTCGACGAAACCAGTTTCATCGGATCCGTAATGTGAAATTATTGTATGGTTTCAAATTTCATGTCAATCGGATGTACCGTTTGTCCGGTGCAAGCCAAAACGCATCGAAATCGGTTTGAATCGGTTTAATTTAAATTTGATCGTTTTTCTCCGTAACTCGCACAGATGATCGAATTAGCTCCCGAAACACGTTCCATTGTGTCCGGAACGCGGGGTAAACCTTAGAAACACCAGCCGGCACGCTCAATTTGGAGTTCGGAAATTTTTCGGTGAATAGTGTTTTTGAGAATTTTTCTATAAAAGCCCCCTCTATCTTCAATTTGCAAAATATAAACTAGGGTTTCCTCTAAGGGTTACAGCCGCCATTTTCAAATCAATGGCCATAAATTTTGAAACTTTCTCCTCTTCTATCTTCCAATCCACTAACAATCAAGAGAAATCTTCAACTGCAAACTTGTAGAACACGTTGAATACTACAAGATCAACGGTGGAGATCGTTGTAGGCGAAGCGGATCGATGGGAATTGGCATCCAAAGACGCACGCACGGGCACATTTTCCCAGGCCATGTGATAGCTGAGCTTGGCCGCACTCACGGTGAAGATGGAGCTCGCGAAGGCCTTCGAGATGGTAGTACCTGATCGACGAATAGATGAACGACGTGGTCGTGTCATTTAGGTTAAAGAGGCGGCTATGGGTTGCGTTTCACTGGAGAAGAACGTGGGGAGGGAGGATGCGTGCAAGGGCCTAGATTCTATTGTTGAAATTTGAACGGTCCAGATGAAGGTGGTAAAAAAATAATAAAAGAAAAATTGGAATTGTATATATTTTTAAATCGCGTAATGTTTAAAATATCATATATGCTTGATACGAGGTCGTATTTCGACGAAACCAGTTGCGTTGGAATCGTATGGTCGAGCACTACCCTATGGAATGGGATTGGGGTCGTTTGGAGCTAGCGAAAATTTCGGGTAAAATTAAACGTCCGTTTAATTTTATTCGAAATAAACGCTGAAACTGAATTGAAATTCAAGATGAGAACTTCTCACTCAATCGAAATTGTTCGATGTTAATTTTAAATAGTTAGATTTAAAATTTGTTGATTGTATGTCTGGATGATTAATTTTATCTATTATTGACTGAAATAGACATTATACGCCGTTATTAAGCGGAGTTTATTTATTAAAAACATATACCGCGAATATTTCACTGCAAAGTGAAATTGGTATTATATATGTATATAGCAATATATATATATTAGAATATGTATATATTGGAGTTGATTTCCCGCATTGTATAGCGGATGAGACCCTATTGCGCCGCATAATAGCGGATAATATTTATTAAACCCATATACCGCGATATTCCGTACTGGAACGGAATTGGTATTGTGCTAACATCTGTGGATGCAGGGAAACAGGTTGGAGGGATCCGACTGGATTCCACACCGTATTGATTTATTTACAGATATTGTGATATATTCTATTATCATATGATGATATGTGATGTTTGATTGTCGTGATTGATGATTGGTGCTGTTGCATTATCGGATCCATTTTTGAAGTTTAAAAATAACGATTTTGATTTATAAAGGATTTTTAAAGTGATTTTTGAAAGTATACGTTCTATTGAATTTTGGAATTGATTCATTTTAAATAAATAAATGTTATAATTTTCGTATTATGAAAATTATGAGATTTGTGAAATATAAACGAAAAGTGGTTTTTGAAATAAAAAAGTTGATAAATTTGTAGAATGGTTTAAATTGGGATTTTTGAATTATTATAAATGATTTAGATAAAAGATTTATAAAATTGATATTTATAAATTAAAAATATAGGAATTGTGAAATAAGTTTTATTAAGTTTTAAAATGAAGTATAATCGGATTTCACAAGTGAATAAAATTTATAGATTTATAAATTGTGAAGTTATGAAATGAATAGATTTTGTAAAATAAAAGATTTATAAATAATTAACTTATAAATCGGATTTTGGGTATGAAGTTGAGTTATAAATTGTATTGATTTATAAAAGGGATTTTATAATTGAAGTTTTTATAAATATAAATGGGATTTATAAACATTGTTTTATAAATCCAAAACCAATTGAATTTGATAAATTAAACATAGAAGTTTAATAAAAGGAGATATGTTCGTGATTTTGGACAGCGAATTATCCTTTAAGTTAAATGTTGTAATAATAAGAGTTTGGTTGGGAATTTTATCCACGATTTTGGACAGTGGATAATCTTTTAAGTAAAATGTGTAGAAACGTTAAATGTGTTAACGAAGTATATTTACGATTTTGGACAGTGAATATATTATTAAATAAAATGGATATGTTTTGGAGAAGTGATATTACGAAATGAAGTAATTGTTTTAAAAGATGTTTTAAAACGTGTTAAGTATCGAAAACATAGATTTCAACATTCATTGTTGAAATAGACGTTTCGAGAAATAAGGAAATGGTGGACTATAACACTGTTGTTATAGTAAATGGTTTCCGAAAGGAAATATTTTGTGTAGTATTGGGATTCATATATCTATCTAAATTTCGAATCCCTATACTAGTGATTTTGAGTCGTCGTAACGATGTTTTACGTAACATTCGTTTTGACTCAAATAAAATTTGTGAAAGAGAACGTTTTCCTTAAAGAATGAAATATATACTTAATTATGATTTAAGTATATCGAATGTTTTCCAAGTGTTGAAAATAGATGATTTCTGAATTACTTATTATTAAATAAGTATGGAAATGCTCTTCCAATATGAAATGAAAGGTTTGAAATTTTATCTTTTAAAGATAAATTGAAAAGTGAATATTTGAAATTTGTTTCAAAGGGTTAAGTGTGGAAAATTATATATCTTGTAAAGATATTTTTGGAAATTAAATAATTTGGAAAATTATTTGGAATCTGATGATGTTGCACATCTTTATTGATAGTTAAATAACCGACTAAAAATAATTACCTTGAATGTGTATTTGTTGTGATTTGCTTGAATTTGAATGCCACACTTATTTTTGAATAAGCGCTCACTATTCGGGTTAGCCGGGAAAGGACCTTTGGGTCGTATAACCCATTCCGAATATGTGATACGTCGTAATGGATTGCATTTGATGACCGGTGTTGAAGACCAGATATTTTTGAAAATGGAAGGATTACCGTCGAGATACTCTACATCGGCTGATCTCCGATATAGAGGTTTTATCACCCTTAGTGACGGGAAGTCTGGACGTGATTAGAAAATTATTCGGATTTGCAAGGGCTTCGTGAGAAGTGCCTTCGGTTCTGTTCGATCCCGGAACTGACTTGTATGGATTGTATGTCTGACGTTACAAATTGAGATATAAAGCTGGTTTCTTTCAAATACATTTCTATTGGTGGCGGAGAATTTATTCTCTTAGCTTAACACCCTTCTCTGAGACGTACGAGCTCAGAGGTTATGTAGTTGAAGGTTATCAGCGATATATTCCCAATTTGGTAATGTGGCATGCTGAGTGTTGCTGTGAAATGATCATTGTTTGGTCATTTGTGATATGATCATTTGTTTGATCATTTATCTTTGTGATCATTACTTTAATCATTTGTTGACCCAAGGCATGGCTTTGTACCAAAGCATAGCTTTGTGGACGAGACTTCGTCGGATCTCACACCCCGGAAATGGTCAAAACAGGAAAGATGCGGCAAGGTTATTAGGGCGTAGCGCCCCTTTAGTGTATGTCATTCCTTCTGGATAGAGGTGTTATCATGGTATGGAACCCAGATACTTAACCTATGTTGTTGCTGCATTATTATTCTTATGTGGTTGTTGGAATCGAGGATCCTCGGAAAGATCGGTTACGATCGGGGGATGACATATTCGTGTTAGTAGTTACCAAGTTAGGGGTAACCCGGCCTTGTGTTGGCAGAGATCCGGTTTGGTTCTCGGGTCGTATTTCCAGAGGCGTACCTATATGGCAATGGGAAGTTCCTTGGCCTGACCATTTGTTGGAAATCCAAAGTCCAATACGAACTTTGTACGGTTTTAGTTGTAGAACCTATCATTCACTTATGGTGGCGCCCCATTATTTGGATGGTAGCTATAGTAGGCATAAGTGCGAAATGCCTATGCTGGCTAAGATTTATATTATACTTTCGAAAAGATTTTTCTACACTATGCACTAATAATAATATCAGAAAGGATTTGATTTTGCGTAGTAAGCATCTTTGACTATCATAAGAAGAAATCTCCTCCAATTCTGCATTTGCATTGTGTGTGTGGCGGGAGGTCTTATGGTAGTCTCATTTTCCAAAAGCATTGCGAAATTGACTTTAAAATCTTCCTGTTGCTTGTTTTAAAAGATAAATTGTTTTAAGTTCTCACACCAGTCACCATGACCGACCTGGAGTTTATTATTTCCTTCCTAAACTCTGGGTGCCCACCAATTTCCACACGGGCAGTCTAGAGTCAGGTTATCAGGTCATTCTGGATTCAGGATGCTGTGGAGCTTAGTGGCGAGCTGGATGGCGAGATGTACCACTTGTATATAATATTATTTATTCCGCTGTGTATTCTGTATGAGGACAAGTTTATAAAACTGTCCAGTGTTGTATTGTTGTTGTAAACTCTGATGATGTGATGTAATGTATAAATTGATATAGTTCTTTTGATTAAAGATTATTCATTTATCTATTATATGTTGTTCCGTTGCGAATGTGAGATTCTGATATTGTTTCTGTTTCTGATGTTGTTCTGTTGTACTTCTTTCTTTTTCTTCTATCCTTTCTTCTACCTCTTCTTTCTTAAAACCCTAAGTATTCGGTTTTCCGGCATTCGATGGCTCGGCAGTCGATACAATGGACGTATTGATGTCGATATTCGGAAGTCGAAGAATCGGGTTCTTGCAAATCACTCTTGACAACGTACTTATATTTTGGTGAATTGATGACAATGGAATTGTATGGATTTGTATATGCAAGTTGAGAATTTCACCTATGTTTATATTATGTTATTTCATATCATATTTTACCTGTTATGATCATATGCCATGATATATTGAATATTGTTATGTTTATTTAATATTTTGTTCTCACACTGCAAGTTCCTTCACTATGGGTTGAAATGATACATACCCGAATGATCTTTAGATTAAGAAAAATTGTTATGGGTTGAAATGATAGGCCTGAGCAATTTTATTTGACTTGGGATTGCGGGTTTGAAATGATATAAAACCCTGAAAATTAATAAATTACGGATTGAAATGATATATGTCCGTATTTACTTGACCCTAGGGTAGAGAATTTTATACAGACTCTGTGGTTGATTTAAAATTATTTTCTAAAAATTATTAAATATTTTGGACTATATATGAATCTCAACTAAAATTTAATGTAATAATTTCTGTGAATTAGTTCACATGAGTAAAAAATTTTTATAAGAAATAAATAGTTGGAAATGTAAATTTTGGAATCTAATTTACAGTATGAAGGTTAATTGAAATTTAATAATCCGATTTGACTTAATAATGGTATTTTATTTTATCCTATAAATTGTAAGTTTTAATTCATGTAATAGTGATTAAAATGATAAATGGTTTTTTTGTGGAAAAAAATGTAGGTTAAAACGTACATTTGACATGTAAGTTTTAACTAATGTAAATATTGGTATAACTTGGGTAATAAAAATAATAAATGTTATTTACTAAAAAGAAAATAAAGTGTAAGTTAATAACGTACTTTTAACTTAGCATAAGGATTTCAGCTTTAAAATTTGACATTATAGTAACAAAGTTATTTAACTAAAGGTATGGTTTCTTTAATGACCAAATAGCTAAAATTAGAGTAATATAATAAGAATGATATAATGACTATGATAAAAACTGTAAATATATGTACTATTTGATTATATAAACTATTGTAGTAGGAAATATTACAGTAATAATTCAAAACTACTGCGATATCTTACGAACAATTCAAAACTGCCACGATTTCTTACTATAACAATTCTGCACTACTGCGGATTCTTACTGTAACAATTCTGCACCGTTGCGAATTCTTACAGTAATAATTCTGCACCACTGCGAATTCTTAGAGTAGCATTTCTGTACTGTTGCGTTTTCTTAAAAGTGACATTTCCAAAATGCTACAAAATTTTCTAAAGGGTTATAGTTCCGAATGTTATGGTTCTAAAGGTTACATTTTTAAAGTGCTATGATCTCTAAATTTTTACATTTCAAAGGGGTTATAATTAAATGAATTTGGAAGTGTACGACTTTGGAAAATGAATAATATTTTAAAGAATAATGATATGGAATTTATATGGTTTTGAAAGGAATATGTTTGATATGAAAAATGAACCAATTGAAATTGAATATCCATGGGTTATAATAACGTTTGGTTGTTAAAGAGACCGGGATCGAATATGGGCATACTCTCTATCGATACCGAAAACCACTTTAACAACTGTGTACGCGGTGGAGATTTCAGAATGAAGTAGGATGGTGGCGACGATCCTAAAGGTATACATACGTGGACCTAACTCCCGTGAATTAGCATAAGGTGGCTAAAACATGAGCAATTGATGGGCCAAGTGAGGTAGCTCCTCCGATCAGACACACTTCATCGTTAGCCATTCTATTACTTTGTGGTTGATTTGGCGTGCACCTTTGATTCGGGAGTGTGGATCGAGTTGGGTGGTAGTTGCGGCTATGCGTTACCAACAGTCCGGAAGTGTAATTGGTATATCTACCCTAGCATTGCCTAGTTGTGCCGTGTCACCTACCCTAGCGCGCCTTCTACGAGTTTGTTTTATGTCGTACCTATGGGGTATCCTCTGGTGGCCCTAGTTTACGGGGAGTTACAGTACTGTATAGACCTTTAGCATTATAAAATGTGTTTAGGGGGAAATGGGTAACGCCTTAACACTATTTTAATAGTTTACTTTACTTTAGACATTATTATAATAGCGTATATTACTACATAGTAGATAGTTTAACGGATCCTTAAAGGATGGGCGATGCCAAGCATCCTTTAAGTTACCGATGCATTTCTTTTACAGTTCACTTGAGTTGATTTACATTTTATAAGTATGTATGTCCTGACTCGAGTGTTTTGTGTTTTTGCTTTACGCTCGGGTCAGCCTAAGTTTCACAACTTTGGTTTCATCCTTTTTGGAGCTAGAGATCCGCCGGAGATTTAGTTGTCTACCTGATATTTCCATTCCAGTTATTTCCACTCACCTTTTGCTTTTGTAGTAGAGAACTTATATATCTAAACTTTCCGTTGTATTTGATTTTCAGACTTGGGTATTATGTATTAGTTTGAGACTAAGTATCTAGGAGCTTCATGAACTCCTATGTTTATTTTATTCCGTTGCGAGTTATTATGATATTCTGTGTCTGTGATTGATTTTATTTGCCCCAAATTTTATTAACAATCTATTGTTTTGAATTATTCAAGCCCGACATGTGTGGTTTTATTGTCGATTTGAATGGTCCAAAACGGCAGGATGTTACACTAAAACTGCAGTTTACTCAATGTTGCACAACATCAGTGCATGGAACATAAGAGGTGCTCACTGTGATATCAAACTTGATAGATGTAAAGACTTAATCCACTCTCATTACCTCAAACTTCTAGTTGTTCTTGAAACCAAACTCAACCACTCATTGACTATTAGAGCTTCCAACTACATTAACCCTCAATGGCTATTGTCTTACAATCTTAATGAAGCTACTTATGGAAGAATCATGGTCATTCATGACCCTTTTATTTTCACTCTCTCCTATTCTTTCAACCAGACAGTTCACACATTGTCACATCCTTCATCTCCCTACATCTTCCTCGTTTTATCTTTCCATCATTTATGCCGATAATTTTATCTCTTCTAGACAATCCCTATTCAATATCCTACCTGCATTAAGGCAAAACACTCATCCATGGATTAATATGGGGGTCGTCAACTACTCCTTAAGAATTTCAGACAAACGTGGTGTCAATCCATTGTCTCTAAATGAAATAAAGCCTCTTAATAATGTCTTAGAGTCCTCCTCCTTATTTGAGATCAAAACCTCAGGTACTATATACTCTTGGAACAATTGCAGAATGTTCAATGCTAGAACCTTTTCACATGGCCTAACATTCACAACTTTCTTCTTTTGCCTCCATTTCGGATCACTCACCCCAAATCCTCTCCTTTGGTTCCGCGACTATGAGAGGAAAAATAATTTTCAAATTTTTTAATGCTTGGGTTCATCACCTAGAATTTTTGAATATTGTTAAACTTTCACAGTCTACTAATTTCTTTGGTAATCCTATGTTCATTTTGTAGAAAAAAAAGCCACTATAGATGCCTTGAAGTCATTGTCTATAAGCAAATTTAGAAAGGGGTCAATTAGACAGCATACAAGTTTCACTAACACAAGCACAATCCTTATTCTCTCCAGCCATTCATCTCAGCCGATCATTGTCATCAACCATCCAGATTGTATTATTTTTGTATTTCGGATTACCAATGACTTTGGGCTGTATTGGTATTAAGCCCATTTATGTACATATTTATATTGCCTTTCATTTCTGAACTTTGTAATCAATTAACAGCAATACAATCAATTTCAGCAATCTCTCAAGAATTATAATATGGTATCAGAGCTAATAAAAACAGTCTAACGACTGATCATCAGAAATTACTCAATCATCATCATCGAGTCATCCTTGAAGGCAGATCTACATCTACCAACCGGTTACTCTCAGTTTTGTTGAGTATTTTTTCATCATTTGATTCTAGATACCTCTCTTGGTCTATTGCTAGCTGTGCATCTCTGTTCATATCAGATTCTTTCATCATCTTTACATCTGCCTCGCCTAAAGCTTGAAGAAACCAGGCTGCAGTTTGCACGACTGTGTTAAATCCATCAAGAAACCATTTCTTGATAAACAACACCTCTCACAGCATATCTTTGAACATGGCTGGAGATGAAGAACATTCAGAAACCACCACACCAGTTGCCAGAAATGACAACATTGATCAAAACCTGCCAATCATAAAGCCAAAAGGTCATTTAGCAGTTCAACTAGATGAAGATAACTATCTTCTATGGAAGTATCAGATCAGAACAGCAATAAGAGGCTATGGATTGGATAAATACATTAATGGTATGTTAACTATTCCTCTTGAAACTATTTCTAATGAAAAGGGTGAAGAGATACCAAATCAAGATTACTCAAATTATCTAAAACAAGATAGTCTACTTGCTTCATGGATCATGTCATCAGTAAGTGTGTGGATTTTATCTCAAATTGTTGGATGTGAAACATCAAGAAACATATGGGAAGCCATAGAGCAGATTTTCAATTCTCAAACAGCAGCCAGGATTATGCATTATAGAAAGCAGTTTCAGAACCTAAGAAAAGAAAATATGACAATGCAAGAATATCTTACCAAAGCAAAAAGTTATTGTGACAAGCTTGCCACTGCTGGACACAAGGTGTCAGAATCAGAACAAGTACTAACCATATTAAATGGTTTAGATGAAAACTATGAGTCTGTAATTACAATTATCTCATCAAAGAAAACTTTACCTGATCTTCAGTATGTTCACTCAACCCTCTTGGCTCAAGAAGGAAGAATTGAGCAAAAGAAGGCTGCAAATACAGACTACTCAGTGAATTATACAACAAACTTCAAAGGAAAGGGTCAAGATCGAACTCAATCAGGTCAAAGAAGTGGCCAAAGCTTCAGGGGAAGAGGCAGAGGACGATGGTCAGGGAATAATAGAGTCAAATGTCAAATATGTGAGAGGCCAGGTCATGTTGCAGCAAAGTGTTACTTCAGATTTGATCAGAATTTTGTTGTAACTCAACAGTCCAACAGCATCCAAAGAAATCAGAAACCAAATGTTAATCTTACTCAAGCTGAAGCAAGAAACCAAGCCAATCAATCAAAGAATCAAAATAATTCTGAAAATAAAAGTGATGATTCACTGTATGAAGATTGGTATCCAGACTCAGGAGCAACTAATCATGTCACAAGCAACTTAGAGAATCTTAATCTTGGAAACAAAGAATACAAAGGTACTCAATATATTTATGTTGGTAATGGTAATTCTTTAAAAATCACACACACTGGCCAAGCCAAACTTAGCAGTAAAAGAGAATTACACCTAAATAATCTTCTTAGGGTTCCCTAGATTAAGAAAAACTTGATAAGTGTCTCTCAATTTGCTAGAGACAATCAAGTATATTTTGAATTCTACCCAAAAATCTGTCTAGTTAGAGATTTACTAAATAAGGACATTCTTTTACAGGGTAGCATGCACAATGGACTATATAAATTCAATCTAGTGCAAAATATTATATCAAGGAAAAGTAGTGACTCAGAGCAGGAGGAAAAGTGGTGTAATCTTTCAAAACTTGATAGAAAAGTTGAGTGTAATAAAATTTTTGATACTTGGCACTGTAAACTTGGTCATCCCAGTGTGGCAATTGTCAAAAATATTTTGAAAGATAATAATATCAAGCATGAAAATATAACTACTCCATATGTATGTGAAGCATGTCAATTAGGAAAGAGTCACAAAATACCATTCAGTAATTCTACAACTGCATATAATAAACCCTTAGAAATGGTTGCGGTTGATCTGTGGGGTCCAGCCCCAATCAACTCTGACTATGGAATGAATTACTACATCTCCTTTGTTGACTCTTTCTCAAGATACACTTGGATTTTGTTACTCAAATCCAAGTCTGATGTCAAGAATGCAGTAATTCATTTCATAAATCAAGCTGAGAATTTAACTAACCATAAGCTAAAGATTTTGCAAACAGATGGTGGTGTAGAATTCAAAACACTCAAAGAATTCTTCTCTGAAAAAGGTATTAATCACAGAATTACCTGCCCACATACATCTGAGCAAAATGGGTTAGTAGAAAGAAAGCATAGGCATATTGTTGACACTGGTCTAACACTGCTTGCACATGCATCCATGCCCTTAAAGTTCTGGCCAGATGCATTCACAACAGCAGTATTTCTTATAAATAGAATGCCTACAAAAGTTTTAAGAAATAAAACTCCATTAGAAAAGTTATACAATACTAAACCAGATTATTCATTTCTCAAAACTTTTGGATGTCTATGCTATCCATGTACTAGATCATATAATAAACATAAGCTAAGTTTTAGATCTGTACCTTGCACTTTTCTTGGATATGCCACCAGTCAAAAAGGGTACAAATGTCTTACAAGTGAAGGGAAGATAATAGTATCTAGACATGTTGCATTCAATGAAAGCATATTTCCCTTCACTAGTACAGACATAAAGACCACCCAAAAGATTTATAGTGCCAAGAAATTTTTACCACCCATACCCATATGGGACAAAGAAAAGTCTGCCAATAGCAAGGAAAGTAAGAATACCAGCTCAAATCTCCAACACACTATGCCCACTGAGGAGCCAGGTCAGAGAGATGACCTGAATTCTTATAATAGTGAAACTGAAAGTCAAGGGACCGAAGATCAAAATGTTGATCAAGACAATATTGCCCTTCCTGTCAACACTACACCTGCACAAGAAGGACATCCAATGATTACCAGGTCAAAGCATGGAATATTTAAGCCAAAGATCTACACAACCAATATGAATTACAAGGAACCAGTCAGCTACAATGAAGCTATCAAAGACAGGAAATGGAAGGATGCCATGAATGAAGAATACAATGCACTGATTAAAAATAATACATGGAGTCTAGTTCCTCCACCAGCGAACAAAAATATTGTAGGGTGTCGTTGGACCTTCAGATTGAAGACATTATCAGAAAGTGGTAAAGTAAAACACAAAGCCAGACTAGTAGCCAAGGGATACTCTCAACAGTATGGTTTTGATTTTTCTGAAACCTTTTTTCCAGTAGTTAAGCCAACCACTATTAGTATTATTTTAACATTAGCTTTGTATTATAAATGGGATATAAGGCAACTTGATGTAAATAATGCTTTCCTAAATGGAGAGTTACAAGAGGAAGTCTATATGGAGCAACCTCCTGGATATACTCAAGATAACAACAAAAACTTGGTATGCAAACTTCATAAAGCCATCTATGGACTCAAACAAGCTCCAAGAGTACGGTATGAGAAACTAAAAGCTACTTTAATCTCTATGGGATACCAGGTATGCAAGTCTGACAATTCTATTTACACAAAGGCAAATAAAAGGTACATTACCTACATACTTGTTTATGTAGATGACTTTATAATTACTGGCAATGACAATAATGAAATAGAACATGTCATTAATATGCTAGACAAAACCTTTTCTATAAAAGACTTAGGCAAGTTACACTATTTTTTGGGCATAGAAGTCATTAATACTGATAAAGGATTAATTCTATGTCAACAAAAATATATTTCAGAAATATTAAGTAGGGCTAACATGCATGAAGCAAAGCCAATGCCAACACCTATGATTAGTAACTTGCACTTGTCTAAACATCAAGAAGAACCAATTGATAATACAAAGCAATATAGAAGTATCGTAGGGGCTTTACAATATGTAACTGTTACAAGACCTGATATATCATTCGCTGTGAATAAAGTTTGTCAATTTATGCAGAAGCCCTTAGATACACATTGGAAAGCTGTAAAGAGAATACTTAGATATCTCAAAGGAACTATCAGTCAAGGAATCAAGTTAAAAGTGAGCAAAGACTTATCTATTCAAGGATTTGCAGACGCTGATTGGGCCTCAGATTGCGATGACCGGAGATCTACTACCGGACACTGCATCTTCTTTGGTGGAAACCCTGTCTCTTGGTGTGCCAAAAAGCAACCAACCATTTCACGATCCAGCACAGAATCAGAATATCGAAGTGTCGCATCAGCAACTGCTGAAGTGATGTGGATGGAAACCCTAATTAAAGAGTTGGGAATCAAGCTTCCATGCAAGTCAATTATTTGGTGCGACAACTCCAGCATGGTAGCTATGTTAGCTAACCCAGTTTTACATGCTAGGACGAAGCACATCGAAATCGATCTGTACTTCGTCAGAGATCAGATAGCTAAAGGAAGACTTGAAGTCAATCATCTGCCTGCCTCAAGTCAAATTGCTGATATACTCACGAAAGCCTTGTCTCGCAAGTATTTTGAAGAATTTAAGAGCAAACTGTGTATTAAAGACATTAATGAAGAATTGGGGATCGAAGGAGAAGGGAACCCTAGCCGACATTGAGGGGGAGAATTAGACAGCATACAAGTTTCACTAACACAAGCACAATCCTTATTCTCTCCAGCCATTCATCTCAGCCGCTCATTGTCATCAACGATCCAGATTGTATTATTTTTGTATTTCGGATTACCAATGACTTTGGGGTGTATTGGTATTAAGCCCATTTATGTACATATTTATATTGCCTTTCATTTCTGAACTTTGTAATCAATTAACAACAATACAATCAATTTCAGCAATCTCTCAAGAATTATAATAGGGTCCTCTCTTTCTTCTTCACTTAAAGAAAAGCTTGATCTAATTCAAACAACCATGCTATCCCACTCAGATGACCCTTATTTATTTAAACAAGCTATTTTATCTGATCAGTACAAGGAATCCCTAATTGTGGAATCAAACATGATCAAGCAAAAATTAAGGATGGAATGGTACACTGAAGGGGATAGGAATTCATCCTTTTCCATGCTTCTCTAAAATCCAAGCATTCCAGAGATAGAATTAATATTTTTCTTGATCAACATGATGAAATACACTCTAATCCTATTGACATTGAAGGCATGTTTCTCGATTATTTCAGGGATCAGGTTGGCAATGCAAACGCTTTCAATCCTGATCTTGATGCACTTGATGACATTCTCCTTCCTCAAATAAGTGTACAAGATTACAACTATCTCTGCACTGTTATTTCTGATGAAGAAATCAAGAATGCTATATTTTCTATGAACCACAAATCTTGTGGAGGGCCAGATGGATTCAATGTGGTATTTTTTACTACATGCTGGAGGATTATAGACAGAGATGTTATTAAAGATGTTCATAACTTCTTTAATAAATGTAAAGTGTTGAACTCCATTAATTCTACTAATATTGCTCTAATTCCAAAGAAAAAACATGCTGATACTATTGACCAATTTAGGCCCATTGCTTGCTATAACACTATACACAAATGTATATCCAAGATAATTGCTAACAGACTCAAAACTGTGCTTCCAATTATCATCTCCCCCAATCAAGCTGCCTTCTTACCATCAAGAAACATTCTGGACAATGTACTGATGTCTCATGAACTGCTAAATGGGTACTCTAGTTCTCAAATCTCCCATATAGGCATGATGAAGCTTGACATCAAGATAGCATTTGGCACATTTCAATGGGACTCGATAATCAGAATCATGGGCCTCATGAACTTCCGTAAGCATATTATGGCCTGGATATACTCATTTATCTCAATAGCTTAATTTTCAATAATGGTCAATAGCAACAATGTGCGGTATTTCTCTAGCAAACAAAGAATTAAACAGGGTGATCCCATGTCTTCTTACTTGTTCGTAATTGTTATGGAAGTCCCGAATCAAATTTTCAATAAATTAGTTCTTTCTAGGCAGTTCATTCTTCATCCTAAATGCAAGGACTCTCAAATCACTTCATTGATGTTTGCCGATGACTTAGTTGTTTTTACCAAACCCGAGTTGTCCTCTATTCATGCAATCCTGGGTAGTCTGAGGTTATTTCATTCAATAATTGGATTACAGGTTAATCTATCCAAGTCTGATATTCTAGTTGCTGGAGTTACTCAATCTTGTTATAATGACATTCTACAAAACACTTCTTTGCGACCAAGGTACGATTCTTTTTCATATTTGGGCATTCCTCTTCCTACTGCTAGGATAACCAAAGTTCAGTGTCTGCCTTTATATGAAAGAATCTTACATAGATTAGACAATTGGACAAATAAACTCCTTAGCCAAGCAGGAAGGCTCACCCTTATCAAATCTATAATTTTCTCTATAACAATGTACTGGACAACAACCTTTATTCTTCTTGATAAATTAGTTAAAATGATAAGGAGTGCAATGTTAAGTTGTTTTTTGAATGGTTCCATCCACACCAAGAAATTAATTCCTTGTTCCTATGCTAAACTTGAACTACCTCTGGCTAAGGGGGCACTGGCATAAAAAATATGGTGTTATGGAACAAAGCAACCTTTGCTAAGCATCTTGATGATCTGTTAAGCATAAACAATAATACTTAGGTTAACTAGTCTACTAAACATGTTCTAAATGGCAAGCACTTATAGAAAATGGCCACTCCTCAGAATGCCAGTTGGACCTGGAGAAGTTTGTTAAAGCTTAGAGTGATCATGCTCAATGAAATAATGTATGAGGTTGCTAATTGTAGAGAAGTGAATTTTTGGCATGACCCATGGATTAGGCCCGGGCTTATCCTTAGCCAACACCTCTCTTTTCAGCAAATACAACAAACTGGAACTAACATTAGGGTAAGGCATTTGAATATATTCATTATGGTCATATTGACCTTCCTTACACAAGCAACCAGGATATTAGGCAGGTTTGCTCTTCATTTCATGAAGTGCATAAACCATTTGCTGATATTGATAGAGTTAAATGGACAAGCAAAAGTACCAGGTACATTATCAAAGACATATATAAATCCATTGCCAGGCATGATGCTTTAACTGAATTTAGTTGGTACAAAAGAGTTTGGTTAAATCACATCAGTGCTAAAGGGAATTTTCTTTTGTGGAAGGTTATGAGGAATGCTATCTACACTAAAGTCAAGCAGTACCTAAGAGGTATCACTCTTGATCCTCTCTGTACGTTCTGCTGCAATGAAACTGAAGACAACATGCACATTTTCTTCAACTGTCCATTTGTTTTTAACCTCTGGGAATTTATTATGCAGAAGATTGGCAGGATTCACATCTCTTGAGTTAGTGAGAGAGAACGTCATTAATCTACAGGCTACAATATGATGAAGTGTGGAAACCTATAATTTGCTATTTGTTTTGAAAGTTTTCATTAGAGTCATTTAGAAGGAGAGAAATCAATTCATATTCAAGAGTATTATGTGCTCTGCGACACATATAAGGCATGTTTTGCTTCATGAGATTTCTTCAGGGATGCTGCGGTCTACTTTTCATTTTGATCCTGATGTCATTGCTAAGTGCTGCTAGTCTTTCTTATTTTTTGTTGTGTTTGTTTCTTCTTTGTGTATGGAGATGCTTTTTTCTCTATGTGATTCTTATGTTTTTTTTCTTGTTTTTCATTGCCTCCAAAGCATATTTTGGTTGGTTTGTTTATTTTTCTTTCTCATGTGCTATATTTTCTCTTTCTTATAGTAGTTAAGGTCCTTTTGCCTACTCTTGTACTGTATCTATTTTATTATATTGGTAATAAAAAGTGGACGGTCCATTGTAAAACCGGCTGACTTTGGCAAAAAAATAAACATATATAATGATATATATATATATCTTTAATTGTTTAAGATAATGGTGAATAAAATTTTCGAATTTATTATAAATATTTAATTAATTTTTTTTAATTAAATGGATAAGTTATTTCATAAATTAATTAATTAAATGCTGATTAATTTAAACATATACATATATAATGATATATGTATGTAACTATAATCGGTACAACGATATATTTATCTTGAATTTGTTTAAGATGAATAATATTAAAATTTTGGTTTAATTTAATTTTCTAATTAAATTGTTTAATAAAATAAAAGAATTCATCAAATAAATAAGAAATTAATCAATTGATATATATATATATGCATATATATATATATAAACAAACTATAAATGTCATAGTGGGTTATTTATCTTAAATAATTTAAGATGAATAATATAATTTTTTTGAAAGTTTAGTAAAATTTAACTAAATTGGTTATTTAAATAAACGAAAATAAGATAAATATGATTTAATTAATAAGAATTAAAATTAATTAATTATGATTTAATTAGTAAAGACATATGTATATATTATATAAGTTATTTAAATTACAACAGTTATAAATAAACTAAACTTATGTAGTTAAATATGTATAAACAAAAAGTTAATGGAACACTGAAATAAACCCAAAAGGATTTTGGAATAAGTACATCCTAATAGTACATGTACTGTGATTTCAGATGTGTCCGACACTTGAATCACAAGGGTATTTCATAAGAAATACATTATTCCTCAAATCAATATCACTCTAATGTATATATTAAGATTACAAATATTAAATATATAAAGTTGCCTTTTATTATTTATATATCGATATATATTACTTGCATACTCACTAGTTGTTAAGTAAACTCAAGCTAGAGATGTTATGTTTAGTACTATTAATATATTGCCTAGACGAGGTAAGATACATGCATGTATTTGTTAAGGAAACTCAAGGTATATGCATTATACTTAGACCACCATGAGAAGAAATGATAGGTACGAGTGAGTGAGTAATCCGTTTAGATTTATTGAGCAAACTCAAGGTCGAGATTGAGATTAGTATAAAGAATGCAATTAGGAGTTGTATATGATACAACCAATAAATATTTATCCATCATTTGCGGGCCTATGATTTGTCAAGCAAACTCAAGGTCGGAATCCCAAGGCAGGGGAGTCCTAACACTCATTAGAGGAATTAAAATTTTTCTATATTTCTCTTAAGGTTTTGAGAATACAAAAATCTAGTGGGAGACTTATTAGAAATATGAAATGAATACATTTAACCATTAGGTTAGTGGTCGTAGTAACCCTTTTCGACAGTTAAATGGTTCAGCTAGAATGTGCTTCAGTAAAGTAAAGAACATAAATATCTATAGTGGTTCAGTAAAATGGCTCTTCCTACGACAACGACGAACGACCTTGAGTTTTGTATTTGAGAATAAATATGCTCTTTACTTTACTAAGGCCTCGTGAAAATGGTTCAGTAAAGAAGAACACAAATGTTTATGTGCCTCAGTAAAGTCGTGGCCACAGTAAAGTAAAGAACACAAATATTTATAGTGGTTCAGCTAGAATGTGCCTACGTCCACTGTCCATTTTCAATATTCTTCTTATAGATCTATGATATAATGTCTGAGATACAAGATACAATGATACAAAGCTCAATAGAAAGTAAGATAGCTACAAGAAGTCTGTTCAGTTATTCCGGTTTGGCTATTCTTGGCTACCTATTCCTGTTTGGTTGTCCCTGTTAGGCAGTTCCAGCTAGCTGGTTCCTGCTAGGATGTTCCTGCTAGGTTATTCCTGCTAGGCTATTCCAGCTAGTTGTTCCTATTAAGATGTTCCTACTTGGTTGTTCCTACTAGCTGTTACTACTAGGCTGCTCCTGCTAACTGATCTTGTTAGGCTCTTCATGCTAGCTTTTCCTGCTAAGCTGTTCCTGCTAGGTTGTTCCTGTTGGCTAATCCTGCTAGCTCTGACTTGTTTGCCATTACTGATGTGAACTTGGCTCTTTAGAATATTTCCAGCTAGTTGTTCCTATTAAGATGTTCCTACTTGGTTGTTCCTACTAGCTGTTACTACTAGGCTGCTCCTGCTAACTGATCTTGTTAGGCTCTTCATGCTAGCTTTTCCTGCTAAGCTGTTCCTGCTAGATTGTTCCTGTTGGCTAATCCTGCTAGCTCTGACTTGTTTGCCATTACTGATGTGAACTTGGCTCTTTAGAATATTTTCCTTCATTTTTGTTGGATGCTTTGGTATTTATAGGAGTGAAGGTATAGGGAGGTTAGGCCGATAGTTTCCTTGTATAACATGCCCGAACGGAATATTCTTGAATATGCCAAATGTGATTAATAGTTTCCTGATACACGCTGATTTTATTCCATATATAACTTGCTCAGTTCGGTTAGGAGCCCAGTCCGGAGTAAGTTGGTCTGGTACAAGTTTATGTGGACATGTTGTTGGCCATGTTCACTGGCTTCCCTATCTTGCTTCGCTCCCCTTGGTTTAGTAAGCTCTCCAAAGGCTTGGTTTGATGCGTCCTCAGGGCATGTGGCTTGGTTTGGTATATGCCCTCCATAGGCTTGGTTCGGTGTGTCCTCAGGGCACGTGGCTCGATGTGCATGTCCCTCCTTCATCCGGTTCTTTGAATAATGCCACCCTTCTTAACCGTGCAAGCGATCTTGTTCGGTACCATGGGTACGGAACAAGATTTCTTATTTGATACCCAAATGGGTGCCGAATAGGATTTCATGTTCGGTACCTTGGGGTACAGAATAGGACTTTCTATTCAATACAAAAGGAGGGAAGTAGCATTGCCTTTGCTTTCTCTTCTTGCTTCCTTCCACTCTACCTTGGTCTTCGTCCAACCTTACATTGGAAATGGTTAGGCACTCGGATTTCCTATCGGACAATCCTTACATTCCATAAAAATAATATGCTTCCAAGGACGTGAACCTGGGTGGGTCGGCTGAAAATCATAAATCTTTACTATTATGCTACACATGCTCTTCTGTCGTAACTCCTTCATTTCAAGTTAGAATGGAATGGAACTTAGACCAGTAGCTTTGTATCATTGAATAGAGTATTCCAATGCCACTTAATGTTCCATTTGCCTGAATTAGGCAGTAGCTCTCTAAAGTGGAACCTGAGTCGGTCAGGTAGTAGACAAATTTTAAGATGATCATGTCTTGCAATTCGCAACTTTGATTGAAACGTAGTTTCAACCTAGGTGCATGTCTTGACCTTAGGAACATTTTACAAGTGCCTTGACTACATTTTCCGACCATGCAAAATTTGCCCCTAGTGCTTCGTCTTGCCCTTGTGATTACATAATGGCGCCTTTATTATGCACCTTCCAGCCATTTCTATGCTTCTTAACATCTTTTCATATTCACCATGCTGTGAGCAAAAATACCCACAACACTTGCCCCCAAAACATACTTTCGTAGAATACAAAGTGTGCTTTGTTTCATCCAAACCCGTCTTTCTTTCTCATACGATGGTTATCTCGAACCACAAATGTCTATATCTCCATTCCTATCTTTTCGGTAGTTTTTCCACTACTAATATGTTGTAGAGACTTGTTCACTTGGGGAAAGCTTGTTGATCGTTCCAAGACATCCTTTATCAGTGTGATGATCGTAGTTTATTCTTTCTTGGTAGTATAATCATATAGCATAATTTCCCACTGATTCTCTTCATTGTCTGATAGGAGTTTGATCCATCTGGTCCAACCTCCTTGCCATTATGTCCCTAGGGCCCCATATCTTACCCTAGGGAAAGGAATATACAATGGTTCCATGGCATGTGGATTTGGCGACGTGTATTTTGTCGCATTGATTATATTTTGGCCAATTAAATTTGGTGGTTGTGAAGTATTATTCCTACATGATTGCCAACTTATTCCACTAGTGATTCCTTCATCACTACCATGCATACTTGTATAGGTCAATTACCAAAATGTTTGGCTAGGCAAGTGGTTTCTACTGAATTTTGAACGTGGGTAGATCATATGCTTATGCTGTGAAGCTAATCTTCTTTCGATGTTTATTTATTGTTGCATATGATATTTATTTATGCCCATATTCTCTAATCGTGATATATTTTTTCCCCATGATTGCTTGGTTTGCTTTTTCCGTTAGCATCCTTTTTGCCGCTATCGTGCATACTTGTATGGGATCAATCACCAATAACTTCGGTAAGGTAAGTAAATTCTATGATCGATGCTTCCTTTAGCTCATAATTTATATTTCCTGTATGAACACTTACACAAGCACATATGTATCATATAGAAATTCTAAATGAAATTTTCATATCTGATTAGATTAGTTATTGCATTTTGTTTGTAGAGTATCCTTACTTAGCCATTAGCTTGTTAGCTATTTTTTTATCGCTACCTTAGCACTTGTACATAATCAATCACTGATAAGTTTTGCACGCTGAACATACTGGTAAAGTAGTTACGTGTTATTTTGTTAGCTCTTTTAGTCGCTCTTCCTTTGCCCATGGCATAATTGTATAGGATCAATCATTATCAAATTTAGTAGGGTAAGTGACCCTTGATGGAATGCCCTCTCGTTGCTACCTTGTGCTAAGGTGAGTGATCTTTGTTGGAGTATAATTGTAATCCAATCCTATGTGTCTTCTAAGCAAGTTTTCCCTAGTGTCAGTCTATTGATAGTCTTCATAGGCCATTCCCTTATCAACTACTTGCAATAACCACCTGACCGATAGTCACCTTTTACTATAGGCGAGCTTAGCTATTCGTTGCTGATAGAAACCCAAAGTCGAATGTCAAGCATGAACCAACTAGGCGGCTGTCATGTCCAGATTGCTGGTAAGTCGGGTTCTTCAAAGCCATCCTAAAAACTGGCAACTGATCATCAATGGTAGACACCTGGTTAGGGCTACTCTGGTATGCATCTATCGGTAAGACGTTTGAGCCTATCGTCAACTGTGGACACCCAAATAGGGATTACTCCGGTCCACCACTACTGGCTGATTAGTTTTGCTGATCGTCAATGGCAAGCACCCACTTGGCAGTCATGTCCTGACCATGGGCTGATCAGGCTCGCCATTGCCGATAAAGAAGTTTAGGCCGATCGTCAACGGCGAGCGCACATTTAGCGATCTTGTCCGGACCATGGGCTGATCGAGCCAATCAATTCCAGCAAAGAAGTTTGGGCCAATCATCAATAGCGAGGACCCTTTTAGCGGTCATGTCTTGACTATGGACTGATCAGGCTTGCCATTGCCAGAAAGGAGTTTGGGTCGATCGTCAACGATAATCATCGATTTAGCGGTCTTGTCCTAACCTCAGGTTAATCGGGCTCATCGTTACTGATAAATAAGTTTAGGACGATCGTCAACAGCGAGTACACATTTGCCGGTCATACCTTAAATATGGGCTTTGTAACATCCCCCATTTGGAGGCTCAAAGCTAACCTCTATGGATGCTGAAGCCATCCATAGTTATTAATTCTCACTGACTAAATGCGGTAATGTTAGATACATTGATATACCAGAAACACATGAATATGAAAAAAATTTAAACTCAATTTAAAACAAATTTTCCATTTCATTACAGATAGCATTTTTGATTCGTTACATAATCCTATACGTAAGCCACGTTCAGAGAAATTATAATTTATTACAAAATACGCCAAGAGCGACATATGAAGATGCCACCTTGGTTGATCAGAGTCCAAATACAGGCACTAATCAACTTTGCCATTACATCCAAAACATAGTGGAATCAAACAAAAGAATAAACTCCTAATAGCCAGCTTGCCTCCTGCACGTCTCCAAAAGCATACTATCTAAACGAGAACCTGAAAACCTTAACTCTCAAACTACTCAAAATTAATTGAGCATCCGAGATCTCAAGGGTAAACCATAAACTTTGAGTCAGACATAAAGTCTGGTGTGAATAATAACCTACCATCTCAAATCACATAGATATCTACTGAGACCACACCGCTTAGCGGAACGGGTTTTCCCTTCACTAGTATCTCAACTGAATTTATATTAACCATATACTATGCACCTACATCCACAATGGTTAAGACATAACATAATAAAAATGTATCATGATGATATGCCAACATGCAATATGCTCTAGATTTCCCATTCCAATTCACCAAACTATCTGTCTTAAGTTATGGTTTTTAGGGTCACCATTAACCTATTAGTTTTCATGGGCTGACTAATAACCTGTTCCAAACTTAAGGACTATCTGTCCGGTTTCATAGTTTTCATGGGATCACCAAGAAACAGTTGGTGTCTACCAATAACATCATCTAATCATAGTTTTCATAGCATCACTATGAACCTATTCGACTCTCCAATAACATCTCTCATGTTATAGTTTTTATAGGATCACTATGAACCTATTGATCTCTTTCAATAACTTATTCCGAACATAGTTTTCATGGGATCACTAAGAATCCATTGGCCCCTACCAATAATAATTTCCATACATAGTTTTTATGAGCTTACTAAGAACCTGTCTAAACCAATAATCCTTTGATCAGTCTTTGGGCATCCTATATTCTGGTCTGTCTGACCTCCTGGATGCAATTCTACTCATATAGGATTTAACTCAATGTATATTTACTACTAGGTCAACTTAGATAGTTATTTTGCCCTTAACACCCCAAAATGCAGTTATGGGTTAATTATGAAGTGAATATGTTTACAGAAGCATACATGATAACTGATCAAAACTTAATAATATAACCATCTATGATTTAATTCTTTGTAATTATTTTCTAAGGAAACATGGTTAATACCCTTAACCTATTATCTTTAGCAAGAAAGGCTTCTTCAAAATTCCAAAGTTAAATGCCATTTCAAAACTCTTTCGTATTGCCATGTTTTTACCTTTAAAATGAGATTGGGTTTCTTATTTGAAAACTAAGGCTATTGACTAGATACTTCAGATCATTGTAACATCATGAGTTACCCTCCGTCACTCTCCCTTTCGAAAGCATTACTTAAAATCTTAGACCTTCTCTTTTGAAACCAATAAAAACATACCTTTCGAAAGCATTGAAACATCCCTTTCAAAACACTTAAAGATATATCTTTTGAAACGCTTAAAGGTTACCTTTCGAAGGCATTTATTTCAAGTAGAATTTTTTGGAAGCATAGCTTCGAAACCATCTAAAAGTATCTATTTCGAAATCATTGGGTTTAACATTAAATATAACTACTGGGTCAAAGAGAACAAAAGCGAAAGCTTTGCTTTCGAAAGCATTAATCTTAAGAAAAAGAATTGAGGAAGAGGATAGCTTCAAAACCATCCTTTCGAAACCATTACCTCCGAAACCATTTATAAAAGTAGCTAAGAGTACCCTTTCAAATGCATTGGGAAGGCGACTTCAATGTTAATAAAATGTAAGCCTTACTTTCAAACTCATTATTATAAGGCTATAAGCGGCCTTTAACCAATTCGAAAGGTATGAATGCGGCAGCTAGGTATCAAATGAGTTCAAAATGCGGCAACTCTTTCGAAAGCTTCTTTAAAAACAAAAATAAGTGCAACTCTTTCGAAAGTTCCTTTCTAAAAGCAAAGACAAGTTGATGGATTCGAAAGCTTATAAAAGTGGCTTTAAATCCTTCGAAAGCATGCCTTCGACATAGACCCTTCTGCCATTCTCCAATACACTACGTACCAACTGCTTGATACCATGTGCCTTGCTTTCGAATGGGTTCGAAAGGCCTGCTGGGCATGTGACAGAAGTAAGCCAAGAAAGTGGGAAAGTTGTAATTCATAACAAAACTGATTTTATGCCTTTCAAAGTAATTTCTTTTCACCAAACTTTCCTAATTTGTCAAAATGTGATTGGTTTCCATTTCTTAATCAAAATCCATTTCTAAAAAGGCTACTTAATTCACAATTAAGAATTTAAAACATTTTAAGCAAATAAGTCTTTCCCCTTGATAAAACATATAAAACATTTAAGTCCCTTAACTTAAATAATTTTATAACCACGGTAAAATACATGGGAAATTCCCCAAAAATCACAATAATTCACTATCAATATGTTTTCTAATATAAATTTCAGAACCAAAGTCATTATGTAATTGCCTTAAATAATTTAAACCCAAAATTATCTATTTCTTCCGTTCAAAATTCATAATAAATTATCCACAACTTGGAATATTATGAGAACTTAAACCTATCTCCAAAATAATGTTCTACATAACATATTCAAACACCATGGCATTCGAAAATTAATTTGCACGATTTTAACCTTAAAATCGAATTATATTATCCCACAAAAATCCTTGTTTAACGTATAACATGGCATATAATCAAAGCATATCATCATTCATCCATCCAAACGGTTTTAAACTTTAAAATCAAATTTAAACGTTCAAAAAGACATATATGAGATGGTTTAGATCATTATTCACCTTGTTTGGATAAGGACCTTGAGATTTGTTCTTCACTTTAATCTTCCAAGCTTAATTCCTAGCCTCTAATTGATTTTGAGCTCCTTTTCTCCAAAGGTTATCACCGGCCTTCTTTCTCCTTTGTTTATGTTTTTGATTTATGAAAATGTGAATGACAATGAGGTAAGGGGTTTAGGGGTTATGGGGTTCGGCTATTCCCATATTGCCCTTGCCTTATTCTCTTAGATATTTAACTTATAACCCATTTTTATAAATCCATTTAGTTAAGCCACGACCCTAATTAGATCTCAAATCTCAATTCCCTTATCACTCTAATCTCTACATCATTCTATTCAATTTATCTAATTAAATCTCCTAAATAATGCTATTTAAAATTAGGGATATTACAGGCTCCCTTCCTTAAAGAATTTCATCCTTGAAATTCAACAAGGACTAAATACTAAGCATAGCAATCATCTGTAACATCTCCTAATTACCATACTAGCCAACCTGACTAGGAAACAGTCCATATAAAGTAAATATAGAACATACCCTTAAAGAAGATCATGATAAGTATCTGTAATCCTATTTTCTACCTCCCAAGTACAGTCCTCATTGTCGCTCCACTGAACTTTCAGCAACTTGACTGTGTTGTTTCTTAACCTCTTCACATCTCTTCCTACAATCCGAACTGGTTGCCTAACAAAGGTCAGATCCCGTTCTGCTATTAAGTCTTCTAATGCAGTCGGAGGAACAGTAGTCTCTAGATCATGCACATACTTACGAGAATGAGACACATAAAATATGTTATGCACACCTGCCAAACTGCTCGGCAACTCAACTCAATATGGGCTTTCCGATCCTCTCTATAATTGGAAACGGTCCAACATATCTCGGTGCCAGTTTCCTTGACTTTCTAATCGTACCACACCCTTTATCGGCGATACTTTAATGAAAAAACTATCTCCAACTGATAACTCTAGAACCTTATGCCTTTTATTTGCGTAACCCTTTTGTCTAGACTGAGCTTCCTTCGTCCTACCTCGGATTAACTTAATCTTCTTTATTGCCTCTCTTACCAGATCTAGACCTAAGGCTAATCTGTCGCCAGTTTCCAACCAACATGCTGGTGACTTGCATGGCCTTCCATATAAAGCTTCGAAAGGTGCCATTCCTATACTAGTCCGATAACTATTATTATAGGAAAACTCAACTAAGTGTAGGTGATCTTCCCAAGATCCACCAAAATCTAGCACACAAGCTCTTAACAAATCCTCGAATACCTTGTTGACTCTCTCTGCCTGTCCATTTGTCTGCAGATGGTAAGCGGTACTCATCTTGAGCTTGGTACCTAAAGTCTCCTGTAGACTCTTCCAGAACTCGCTAGTAAAAATGGAATCTTTGTCACTTACTATACTACTAGGAATTACATGCATTCTAACTATGTTCTTCTTAAATAATTTAGCTAAAACAGGTGCCATTCTGGTTGACTTAACTAGAATGAAATGGGCACTCTTGGTCAACCTGTCCACTATGACCCATATACTTCAATTTCCTTGACTCGACCTTGGCAAGCCATCTACAAAATCCATGGATATCGAATCTCATTTTCAAACTAGTACCTCCAAAGGTTGAAGCAATCCACTCGGCTTCTGAGGTTCGGCCTTCACTTGTTGATAGTTCACACACTACTTTACCCATAAGCCAACATCCTTCTTCAGACCTTCCCAGTAGAAACTCCTTTTCATGTCCTGATACATCCTGGTCCCCTCAAGATGAGTCGTAAATTTTGATCGATGACATTCCCTAAGAACTTCTCTTCTTAAGTCCCTAACATTCGGAACACACTACCGTCCCTTATTTCTCAACCATCCCCTCTGGTCAAGACTAAAATCTTTCAGATCATCAATCTCGATTCCGGCCTCCAGCCTTCTAATATTTTTGGCTAATAGTGGATCCTCATTCTGCTTAGAAGCAATCCTTTCGATCAGTACTGGTCGTACTTCCAAGCAGGACAACATGGCAGTGCTCTGACTAGGACTTCTTTCTTCCATAAATGACACTTTGAAAACTTCGCTTTTAGTTGATGCTGCCTCAGCGTCTCAAGCACTACTCTAAGATGAACTTATGCTCTCTTTCATCCTTAGAGTATAATAAAATGTCATCTATGAATACAAATACGAACCTATCCAAGTGCTCTTGGAAAACTCAGTTCATCAAATCCATGAAGAAAGTAGGCCCATTCGTTAACCCGAATGGCATTACCAACCACTAGTACGAACCATACCTAGTCCAAAACACCGTTAAAGAAATACCATCCTCTGCCACTCTGAGCTGATTAAAATCTATTGCCAAATCCAATTTGGAAAATACTCTTGCTCCACTCAACTGATCAAATAAACCATCGATTCTCAACAAAGGATACTTATTCTTCATCTTCTTCTCGTTTAACTTACGATAGTCAATACACATCTTTAACGACCCATCTGGTTTCTTCACGAATACCTCGGCCGCTCCCCAAGGCAAATTGCTTGGTCTAATAAAATTCTTTCTTTCTAAATCTGCTAGCAGCACCTTCAATTCCTTCATCTTGGTTGGTGTCATCCTGCTAGGCGGTCTACTTACAGGTTATGCTCCTAGCACAAGATCTATCCGAAACTCAATGGCTCGCTTCGGTGGTAGTCCTGTAGTTGGCTCAAAAACATCTACAAACTCTTATGCTACCGAAACCCGATTCAACTCTTCTTCTACTTCCATTGCATTCAACAAAGCATAAGTACTTGAGTCTAACTTCTCCACCGAGTATATAATTCGGTTATGACTATTGGGGTGTCTTATCGATATTTCCCTATCTTGAAAAAGTATCCTAGCATCATATTTATCTAACCAATCCATACCCAAAATGATCCCGAAGTCTACGAAATCAAAATCATACAAACTGCATGCAAACTTATAACCTAATAATTCAAGTTCTAACTGGTCACATCTCATCCCCAGAGTTGCATACCCTCCTACCGGATTCGCAACCCTTAAGGAAGCAACAAGGTATAAGGGTTCCAAACATAACTTATCTACGAAACACTGAGATATAAATGAATGCGATGCATCGGTATCAAATAGTACCCTAACTGATACACTATGAATCAAAAGCGTACCTTCCATCACAGTCTTTCCTTTCCCAGCAACAGTTGTTCTAGAAAAAGATAGTCCCAAAGCAAAAACTTTCCCTTGTCCACTCTGACTGGTTTTGGACAATGGTTTTTGTAGTGTTCAATCCGGTCACAGTTGAAGCACTTCACTCCTTTCTTATCTGCTACCTTTTTCCCTTTACCAGTTCGACATTCATGAGCATAATGTCCTTTCTTATCGCATTTATAGCAAACTACATCGGCCTTTCATTTCTTGGTAGCTCCTCCTTTCCGAGCTCCTTTCTTCTTAATGAATTTATCTTCTTGTCTCGAGAATCCTGGGTTCCAACCTACTTCTCGTTCCCATAAGTAGAAAGCACCTCTTCATTCCTGATTGCCATCTCCACTACAACTGTACTTGACCATGGAGGTGTGACATAGTCGCCATGGCAATCTTGGGTCTTAACCCTCGAATAAACTTCTCATTTCTTTTAATGACGGTGTCAATGGTAGCATATCCATATTTGGATAACTTATCAAACTTCGTAGCATACTCAATCACCGACATCTCACCTTGCACTAAGTCCACGAACTTTCTCAACAATACTGACTTGGCAACTTCAGACAAGAACATCTTTTCGAATCTCCTTCAAAATTCTGCCCAAGTCAACTCTTCCTCTTGAACTCCCATGGTAACACTATTCCACCAATAAAGTGCTGCTCCCTGCAACTGTCGTGAAGCAAGTCTCTTTTTCTGCTCATCATCTAATCCCAAGTCAGCGAAATTATTTCACAGTGCAATAACCAGTTTTCTACTTCGACATCATCCTCTGCTCCTAAAAACGGCTTCCCACCAAGACTAGTGTAATCCAAGCTCAGCTACATTCACAACATTTCGCCCAGCTACTCTTGCAGCTGCTCCAGCTTGCATCAGATTGAAGAAGAACTAATACATCATCTCCATATCTACTGGCGGGGTTCCAACACCTACATTGGCATTTGCGTCTAGATTAGCATTTTCCTGTCGACCCGGATTCCTTCTAGTATTGGGTCGAGCATTTCCTCTAGCCATGGTGCTTCCTCCACCAAGATTTCCTCTTCCATTTCCTGCCTCCATACCTTTCTTTCTCATAAATCTGCATACGAGTCTTAGTAAGACAGAAGAACGATCCAAGAGAGAGAGGGGAATGTGTACTTATATATATATATATATACACACATATACATATACATATATATATATATATAACAACTAAAAGTACGTTACTATAGCATTAACCCAAACCCCGATCTCATTTTTTGATTCATTGGATTATGTTTTTGAAAATCTTTTAGGTTCAATTATTATTTTTAATTAGCATAAACCTATGCGCTGATACCAACGTGTAACATCCCTCATTTGGAGGCCCAAAATTAACCGCTATGGATGCTGTAGTCATCCATAGTTATTAATTCTCGGTGACCAAATGCGGTAATTTTAGATACATTGATATACCAGAAACACACATGAATATGAAAATAAATTAAACTCAATTTAAAACAAATTTTTTATTTCATTATAGATAGCATTTCTGATTCATTACATAATCCCATACGTAAGCCACGTTCAGAGAAATTATAATTTATTCGCTAAGAGCGACATATGAAGATTCCCCTTTTGTGATCAGAGTCTAAATATAGGCACTAAATAACTTTGTCGTTACATCCAAAACACAGTGGAATCAAACATAAGAAGAAACTCCTAATAGCTAGCTTGCCTCCTGCATGACTTTGGAAGCTTATTCGTCTAAAGAAGAACCTGAAAACCTTAACTCTCAAACTACTCAAAATTAGTTGAGTACCCGAGAGTTTAAGGGGAAAACATAAACTTCGAGTCATACATAAAGTATGGTGTGAATAATAATCTACCATCTCGAACCATATAAATATCTAGTAAGACCACACAGCTTAACGAATGGGTTTTTCCCTTACTAGTATCTCAACCCAATTTATAATAACCATATACTGTGCACCTGCATCCACAATGGTTAAGACATAACATAATAAAATGTATCATGATGATATGCAAACATGCAATATGCTCTAGAGTTCCATCCCCATTCACCTGACTACATGTCTCAAGTTATTGTTTCTAAGGTCACCATTAACCTATTAGTTTTAATGGGCTGACAAATAACCTATTCCAAACTTACGGACTATCTATCTGTTTTCATAGTTTTCATAGGATCACTAAGAACCTATAGGTGTCTACCAATAATATCATCTAATCATAATTTTCATGGGGTCACTATGAACCTATTGGATTCTCTAATAACATATATCATGTCACAGTTTTTATGGGATCACTATGAACCAATTAATCTCTTTCAATAACTTATTCCGGACATAGTTTTCATGGCATCTCTAAGAACCTATTAGCTCCTACCAATAACAATTTCCATACATAGTTTTTATGGGCTTACCACGAACCTTTCTAAACCAATAATCCTTTGATCAGTCTTTGGACATCCTATATTCTGGTCCGTCTGACCTCCTAGATGTAATTCTACTCACACAGGAGTTAACTCAATGTATATTCACTACTGGGTCAACCTAGCTGGTTATTCTGCCCTTAACACCCCAAAATGCAGTTATGGGTTAATTATGAAGTGAATATGTTTACATAGGCATACATGATAACTGATCAAAACTTAAGAATATAAACATCTATGATTTAATTCCTTGTAATCATTTTTCTAAGGAAACATGGTTAATACCCTTAACCTACTATCTTTAGCAAGGAAGGCTTCTACAAAATTCCAAAGTTAAATTCCATTACAAAACTCTTTTGTATTGCCATGATTTTACCTTAAAAATGAGATTGGGTTTCTTATTTGAAAACTGAGGCTTTCGACTAGATCCTTCGGATCATTGTGACATCATGGTTACGCTTTGTCACACTTCCTTTCGAAAGCATTATGTAAAATCTTAGACACTCTCTTTCGAAACCATTAAAAACATACCTTTCGAAAGCATTGAAACCTCCCTTTCAAAACACTTAAAGATATACCTTTCGAAATGCTTATAGCTTACCTTTCGAAGGCATTAAATTCAAATAGAATTTTTGGAAGCATAGTTTCGAAACCATTTGAAAGTATCTCTTTCGAAATCATTGGGTTTAACATTGAATATAACTACTGGGTCAAAGAGAACAAAAGCGAAAGCTTTACTTTCGAAAGCATTGCTTTCGAAAGCATTAATCTTAAGAAAAATAATTAGGGAAGAGGATAGCTTCAAAACCATCCTTTCGAAACCATTGCCTTCGAAACCAATTAAAAAAGTGGCTAAGAGAACCCTTTCAAAAGCATTGGAAAGGCGACTTTAATGTTAATAAAACGTAAGCCTTCCTTTCAAACTCATTGTTATAAAGGTATAAGTGTCCTTTAACCAATTCGAAAGGCATGAATGCGGCAGCTTGGTATCAAATGAGTTCAAAATGCAGCAACTATTTCAAAAACTTCTTTAAAAACAAAAATAAGCGGCAACTCTTTCGAAAGCTCCTTTCTACAAGCAAAGACAAGTTGATGGATTCGAAAGCTTATAAAAGTGGCTTCAACCCCTTCGAAAGCATGCCTTCAACACAGACCCTTCCTCCTTTCTCCAATACACCACATACCAATTGCTTGATACCATGTGCCTTGCTTTCGAACGGGTTTGAAAGGCCTGTTGGGCATGGTGACGGAAGCAAGCAAAGGAAGTGGCAAAGTTGAAATTCATAACAAAATTGATTTTGTGCCTTTTAAAGTAATTTATTTTCACCTAACTTGCCTAATTTGTCGAAATGTGATTGGTTGTCATTTCTTTATCAAAATCCTTTTCTAAAAAGGCTGCCGAATTCACAATTAACAATTTAAAACATTTAAGCAAATAAGCCCTTCCCCTTGATAAAACACATAAAACATTTAAGTCTCTTAACTTAAATAATTTTATAACCATAGTAAAATACTTAGGAAAATTCCACAAATATCCCAATAATTCACTTCTAATATGTTTTCTAATATATATAAATTTCAGACCCAAAGTCATTATATAATTATCTTAAATAATTTAAACCCAAAATTATCTATTCCTTCCGTTCAAAATTCATAATTAGTTATCCATAGCTTGGAATATTATGAGAATTTAAACTCATCTCCAAAATAATGTTCTACATAACATATTCAAACATTATGGCATTCGAAAATTAATTTGCGTGATTTTAACCTTAAAATCGAATAATATTATCCCACAAAAATCCTTGTTTAAATTATAACATGGCATATAATCAAAGCATATCATCATTCATCCATCCAAATAGATTTAAACCTTAAAATCGAATATAAATGTTCAAGAAGACATATATGAGATTGTTTAGATCATTATTCACCTTATTTGGATAAGGAACTTAAGATTTTATCTTCACTTTAATCTTCCTAGCTTGATTCTTATTCTCTAATTGATTTTGTGCTCCTCTTCTCCTAGTGTTATGGCCGGCCTTGTTTCTCCTTTTTTTTCGATGTATGAAAATGTGAATGAGAATGAGGTAAGGGGTTTAGGGGTTATGGGGTTTGGCTTTTCCCATATTGCCCTTGCCTTATTCTCTTAGGTATTTAACTTATAACCTATTTTTATAAATCCATTTTGTTAAGGCATGGCCCTAATTAGATCTCAAATCTCAATTCTCTTATCACTCTAATTTCTACATTATTATATTCAATTTATCTAATTAAATCTCCCGAATAATGCTATTTAAAATTTGGGTTGTTACAGGCTTAACGGGCTCGCCATTGTCGGTAAAGAAGTTTGGGCTGATCGTCAACAACGAGCACCCATTTAGCGGTCATGTCTTGACCATAGGCTGATATGGCTCATTTTTGCCGGCCAAAGGGTGGCGGTCGATCGTCAATGGCGATCACCCATTTAGTGGTCATGTCCTAACCATGAGCTGATCTAGCTCGCTATTGCCGGCCAGAGGTTTTTCCGAGCATTCCATGATGCACCAGAGTAGGTTGCCCCAAGTATGCAGCGGCCTTTCCTATATATTGCTATAAATTAGGGAATTTATTTGGCATGGGATGTTTGTACTTGTGGTTGTTTGACAACGCTGATCATCTATCATTGTTTCGCACACCCTATCCATGCGGTTTGATAAGACTATGATGATTAACAATGCACATATCCTTAATCCATGCAATTGCAATAGTTAGTGCACCAAAACGAAGTAGAGATTTTGAGCACTTCATATTTTCTCGGATACTGCTCTGTCCACGGTGATGATAATGTAGGCTTCATTCCCTTGATCCCTGTTGGTAAAATATAACCTTACCCAGATGAGGTAGGGTGCCCCCAGTCCAAGATAAAATTTGATCCAGGCGTAAGTTTTCTTTCTATAACGAGCGATGCTCTATTCTAGAGTTGAATCGTTTCACCGCTTTTTGCTAGAGCCCTGCGGCTTTAAAGTAGTCGCATCCCGCTTCTCCTCGATCAGATCTTGGGACATGTTTAGCAATTTCTCATTCCCCTCTGATTACGGTAGATTATCCTATGAGATGAGATTATAGTTTCGATGGGAAGCATAACCAATAAATCATAGACCAAAGCAAAGGGAGTATATCCGATTGCACTTTCGAGGGAAATGCGATACACATAAATTCTAATTGCTGCTCATCCATCCGAGCTCCTATATCAGTTTCCAAATGCCCTTTTATAGGAGTTTTAAGAACCTTGTTGGCCTCTTTAACCTATCCATCAGCCTACAAGTGAGATATTGTATGGAAACTTGTCTTGATTCCATGTTGCGGATAGAAGTTGGTAAATTAATGACTATCAAACTACCATCCATTATCCGAGTTCATTTGGGGTCGAACTCCATACACGATAAAGTAATCTGCAACCACTATTGCACACTAGCTCCTTCCATAGCTATTAGAAGTTCTTCATTTAGATTAATGCCCATAAGATTTCCTTTTTAATGGTCTGCGCCTAAGTGTGGTGTCTTCTACTTCCTTGATGTGCATTATCCAATGTTTCCTCGGTTTCCCTTGCAACCACGCACCTTAGCAGTGGGTTAGTTAAAACCCTTATATATAGGATGCTATCCTTTATGGTGTACCGAGTCATCTTGCGCATCCCCTTTCTTGTTTCATTATAATTTATGGGTGGAGTTTTCACCATGACTATCCTGAAATGTGATTTGCTTCCCTAGCTTGCCAAAATTTTCAAATCGTCAGCATCTTGATGTTTCTCCCATGGGGTGTGCTTAACTACATATCATCCATGTGCATCTAACAAAGCCATCGCCCTTTTTCTTTTTTGATTGGTATGCCAACCGTTCTCTGTGACTTAAAACTCCCAATGTGATTGATTCACCGCCATTTGCAAGTCGATATGGATATATAGAGTCTTAACTCCTAATTCTTTTGCTACTTCTAATCCTGCTATTAGTGTACCATATTCTGACATTCGGTCTAGCCTACAAGGTAAGAGGTCTATCCAACCCATAGGGGTAAGAACATTTGTTCTTGCCCAATCATTAGTATTTCTCTCACTTCCATGAGTGTTGCATAGTCATATGGCATGGTGTTATTATGCATTAAGCATTTCCATTAATATCATTTGAAATTTATTTATTAAAGTAAGTCATACCTTTGTATCATAGTTCCTACACGCTATGCGGGTATTTAGTCTCTGTAGTATCATGCTTCATATTCATATAAAGTTGACTCTGTCTCTATGACTTTTGAATAGATTATGCTCCACCATCTCTAGAGATATCTGCAACCACCTATGGAATGGATCAGAATTACACTACACTATCTCTAGAGGAGCTGAAACTAGTCTCCCATTGTCTTTGATGGAATTGAACCTTGCCTCCAGGACTAGGAAGTTTTTGCTCCGTTATCTGATTACTCCGTTCCTTACAATTTTCATGCACATCTACCTTCAGATTTCTAGTAGAAGGACATGCTCTAATGTCTATATGGGGATCCATCACCGTACCCCCGATCATGCTTCACACTCTTTCCTCATTTCTGTCTAGGGACCACGATCTGGAGTTTATGGCATTCTCAGTGGAGTTACCCTAGTGTTTCAACCTAGAGCATACCTATGAGATCTATCTATGTCCATTGGTCTCATGAGAACAAATCTTATGGAATGTGTGATACTTGTTGATTCCAATCTTTGTTGTTGTTGACTCTCTGATCCTTGATTTATTACAATCCATGGCTTCTCTAATAGTGGGGTAGATTCTTTTTGGATTTTTCATAAGTAGTGAAAACATAAACTTACCCTATCTTTTGAAGTGTTTCCTTTCAAAGGCTTTTCGTCTATAATCCAGTTGACATTTATCCAGCCATTTTCTTGATATCAAAGTGTTAATAGATTAGTTCCCCAAGCGACTAAGCCAACTATTCTCTATGTATAACATAATGGAGAAAAACAGTGAAATCCACTCCATCCGTAGCTCTAACTGCTTCCATACGCTAAAATTAGCGCCTCAAATGTGTTCAAGGGTTGGTTTTTCCAACAATTTGCTTCACAACCATTGTCTAAAAATCCGAAGGTTGACTACATATCTGATGTAGGAGCGAACTGACTGCGGTTCATCTTGTCAAGCTCTGGTCTCCTACTCCGCTCTCCTAACTCAACACTTTAGCCCAACAATTGCTCCCATTATTGGAATGTTTCCTTAGTTTGCTTTGTGGGCCACTTTGACACCCCTAATTTTTTATAACATTATTCAGGAGATTTAATTAGATAAATTGAATAGAATAATGTAAATGTTAAGTGAAAAGGGGATTGAGATATGAATATAATTAAGGCCATGCTCAATTAACTAATAAAATGGGCTAAAGAATGGTTTTCAGTTAATTAATCCACATAAGGGTATAATGGAAATTAGTCGCACATAAACCCTTATATATTCTCGTTCCTTACCATTTCATTTCCCATTCACATCATTTGGCAAACAAAATAAAAGCGTAAGAAGAGTTGGCCATTGCTATGAAGACAAGAGAACATAATTCAAATCTAGCTAAGGAATTAAAGAAGGGGAATAAATTTCAATCTCAATCTAATCTCCTTATCTTAATCAAGGTGAATAATAATTTATACCATCTCTATTTTTTTTATAATCACGAGTACTAAGGCACGTCCGATGGATGTGCGTAAAGACAGAAGCAAACTAACTTCTTATTTTTGCAAAATACACACATAATATCAAAATTAGCTGAGAACATATTTAAATGGAAGGCAATATACTATTATTGATAGATGAACAAAATATAAATCCTCAAACTTGGTAAGAAGTAAACCAAAGAGCATTCAAATAAAATTCATATTTTTTCTGCTATACCTTAAGAAAACATTCATGAACATCTATGTGATAAATAGTGGTATCAATATAATTTTATTTGTTTATTGAACATGTTATACTGAAAATGTATTAGCATCATATGGTACAACTTCATAAATAATAGCAATGGAAATTCACATAGACAGATACAGTAAGAGACTGGCAATTATTGATAAAAGCAACAATGGTCGGTTCACCATCAGTTGTCCATAATAATTCAGCATTTTATGCTTTAGTTCCATTGAATGATTTATTTATGTTGATACCAAATATGCCTCATCTATGAAGGATGGTTCTTCGTGCCATCCAACATGATGTTTATGTAGTCTTCTGTATCATCCACATACTTCTTAGCTGCGTGTTAACAATAACAACATTTGAATAAGTGCATAATTTATGATGCTATTTAAGTGTAATAAAATTCAAATGCAGAATGCTTGTTCATTTTATTATCAATCTGCATAAAACAGGCTTCCAAAAGCAACATGGCCTTTATTTATGTTCTAAGCATTTAAGGATGGACACGGTCGGTTAACCGAGCCATTCGGTTAATTAACCGATTTAACCGACCAAATCCTACTATTTGGTTAATCGAATCAAAAATAAAGTTGGACTGTTCATACCGACCAAACCGTCCAATTTTAATCACAGTTAACCACGAATATTTAGCGATTAATCTTGACCGACTAACCAATGACCAGGTAAGCGGCAACCAATTTTTTAACCGCATTAAGGTTAAAAATTAATGATACCAAAAACCTATTATTCAAAATCAATTCAGTAAACATCTCAACAATGCTCAGTTCAATACATTACAAATTGCACTACATTTCAATACAAAATAGCTCAAATTCTTTAGACAGTTCAACAATTATAAAATAGCTCAGACAGTTCGTCGATTACAAAACAGTTCAACGGCAAGTTCAGATAGTTCGATACATGAATAAAAAGACAGTTCAAAATTTTCAATACATGAATAAAAGGACAGTTCAATAATGTGCTTAAGTTCATTGCCATGCAGCACTGGTACAATAAAAAAAAATTGTTGAAGCATCCACGCAGTTGAAATAAAGCAGCATCCACTACAAAACAAAACTGAATCATTAATGAAGTTGTATATAAAACATATAGAAGGCACAATGCAATGTGTTTCATGTGATATTGTATACAAAACATATAAAAACAAAGACACAATAGGATTGATTGCTCAACACAGAATTGAAGAATCATTACTCATATTGTATATTCTGACATTTTGTGAGCATTGGCTTTTTTTCTCTTTTTATATTGTCAGTTGATTTTTATGAAATACAAATATGTTGATAATAATACATGGCAACTACTTAACCAATATATGACTTTATCTTCTAATGAGAAACAACACAGTAACTATTGTTACATGAAACCATTAAGCCTACTCATTTCAAATACTTGTTTCAAATTACTCCAAAGAGAATCAAAAATATATCCTATGTAATATGTCAGAACCTATTATTGAACAATGCAACTTACATTATATAAGCATAATCGGTAATGGACAACACACACACTTAAGTAGTTTAAGTTTTTCTAAAAATTTGCCATCTCCTATGGACGTGCATAAAGACACAAATCCAAACTAACTTCTCATTATTGCAAAATACATACATAATATCAAAACCAGAAGAGACCAAATTTACATAAATAGAAGGCGGTATATCTATAATCTATACTATTATTAGTGAGTTGAATTTCAAGCTCACATAGACCCCCTTGAAATTTGGCAACTGAACCGTCTCCAAATCAATATATATTTTTATCTTCCACTTTTCGTACGTATTTTTTCCTTCCCTCTTTTCGTTCACCGAAACCTTATGTTCTCTCCAGCCCTACACTCCTCCTCCCAATTTCCTCCACCTGAAATTGATCAAATCCCTTCCGCTTCTCTCCTCTTCCCCCCCTTTTCCTTCCATCTTTCTCATTTTCCTCCAGAAGCCCTTCCCTTCTGTACGCCGCTTCTTCCCTTCTCCCAATTAACGCCACCCACTGCCGATCGAATCCCCTTTCGGTTCTCTCCACTTCCACCCCTTTTCCTTCGTTCCCTCGGGCATGGACAGATTCCCTTCCATTTAGACCTCGGCTGTTCCTTCGCCCCAATTTTACCGCCACACCGTGTGCCCTATCTACGACATCAACATTGTTTTCAGCTCTACATCTCTTCGTGTCTTCCTTCTCTTGGTTTTGGAGCAAGAAAAGTATATTACAAGGTATGGCCAACGAAAATTGCTGGTATTCGCCTTTTTGTTATATGCCATAGGGGATTGTTGTCGTTTTCTGAATTTTGCGTCTGGTTTCAGTGCAACGGATCTTGGCCATGCTTGGTTCAGCTGGATTTATACATACAGACGAGCTGTACGTGCTGTTGGTCTGCATCTCTACCCAATTGGAGGTAAAATTTAATGTCTGTTTTTTGTATTCTTCGTGCTGCCAATGATTGCGTGCTGTTTCCTGTTTTAAATCATGATAAAGTTTTGTTGTGACCTTATGTGCCTCTTTTGAATGATGCAATGATCCATGTGTGAATTAAAACACTTTGGAAAGAATAAATGAATTAGATTTTACATCCTGATTGTTTATATTTGTAACAATTAATGTTTCTTTTGATATCGATTATATATTGAAAACTTATTACGCCAAAGAGATATATCATTTATCATTTTCTTAGTGTATTTGCCACAAATTTTGGAATTATTTTTAGTGGATTTAAATCTTAATATTTTCTTTGTGCGTGGTTGATTAAAATGAAATACTGAAATAAGGAGATTATCAATTTACTTTTAAGTGTTAATAAAGGTATAATTCATCATCTGTTTTCTAGGTCAAAATTTTCATGAATTACAATTCTTGAAAAATATATCTATATTATTATTCTTATTTAAGATCAAACCCTTTAGCCCAAACTCCTCAGGATATTTTCTTCATGCTTTAGCTGGATGCATTCATGGTTCTTTGTCTTTGATAATCATACATGATTTAGAGAAATTGGCCATTTGGTGTTGGCTTATGTTGATTGAGGATGTTAAGTTTAAGTTGCACTATTACCCTGGTTACCACAACAAATATGGATTTAGAGGCAATGATGACTGTCACTACTACCCAAGCAGGACTTGTAAGTTTAGCCATAAGTGAACCATTTTAATATTTTAGCTGCTGCACAATATTCATAATTTAATATTATGATTTGGTTTTCTTTATCTGTACTGCAGTGATGTTGAAAACGATAGTTACTTGAATATTCTATGGCAAATTGGTGGAAAAAAAGTTTCAGGTAGGCAGAGCAAAATAGTTTTTTGATAGTAGTTTCAAATAAATTACAGTATCTGTCTAAGTGGATTACACTTTGGATAATTTCATTCTCTTTGAATTATGAAAAACAATGGGAACACATGCTAGATATGATTCTCTATTTTTAGTGGGAACACATGCTGGATATAATTTAGTTACTAAAAAACCATTTATTTTTGTGGGAATGGGGTTCAATGGTAATTCTCAGTCCTTTCTATCTTTTGAGGCAAGTATGAACAAGTTTAGACCTTAAAGTTTAAACTGCCATATGTTCATGGAAATTCTATTTTTTCACTCTAACAACCAAATATGAAAAGGAAAACAAAAATAATAATTAAACCTTATAATGGGAGCATTTCAGTTGCGAACTAATTTTTTTTCTAAAATCAACTGATAAAAAAGCGAGTTCACAATCAACAGTGATCGACTCATCGATCAATAAATAGATAAAATCATACTTTCTTTCATTTCAAAAATTTGTAGTTTTTGTAAATGTTTGCAGACAAAAGTGCAGAAGTTTACAATTTTTTCAACAACTATTTACAAAACGTCGAACTAAAACTTTTTACATCACCTTGATCACTTTTTTTAAGTTTAGTTGGAATGTATGTGAGAAAAACAAATTGAAGAAATTAGTTGTACTGCATATTGACGTTCGATGTTAATATTAACTGGGTTGATGTTATAAAAGTTCCAAATGTACCTTTGTGGAGACCTACATCTGAGTTTGAGTTCACTGAAAATGCAATTGGATCTACTATAGCTTAGCCTTCCACGAATATTAAAATTGAATCAATTTCAAGTAAGTATGCGTTATCTTTTTTTTCTCGAGAAGTAATTTATTATGCTTATATTTACAACTTAGAATCGTATTTCCTTTCCACATTTAATTGAATTGAATAACCACAAATAAATGAGCACATTGTTTTTCTATTGATTGTTGTATTTTTTCCATATAGGTAATTGTTAAAAGAGCTCAAAGATGTTCTCACTCAGCTTATGGACTTCCAAAGCGGGGGAAGAAGCTGGTTAGAATTGAATTTGTTTGCAGGTGTACATCAACTTGACATATTGAATATACACATCAGCCCGACACATTAAATAAAACTTAATGGATTCAATTCATCGAATAAAATTTATTTTAGATTGAATATTTCATTTCGTGGCATATTCTATGCTTTTAATTTCAACTGAATAACCAACGGTGAAAAATAAATCTATTATTCTCAATATGTAGTTGCGTTTTCCACATATTAGTTGCCATTAGCCAAAAATATTCTTCTCAGTATGTAGTTGATTTTTCCACATATATTAGTTTCCATTGGCTTCTTAAATACTATTGGTTTATTCATTATTCAATAAATTCCATTTCTATAAATAATGCATTGAACAACAAGAACCATTCATCTTATTCAAGTTATGTATTGCTTTTATTTACGTTGTTCAATTATTATACTTAAATGTATATAGCAAAGGCATAAACACTTCAATTATAACTGGTCCATTAGCTATGTAATTTGTAAATGTAAACTGAAAATGTGATTTATGCAGCACAGTGAATATAAGTTAATGGTTTTAAAATTACTGCATATTAAAGTAAGAAAAAAAAGATAGATGTAAGAAAAAATAGTTAGAGAGACCTTGGATCATTGTGAAATTAAAGTTCTTAGGTCTCATAACAGTTGGCCCTTTGTAGTAATTCAACATTTACACAACTTGCCTTGAAGCATGAACAAAGTAAATGATCATTTATTTAAACATACCAACGTGAACACAATGATCTCTTACCCTAATTTTGCTAGAGAAATTAGAGTGTGGTATACAAATGTATTTGATATGTGGTAGTTTTTTAATTTATCCACGTTGCAAAACTAATAGTTACATGGTTGAAACAACTTATTTCTCTCTGGAATCCTATGACCATCGTTGATGTTGTTTCTTCAAAAAGCAATCTTTCGTGCTACTGCATTTGATGTTTTCATTTTTTGACCGAAATTGGCTTTTAATTTCTTAATTTCTTTGTTTGGTCATCACATTACAATGAGTGCTTGGGTATTCAAACACAAATTCTGAAATATATCATTATTTTGCATATATTTGGATGTTTTAGCTTACATTGTTAAATTTTACTATAATAATTTTCTGAATTATTTTTTAATTTTACAACTAAATTAATGGTGTTTTGCTCAAAGAATATGTTATTTAGTATGAACCCTGACAATATGTCATTGATTTAAAGGAAAATAATCATCTTCTTGAGTGATTATTTTTTAACTTGGATATAAATTGCCATGTCTATAATTTCTCAGGATTTCTATAACTAAAAAAAATGTAAGCGGTGTTGGGAATAAAATTGTATCTAATTTTCATGTTTTCTCCATTTATATTTTGGGAAATTATTCTAACCATACATCAGTAAATATCTTCTACCATTTTAGGGGATAAGCTTCATCTCTGGCCTCAAATGACTTTCAAGCTATATCAAAATTATTTTTCTTAATAAGCCATGCGCAATTTTTAAGACTCAACCCAACTTGCTTAGCTAAATAATATAATATCTTAAATATGTTTGTAGTAACCATGTAATTTAGATTGTTAAGCGATCCATTTATAATAGATAGAAATTGCGTCTTCAACTATTGTAATGAAACCTTGATGACAGATATAAACGTCAAGCAATCAGCTTCATTTATATTTTCTATATACGATATGACAAAAAATGAATTCCATAAATATATTCCCATAAACATATGTGATTATTATTTGATTGTTGGTTTAAGTTCCAGTAAACGCTTCGATTATGGCCAAAATAGGTTATGAATACTATAGAAAATAACAAATACTGTAAAATTCACATGACAGGTTCATTTAATAATAGTTTTGCATGTATTATGATCACTGTCAAATTTCTAAAATGTGGAAATCCAAGCATGCTTATATTTATTATTAAAAAATGCATATGGCATTCCATATGATGTCAAAATAAAAGGATAGCTTTAAGTTTGAAAGGAAACTGTAGAGAGGCCATTTGTCTTGATTGATGAAAGTGGATAATTTAGTTGCAGGATATTTAAAAATAGAGGAATATATCCATTCAGATTTAAGGATGGTTCAATTTATCTTTCTAAAGGTTATAAAAAGATACATGTATGCAAATATTTTTCCACCAGTAGTTTCTTTTTAATTTATAGAAAGACTATTAACTTAAACCTATAATTATATTAATTCTAATGTAAAATTAAGGAAACATATCCAACTAATTTGCTGGAAAATTGGACGTTATTTGAGGTGAAGATGATTTGATGCGTGCCTTGCTTTCAACTAGATGGGCTTTAGTGATGCATAAATTATGGTGAGAAAATTTATTTGTTTACATCTTGCTAGGTGCAATTTTAATTTAGTACTGCGAAATCACCAATGAGTAGAAGGTGGAGGAGGTTTTGGACATTTACAGTGCCATCTCTTTAATAAGAAAATACCCTTAACATAGTTCTAATTGAAATGGTTTCTTTATGGAAATATTGCTTTATGGTAAAATAGCAGCTATGTGAACATTAATGAAGCAAATATTATTAGTATTTATCAACCTTAATTGAAGATTATATTTTCATTTTGAAAATAATGCATATACTTAAAGAAGCAAGATATCAATAGATTGAAGAGTGGTAACTCTATGATTTTCTTATGGAATGAAAATTTCTACTATTATTTATCAACTTCGATACAACACAACAATTTTGTTAGTTTGTATATTCTTAAAGTGACAAACTAATCGCTATTGAATACTTGGCAAGACATCTCAATATATATACCATGTTGAAATGCTTCTCTACATGAATATCATGGATGAGTGTGGTTTGATCGGAAGGACATAATGTTTAGGTTACCTCATTCTAAGTTAAACTTGGTTTATTCATGTTTGATTCGGTTGAGTTTCATATAGAAATCATAATTATCAACATGTTAACTTTTCTGAAATACAATCCATCTTTGCAATAAAAGCTTATTTGTATTTACCAAATTAAATTTTACTTAGATATACATTTTGTTTACAGAATGTTCTTTTGGCATTACCGCCACCTCAGGTACCTACTTATGTTAGATTACTTTAATGGAAGCATTAAGTGAGTCTTTATCATTTTAGATTGCCATTAAAGTATTAACTGCATAGTGAATAAATAAATTTCAACTATATAATCAGCAACGAAAAAATCCTATTCTTCTCAATGTTTAATTCATTATTTGACATATATTAATTGCCATTAAGCTTCTTAAATAAAATATATTCTTCTCAATCTATAGTTGATTATCCACATGTATTAGTTGTCATTAAGCTTCTTAAGTACTAATATGAGTTTGTTTGTATCTGTTGTACCTTTGGAATGGATATTCCCAACTCCAAAGTCAACCAATAATAAAAAAAATGTACTTAGAAAAATGAGTGAAAAATATAGAACACCATTAAGAGGTTATGTTCCACTTAAAGAGTATTCGAAAATTAAAAGGATAACAAGAAATGAAATCTTGAAAATTATATGCATACCTGAGCGTTTCTAATCCGTGTTTTTAGCGTTTCTAATCAGTGTTTTTATTTCTTCTAATGCATGGTTAATTCCAAGATGCCATGTCAAATGAAGGACTATGATTTGAAGTTAGGAAATCCTATAACTAAAGCTTTAGGAAAGAATGCTTATTTTATGCTTATTAGTAGGTTTAAATGTGAAATCCTTGCCGAAGGTAGAGGTAAATTATTCATTTGTTTGATTTTTATAATATCGACAAATTTTTTATTTCTTAGAAATTGTAGTTTAGTGCTTTCCATATTTGTGAAAATAATAGAAGATACCTTATTTATAATTTAGGTATGTGATGCACTTAAAATTTGCAAGGTTTTCAATACTGAAGATTGAGAAATAACTTTCTTATTGTATTATGTATTTTGAGTCCCTATGGCGAGCATACCCATTGAATCCATGCTTACTTTTGATAGGAGGAATGCTCTTTACTTTCATTTACTTAATTAAGTTATTCATTTTGCTCTTATTTTTCACATCACAAAAGGAGTTTGTGGTGAGAACTGCCATAATGTTGTAAGTAGATTTCCTTGAATTCGTTCTTTTAATTACTTTAATGTTAAAAAATGTGACAATCTTTTAGTGTAAATATAACAAAATGAGATGATAACTTTTATCCTACAAATATTTGATTTTATTTGTAAACAAAATTTACATGTTATTTTCTATTTTTAGGGCCATGGAGAATACTAAGAACAAATTCTTATTTATCTTTACGGTTATCTGAACTCTTAGAAAGAAAAAACAACAACTTGAGAAAATCAAAGGGAGAAGGATTGCGAAAGTGTTACTACCACAAAGGCGGACTAAGCTAAAAGCAAAAATGTTGCCTTTACTCTTGATGCAATAGTTTTAAAAAAAGGCATGCAAATAACGCTATATAGTTGCAAGTGAAGGAGGTGCAACAAATAATGTCATCGGATTGTTTTATTTAGGTATTAATATATTTAATGCTTGAGAATTGTTGTTCGATAAAAGTTTGATTTAGTATTGCATCACGTGTATATATGTTTCATGAGAATGGAAGTCATTTTATGCGCCTGGTACAAGAAAGGGTGATTTGACTGCTGTTCTTGGTGAAATTTTATGCTTTATTAGCTTTGACTAATCTTTTGTTGACGCTTAACTGTGCTTATTTTTAATAATAGAGTATGCTTATGCTAGAGTGGAAACTCTGCTATAGTACCATTGTTTTGCATTTTTCATATATGTTTATTAATTGTACTTCTTTTTTATGCTGAAATATATATGAGAAAATATATGGAATTGACATTGGAGTTCATCTTGCATGTTTACTTGCATAAGCTCATGCATATTAATCCCAACAATTATGTGTACGTTGGTATTTTCTATGTTTTATTGTTTTTTTTGCCAAGACTTTTCTTCGTTATCTCTCAATACAATAATTTACCAAAATTCTTCAATGTTAGTTTAACCTAATTATATCCAAATAAACTTCATATTAAAACACCACAAAATTTGTTTTAGAGGCAATCCTAGAATCTTTTCTACTCAATATCAAATATTTGGAAATGTTTTCAACTATTTATAGTTCATTAATTACATAGTCTATAATGATGAATAATGAGCATAACATCAAAAATTACCTTCTATCAGATTGTATATGCAGCAGAAAGAAGTACCTATTTTTCAACATAAATTTGCGCATAAAAGACTATTATGATATGATAAAAATATTTATACCATCATCCATAAACTGCAAGATCCATGTTTAAACAACTTTAAAAACAAGAACATGGATAAATCCCGTGTGCGTAGCACGGGTTCGCACTAGTATACTATTATTAGTGAGTTGAATTTCAAGCTCACACAGGCCCCCTTGAAATTTGGCAACCGAACGGTCACGATTTATACTTTTTCTTATTTCCTCCAAACCCTATCCTTTGACGTACTTCCTCTCTCCTTCTGTCCTTTCCCTTCTTCATCGTTTCTGCTGCCTTCATCAGGTGTCGCATGCCCTAATCGTACCAATTCTCTCAGCAAAAACCTATTTCCTTCTTTCATGACTTCTCGGAACTCCTTCTATTTCAGGTACTCGACCATTTCACTTATCATATAATAGTTATATACAATAATTTCTTTAATAGCTTAGTTCTTCTGGATTGAACCCATCCATTAAATAATCAATTCTCTATTTGGACAATTGTTTGTTCGTATCATCTTGATTGGTCACCAATTCATCCACTATGTCAGTTTTATTTATAGAGATTAGAACACTGTCAAATTAGTAGGATGATGGATTTAAACATTAGTGTTTCAACATTATTTCCATCTATTACTTTTACAAGATATTGACTTTGGGGATTTAATATCCAGATGTAATTTGTTCATAGGAGATTAATGTTTTCTAAATCTGTCTTTTGGATCCAACTTATGCTTGGTTTTTCATTTAGTTTTAATCATGTTTGCCTTATTTAATTTAATGGCTTATTGAATAACATTATTAGAATTGAATAACGTATACTGGTTTTGAATCATGATGAGTTAAAGCTGTATTCAAATCGTTTATACCCCTAAAAGCAAACATGGTGATTTGGAGGTTCATTCTCTTTTTTCATCTTATGCTTTATGAACTTTATGCTTTATGAACTTGGTCTACTTCATATTTTCTTGATGGAACTGATGTTACTTTTTACTGCAAATTTGCAACTTGCCCCCTTTTGTGCAAAATAACAAGGATATGAATTGCAATTGTAACCATATCAATTCAAAAATATGAATTATAATTGTAACTAACATGTTGATCCACTGCGATAGGCGATGGCGATCTTCCTGATTTAATAGTCGTGGATTAGATAATTTCTTTGGCTTTAATTCAAATCAAGGAATTTAATTCAACTATTTCAGGTATGTTCTCCCTTCTTTTTATTTAAATCACCGAAATGTTTCACGTAATTCACTAATTATCTCCTCTGTCATTTCAGAATTATGGTGCCAACTCTAAGCCGGAATTGACTACTGTTATCGCTTAATTCTTTTACAACTTCAGCTTTGTGTTCAAGTAATTTCAACATCTTTGATTTGTAGGTACTTATCTCGATATCATTTGCTCATATCTGATATACTTTGTTGTTTTAAAAATGTTTTAAATTTGGATTGATTGAATATTTTATACCCATCTGTCCTTTCGGCAACCTTGGATTAGTATCATGTTTCTTATCATTAGCTTGCCCCTTCCACAACAATATGACTTTCTATAGAGAAAAAGAGTTCATGGGAAGCCGTTTTTATGTAGAGGGCCCTAGGACTAAACTGCCTTTCTATAGAGCAAAGGTCTTAGATGCAAATCAAGCATTAGAAGTAGCAAGGTTTGATATTTAGTACTGCAATTAGACGGCTTGACAAGATATGTTAACTATTATGGTCCTCCATAAAAAGCTATATCTATTATCCGTGGATATGTACCACTTTGAAACTTATAAATAGAAACATATAACACTTTTGTATGAAAAGGTATATCTTACTATATTTTGAAACTTATGAATAAACAGACCACTTTGAAACATATTTCAATCATAGACTGTTTTCTATTACTATGTCCACAAAATGATATATTTGTACTAATGTGCTTTTAAAAATAAAAAATTGCATCATTATAGTTTTTTCCTAAATTTTACATGGTAACTGTTTTAAATGAAACCAATGTAAATTTCAAAAGAAACAAAAATTGTGATACCATGATATGAAATCACACCCTTGTAAATATGTCCTTTTGTCATTCTGACAGAAAGTTGTGTATATTGGTAGTACATTTCAAAAAGTGTTTGAATTTGTAATTAGTTTGGAAAAGCGCCTACAAGTGAAAAATAAGCCAGTTATTTACTGCTAGCTGTTCCATTTAGGAATTATATTCCTAACAAATTTGTTGATCTTATGAAGTGCTCTAGCCAACTAATTGGATTATTTTTGGTTTTGAATATAACAATACCTTGAATATAACAATATATCCAAGAATATATAAATGAATTGTACAATATTTCAACTAACTAATATAATGATTTAGAAACTACAATACTTTTTTAACGAGACGTGCAGTAATTAATTTACCATAGTCATGCCCACTACATAGCTGTTTAACATCTACCCCATATTGCTTCGGCTTTGTTATAAGCTTGACTAAAATATTTTTTACTGTCTATATACTATACAGTGAGGAAGGCACAAGGTCACCAATAGGTTTGGCACGTGAATTCATATCTGTTGGAATAATGAAGAAAGAACTCGTGCAGTTGCAGGTTTAGCATATTTTTATATTTTTGTATTTTCTACTTTTTTTTTTCAAACTTTATCAAAAAAAATCATGGAACAAACATTAACTATGAAGTCATTTGCATCAGGTTCATGTATCAGAAACAAGGGTGGGAACAGAACTCAATAAGCTAGCATATGTCGTAAGCTTGGTTTTGGAACTACTGACTGCACATTGCTTACACCAGGTACTTCTTCATATTACATGACTCAACTTAAACCACCAAAAAAAGGCTTAAATATGTCAGGTGCTGTTAAGTAATATCACCCGAATCTGAAGAATTTTTGGTATCCAGTTGCCTTTTCGGGCGATTTAAAAACCGATACAATGGTGAGCTAGGAAGATGCTATAATGAATGTGAAGAAATAATTTTAGTGTGTTATGTGTTTGTTTTATTGCAGTTACCAATAGATTATTTTGAAGAACCATGGTTGATTTTCCGAGGAAAAGATGGGAAGCATGGTTGTGTTCAGAATTCATGCTCTCATTGCCCTAGCACTCTTGATCTTGGGTCTGTAAATGAAGGGAGACTTCAATGTCGGTATCATGGTAAATGATTAATATTGAAAATTTTGAAAAATATATTTGTATGAGTAATGCAAAAATTAGGGATAATTAAATAGTTTTGAAGCTTATTTTGCCAAACTGTGCCAACATTTAACTTTTTGAAACAAATTGGTGAGGCCTCTGCTGCTTATCCTTCTATTCTCTTTAGTTATTTTGCTCCTTCTAGTCGATGCATGGAATGTAGTAATTTATTTGAGTATACAAATAACTTTATATGTTTTTAAATAATATTTTGATGTTTGACAAAAATTTGAATTACAAACGAGGAACTTCATTAAAGATCGGTTTAAATATAATATAGATGATGTATGGTTCTGTGTGCGTGTGTGTGTACATATATTAATTACATACATATGTGTGTATTTATAATTTGTTTTGTTAAAATAGGAAGATTCATGATTTGTTAGAAACAGTTTTTTTCCCAGAACACTCTATCAATTTACACAACAAAATCTATCCAAGTTGTTACCCAAATAAATGGCTTGAATTTAGATGATTGAATAATATATGAGAAGTAACGATCACCCATATGTTTCCTTTTCTTTCATTCCCTTTTTATGTTTTTTCCTTTTCTTTCATTCCCTTTTTTTCCTTTTTTATTTTTCTTATAAAAAAGAAAAGTTAGTTGTGAAGTACTTAGGCATATGCTTTATCAGACTTTTTACCTCAAGTATTTGCATTACTGTTTCGCGTATTGATTAAACGTTATGGTCTCACATTTGGATCCATGCATTGATGCAGCCATGGTATTAGACTGCAGAAACATGTCAATGTCCTTGCTCACAACATTTTTTAATGTATTTTCTTTTCCTTATGCATGGGATTAAACTAAAAAGGTTCTGTGTTTTTTTCCATGTAGTGCCATATTACTGATGCAATTCATTGCTTTTGTATTCAGGTGAAAGGTTTAGATTGGATGATCTTTTAATTTTTGTTCTTCACTCGGTTCTAAATTTTGATTAAGCCTCTTTCTCTAGGTAATTACGATGGAGTTTATTATGTAGTTTTAAACAAACATCTCACAACCAGTATGTAGAGTATTTTTATTGGATTATTATAGCATCCTTGGTGTAAACATTGACTTACCTTTCATTTCTGAAGGTAATGTGTGAAGGTTTTTTTGTTTGTTTGGTTGATTGATTGATTTTTCATTGTAAAATCTCTTACCTCATTTTTCAGAAGTGTAATAAGCTAACAGTTATTTGGTTTTGGTCTTTGGACAGCAAGTTAGAATATACTTTTGGAAAACTTTTCAGTAGAAAATATATTCATATACTGTAGTGTGATGGGTTTGAGTTAGGATGTTTCTTATCATTTACCTTTTGCATTAGAGGGCACAAATAGTAAAGCTTGCACGGTGGTAGAATGGATATTGGAGCATAATGGGAACTTGATAAATGGTTATCAACACAGTAGACACATGAAGAGGGTGTTGAGAAAGAGAGCTCTGCAGAGTGGGTTGAGATGCTCTTAAATTTTGAAAATAGCATGCATGTTAGTGTCAAACATAAATAGGAATGTGCAATTTAATGGTCCAGAAGTTCAAGAAATTGATGTATTAGAAAAAAGAAATATAAAAGAAAGCGGAAGGGAAATTTTTTCAAGGAAGAAATAAAGAAATAACTAAGTCTGTTCATGGATTCAACTTTAATTAACAATAAATTTCAAGATAATCACAAATATTGCCACATTATTTTTAAGACGTAAGTTATACCCTTAACATATTAGGTCTAAGTTGTAACCATCCAGTTATACTTTTGTTCTAACTACTTGCATTTTTCTTCTCTTGCAATGTTAAGTTTTTACTGCTTTAGGAGCTTGCCATTTGTTTCCGACTAAAGTCATGAGCTAAGTGTGTAACTATATCGTAAACGACTACAGTCTGTGCCAGTTTGAAAACCATATAGTTATTTTTCTTTTCAAATTTCAGTTGTTTATACTCGAAGTCGAAGTGTGTGTGTTATGCTTGGAAAACAAATGCACAAATTAATAGTGCAAATGTGTTTTCAATATATATATTACTTACAATAATATAAAGCTAAAGTGGTTTGCCTTCACTTTTCTTACTTATTTCCCTTTAATGAAATATAGATCAAATTTATGCTTTGAACAATTGAACTTGCCCTTGGCACACAAAACGGTCGACCTGTTAATATATTTATCAAAGTTTGTTTTAAATTTTTGTCGTTATTCATTATCAATTTACCATATGCTGTTAGTTGTTGAACATAGTCCTACTTCTAAAACCCATTTTAATGAAGAAGGCTTAAAAGAGAAAAGGTCATGCATGCGAATGAAAGCCTAAAATATATACTCACGAAATATCTATACTTCGAAACCCAGGTTATGCATGCACCAGGTCACGCATGTAATTATATTCATAAAACATGTGTTGCCAGCCCATCCAAAAGTTAAATGAAATGCTCATCCATTACGTTATAAAATGTGCACATACATTATAAAATGAAGTGTATACATCACGGTGGCTATGTATATTATGCGAAGAATATGCACACAAATTGTTAAACATGAAGCGCGTTAGGAAACTCATGCAACAAAATGAAGCACGTTATGTATACAAGTACATGTATAAGCGCATGCATTTAGCACATCTAGACTGTCAGCTCTGTATATTTTTAGCCAATCGGAACATCATTGCGAAGGAAAAAATATATATTAGATATGCTAATGGGAGGGCGATGGCTCCATATTGCTAGCGAAGGCTATCAAACTGTTCTCGACACTTGCATGTAAATTTAGCACGCGATGGCCTATATTTTAGCACGCGATGACCAATATTTTAACGCGTGAAAAAGAAGTAAAATTTTAAGACGCGAAGATCTATATTATAACGCATTAAAATAAGTGAATTTTTCAGGAAAAATAGCGTATAACTTCAAAAAGTTGGGGACAACTATTTTATAACACTTAAAAGAATTCCACTCTATTTTGAGGCTATATCTCACTTAAAATAAAAAGAATTTGATGAATATTTTTATGAAATTTCAAAAGAAAAGAAAAACGTATTGGTAAGTTTTTAAGAATGAAGCTATTATTTTGAAAAAGTATTTTGTGTACAAATTAGCTATAATATTAAACATATATTTAATTGATTAATCAGGACATAGGAATACATTGCCAACAATTTGACGTGTGATACAATTTGATAGAAATACATTTGTCTCACATGATCTAGACTATATTTTCTGGATCATATGTAGTAATTTTTCCAAAAACATGGCAATACAAAGTACATACAGGAACCACCCTTTTTTTAACTCGACTATTATAGCGATGTTGTCCCAAGACGATCATCACGATTTAGTTAACAATGTAAGTAACCAAGTTTTAATTAAATATTTAAATAAGCATCCTTCTTTGTAATCAATTCCGTTTATGTCATTCCATATCATCAACTCATATTTCATAACAAAAGCCAAGAAGTCGGATTTCATAGGAGAGACAAATTTTTAAATACTAATTGGTAAATTTCTTACTACCAAATCGATCATCGATGCATGTTTAATTACTAATACTGTTACTGATCAACCTGATTATGTTGTCTTCGTTGTCACGTGTTAGTATTAGTATTACTATTTTCCTTAATTGAGTGTTATTTACTACGAAATCAAACTATCTGTAGGTGTACATGTCTTCCACTGTAGTCAGGGTCGGTCCATAAAGTTGGATTGCCCAAGACAATTTCAATTTTTTGTTCCCCTTATCGCAAAATGCTTTGATTTAAACATATAATATGATAACCACCGTGTGCGTAGCACGGGTTCACACTAGTTATTAATAATATATGAACAAAATATAAATCACCAAACTTGGTTAGAAGTTAAAAAGAAGCATTCTAGTAAAATTCACATTTTTATGCTCTACCTTAAGAAAACATTCATGAACATCTATGTGATAATGAATAGTGGTTTCGGTAGAATTTTATTTCATTGAACATATTATCCTGACAATACATTAGTATCATATGTTACAACTTCATTTAATAAATAGCAATGGAAATATACATAGACAAATATAGTAAGAAACTATGACAATTATTGACAGAAGCAACAATTGTCTGTTCACCACCATATGCCTATAAGAATTCAGATTTTTATGTTTTAGTTTCATTGAATGATTTGTTTATGTTTATTTCAAATATGCCTCATCCGTGATAGATGGTTTTGCTTGCCATCTAGCATGATGTTTATGTAGTCTTCTGTGTCGTCCACATACTTATTAACTGCATATTAACAATAGCAATATTTGAATAAGTGTGTATAATTTATGATGTTATTTAAGTGTAATAAAATTCAAATGTAGAATGCTTGTTCATTTTATTATCAATCTACACAGAACAGGCTTCCAAAAGCAAAATGGTCTTTATTTATGTTGTATGCAACAGAGATATAATTTGCCATAATCAGAAGCCTCATTAATTTAAATTGTTAACTACAAAAAATAAGCTTAACAATCGACATGCTATGAAAATAAAAAGTGTTTTACAAAACCCAGTAAATTAAGTATACTTACCAAATCCAGAAGGTTCCACAAAATTTCTATCTTAATTTATCAGATATTTCAAAGAAATAAAAAAGCAACCACTGTGTATAGTATAAATGTGCATAATGAAGGGAATTAATGCCTATGGCCAAACAAAGAAGTTTGCATAAGAGTCTCTCTGTTGCTCATCAGTTACTAAAATTGAATTCTCCTCAAATGAATATCTATTTTTTTTATTGAGAATTGGGACTATATAGCACAGAAATAAGGCACCTGACCATTACATATTAATAAAGAAACATAATAGATGTTACTGTTAATTCCTATATTCTCGTATTTTTAAATAACTAATGACCAACAGGTGAATATGTGATATATATGGTGAATATGTGATATATATGCAAAGGTTCCACAAAATTTCTACCTTAATTTACCAGTTATTTCAAAGGCATAAAAAAGCAACCATTGTGTATAGTATAAATATGCATAATGAAGGAAATTAATGCCTATGGCCAAACAAAGAAGTTTGCATAAGAGTCTCTCTGTTGCTCATCAGTTACTAAAATTGAATTCTCCTCAACTGAATATATATTTTTTATTGAGAATTGGAACTATTTAGCACAGAAATAAGGCACCTAACCTTTTCGTATTAATAAAAAATCATAATGGATGTTACAGTTAATTCATATATTTTCATATTTTTAAATAACTAATGACCAACAGGTGAATATATGATATATATATATGGTGAATATGTGATATATATGCAAAGGTTCCACAAAATTTCTACCTTAATTTACCAGTTATTTCAAAGGCATAAAAAAGCAACCACTGTATATAGTATAAATGTGCATAATGAAGGGAATTAATGCCTACGACCAAACAAAGAAGTTCGCATAAGAGTCTCTCTGTTGCTCATCAGTTACTAAAATTGAATTCTCCTCAAATGAATATCTATATTTATTGATAATTGGAACTATTTAGCACAGAAATAAGGCACCTGACCTTTTCGTATTAATAAAGAATCATAATGGATGTTACGGTTAATTCCTATATTTTCATAATTTTAAATAATTAGTTACCAACCGGTGAATATGTGATATATATGCGAATTAGTTTCTTTTCATATTATTTCAAAGTAGCTTCTACTTTCTACTTATGTCGTCACTTCCATATTAAATCATTAACTTTATAGTTTGATTTATTCATATCTATCATACATGCCATGCTTCATAATAAGTTTATCTTAAATATTTCCAAGGCTTTACTGTAGTTTTGTTTTAAGTGTGTACAGTTACATAATATTCCATAAGAGAAAGTTAAAAAAATATATTCAAACATGTCAGGTAAAATAATGTTAACCACTACAGATCTTAAATTGGTTATATATTCTATTTTATTTGATTTGTTGGTTGTAATCACCTCCTTCAAAAATGACTATGTTGGAACTCAAAAGATAAATAAATATTGGTATACATGATTGTAAAATTATGATCAAAAAGGTAAATAACAGTTGATTATATACTACAATATATGACATCTAAATTATAATGACCACATGCTTGTATGAGGAATTATTTGACCAAAAGTACATAGCTATATTTTTAGAAAATAAAAATATTAGAAAATATGTAAATTTTGAATTGATTAAATGACAGTTTAAGTTCTATTAATGCAAAATTATTTTGTTTGCAACACAGAGTAGCCCAGAGCCACCATGAGATGATCAATAGCTATAACGTTTATCATCTCAAGCTTTATTTAATCATATGCGGATACAAATGTAATACCATTGTTTCCTTTATTTCATTAATGGCTGAAAGTGAAAAATCTTTTACATTAAATTTTGCTATAACACTCCAAAGGGAACATCTCTGTAGTTAGTGGTAGAATGCACAATTAAAATATGGCAGTGAACATAATGTATTTTACAGCCAACAAAGGAGAAATAAAATTATTAACAAAAAAAACAAAAATCTGGCATTTGACTTGCATTGGATTTATAAAGTAAGCACATTATTTGTTAGTTACTTGATCACAACTACAATATCATTTAGCACCACCATAGTAAAACTAACTTCTATGGTATCTAGAACCATCATAGTAAAACTAACTTCTATGGTATCCAGCACCATCATAGTAAAACTAACTTCTATGGTATCCACTTTCATTTACAGTGCACCTTGTCCAAAAATAACCTGAATTCAATATGAGACGTGAGCTTATTGGGCTCCTTTACAGTTTTTTAATCACAACCAATTGCATGTAATGTAAAAAAACCAACATCAATCGCATAGGAATGAAAATTATAAGTAGCAATTCAAGAAAGCAAACCTGTTTGGAGAACTGGGGTTCTTGATCATCATCGAACCGCTACGACCAAATAGATCTTGAAAATGAAACATTTTTATCTACACATAGTGGATCAAATTTGACAAATAAGTAAAATTTAATAATATTCAGTATTTACTATAAATAATTCTAACAATAACTAACAAATAATCAAAAAGCTACAATTTTCATGGTATAAATTCATCAGCCTACCAAATGAACTATTATGCAATGAATACAGAAACAAAATATAAGGAAAAACAACTTTTCTGGGCAAATAACCATGTGAAGGAAAAATAGAAAGTGTGTATAGTGAAGTATACCCTAATCCGCATACATGTTTTTGAGGCTTAAATGAACAGAGAACTGAATTTAAAACCAAATCATATGATAAAAAGTAGTAGACAGTAGCCATCCTTGAAATGGAGACAACGTGTTTGTTTAAAATCCAAAGTTCGAGTTATTCAATGCCAGTTTTGACAGAATAAAAAATGTATTATGCACATAGTTTTTATTAATTTATATGACAAAATAAAATATATTAGTAATAACCATATTACATATACATGTTAAGAAATGAAAAAGTACATGTTTACAGCTAAATTTCAAGCCAGTGTACGTAAATTTCAAGTTTACATTGAGGTGAAAATAGCTTCAGTGTGATAACCTACAGATTGAAGTGTATAACACTGAAGATTGATATAAAAGGATAAATTTAGAAAATGTAACATGGTAATTTGTTCACAAACTACCGGTTGTACTAACGGAGGTTGATATTAATAAACATACGCAGTGATGTTCAAACAGAAATTAAAGTACAGAAAGCAAATTATCAATTCTTTTAAAGAAAATGAAAGCATACACTAATTAAAACACAGAATTTGCAAAAAAAACAAAGATGATGAAGGGCACTATGCAGATTAAAAAATGATACAAATAATTCCATTTTGAAATGGAAATTCAAAATTATACTAATAAAAGTTATCTTGATGTTTACCTGATAAATTAAATAAACTTTTTTTATAATTTTATTTTATTTTTATATAGCTCAATTTTAACAAATTTGGGAAATAAATTAAATTAAACTTTTAAAAGAGCAGCTTAAATTTGGGCATATCTTGCTTTTAATTATTTAACCATCTAGTATAAGTGGAGCATCTACATCCTTGGCATAATTGGATTTCATTTTCAATGCCATAAACAGAGCCTAAGGAAGTGGAATCGTTCAAATTTGATTTGAAAATAAATTCTACAGCACATAAGACAAAGAGCAAAAGGAAATCAACATAACGTTAGGTCTTTACATCATTTTCATTTCCGTATATAAGTAAACAATTACAAATTATGTGAAAACATAACTTATATCATGCAAACATATTGTTATTCTTTTTTGGGATACCCTACAAACGTGTCCTTTTAACTTTCTTTAAAGGAACAAAGCACACAATATTGATTCACGAATCTAAAATAGATATTAGTCTCAATTTAGAAAAGAAACATAAAAACTCTCGGTTTAGGTGATTGATGTATTTCCTAGAATCATAAAAACAATATGATAGAAACAACATAATCATAACTTGCTTGAACTATATTATTCAAGTCCAGAGTGGAAGTACATCATGGATATTTCTGTGTGTTTATCTAGCTGTACACCTAAATTTTACTATACTGTTGTCATTGAAATCAAGTTATACGCCTATTTATCTACCTATAAGGAGCAAGTAATTAAACACTTCACTATGTCTCAAGAAGAAACCAACATTTGTTCATTTCATAAGTAAATAAATGTAGAAGTTGTTAAAAAGTAAACAGGGTTTGATATTAGAATTTGGTTAACTTGAAAGTGGATATGAAAATGCTGCAAAATAGAAAATACAACCATTTTTACATGTTATTTCGTCGATGCTAAAGATTAATTACTAATTTTTAAAAGCAAGAATAGGTGTCACCATAAATGGCTATATAGTATATACCTCAGAATATTTCTAACCTTAATTAGGCACTGCACTCCTTTCATTACTTCAAATTGTTATGACCACTTTGAATGAGAATAGGCACTCAACAATCAAGGCCAAAGAGATTTAACAAAGTAAGGTCTTCTCTTGCTGCTGTTTCTGATATTGGCTAAAAATAGCAATAATATCAGTTAATAGAATTAACTATCACATTTCCTACAACACAATGCCTGTATAGATGCATTATTCATTATTAGAATGAATTTGAACTGAAATATTAATTAACATGCAACCAAAAAGGTATTATGACTGATCCTCCTAAACAATCTGATTATGGGAAACTAAAATAATTAGTTGGAAATATCAGAGAAAAATGACTGCAATTTGTATACATGAAAATATATTGATAACCCATTTAAGTATCTCATTCTTTAATGTTAGTCATAGATGATATAACCACTAAGTTTTTATAAATGCATGTAACAAATATTACCGATAGCACATCCTAAATTGTTGCACATGAAAATAATGCAAAGTAATGAGCAATGCATATACGACTATCACAAATGTTCCACCTAAAATTGATATATGTGATATTTTTCAATACGGTCAATTAACAAAGTAAACTGTATTAATAGTTAACAAAATAAAATTGATTCCAATTGCATTGGGTAAAATCGAGGAATACCTAAAAAGAAACGTTGAATAGACCTTTTGATAACTCCGGCTTTAACGATCCAAAAATCGACGACATTTGTGTAGATCAGATCCACTCCAACCTATGAATTCTTTTAGTATCACTGGGACTCATATTGAAATCGAAATCAAAGTCGATTCGATTATGTTGTGATGGAGTTGAAGTTGACAACCGGTTCGACTGTCTTTGTGGCAGAGGTGAGATTAAATCGAGGAAGGATTAGAAATTTAGTCGAGGATCATTTGGAACAATCATGATTAAAACTATAAGGAGAAAGTTTTTTTTCTTGGGTAAAAACGTGGAATGAAATTAGTTGTTATAAGGGTAAACCGTTTTGAGGAAGAACATGGACGATTATCGTGAGTGGATGTGGAATCGCCGTGGATTAATCATCGGTAGGTCGTCGGAGAAGACGTTGGGGAAGACGATGGATGTTGAATTGGGTTGGATGTGGAATCAGATCTATATCCTAAAGCGAGTGAGACATGAGAGCTGCGGCCTTTTAGGTTTATAATTTTAGGGGATAACGATGTGAAAAGAATAAGATGCAGGATGAAGATGGAGAAAAAGGAACATGAGTAGAAGGGTAGTTCGGGTATTTCAAAAAGACACGGTTGAAATCAGTTCACGGAACTATCATTATGAGTAGTAGAGATATGTTTTCGGCTTTAAGATTAAATTCATTTTTTTGATGAATTGGATGATGATATGCTTGAATGATAATTTGTTTAATTTAAACAAGATTGTTTAAATAGGAATATATAAGATTTTAGGGCAAAACCAATTGATATTGACGTTTAAATGCCATGGAAAATTTTTATGTCATGTAAAACATATTTTTGGAGTAGGGTTTTAATTTTGATAATTTTTCAACTTATGGAAAGATTATTATGAATTTTCAAAGGAAAATATGGTTAATTGGGTTTAGATATTTATTCGGAAATTATATTGAGAATTTGGATCTAAAATTTTAATATGTTAGATAACATGATGAAAGTGAATTTTTGTCATTTTTGGGGATTTTTCCTAAGTGATTTGCTATGCAAATTAAATTATTTTAGAAGAAGGACTTACTTGCAATATTGGTTTTGTTTAATGGAAGGGCTTATTTGTTAAATTAATCTTGTTTAAGCTGTTGTTATTTTGGTAAAGAATTTGAAAAGTTAAGGAAACCAATCATATGTTTACACATGGCAGGTTAGTTAGATAGAATTTTCTTTAATTGGCGTTAACAGCTTTTACTCAGAAAAGCACGTTCCGCCTCTATTTATAAGTACCTTTCGACTCAGAGCTTCCACCTTCAATCAAGTCGAAACCCCACTATGCCAAAACCAATACACAAGATATCACTTAGATGGTACGTAGTGGATTGGAGAAAGGCGAAAGGCTTGGTGTCGAAAGCATTGTTTCCGATGGGGTCGATACATTTGTTTGTTTTAAAAAGTGAAGCGCCTGCCTTTGTTTTATTAAAGCCTTCGAAGAAGTCGAAGCATATGTTTTCGAAAGAGGTTTTCTAAATTCTTTCGAAGGGCTTGCCATCATCTTATGTTATAAAGAATAAGCTTTAGAATTGGTTTCTTTACTTATAAAATAATGCTTTCGAAAGTGGGGTTCCAACCTAGTCGAAGCCCTACTGTCGTTCTTTTGCCTTTCGAGTATATCGAAGTCATCAATGCCTTCGAAGGGTAGTTTTGTTTTAAAGATGTTTTAAGACACTTCCTAAATGCTTTCGAAAGGGTCCAAGGGTTTCAAAGGCAATGGCTTTGAAAGGGGGTTTCAACGCTACCCTTTAGTGTTTTGTTTAAATTATTTGAAGCTTTCGAAAGGGATGGTACCGACGCCATCAAGTTTTCCCCGATACTTTTATATGATAAGGAATGGTTTCGAAAGAGATATTTTCGTTTATATTCACTTTGACCCAAATGATATTTTTATATAAACCCAATGGTTTCGGAAGGGATACTTCCAATGTTTTCAGAAGGGATACTTCCAATGGTTTAGAAGGGGGACTTTCAATGGTTTCGGAAGGGATACTTCCAAAGGTTTCGAAAGGGGTACTTTCAATGGTTTCGAAGCTATGCTTCCAAAACATAATAAGTGATGCTTTATTACATTCAAAAGGTTTCGAAAGAGAAGTTTTAAAGTGTTTCAAAAGGCAAGGGCCTAATGTTTTGAAAGAGATTTATATGCTTTCGAAGGAGGTCATCCAGTGAGGTCGAAAGCAAGGTTTTGAAGGTTTCGAAAGCCTTAGTTTTCGAAGAAAATAACCCAATCTCATTTTTAAAAGAGAACCATGGCATAATTAAATAATGTGTTTTGAAAAGGAGTTTTTGAAGAAGTTTTCTTTGATTAAAAGGTTTAGGGGATTAAGCAAGTTATTGGGTTTGCTTCTTCATATATATGTATATATTCACATTGCAATGGACCCATAACTGTATTTTGGGGAAGGGCAGAATAACCAGCTAAGTTGACCCAGTAGTGAATATAAAGTAAGTTAACTCCTAAATGATAGAACTGCATCCAGGGGGTCAGAAAGAACAGAATATAGGATGCTAAAATCTTAAAGGAAGATATCGGTAGGGGCCAATAGGTTCTCGGTAAGCCCACAAAAACTGTGTATTGGAAAAGATATTGGCAGGGGCCAATAGGTTCATAGTAAGCCCATGAAAACTATGTATAAATGAAGATGTCATAAAGACAGGTTCATAGCTAGCTCGTGAAAACTATGATTTGATATCGGAAGGGGCCAATAGGTTTATAGTGAACCCATGAAAACTATATCTGGATTAAGATATTGACAGAAGTCAATAGGTTCCTAGTCAACCCATGAAATCTAGGATAAGAAGAAAAGATATTGGAGTTACCAATAGGTACCTAGTCAACCCATTAAAACTAGGATAAGAGTAAAGATATTGGAGTTACCAATAGGTTCTTAGTGATCCCATGAAAACTATGAAATTGGACAGGGAGTCCATAATCATTTTAACGGTTATTAGTCAGCTCATGAAAACTATTAGGTTAATAGTAACCCTATAAACTATACCCGTGACAGATAGTCAAAATGAATGGGGATGTGTAATCCAGAATTGATTCATTTGTTTTACGTATCATCATATCATATTGTTTTGAATTGTTTTAACCATTGTGGATGCAGTTGCAAAGTATATAGTTTTATAAAGGTATTATGATACTAGTGAGGGGAAAACCCGTTCCGCTAACCGGCGTGGTCTCACTAGATATCTAAATGGTTTGTAACATCCCCCTACTTGGAGGCCCAAAACTAACGGCTACGGATGCTGTCGTAATCCACAGTGATTAATCCTCGGTGACCAAATACGGTGGTATTAGATTCATTGATACACAGAAACACATGAATATGGAAAAATTTAAACTTCAAACAAAATCACATTTCATTCCAAAAGATTTCCAATTCATTACATAATCCCAAATTCGCAAATCACGTTAATAGAAAATATATTTATTACAACATACGCCAAGAGTGACATATGAAGATGCCCCCTTGGATGATCAGAGTATATACAGGCAATATAACAACTTTGCCATTACAAACAATACAGCAGAAACAAAAGAAAAGATAACTCTAAATAGCTATCATGCCTCATGCACGTCTCCGGAAGCTTATTCGTCTTAAGAGGTACCGGAAAACCTCAACTCTCAAACTACTCAAAATCAATTGAGTACCCGAGAGTTTAAGGGGAAAACATAAACTTCGAGTTAGACATAAAGCCTAGTATGAATAATAATCTACAATCTTAAATCATTTAGATATCTAGTGAGACCACACCGCTTAGCAGAACGGGTTTTCCCCTCACCAGTATCTCAAAACCTTTATAAAACCATATACTGTGCTCCTGCATCCGCAATGGTTAAAACAATTCAAAACAGTATAATACGATGATATGCAAAACAAATGAATCAATTCTGGATTACCCATCCCATTCATTTTAGACTATCTGTCTCAATTATAGTTTCTAGGATTACTATTAACCTATTAGTTTTCATGGGCTGACTAATAACCAGTTAAACATTTAAGGACTCCCTGTCCAATTACATAGTTTTCATGGGATCACTATAAACCAATTGGTAACTCCAAATATCTTACTCTTATCATAGTTTTCATGGGTTGACTAGGAACCTATTGGTGACTCCAATATCCTTTCTTTTTACCCTAGTTTTCTGGGCTGACTAGAAAACTATTGACATATGTCAATGTCTCAATCGAGATATAGTTTTCATGGGCTTACTACAAACCTACTGGCCCCTGCTAGTATCCAATCACATGTCTTTCTAGCATCTTCCTTTATACATAGTTTTCATGAGCTAACTATGAACCTATTGGCCCCTGCCAATATCCTTTCCCATACACGGTTTTCATGGGCTTACTAAGAACCTATTGGCCCCTGCCAATATTTTTCTTTTATATTTTAGCATTTAATATTCTGGTGTTCCTGACCTCCTGGATGCAATTCTACTCATTCAGGAGTTTAATCAATTTATATTCACTACTGGGTTAATCTAACTAGTTCTTCTACCTTTTATCCCCAAAATGCAGTTGTGGGTTCATTATAAAATGACTATATTCATATTAGAAGAAGCAACATAACAACATAGCAATAACACTCATGTGGGTTTAATTTATCAAAGAGAGCCTCAAAACAATTATAAAAACTCCTTTAATTTAGCCATGGGTTTTTCCTTTGAAAATAGAGTTTGGGTTATAAAACCTTTCGAAACCTAGCTTCCAACTTCATAGGATGACCTCCTTAGAAAGCCTTAAAATTTATCTTCAAAACATTAGGCTCCTGCCTTTTAATACTTTAAAATCTACCTTTCGAAACCTTTCGATTGTAGTAAGTATTAATATTTAACTTTTAGAAGCTCAGCTTCGAAACCAGTTGAAAGTACCCCTTTCGAAACCAATGGAAGTAACCCTTTCGAAATTATTGAAAGTCCCCCTTTCGAAAGCGTTGGGTTTATACTTAAAATATTATTTGGGTCAAAGTGAATATAGGCGAAAGCAACTCTTTCGAAACCATCCTTTATCATATAAAATATTGGGGAAAACTTGATGGCGTCGGCACCATCTCTTTCGAAAGCATAAAACATCCGGGTAAAATATTAGAAGGTCGGTGTCAAACCCCTTTCGAAACCATTGCCTTCGAAACCCCCAACCCCTTTCAAAAGCCATTGGAGGTGGTCTGAACTTATAAAACAAAATACCCTTTCGACATCGTGATATCTTCAACATCATCGAAAGGTTAAAGAACGGGAACATGGTATCGACTAGGTCGGAACCCCATCTTTTAAAACATTCTTTCATACGTAAAGTAACCCGGTCGAAAGCAATCTAAAGTTAATGGCAACCCTTTTGAAATATTTTAAAACTTCTTTCGAAACCATATGCTTTGACAACGTTGAAGGCTTAAAACAAAACAAAGCCAGGTGCTTTTCTTTCGAAAACATACCAAGGTTTCGACTCCTTCGGAAGCTAGGCTTTCAACACTTAACCTTTCGCCTACCTCCAATCCATTGCGTACCATCATGGTGATACCTTGTGTATTGGTTTCGGCAAGAAGGTTTCGACAAGGATGAAGGCGGAAGCTTCTGTGTCGAAAGGTGCTTTCCTAAGTAGGCGGAACCAATTTTCCGATGTAAATCTGGTTTTATACTACTTTAAGCAAACTTTTCTCTAACTAACCTGGTACGTGTCAACATCAGATTGGTTGCCTTAACTTTTTCAAATTTTTTTCAAAAATAACTACCGCTAATCTAGATCTAAACCATGGTTGAGTTAATCAAATAAGCCCTTCCAATTTTGCAAAGAAGTCCCTCTTCTAAAATAATTTATTTTGCATAGCAAATCGCTTTGGAAAAATCCCCAAAAATTCCAAAAATTCGTTTTAACCATGTTATCTAACATATCAAAATTCCAGACCCAAATTTTCCATATATTTTCCAAAATAAATTTATTAACCCAAATAACCATATTTTCCTTTAAAAATTCATAATAATCTTTTCATAGCTTGGAAAATTATCAAAATTGAAACCCAACTCCAAAATCATGTTTCTCATAGCATAAGATTTTCCCATGGCATTTGTTCATCATTAAATCTCGGTTTTGACCTAAAACCGTGCAAAAACTCTTTTAAACAATCTTGTTTAAATCAAATAAATCATGAATCAAGCATATCATCATCCAATATATCATAAAAACAAATTTACATCTAAATCCGAAAATATATGATTTAAAACAAAATAGGGATGGAATAATTATTCACCTTGATCTAGATAAGGAGATTGGATTGAGATTCATTTCCCCTGAGCTTGATTCTCTAGCTTTTAATTTGATTTCCTCTTATTCTCTTAATGGCCGGCCATTCCTATGCTTTTGATTTTTCTGCATTTTAAAATGACATGAATGGGAAGAAAATAGTAGGAATGAAAATATATAAGGGTGGAAGTTAAGAACGGCAATTTCCAATTATACCCTTATGTAATTTAATTAACCAAAAACCCATTCTTAAGCCCATTAATTTTTTTATTAGGCACAACCTTAATCAATTAATTCAAGTCTCAATCCCTTTATCGCTTAACATTTACATTATTCTATTTAATTTATCTAATTAAATCTTCTGAATAATGTTATCAACAATTAGGGGTGTTGCAGGCTCCCCTCCTTAAAGAATTTCGTCCTCGAAATTCAGTAAGGACTAAATACTAGCCATAGTAATCATTTGAAAAGACCCCTAACAACCATACTAGTCTACCTGACTAGGAATTATCTATATAAATCTAATATAGACATACCCTCAAAGCAGATCAGGATAAGTATCTCGAATCATGTCCTTTGTCTCCCAAGTACATTCCTTCTTGTTGTCGCTCCACTGAACTTTCACCCACATGACTGTCTTGTTCCTCAATCTTTTCTCATCTCTCGCAACAACCCGAACTGGTAGCCCAACAAAAGTTAAATCAGGCACTACTACCAAGTCCTCCAACTCTGTCTGAGGAATGGTAGCCTTTGGATCATGCACATACTTGCGAAGATGAGACACATGAAATACATTATGGACATCGGCCATATTTCTCGGTAACTCAACTCTGTATGTGAGCTTTCCAATCCTTTCTATAGTCCGGAATGGACCGACATATCTCGGGGCCAACTTTCCCGACTTTCAAGACTGTATCACACCCTTCATTAGTGATAACTTAATGAAAACCCTGTCTCCCACCGAGAACTATAGGTCTTTACGCCTTCTATCTGCGTTGCACTTCTGTCTGTATTGAGCTTCCTTCTTCCATTCTTGGATTAACTCAATCTTTTCTGACGTCTCTCTTACCAAATCTGGACCTAAGACCATCTGTCTCCAGTCTCCAACCAACATGCATGGGATTTGCATAGCCTTCCATACAAAGCTTCAAAAGGCGACATTCCTATACTGGTCGGGTAACTATTATTATAGGAAAACTCAACCAAATGTAGGTGATCCTTCCAAGATCCACCAAAGTCCAACACACAAGCTCTCAAAAATTCCTCGAGTACCTTATTGATTCTCTTTGTCTGCCCATTCGTCTGTGGGTGATATGCGGTACTCATTTTGAGCTAGTGCCTAACACATCCTGTAGACTCTTCCAAAATTCATTGGTGAATAAAGCATCTCTGTCGCTGACTATGCTACTAGGAACTCCATGAAGTCTAACTATGTTATTCATGAACAACTTTGCTAAAACAGGTGCCGTCCTAGTCGACTTTACTGGAATGTAATGGGCACTCTTGGTCAACCTGTCCTCACTAACCCATATACTTTGATTTTCTCTCCTTGACCTTGGCAACCCATCAATAGAATCCATGGATATCCAATCCCATTTCCAAACTGGAATTTCTAAAGGCTGAAGCAACCCACTTGGCTTCTGATGTTCGTCTTTCACTGGTTGACAGTTTACACACTGCCTAACCCACAAGCCAACATCCCTCTTCATGCCTACCCAATAGAAGCTCCTCTTCATATTTTGATACATCTTGGTCCTTCTAGGATGAATCATAAACTTGGATCGATGACACTCCTCAAGAACTTCTCTTCTCAAGTTCTATACATCAGGAACACATAACCGTCTCTTCTTTCTCAACCATCCTCTCTGGTCAAGACAAAAATCTTTCAAGTCAACGATCTTGGTTCCAACCTCAAGCCTTCTGATCCTCTCAGCTAATAATGGGTCCTCCCCCTGCTTAGAAGCAATTCTCTCGATCAACACTGATCGAACTTCTAAACAGGACAACATGGCAGTACTCTGACTAAAACTAGCAGTCGGTCTTAACTGCACACCACAACTGGCCAAAGCTTCTAGATCCTTCCATTCTGCCAACATAACTAACACCACATTCTGATGTCTTCTACTGAGAGCATCTGCTACCTTATTACCTTTCCCTGGGGTATATTCTATACCAAAATCATAAGCAGTCAAAAACTCCAGCCACCTCTATTGTCTTATATTCAACTCCTTCTGAGAGAATAAGTATCTTAAAGATTATGATCGGTATACACCTCAAATCTCTCCCCCAAGAGATAATGCCTCCAAATCTTTAAGGAAAAAATCATCGCAGCCAACTCCAAGTCATGAGTAGGATATCTTACTTCGTGCGGTCTAAGCTGCCTAAATGCGTAAGCAATAACTTTGCCCTTCTGCATCAACCCTGCTCCTAATCTAGTCCCACATGCATCTGTGTGTATCACCAACCCTTGGTTTCCATCTGGAACTACTAACAGTGGAGCATTGGTCGATAAATGCTTTAACTTAAGGAATGCTTCCTCACATTTGTCAGACCAAACAAACTCACTTATTTCATGGTAAGATTAGTAAAAGGCGTTGCAATCTGCGAGAAATCCTTAATGAATCTCCGGTAATAGCCAGCAAGTCCAAGAAAACTTCTGATCTCAGTCACCATCTCTAGTCTCTTCCAATTGTTCACAGCTTCGATCTTATCAAGATCGACTAATAGTCCTTTCTCTGAAACCACATGATCAAGAAACTTAACATCTTTCTTCCAAAAATGACACTTGAAAAACTTCGCCTTTAGCCGATTCTTCCTCATCATCTCTAACACAACTCTAAGATGATCTTCATGCTCTCTCTCATCCTTAGAGTATACCAAAAGGTCATCTATAAACACCAACACAAATCTATCCAAATACTCTCAGAATACTCGGTTTATCAAATCCACAAAGAAAGCAGGTGCTTTCGTCAACCCGAATGGCATAGCTAACCACACATATGAACCATATATAGTTCAAAATGTAGTCAAAGGAATACTGTCCTCCGCCACTCTCAACTGATGGAACCCTGTACCCAAATCCAACTGGGAGAACACTCTGGCTCCACTCAACTGGTCAAGCAGACTAATAATTCTCGGTAAAGGATACTTATTCTTTATCGTCCTTTCGTTCATCTTACGATAGTCGATACACATCCTTAACGACCCATCTAGTTTCTTCACAGATACTGTGGCTGCTCCCCAAGGCGAATTGCTTGGTCTAATAAAATTCCTTCCTTCTAGATCCACTAGCTGCACCTTTAATTCCTTCTTCTATGTCGGTGTCATCCTGCTAGGTGGTCTACTCACAGGTTCAGCTCCTGGCACAAGATCTATCTGAAACTCAACAGCTCGTTTCGGTGGTAGTCCTGTGATTGGCTCAAAGACATCTGCAAATTCCCTTGCAATTTGAACCTGACTTAAATCTTCTACCACTTCCATTGCATTTAACAAAGCACAGCTACTCCGGTCAGAATTCTCTACTAAGAATATAACTCGGTTATGACTATCAGGGTGTCTCAAAGATATCTCCCCATTCTGGCAAAATATCCTAGCCTCATAACTTCTCAACCAGTCCATACCCAAAATGATTCCGAAATCTACGAAATCGTACACATACAAACTTCATGCAAACCTATGACCTAACAAATCAAGTTCTAACTGGTCACATCTTATCCCCATACTTGCATACCCTCCTATTAGATTCGCAACCCTTAAGGTAGTAACAAGGTATGTTGGTTCTAAGAATAACCTATCAACCAAACACTGGGATATAAATGAATGTGATGCACTAGTATCAAAAAGTATCCTAACTGGTATACTCTTAATCAAGAACGTACCTTCCATCACATTCTTTCCTTTGTCAGCTACAGTAGGCTTAGCTGATGATCCAACATCAAAAACTTTCCCTTTGTCCGCCCCGACCGGCTCTGGACACTAGTCCTTGTAATGCCCAACTTGACCATAGATAAAGCATTTCACATTCTTCTTGTCTGCAGCTTTCTTCCCCTTGCCTGACCAGCACTCTTTCGCATAATGACCCTTCTTGTAACATTTGTAGCACACCAAATCAACCTTTGCCTTCTTGGCATCATCACCTTTCTAGGCTCCCTTCTTCTTAAAGAATTTCCTCTTCTTTCCCTGAGGACCCTGGGATTCAACTGGCGTCTCTCTAGTAGAAATAGCAAACATCTCTTCATGGAAAATGGCCATCTCCACCACCACATTACAAGGTTCTCAGATATGGGCCTTGGTCATTCTAGCAAGCTCAGTTCTCAATCCTCGAATGAACCTTTCATTTCTTTTGACATCAGTGTCAACCATAGCATATCCATATCGAGACAACTCATCAAACTTAGTAGCGTACTCGACACTTACATCTCTCCTTGAAATAGATCCATGAACTTCCTTACCAATGCCGACTTAGCAACCTCAGATAAAAACCTCTGCTCAAACCTCATGAAATCAGCCCATGTCAGCTCTTTCTTCGGTACCCCGGCAGTCACACCATTCCACCAATGAAGCGTTGCCCCTTGCAACTGCCTAGAGGCCACCCTTCTCTTTTGCCCATCATCCAAACCTAGATCAGTACAGATCCTTTCACAACTCGGTAGCCAATTCTCAACTTCAACAGCATCCTCCGTTCCAACAAACGGCTTTCCACCCAAATTGATGTATTCTCTGCTTAGCTTAGCATAGTTATTCCTAATTGGAGCCACATGATTAGTTCCTCCAACATTACTGGCAATTCTAGCTTGCAAAAGATTGGCCAACAACTGATACACCATCCTCGCATCTAATGGCGGATTACCAGCACCTACATTGGCTTCGGCATTTGGATTAGCATTAGCCCGTCGACCCTGATTCCTTCTAGTATTAGGTCGAGCATTTCCATTTTTTGTGATGCTTCCTCCACCTAGATTTCATCTTCCGTTTCCTGCTTCCATATCTTCTTTCTCGTAAATCTGCATACGAGCCTTAGTAAGATACAAAAGAACAGTCTAAGAGAGAGGAGAACACGTACTTATATATATATATATATATATCAAATACAAGTACGTTACTATAGCGTTAACCCAAACCCCAATCATATTTTCAAATTCATTGGATTATGTTTCAAAAGCTTTTAGGTTTAACTTTCTCTTAAAGTTTCATAAACCTATGCTCTAATACCAACTGGTAACATCCCCCTACTTGGAGGCCCAAAACTAAAGGATATGGATGCTACAGTCATCCATAGTTATTAATCCTCGATGACAAAATACGGCGGTGTTAGATTCATTGATACATAGAAACACATGAATATGGAAAATTTTGAACTTCAAACAAAATCACATTTTATTCCAAAATATTTCCAATTCAATACACAATCCCAAATTCACAAATCATGTTTAGAGAAAATATATTTATTACAAAATACACCAAGAGCGACCTATGAAGATGCCCCCTTGGATGATCAAAGTATATACAAGAAATATAACAACTTTGCCATTACAAACAACACAACAAAATCAAAAGAAAAGAGAACTCTAAATAGCTATCATGCCTCATGCTTGTCTTCGGAAGCTTATTCGTCTTAAGAGGTACCTGAAAACCTCAACTCTCAAACTACTCAAAATCAATTGAGTACCCGAGAGTTTAAGGGGAAAACATAAACTTCAAGTCAGACATAAAGCCTGGTATGAATAATAATCTACCATCTCAAATCATTTAAATATCTAGTGAGACCATGCCACTTAGCGGAACGGGTTTTCCCCTCACTAGTATCTCAAAACCTTTATAAAACCATATACTGTGCTCCTGCATCCACAATGGTTAAAATAATTCAAAACATTATAATATGATGATATGCAAAACAAATGAATCAATTCTGGATTACCCATCCCCATTCATTTTAGACTATCTGTCTCAATTATAGTTTCTAGAATTACTATTAACTTATTAGTTTTCATGGGCTGACTAATAACCAGTTAAACATTTAAGGACTCCCTGTCCAATTACATAGTTTTCATGGGATCACTATGAACCTATTGGTAACTCCAATATCTTACTCTTATCCTATTTTTCATGGGTTAACTAGGAACGTATTGGTGACTCCAATATCCTTTCTTCTTACACTAGTTTTCTGGGCTAACCAGGAACCTATAGTCATCTGTCAATATCTCAATCCGGATATAGTTTTCATGGGCTAACTATAAACCAACTGGCTCCTGCCAGTATCCAATCATAGTTTTCATGGGCTTACTATGGACCTGTCTTTCTGACATCTTCCTTTATACATTGTTTTCATAGGCTAACTATGAACCTCTTGGCCCCTGCCAATATCCTTTCCCATACACAGTTTTCATGGGCTTACTAAGAACCTATTTGCCCCTGCCAATATCTTTCTTTTATATTTAGCATCCTATATTCTGGTCTTCCTGACCTCCTGGATGCAATTCTACTCATTCAGGAGTTTAATCAATTTATATTCACTACAGGGTTAACCTAACTGGTTCTTCTATCTTTCATCCCTAAAATGCAATTATGGGTTCATTATAATGTGAATATATTCATATTAGAAGAAGCAACATAACAACATAGCAATACCACTCCTGTGGGTTTAATTTATCAAAGAGAGCTTCTTCTCAAAACCATTACAAAACTCCTTTAATTTAGCCATGGGTTTTTCCTTTAAAAATAGAGTTTGGCTTATAAAACCTTTCGATACCTTTGAAACCTAGCTTCTGACTTCATAGGATGACCTACTTCGAAAGCCTTAAAATTTATCTCAAAACATTAAGCTCCTGCCTTTTAATACTTTAAAACCTACCTTTCGATTGTAGTAAGCATTAATATTTAATCTTTAGAAGCTCAGCTTCGAAACCAGTTGAAAGTTCCCCTTTCGACACCAATGGAAGTAACCCTTCCGAAATTATTGAAAGTCCCCCTTTCAAAAGAATTGGGTTTATACTTAAAATATTATTTGGGTCAAAGTGAATATAGGCGAAAGAAACACATTCGAAACCATCCTTTATCATAAAAAATATTGGGGAAAACTTGATGGCGTCGGCACCATCTTTTTCGAAATCATAAAACATCTGGGTAAAATATTAGAAGGTCAGTGTCGAACCCCTTTCGAAACCATTGCCTTCAAAACCCCTAACCCATTTCAAAAGCCATAGGAAGTGGCTTGAACTTATGAAACAAAATACCCTTTCTACAGCGTGATATCTTCAACATCATCGAAAGGTTAAAGAACGGCAGCAGGGAATCGACTAGGTCGGAACCCCTTCTTTTAAAACATTCTTTCATAAGTAAAGGAACCCAGTCGGAAGAATCTAAAGTTAATGCCAACCCTTTTAAAAATTCTTTTGAAACCATATGCTTCGACACCGTCGAAGGCTTAAAACAAAACAAAGGTAGGCGCTATTCTTTTGAAAACAAACCAAGGCTTTGACTCTTTCGGAAGCTAGGCTTTTGATACTTAACCTTTTGCCTACCTCCAATCCACTGCGTTCCTTCATGGTGATACCTTGTGTATTGGTTTCGGCAAGTAGCATCCGACAAGGATGAAGGTGTAAGCTTCTATGTCGAAAGGTGCTTTCCTAAGTAGGCGGAACCAATTTTCTAATGTAAACCTGGTTTTATACTACTTTAAGACAACTTTTCTCTAACTAACCTGCAATGTGTCAACACTAGATTGGTTTCCTTAGCTTTTTCAAATTCTTTTTCAAAAGTAACCGCCGCCAATCTAGATCTAATCCATGGTTAAGTTAATCAAATAAGCCCTTCCAATTTTGCAAAGAAGCCCCTCTTCTAAAATAATTTATTTTGCATAGCAATCACTTTGGAAAAATCCAAAAAATTCTAGAAATTCACTTTAATCATGTTATCTAACATATCAAAATTCTAGACCCAAATTCTCCATATATTTTCAAAAATAAATTTATAAACCCAAATAACCATATTTTCCTTTGAAAATTCATAATAATCTTTCCATAGCTTGGAATATTATCAAAATGAAACCCAACTCCAAAATCATGTTTCTTATAGTAGAAAATTTTCCCATGGCATTACTCATCATTAAATCTCGGTTTTGACCTAAAACCGTGCAAAAACTCTTTTAAACAATCTTGTTTAAATCAAATAAATCATGAATCAAGCATATCATCATCCAATATATCATAAAAACGAATTTACCCTTAAATCCAAAAATATATGATTAAAATAAAATAGAGATGGAATTATTATTCACCTTGATCAAGATAAGGAGATTAGATTGAGATTGATTTCCCCTAAGCTTGATTCTCTAGCTTTTAATTTGATTTCCTCTTCTCTTAATAGCCGTCTGTCCTATGCTTTTGATTTTTTTTCATTTTAGAATGACGTGAATGGGAAGAAAATAGTAGGAACGAAAATATATAAGGTGGAAGTTATGGACGACAATTTCCAATTATACCTTATGTAATTTTATTAACCAAAAACCAATTCTTAAGCCCATTAATTAGTTTATTAGGCACAGCCTTAATTAAATAATTCAAGTCTTAATCCCCGTATCACTTAACATTTACATTATTCTATTTAATTTATCTAATTAAATCTTCTGAATAATGTTATAAAAAATTACGGGTGTTACATTGTTTGAGATGGTAAATTATGATTCACACCAGGCTTTGTGTCTGACTCAAAGTTTATGTTTCCCCTTAAACTCTCGGATACTCAATTGATTTTGAATAGTTTGAGAGTTGAGGTTTTCAGGTACTTCTTTAGACGAATAAGCTTCCAGAGACGTGCATGAGGCATGATTGCTATATAGAGTTCTCTTTTATTTTGATTCCGATGTGTTGTTTGTAATGACAAAGTTGTTAAATTGCCTATACATACTCTGATCATCCAAGGTGCATCTTTATATGTCGCTCTTGACGTATGTTGTAATAAATATATTTTCTCTAAACGTGGTTAACGATTGTGAGATTATGTGATGAATTGGATATGTTTTGAAATGGAATGTGATCATTTTTTATGTTTTGATTTTTTTCCATATTCATGTGTTTTCTATTTATCAATGAACCTAACATCACCATATTTGGTCGCCGAGGATTAATAACTATAAATGACTGCAGCATCCAAAGCCGTTAGTTTTGGGCCTTCAAGTAGGGGGATGTTACAAGTTGGTATCAGAGCATAGGTTTATGAAAACTTAAAAGAAAATTTAAACCTAAAAGCTTTTTGAAACATAATCCAATGAATCAGAAATATGATCGGGGTTTGGGATAACGCTATAGTAACATGTTTTTATTTGTTATATATAGTTATATATTTAAGTACGTATTCCCCTCTCTCTTAGAACGTTCTTTTGTATCTTACTAAGGCTCGTACGCAGATTTATGAGAAAAGACATGGAAGCGGGAAACAAAAGAGGAAATCTCGGTGGAGGAAGCACCACAACTAATGGAAATGCTCGACCTAATACCAGGAGGAACTAAGGTCGATATGCTAATGCTAACCAAAATGCTGATGTCAATGTGGGTGCTAGAAATCTACCAGTAGATATGGGGGCGATGTATCAGTTCTTCGTCAATATGATGCAAACAGGAGTTGCTGCTGGGGTTACTGGAAATGTTAGAGGAGCTAATCTTGTGGCTCCAGTTGGGAATAACTATGCTAAGTTGAGAAGAGACTGCACCAGTCTGTAACGACCCGTAAAATTTCAACTGTTTTAATAACGTAATTAGTTGAAATTTTGTGAAATTTTAAACGATAAAATTTTGAAATAAAAATTTGATATTTGAAATGCGTCTAGTTAAACATAGCAACTGGTAAATTTTCATCCGAAAATATGAAAGTTTATTTCGCGCGTAAATTCACTTCAATTTAATCGGTTAAAAAGCGTTGAAATTAAAACGTTTTTAAAAACTAAATATTTTTACATAGAAAAATTCTAAACCATCTTCTGAGCAAGATGTCAGTTGGTCGTTTTTCAAAATTTGGACATCTATTGCTCCGTCGTTCTTATTTTCTGCAAAATAGCAGCATTCGGGTACCGATATCGATTTTTATCGGATGATCGTACTGCTAATATCTGTATACCGTTTTGATCGTCTCGTCGTGCTGATCTCTACGGTATATTCATTCGTATGTTTTGAAGTCCGGTACGCGATGAAATCCGTAAAACGTCAAACCATATCGGTACTGTTCCCGTGCCTTTTTGTTCCTCATTGTTGTAAAACGTATTGGTAGTCTTACTGGCTCTTCGTTAATCACCCGTGCGTTGCTTTTAAAGAAATAATTAATGTAACTTTTAATATTCCCAAAAAAAATTAATATTTACCTCTCGGTAACCTACATTTCATATTTTATGTTTGCTGTTCATCTTCATTTGGTTAACCTTCCTACTCTCTGCGTCATGGCCTTTATTTACATCTTCATTTTTTCAAAACTTTTGCTGCCCTGGCCTGAGCCTATTCTCCTTCCTCAACCTCCACCCTTGTTCCACCATATCCAGCTCCACCATCGGCCTACAGCCCTTCGCCTGGCCACTGCCGCCGACCTCCCAATCTTCCCCTTTGACAGCAAGCACCTGCTCGTATTACCCATCTCATCAAACTCCCATGGCCGAGGCGCCACATTCCCGCCACCTTACACTCGCCTACCACCTTGCTTCCCACTGCCGTGAGCAGCAGATCCATCACGGTGGCCGAGCAACACAGTTCATCTCCCCTGCTATCTTTCTCTTTGTATAGGTAATATATATATAAGTGAGATATAATGGTTTATATATACATGATTTTGTTTTGGCAAACTGTTATCTTGGAGTATAAAAATTTGACCTATTAAAATACGTATAAGTTTGGATATATATAAATGTTATGTAAACTAGTTAGTTTATTAAGGGATGTACTGTCACATGTAAATAATAAAGTACAAGTTATATAAGTCTTATTTGAAGCTAGGTACTATGCCAGATATATGAATATCAATATATATTATGTTTAGTATGTTTTAGTTTAAAATGAGTATTACACATATTTTCTTGTTAAGCTATGGACCGTTTGAAAAGGTATATTCATACAAGAGATACTAGTTTAAAATATATAAATATATATGTAAGTTTTGACATACTGAAGAATAATGGAGAAACTCGCTCAATTAACTTCAATTTCCAGCAACCTCTTGATTTTATCAGTGTTTATCTGAATATACATTCGTTGATTGGACATTAGTACTTTGCAGTTCAGTTTATTTCTGATTTGCTGAAGTGTAGAATATTCAACAAGAAGAATCCAATCATCATATATAAGAATGGTTTCAGTGTTTTTGCAACTCAATTTATTCATCTTGTATCACAGTAACTTGAGTCGGACTATACGTGAAACCAAAGTTTAAATTTGTACATGTTTTAGTTTTGCGTACTGTATATATACTGCATATGTATAGTTTGCGTCTCTTATTAAAGGTATATAGATATATTTTGTTTTGTAATATACAAAATTGGTTCTTATATATTGCCTATGTACTATCATATTGATTATATAATGTATATAATAATAATATATTGTTTTATTAGATTTTGTTTTTAATAATATGTAAAGGATGGTATGTCTGGACAAGATTTATTTTGATTTGTTTAAATGTTGATTCTTAAATATAAAGTAAGTATCTTTGATTTTAAATATTTATATTTTAAGAATAATGATTTGGATTACATATATATATATATATATATATAGTTCTGTTCCTATCAAACTAATTGGTTGTTCTCATCGATTCCAGCCTTGTTTGATCGTCGAATTCGTGCTCATCTTGCTTCGCTTTGGATTTCGTAACTCAACTTCATTGTCTATTTCTCTAGCCTCGAAAGGTGAGAACTCACTCACGATTAACGTTCTTTTATTTATTAGATTTGATTTCAATTGAAACGACAATTGAAATATGCCACTGTTTGATATTTACACTGTTATTATCTGTATCAGTTCACCTGTGACATCTGACACCATTATCTGTTATATATGCAATGATAACCCAGTTTGGTTGTTAAATGATTGATTGTTTGATGTTTATATTTGACGTTAAATTGTTAATGATGTAAGTGATAAATAATTTGAAATTGAAATTGACGTAGGATAGTTAGATTTGATATATGTGTAAAATTTGATTAAATGACATTTGTATAATATGACCCCTTTAAGTGTTAAATTGACACGTAGGATTTGTTTAATTACAATTTGAACCACTGAATGTATGTTGTTAAATTGATGATGTATGAAATTGTAATTGGATGACAAGTGAAAACCGTAATGTAATAATCTTTAATCTGCATGAAATGATAGTGTAGATTCTAGAAATAATTATATTAATTCGTACAAATAACAATGCGAATTAATACGGTTATTTCGGGATTATTTGAATTGATTATTGGATTGATATTGATTGTTGTTATTGCTTGTTTATTTACTTTGACACCATCCCAGTTATCACACTGCAAGTTCCCTTTGGATGTTTTGATTTTGAATTGAATTGGAATCGGGTTGAAATGATAAATACCCAAAATTTAAACTTTGACCTAGGATAGAAAATTAAATAAAACCCGATTGGTCAATAATTTGATTTAAAAATAAAACGAAGATTTTATTTGAAAAATATGGTTTTGAAATGTAGTTGAAATTTGAATTTTTAATGAAAGGAAAATGTTAATATTTAAAAATTTGAAACAAAATATTAAAAATGAAATTGATGAAAGAATATTGTTTAATTTGAGAAATGATTGAATTAAGTTTGAAATTATAATTAAGTTTGAAATTATTAAACTTTGAAATTATTTAATAATTAAGTTTTGAATTATTTAATACTTAAATAAGATTGAATTATTTAATGATTAAATTGAATTGAATTATTTAATAAAAGAAATTGAACTTTTGAATAAGTGAATTTTACTCCGTAAATAATTGAAATTGAGTTTTCTTTATTAATGAAGTTTTGGATATTTAAGAAAGTAAATAGTGAAATTGAATTTCTTTAACAAGAAATGAAAATGTGATATTTTGGAATTAATGTAAGGCTTGAAATGTAAATAATTTGAGTTGATGAATTTAATTTAATTCAATTTGTAAGTTTGATATAATGAAGTTGAATTTAAATAATGGATTTAAATGAATTAGAAATTTAATAGAAATTGTTTTGAATGACAAATTTACTTATCGAATATTAAATGAAATCGATAAATGAATTCAAATTGATTTGAATGTTAAAATTAAGTTAATTTAAATGATTTCGAAATGAAACCTTTGTACGAACTTGAATCAATATTTGAATTGTTGTAATTAGAAATTGAAATTGAATTATAAGATTTGAAATGGTAATTTGGAAGTTTTGAAACGTAAATTATGGAAACTGATTTAGAAAGACAAATGAAATGTTGGTTTACAAATTCTATTTGAAATTGAATTTGTTTTGGTTTTTAAAGTTATTAAATGACCATCGGTGAAATAATACGTAGTTATTAAAGAGACCGGGATCGGATATGGACATACTCTCTGTCGATACCGAAACCACTTTAATAACTAATATACGCGGAGTGTTGATCCAGAATGAAGTGGATGGTTTGGTGAACGCGTTGACTGAAGAAAGAGAACGATTTTGGATGACCCCTGACATGACTAAAACAGGAGCCACGCCGGGCCATTGAGGATCGCCATCTCTAGCGGACACACTTCTTCGATACCATATCTATTACTTTTGTGATTCGATTTGGGTGCACCCCTCGATTATGGGAGTGTTGTTTCGCGGTGTTGGGGTAGTAGCTGCTATGCCCAACATCAGTCCGGATCAGGCAACTACTAGTATCCTAGTTGGTATCGCCTCATGTACCTTGTCATACTGATTATCCTATTCGCGACCACTACGATTTTGATTTGTACCTTTAGTATATGGATTGCCCTCTGGTGACTTCCGGTTTTGGGGAAACTACGGTCTTGTATATGCTTTTGGGAATAAAAATGTGTTAAGGGTGGAATGGGCCATGACTTAACGCTATTTTGATATCTTATTATCACTGATAGACATTATCTACTTATCGTACATTACTACATAGTAGATAGTTTAACGGATCCTTAAAGGATGGTTATTCCAAACATCCTTTGAGTTACTTGTATTTCAATTGCTATTTCACTTGAGTTGGATTTATTAATATGAGAATGTTAATCCTGACTCGAGTGTTTTGTGTTTTGCTTTACGCTCGGGTCAGACTGAGTAGTTCAGCCTTCGAGACTCACCTTTGGAGTTGGAGCTTCGCTTGGAGATCCAGCTATCTATCCAGCTTTCAGATATTCGATGATTCCAGTGATGTATTCTGATTTGTATCTGTTACTCTTCCGTTGTATCTAGTTTAACTCTGATGTATCGTATTACTCTTCTGTTGTAAACTCTGATGTATTTTATAGATTCATATAGTAGCTTCATGAACTACTATCTCTTTTATTTCCGCTGCAATTATTACTCTGTGTCTGTGATCTGTGATTATTTATTTACTGTATATGTTCAGTTTTGCCAATTTAAATTAACAACGCGGTGTTTTGAGCAATTCAACTCCGGCATGAGTGTCTACCTATACACTTATAATGGATGCGAATGGTCCAAAATGGAGGGTCGTTACAGTAGGCGGGTCATTACACAGTCTTAGTGGGAAACTGTTTATGGGAATGGAGGATGCTTTAGAAGTTGAGAATTGGTTGTTGCATTGTGAGCGTATCTTTGTGATTTGGGTTTAGATGATGAGCAAAAGAGAAGGTTGGCCTCTAGGCAGTTGCAAGGGTCGACACTTCATTGGTGGAATAGTGTTACTACCGGAGTTCCGGAGAAAGAGTTGACATGGGCTGAATTCAGAAGGAGATTTGGACATAGGTTTTTACCTGAAGTTGCTAAGTCAAACATGAAGAGAAAATTTAGGGATCTAGTTAAGGGAGAGATGTCGGTTATCAAGCATGCCACTAGGTTTGATGAGTTATCTTGATATGGATATGCTACTATAGACACTAACATCAGAAGGAATGAGAGTCATTCGGAGTTTGAGACCTGAGCTTGCTAGGGCGACCTTGACACATATCCATGATCCTTGTAATGTGGTTGTGGATATGGCAATTCGCCATGAGGAAATGCTTGCAGTTTGTGCTAGAGAGAAGCTAGTTGAATCCCAGGGTCCTTAGGGAAAGAAGAGGAAGTTCTTTAAGAAGAAGGGAGCCCAGATGGGAGATGCCACCAAGAAGGCAAATGTTGATTTAGTTTGCTACAAGTGTGACAAGAAGGGTCATTATGCTAATGAGTGCTAGTCAGGAAAGGGAAAGAAGACTGCAGACAAGAAGAATGTGAAGTGCTTTTACTATAACCAAGTTGGGCATTATAAGAACCAGTGTCCAAAACCGGTTAGGGCGGACAAGGGAAAGGTTTTTGCTATTGGACCATCATCTACTAAGCCAACTGCAGCTGAAGAAGGAAAGACTATGATGGAAGATATGTTTTTGCTTCAAAGTATACCAGTTAGGATACTATTTGATACCGGTGGATCACATTCATTTATATCTCAGTCTTTGGTTGATAGGTTATGCTTAGAACCCACATAACTTGTTACTTCCTTAAGGGTTGAGAATCCAATAGGAGGGTATGCAACTCTGGGGATGAGATGTGACCGGTTAGAACTTTATTTGTTGGTCATAAGTTTGCATGCAGTCTGTATGTTTTCGATTTCATAGATTTCAGAATCATTTTGGGTATGGATTGGTTGAGGAGGTATGAGGCTAGGATATTTTGCCAGGATGGGGAGATATCACTAAGACACCCTGATAGTCATAACCGAATTATATTCTCAGTGGAGAATTCTGACCAGAGTAGTTGTGCATTGTTAAGTGTAATGGAAGTGGGGGAAGAGCTAAGTCAGGTTCGAGTAGCAAGAGAGCTTGCAGATGTCTTTTAGCCAGTCACAGGACTACCACCGAAATGAGCTATTGAGTTTCAGATAGATCTTGTGCTAGGAGCTGAACCTGTGAGTTGACCACCTAGTAGGATGTCATCGACTGAGATGAAGGAATTGAAAGTGCGGTTAAAGGATCTAGAAGGAAGGAATTTTGTTAGACCAAGCAGTTCGCCTTGGGGAGCGGCCGGGGTATTCATGAAGTCGTTGAGGATGTGCATCGACTATCGTAAGCTGAACGAGAGGATGACAAAGAAATAGTATCCTTTGCCGAGGATTGATAATCTATTTGATCAGTTGTGTAGAGCCACAGTGTTTTCTGATGTGCACGTAAATGTGCATATTTTTACCACCATATTTAATCTATTTAAATTAAATAAATGATCATATTGGGTGTTTTAACTTGTTTAAACCAAAATTCAAATTATTTGAAATTGTCACACATTCATCTTCATATAGGGGCAAAATGGTCATTTTTATGCATTTATTAAATTGTGAAAATTTACTTGGAATTTTCTATGTTGTTTTGTAGGAAATTTGGTGAATTTTACAAGTGGTTACATGATGATATATGCATGCACAAGAGTGAAGAGAACAAATGAAGATGGAAATAATTCAAAGTGAAGATAATGGAGGACCCCACCTACCCACCTACCTTAATGTACAAATTAGAGGCTAATGCACATGCTTATGAAATAAATGGCTTCATGTACACTTAAATGAGGATTATTTGAAGCTAATGATTACTTGGCCTCCACACTTCCTAAGTGGGTATTTTGGGCATTCCCCAAAAATATGAATTAGGGTTTAACACATGTATAAAATCCCCTTATGTTTCATGTAACCTTTCCTCTCCCTTAGTCTCTCTTTAGTTTAGTTTAGGCTCAAAAATAAATCAAGTTCTCTTCTTTCTTTTCATGGCTACTTAGTCATTTCTTTTATGTAATCTTTTCTTTTTGCAATTTTTAATACATGCTCTTTTCTTCTTTTGTTTATTTCCTTTCATATTAGTAGTGTAGATTTGTTTATTTATGCAAGTAGTGTAGATTTTCTTTTATGCAATTAGAATAGTTTTAATTCTTGTTAATTAGCTTCTCTTTTCCATTAGCTTTCATTTTCCTTTCTTTTTGCTTTCATGTTGCTAGCTACATTTGTTCATATGATAACAAAAATGAGAGCTTAATCCCTTCAATTTAGGGGTAATGAAGCCTCTAATCATGTAGCTTCAACATTTTGATAATTTTGATCTCTTTTGTGCTTAAAGGAATGTTGATGTGATTTATTGTTTCATGTTGAATTTGATACTCTATGTTGTTCATAACAAATAGGCTATGCTTAAACAATCACAAGCAATAATTACCTCTTCATCTACATATGATGATGGTAATGAAGTGAATGTGTAATTAAAATTTGATGGCCTATATTTCTAAACAATAGTTATGAGGTCATGCTTAAAATAGATTTCATTTTCAACTTTGTTGTTTTTTTCATGAGAGTTAGTAAGTGATTTAAGGGGTGTGTTAAAGTTTGATGGCTTATGTTGAGCTAATTAATAGCACAAATAAGCCATACTTATGATAAACACATCATTTAAACTCACTTATGACAAAAAAAAGAGATCATAATTTCATTAATTGTTGAATTATATGATCTAGAGAGTGCATTTATCTCTAAATTGTCATTTAACTCTCATATTTTTATCTATTTTTCTTTGTTAGTTTTTGTTAGTTTCTTACATTTTTAGCTAATCACACTTTCAACTTTGGTTAATTTGATTGAATAGAATTTTAAAATCATCAATTCCCTGCGGATCGACCCATATTTGCCACGTGCTTTAATAGTACGCCGTGCGCTTGCGGTAAATTTTAATTTAAATTCGTTCGACGGTTTTCTAAACCGATTGAATTTCCGTCGACGAAATAGTATCCTTTGCCGAGGATTGATGATCTATTTGATCAGTTGTGTAGAGCTAGAGTGTTTTCCCAGTTGGATTTGGCGACAGGCTTTCATTAGTTAAGAGTGGCAGAGGATGGCATTCCTTTGACAACATTTTGGACTAGGTATGGTTCGTATGAGTGGTTAGTAATGCCATTCCGGTTAACGAATGCACCTGCTTTCTTTGTGGATTTGATGAACCGAGTCTTCCGAGAGTATTTGGATAGATTCGTGTTAGTGTTTATAGATGACATTTTTGTATACTCTAAGAATGAAAGAGAGCACGAACATCATTTTAGAGTTGTGTTTGAGACGTTGGGGTAGCATTAGCTAAAGGCGAAGTTTTCCAAGTGTCATTTTTGGAAGAAAGATGTTAAATTTCTTGGTCACGTGGTTTAAGAGAAAGGGTTGTCAGTCAATCCAGATAAGATCGAAGCTGTTAATAATTGGAAGAGACCAGAGACGGTGACTGAGATCAGAAGTTTTCTTATACTTGCTGGCTATTACCGGAGATTCATTAATGATTTCTCATGGATAGCGGCGCCTTTGAATAAGCTAACTAGGATGGATGTAAAGTTTGTTTGGTCCGACAGATGTGAGGAAGCATTCCTTAAGTTAAACATTTGTTGACCAATGCACCAATGTTAGTAGTTCTAGACGAAAACTAAGGGTTGGTGTGTATATTGATGCATGTAGAACTGGATTGGGAGCTGTGTTGATGTAGAAGGGTAAAGTGATTGCCTACGCTTTACGACAGCTTAGGCCGCATGAAGTGAGATATCCTACGAATGGTTTGGAGTTGGCTATGATGATCTTCGCATTGAAGATTTGGAGACATTATCTCTTAAAGGAGAGATTTGAGCTATACATGGATCATAAGTCTTAAGGTACTTATTCTCTTAGAAGGAATTGAATATGAGACATCAGAGGTGGTTGGAGTTTTTTGCTGCTTATGATTTAGGTATAGAGTATACACCAGGGAAAGGTAATAAAGTAGCGGATGCTCTTAGCAGAAGACACCAAAATGTGGTGTTAGCTATGTTGGCAGAATGGAAGGATTTAGAAGCTTTGACTACTTGTAGTGTGCAGTTAAGATCGACTGCTAGTTCTAGTCAAAGTATTGCCAAGAAGTTCTTGGAGAATGTCATCGATCCAAGTTTAGGATTCATCCTGGAGGGACCAAGATGTATCAATATATGAAGAGGAGCTTCTATTGGGAAGGTATGAAGAGGGATGTTGGCTTGTGGGTTAGGCAGTGTGCAAACTGTCAACAAGTGAAAGCCGAACATCAGAAGCCGAGTGGGTTGCTTCAGCCTATAGAGATTCCAGTTTGGAAATGGGATTCGATATCCAAGGATTTTATAGACGGTTGCTAAGGTCAAATAGAGGAAATGAAAGTATATGGGTTATAGTGGACAGGTTGACCAAGAGTGCCCATTTCATTCTAGTTAAGTCAACTAGGACGGCACATATTTTAGCTAAGTTGTTTATGAAGAACATAGTTAGACTACATGGAGTTCCTAGTAGCATAGTCAGTAACAGAGATGCTTTGTTCACCAGTGAATTCTAGAAGAGTCTACAAGATGTGTTAGGCAATAAGCTCAAGATGAGTACTGCATATCACCCTCAGACGGATGGACAGACAGGGAGAGTCAATAAGGTACTCGAGGATTTATTGAGAGCTTGTGTATTGGACTTTGGTGGATCTTGGGAGGATCACCTATTTTTGGTTGAGTTTTCCTATAATAATAGTTATCAGACTAGTATAGGAATGGAAACTTTTGAAGCTTTGTATGGAAGGCCATGCAAATCACCAGCATGTTGGTTGGAGACTGGAGACAGATTGGTCTTAGGTCCAGATTTGATTGGGGAGGCATCAAAGAAGATTGAGTTAATCCAAGAAAGGATTAAGGAGCTTAATTCAGACAGAAGAGTTACACAGATAATAGGCGTAAGGACCTAGAGTTCTCAATTGTAGACAGGGTTTTCATTAAGGTATCACCGATGAAGGATGTGGTACGGTTCGGGAAGTCGAGGAAACCGGCACTAAGATATGTTGGTCCATTCCATATTATAGAGAGGATTGAAAAGCTCGCATATAGAGTAGAGTTGCCGAGCAGTATGGCAGGTGTCCATAATGTATTTCATATGTCTCATCTTTGCAAGTATGTGCATGATCCATAGACTACTATTCCTCTGATAGGGTTGGTAGATTTGGTAGTAGAGCATAATTTAACTTTTGCTAGACAACCAGTTCGGGTTGTAGTGAGAGATTGGAAAAGATTGAGGAACAAGACAGTCAAGTTGGTGAAAGTTCAGTGGAGCGACAACGAGAAGGACTGTACTTGGGAGACAGAGGACATGATTCGAGATACTTATCCTTATCTGTTTTGAGAGTATGTCTATATTATATTTATATAGATAATAGCTAGTCAGGTAGACTAGTATGGTTGTAAGGAGTTGTTACAGATGATTGCTATGTTTAGTATTTAGTCCTTGCTGAATTTCGAGGACGAAATTCTTTAAGGAGGGGAGCCTATACATCCCAATTTTTTGATAACATTATTCAGGAGATGTAATTAGATAACTTAAATAGAATAATGTAAATGTTAAGTGATAAGGGGATTGAGATATGAATATAATTAAGGCCGTGCTCAATTAACTAATTAAATGGGCTAAAAATGGTTTTTAAGTTAATTAATCCACATAAGGGTATAATGGGAATTATTCAAACATAACCCCTTTACCCTTATATATTCTCGTTCCTTACCATTTCATTTCCCATTCACGTCATTTGGCAAACAAAATAAAAATGGAAGAAGAGCCGACCATTGCTTGGAAGACAAGAAAGAGAATTCAAATCTAGCTAAGGAATTAAAGAAGGGCAATAAATCTCAATCTCAATCCAATCTCCTTATCTTAATCAAGGTGAATAAAAATTTATACCATCTCTATTTTGTTTATAATCATATGTTTTCGGATTTAAGATTAAGTTCATTTTTTTGATCAATTGGATGATAATATGCTTGAATTATAATTTGTTTAATTTAAACAAGATTGTTTAAATAGGAATATATAGGGTTTTAGGGAAAAATCGATTGGTATTGATGTTTAAATGCCATGGAAAAAATTTATGTTCTGTAAAACATGTTTTTGGAGTTGGGTTTTAATTTGATAATTTTCCAAGTTTTGGAAAGATTATTATGAATTTTCAAAGGAAGATATGGTTAATTGGGTTTAGAAATTTATTCGAAAATTATATTGATAATTTGGGTCTGAAATTTTAATATGTTAGATAACATGATGAAAGTGAATTTTTATAATTTTTGGGGATTTTTCCTAAGTGATTTGCTATGCAAATTAAATTATTTTAGAAGGACTTACTTGCAGTATTGGTTTTGTTTAATGGAAGGGCTTATTTGTTAAATTAATCTTGTTTTAGACCTGGAATTAAGCGGCAGTTATTTTGGTAAAGAATTTGAAAGTTAAGGCAACCAATCATATGTTTACACGTGGTAGGATAGTAAGATAGAATTTTCTTTAATTGGCACTAATCGGCTTTTACTCAGAAAAGCAGGTTCTTACCTCTATTTAGAAGTACCTTTTGTTAGAACATTAAGTCTCTGTTATAACAATGACAACTATATACTGCAAATATATACTATATCATGATATTAGGCTTTCATTCAAGAAGACAACAACACAAGACAAAAAGCAAGAAGAATCATCTACAAGTCGAAGAAGTCAAAACTAAGGAGCTTCAAGATCAATAGTATGTATGTGGTCTTAGATTGAATTGTAAAATCTCCTTGATAGTTCAAATACACACACAAACACACACTCAAACACAAATGTCAAGATATCATTAAAGTTAGAAATTCGACAAAGGCCAAAATATTAATGCAAACTAAACTTACACAGTTCAGTCCACTGAAACTGGTTTCAGTCGGCTGAGCTTAGTCGATTGAGCCCAATTTCAGTCGACTGGAACTATGTAAATCAATTTTTATTAATTCAAATTGTTTGCCATGAAATTTTGAACATTCATACTCAGTAGACTGATGTAATCGCTCAGTAGATTGAGATGTTATAATGGCCATATTTTCTGAAAAGTCATCTTCAAGAGTTGCAACCATTTGAACAGTTTTTAGTTCTGAAAGGATTTTCTTGAATGTTGACAACTCTTGATTCCCTCTCTTCAGTATTTATAAATAGCACAACAACTCATACTTAGTTTTCTAACTTTCTACTCTGATTTCTATTGTATCTATTCTCTTGTGCTATTCTAAGCAATTTTGTACTTTCAACTTCATTATCTCATTTGCTATTATTCCAATAATCACGGTGCACTCACTTCGAATCATCAAGGAGATTATAGGAACCATTATACTATCAAGGCAAAACCAGTGTAAGACGAACACAAGATTGTCAAGCAAGAATTGTAGTTGTCAAAGGAAAGAATAAATCTGAGACGTGCTCAAATCGGTTAAGTTGTAAACCTATTCCTCGGGGTCAAGAGAGGGGTTTACTAAGGAAATACCTAATAGGTGCTTAGGGACTGGACATATGAGAGGTGCTCCGAACCAGTATAAATCTCGGTGTGTACATTTACGTACTGCTTTAGTATTTCACAGTATAAATTAGTATATATACTTGCTTTTATTAGCCACACACGATCAACTAGTTATTTCAATTGGTATCAGAGCAAGGACTATTCAAAATCATAACACAATTTTGAATACTATGGCCAATATGAGTTATAACACATTTCAGGAAGGACAATCAACTGCACGTCCACCATTTTTTACAAGTTCTAATTATATGTATTGGGCTACACGTATGAAAGTTTTTATGGAATCAAGTGGACTTGACATTTGGCTATCTAGTCAATCTCAGTATGTAGCTCCTACTACTGCAATTAGTACATGAATAGATGCTCAGAAAACTGTTGCTTCAAATAATGTAAAAGCTATGAACGTTTTATATTGTGCATTAGATAAGAACGGATTTTCTACAATTATGATGTGCAAAACAGCTTATGATATATGGCACATGCTTCAACTCACACATGAAGGAACCACTAAAGTAAAACAAACTAAGATAAGTTTGCTGAAAAATCAATTTTGATCATTTAAAATGAAATCAAATGAAAGCATCGTAGAAATTTATTCTAGATTCCAAACTATACAACATGGTCTCATGGCATTAGGAGTCTCATTTAATAATTTGATTTAGTTACATGTATTCTAAATGCATTAACTGATGAATGAGAAAGAAAAGTATTAGCTATAAAAGAAGGCAATGACCTCTCTACAGTCAAAGTAGAAGAGTTAATTGAAAATTTGATGTCATATGAAGCAAATTTGCAAGCTAGAAAAGATCTAGCCCAAGAAAAATGAAGTATTGTTTTTTAAGTAAATAATGATGATGACTTAGACTTGGATGAAGAAGATGTAGTTTTCCTTGCCAAAAACTACAACAAGTACAGAAATTTCAATAAGATGGTGCAAAGGCAAAAACCAAGAAACTCTAACGATCCTTCGTCATTTAAATGTTATGGGTGCAATCGATTTAGTCATATGAAAAAGGAATGTCCAGAATTATACAAAGATAAGAAAAGCTTCAATAAGAACAATAAATATGAGAAATTGTCAAAAAGAAGCATGCATTTCAGGTAACATGGGATGATTCCTCAAGTGACAGTGACAGTAACGTGATAGTGATGTAGAACAAGCCAATGTTTGGTTCTTGGCAACTAAAAATGAGTTACTTTCAGATTTATCTTTTGATGATGTCATAGGAATAGCATCGGAACTAAATAATAAATATAGAAATCTTAGAAAAACTCATAAAGAATGTTCAGGAAAAATGACTAGACTAGAACTAGAAAATGAAATGTCAAAAGATGAGAAAATTATATTAGAAGAAGAAATTCTAAAATTACAAAATATGTGTAAATCTGTTGAAGAAAATCAAAATGTGGAAGATTTAAAAAAGGAAATTGCAACACTATCAAATGATAAAGTAAAACTAAGAAAAATTGTCAATAATTTAGAAAATCTGGTAAAAGAGTTAAATGAAGATAAACAGTCTTTAGAAAAGAAAGTAAATGGTCTATTTACAAACATTTCTAAATATAACCAAGGAAAAGAGAACCTACCTCATTTAATCAGTATTTCAAAACCCCTAACAATAAAAATGGTTTAGGATTTATAAAATTAAAGAAACCAAAAGTTCAACACAAATATGCTACACGTTATTCTAAATTTCGTAATTCAGTGAATAGCAAATCAAATTATAATAAAAAGATTATTAAGTTATGGATTCCAAAAACAAACGAAAACAATATTTTAGTAGTACAAATATATGTTGATGATATTACTTTTGGATCAACTAATAAAAACTTATGTGATGAATTTTCAAAAATTATGAAAAATGAATTTGAAATGTCACATATGGGAGAATTAAATTACTTTTTAGGATTACAAATTAAACAATTAAAAAGCGAAATTTTTATCTATCAAGAAAAATATTGTAAAGATTTAATTAAACGTTTTGAAATGCATAATGTTAGTAGTAAAGCTACTCCTATGAGTACTAGTACTCACTTAGACAAAGATGAAAATGGTAAAGATGTCGAACAAAAATTATATAGAAGTATGATAGGATCTTTATTATATTTAACTGCCAGTAGGCTTGACATTTTAATGAGTGTTTGCTTGTGTGCCCGTTTTCAAGCTAATCCCAAAGAAACACACTTACGAGCAGTTAAAAGAATTTTACGATATTTATCATATACCAAAGTTTACAGACTTTTTTATCTAAAAGACTGTCCATTTGAACTCGTATCATATAGTGATTCTAATTTTGTCGGTTGCAGATCAGATCGAAAAAGTACAAGTGGAACTTGTCACTTTATCGGTCAATCTTTGGTATCATGGTTTAGTAAAAAACAAAATTGTGTTTCATTATCTACATGTGAAGTAGAATATATATCAACGGCACTAGCTTGTGCTCAGGTTTTATATACGCAACAAACATTACAGGATTTTGGAATATATCTAAACAAATCTTCTATTTTTTGTGATAACACTAGTCAATAAATTTATCAAAAAACCCCATTAACCACTCGAGAACTAAACACATTGACATCAGACATCATTTCTTGCGTGATAATTTTGAAAAAGAGAAAATATCTTTAAAATTTGTTATTTCAGACAAACAAATAGCATATATATTTACTAAACCCTTTTGTGAAACTACTTTTTTAAACCTTCGTCGTAATCTCGGAATATGCTCACTTAATGACTTAGATACATAAAGTATTTCTCTCTTAATATCACATTAAACCAATATCAGTGATTTGAGAATAAAAACCATTGGACATCATTAAATAACTAAATTTTGTAAGGAATACAATTGTTTGCTAAATATAACAAATGAAAGAACATAAACCAGAAATTACAATTCCTATAATTAGTAAAAATCTAATATATATATATATATATTGAGTCTCTGTATATAAAACCAAAGTAAAAAAGGAAAGATAAGTTAAAAACTATCATTTAAACAATGTCGGATAATTATGATTCCGCTCATTCCTCTCTCGATTTTAGCTGTCCTTCTCCTTATAGTGAATATCAATCTCCAAAACTTTCAACTCCTCATTCTTCAAAATCACCATCTATTCATATTACCCCTTCTCCGCCTAGTCACACCGGATTCTCGCCCAGGGGAAAGAAGATAAGAAGAGTTTTGGAGCTAGACACTCACACTAAAATCGATGAAATACATCATTACCAACAAGAGATGATGAATGTCCCAAAGGATATGTAGTATGAACAATGTCGTTAAGGTGCGCATCTGAATTTTTTGGAATGATGTATACTTGTTATCTGCGGTCATTCTCCGACCAGAAACAGCATTCGTCAACGTAGTCCATGTATTACTGTTTGCACAAAAAATGGACAAACACCTCAAAATCGTATGATTTAGTAGATCTTGTGTTGTTCTTAGTGATTTGGGTGATTTATGCAAATATATGAAAAACAGGGGCTAAACTATAAAAAGACAAGCAGATTTATAGTGGTTCAGCCAGAATGTGCCTACGTCCACTTTATATGTTATTTCTCTTCTCTTGTTTAGATTACAAGTACAAAGCTTTGATACAAGTAAAAGAAAGTTGTTTGAAAGTTCTATCCGTGCTTGAGCTCTCAAACTTGTCCCCCATTGTTGTACCCCTGCCCCTCTATTTATAGAGTCAGGCTGGGGGTAGGGGTCTTGGAGGTATATAGCAGCTGGCGGGCCTGGGCTGACGTGATCTGGCCTGGCACGTCTTGGTTCGGTAGCATTTGGTCCGGCGATGATTGGTCCGACATGGAGATGGCATCGAGTTGGTCCGGCATTGGTTTGGAGGCAGGTTGGTTCGGCAGTTTGAAGGAGGTTGGTTCGGCAGAGTTGAAGGAGGTTGGTTCGGCATTGGTTTGAAGGAGGTTGGTTCGGTAGTGTTGAAGGAGGTTGGTTCGGCAGTGTTGAAGGAGGTTGGTTCGGCAGTGTTGAAGGAGGTTGGTTCGGCATTGTTGAAGGAGGTTGATTCGGTGGTATCATGGTCCGGTAGTGTGGGAGACCGGATGGAACTTAGGCGAGCGCGAATGAATTAAGCTTCTTGGTCTTGAGCTCTTCTGGGTGAGAACACGCCCAACAATTACCGAATCTCCAATTATTATCAATAATACTCCACCAGAAAATTCATGGGAAGCTGGACCATCCACGTCAAAATGGAACAACACTCCAGTTAAATATAACACATGGTCTCCACTTCGACCATTAGTTGAAGATACCAAAGTGGAACTTAACTCTTGGGATCGCTTTCCAGATAACGAGTTTGATGATTCAAAAGATAATCAATAAGTTATGACAATATTTTGTTATATATATAATAAATAACGACAAGCTATGTATATCAAAAAATTGGATGCAAACAATAAAATATATAATATAGGTTTGTTTTCAACATACCTGTACACAATATTTTTTCAAAAAGACCAGAAAAACAAACTTACACAGGTCCAGTCAACTGAACCAGATTGACAGTCGACTGAACCTATATAAAATTTGTGCCCAACTCTCTGCCTCAAAAAGGCACAGTTTTAGTCGACTGGAGATCCATCTCAGTCGGCTAAACCTGTACGAATTTGCCCACTAACTCTCTGCCTCTAAAATAGATGTTTTAAGTCGACCGAACTTCGCAAAACTGTCAACATAACTACCTTTTTCATTGTGCCTATTAACCATTTCACTTTGCCTCTTCAAAAATCCCTAACTCCAAACAAATTTTCAATGGCTCCAAGATAGAAAATCCCTGCAACTCGTCCTAAACCAAGCAAAGGCAAAGCTCCTGCCTCCTCTTCCTCCAATCCGCCTCATCGTAAATTTGCCTCAAATGCTCAAATCTTGGAATGACTTAATGGAAGTGCCAAAAATCTTTGAATCTTCAATGAATTGAATGACAAACGAATCTTTCAAGAGACATTCTACAATATGGAAGATTTCGCTGCTTTTGGCATAGAGGATTTAGCATGAAAATATGGATTGCTCTCCTTGATTGATGAAAGGAAAAATAAGGTAAAAAATTTCTCATTTGTAGTCAAATTGTTCTATGCAAATCTTTGTGGAGATTTTTATACACCTCCAAATGAAACCAAAGAAGGAATTTTATGGAGTAGGGTATTAGAAGTTGATATAGTACTCAATTATCAAGATCTAGGAGCTATTTTACAGTGTAATGGTCATGAAACTTCGTTAGATAATGTGTACTATCGTGATTTCGACTATGATTCGATTAGCTACAAATTCCGTATTCCAAACACGGAAAATACATCGTGAATTTACGACCTCAAGCTCGAATAATTAATAAAATGCTTCTTTACACTGTTTTTCCTCGCACCGGGAGTTATGAAAAAATGTGCGACTACAACTATAAAGCTCTTTATGCCATTTATTCTAACACTCGACCAAATTACGCAAAGATTATTCATGATGAAATAAAAAGCTTTAATTCCCGTTCTTTAAAAACAATGTTTTTTGGCTCCTATCTCACAAATATATTTCTCCTTTTCGGAATTAATGTGGACATTTTACAAGATTACATCACACCAAAGGTTATGGATCAAAAGTCTATCTCACTTATGAAATTACCCTCTACAATGGAACCCCTTCCTTTATATAATGTTTATTTATCAACTTTGGTTAAAAATACCTTGGATCAATCGTCTTCACAACCACACCAAGCTCAAACCTCTTAAGCACAAACGCGTGGTCAATCAAGTCATGAAATTTTCGAAGAAGTTAATTGGTCTTCCGATAGTGAAAATGAAGTGTTGTTGGTCCAACCTTCAAGAAATATCAATGCCACAACAGCAATTCTCCGCAACCAAGAAATTCTTTTCAAACAACAGCAGAAAATGAAGAAACGTCAATTTTTTTTGGGAATTTGCTTGGTAAAGTTTGGAAAAAGGTCTCATCATGCTCTAGCTCATCATCTTCTGAACCATAATGTTAGCTTCTTCAACTCCATCCTTGTTTGGTAAGACTATCGTACTTTTCTTATGCTTCCGTAGTAGTACCGTTCAAAATACTTATATTCGTGATGTTGTTGGTATGTAATTTAATTCATGATGTTATGCAAGTCTATGTATGTGACAACTTCTATTCTGATGTTATGTGACTTTATGTGAAAACTTGCATTTTATGTGATGTTGTTTACTTTATGTGATGTTATTTTTCTTCTATGACTTTATGTAATGTTGTTTACTTCTTTTTGTTGATGCCAAAGGGGGAGAATCATATAGATAGGGGGAGCATGAATTTAGGGGGAGAAAAAACAATATTTTTACATTTGAACCTTGATAGTTGTCATCATAAAAAAGGGGGAGATTGTTCAAACATTAAGTCTCTTTTTTAATGATGACAACTATATACTGCACATATATACTATATCATGATATCAGGCTTTCATTCAAGAAGACAACAACACAAGAGAAAAAGCAAGAAGAATCATCTACAAGTCGAAGAAGTTAAAACTAAGGAGCCTCAAGGTCAATAGTATGTATATGGTCTTAGATTGAAATGTAGAATCTCCTTGATAGTTCATATACACACACAAACACACACTCAAACACAGATGTCAAGATATCATTGAAGTTTGAAATTCAACAAAGGTCAAAATACTAATGCAAACCGAACTTACACGGTTTAGTCGTCTGAAACTGTGTAAATCATTTTTTTTAATTCAAATTTTTTGCTGTGAAATTTTAAACCTTCGTACTCAGTAGACTGACGTAATCGCTCAGTAGACTGAGATGTTGTAACGACCATATTTTTTGAAAAGTCATCTTCAAGAGTTGCAACCATTTTGAACAGTTTTTTAATTCTGAAAGGATTTTCTTGAACTTGACAACTTTTGATTGCCTCTCTTCAGTATTTATAAATAGCACAACAACTCATACATAGTCTTCTAACTTTCTACTCTGATTTCTATTGTATCTATTCTCTTGTGCTATTCTAAGCAATTTGTACTTTCAACTCCATTATCTCACTTGCTATTGTTCCGATAATCACGGTGCACTCACTTCGAATCATCAAGGAGATTATAGAACCATTGTATTATTAAGTCAAAATCAGTGTTAGACGAACACAGGATTGTCAAGCAAGAATTGTATTTGTCAAAGGTAAGAATAACTCTGAGAGGTGCTCAGATCAGTTAAGTTGTAAACATATTCCTCCGGGTCAAGCGAGGGATTTACTAAGGAAATACCTAAGAGGTGCTTAGGGACTGGACGTAGGAGAGGTACTCCGAACCGGTATAAATCTCGGTGTGTACATTTACTTACTGCGTTAGTATTTCACAGTATAAATTAGTAAATATACTTGCCTTTTTTAGCCATACACGATCCACTAGTTATTTCACCTTTCGACTCAGAGCTTCTGCCTTCAATCAAGTCGAAATCCCACTAAGCCAAAACCAATATACAAGGTATCACTTAGATGGTACGTACTAGATTGGAGAAAGGCGGAAGGCATGGTGTCGAAAGCATTGCTTCTAATGGGGTCGATACCTTTGGTTGTTTTAAAAAGTGAAGCCCCTGCCTTTGTTTTATTAAAGCCTTCGAAGAAGTCAAAGCATATGTTTTCGAAAGAGGTTTTATAAATGATTTCGAAGGGTTTGCCATCATCTTATGTTTTAAAGAATAAGCTTTAGAATGGGTTTCTTTATTTATAAAATAATGCTTTCGAAAGTAGGGTTTCTGACCTAGTCGAAGCCCTGCTACCGTTCTTTTGCCTTTCGAGTATATTGAAGTCATCAATACTTCGAAGGGTATTTTGTTTTAAAGATGATTTAAGCCACTTCCTAAATGCTTTCGAAAGGGTCCAAGGGTTTCGAAGAAAATGGCTTCGAAAGGGGGTTTAAGCGCTATCCTTTAGTGTTTTGTTTAAATGATTTGAAGCTTTTGAAAGGGAGTGCCGATACCATCATGTTTTCCCTAATACTTTTATATGATAAGGAATGGTTTCGGAAAAGATACTTTCATTTATATTCACTTTGTCCCAAATGATATTTTTATATAAACTCAATGGTTTCGAAAGGGTTACTTCCAATGCTGTCGGAAGAGATACTTCCAATGGTTTCGAAAGGGGAACTTTCAATGGTTTTGGAAGGGATACTTCCAATGGTTTCGAAAGGGGGACTTTCAGTGGTTTCGGAATGGATACTTCCAGAGGTCTCAAAAGGGGAACTTTCAATGGTTTCGAAGCTATGCTTCTAAAAGATAATAAGTAATACTTTATTACATTCAAAAGGTTTCGAAAGAGAAGTTTTAAAGTGTTTCGAAAGGCAAGGGCCTAATGTTTTGAAAGAGATTTATATGCTTTCGAAGGAGGTCATCCAGTAAGGTCGAAAGCAAGATTTTGAAGGTTTCAAAAGCCTTAGTTTTCAAAGCAAATAACCCAATCTCATTTTTAAAAAAGAACCATGGAATAATTAAATATAGTGTTTTGAAAAAGAGTTTTTGAAGAAGTTTTCTTTGATTAAAAGGTTAGAGGGATTAACCAAGTTATTGGGTTTTCTTCTTCATATATATGTATATATTCACATTGCAATGAATCCATAACTGTATTTTGGGAAAGGGCAGAATAACCAGCTAGGTTAACCCAGTAGTGAATATAAATTAAGTTAACTCCTGAATGAGTAGAACTACATCCAGGAGGTCAGAAAGACCATAATATAGGATGCTAAAATATTAAAGGAAGATATTGGCAGGGGCCAATAGGTTCTCAGTAAGCCCATAAAAACTGTGTATTGGAAAAGATATTGGCAGGGGTCAATAGGTTTATAGTAAGTCCATGAAAACTATGTATAAATGAAGATGTCAGAAAGACAGGTTCATAGTTAGCCCATGAAAACTATGATTTGATATTGGCAGGAGCCAATAGGTTTATAGCGAACCTATGAAAACTATATCCGGTTTAAGATATTGACAGATGTCAATAGGTTCCTAGTCAACCCATGAAAAATAGGATAAGAAGAAAAGATATTGGACTTACCAATAGGTTCCTAGTCAACCCATGAAAAATAGGATAAGAGTAAAGATATTGGAGTTACCAATAGGTTCTTAGTGATCCAATGAAAAATATGTAATTGGACGGGGAGTCCATAATCATTTTACCGGTTATTAGTCAGCCCATGAAAACTATTAGGTTAATAGTAATCCTAGAAACTATAATTGTGACAGATAGTCAAAATGAATGAAGATGGGTAATCCAGAATTGATTCATTTGTTTTACATATCAAAATATCATATTGTTTTAAATTGTTTTAACCATTGTGGATGCTGGAGCACAGTATATGGTTTTATAAAGGTTTTAAGATACTAGTGAGGGGAAAACCCGTTCTGCTAAGCGGTGTGGTCTCACTAGATATCTTAATGGTTTGAGATGGTAAATTATTATTCATACCAGGTTTTATGTCTGACTCGAAGTTTATGTTTTCCCCTTAAACTCTCGGGTACTCAATTGATTTTGAGTAGTTTTAGAGTTGAGGTTTTCAGGTACCTCTTTAAACGAATAAGCTTCCAGAGATGTGCAGGAGGCATGATAGCTATACAGATTTCTTTTTTATTTTGATTCCGCTGTGTTGTTTGTAATGGAAAAGTTGTTAAATTTCCTATATATACTCTGATCATCCAATGAGGCATCTTCATATGTCGCTCTTGGTGTATGTTGTAATAAATATATTTTCTCTGAACGTGGTTAACGATTGTGAGATTATGTAATGAATTGTAAATGTTTTGAAATGGAATGTGATCTTGTTTGATGTTTTAATTTTTTTTCCATATTCATATGTTTCTGTGTATCAATCAACCTAACATCGCCTATTTGGTCGTCGAGGATTAATAACTATGGATGACTTGGGCATCCTTAGCTGTTATGTTTGGGCCTCCAAGTAGGGGGATGTTACAGCCACGTCATGCCCACCGATAATGAATCAACCACCCGTTTACTAGTCGGTATGAACTCAGGCAATCCTATTTCAACAGCCAAGTGTATGGTTTCAACATCAGCATTGACTTCTGGTGAGACATCCTCCCTAGCCTGGCATGGGCTATTCCATTGGTCTGGTATTGATTAGTTCTGCATCTGCCCGATTTGGTTCGAGCCCTAGCCAATTCAATTTGCAGGAGTCCAGACTTTCATGGCTCCATTATACCATATTTGCTTCCTTGCAATGGTCTAGAAACAGAATTTCAGACTCACTCTCTCTGAACCTGCATTGGCGCTGCTTGCTCCATCAGGCTAAGGAATGCTCTATTATTTCCAAATAGTTAGATAGGAAAGAAGCTACCATATTTTCCTCCTCTAATGTGGTTGGCTTCTCCATTGTCGATTTCTTATTAAACATCGCTCCAAGGTGCACTCCACTATATAAGTCATCAAGGTAAACCTTTCATCAGTGTTCTGAATTCTAATGGTTGCGGCATTAAACTGGGATAAGTAGTGTCGTAGTGACTTATCTTTCATTTGCTTCACATTAGATGATTAGTACCCATCTTTTGGTTATTTAATATGCACCCGAAATTGACTAATAAACTTCTTCTTTAACATCGCACAAGAATGAATTGAGCATATGGGTCAACCACAAAACCACATAGTAGCTAAGTCCGATAAGGCTAGAGGAATGCACCTGCACAAGGCTTCTTCTATAGCTCCACTTACCAGTATATGCTAGGCATACCATTATTAATGCATTATAGGTTTAGTAAGTCCTTGATATGGTTCTATAGTAGGCATCCTGAAATCTCTAGGGTCCTTGGTAGTCTTATGTCCATGAAGAAGGTACCGCTAAGTTAAGATCCAAGCCCTCACTCCACTGTCTTTGTTTAAACAAATTGTTTAATGATTCGGGCCATCATATCCTTCGGTTTGGGTGATTGTCAATGATAGCTTAGGCTTTGCATTCGGGGGGAATTATTTCTTCCTTCTTCCTGATAATGAATTGATCTTCAATTACGGACATGATTATGGCTCTTAGATCGATTTTTGTGATCATTTTATCCTGTATTGACCAAAATTTCAATGAGAGAAGAGTTTGCTGCAGCTATCCCTAATTCGACATTATCCTTTTTGGTTCAGTGCCGAACCACTTTCCAGGTCTAGCTTCAGGTTGAACTCTTGCTCGTTTCCCCACTTTTCATTCCTTCTTCCAAATCTTGGACCTTCTTGATTGAATTCTTTATTAAAGTGTGACTCCCTTTGCCTTCTAAATCCTCTAGACTAGGATCACCCTTGTGTTCAAGTATTGCAAACAATAGTTTGGGATTATAATTTAATATTAGCGGTAATCTCCAAATTTTATATAGGTATTTTACTCACAGCATCAACATGAAAATAGATTTTAGGTGGGAAGTTTGCTTACCAGGTTATAAAACAGAGACAGGCTTTTAGGTTTATCTATATTATATCAGTAGATATAAATAGATAAACCTAAAAGCCTGTCTCTGTTTTATAACCTGGTAAGCAAACTTCCCACCTAAAATCTATTTTCATGTTGATGCTGTGAGTAAAATACCTATATAAAATTTGGAGATTACCGCTAATATCCCCAAGCGTGTCATATGTCGGTCCACAATTACTTGATGTTGGAGAGTGAAACAATCATTTAGCTTGGCCATAACTCTATATAGGTTTCCTTTGGTAAATACGACCACTGTGAATACGGTTGTTATAACAGGCTATTATATTTGTATTATAATTAATTTTCAAAGAGCGTATCACATGTAGGCTATGTAGAAAGTAAATTGCAGTAAAGTAAAGAATACAAAGATTTATATTGATTCGGCTAATGTGCCAACATTCACTATCCATTTTCATTATTCCTATGGATTAATGATATAATGTTTGAGATACAAGATATAATGATATGAAGCTCGATAGAAAGTAAGATGCAGCTCAAGGAAGTCTATTCGGCTATTCATGTTTGGCTATTCTTGGCTACCTATTCCTGTTTGGTTGTCTCTGTTAAGCAGTTCCAGTTAGGTGGTTCCTACTAGGATGTTCCTACTAGGATATTCCTGCTAGGTTGTTCCGGCTAGTTGTTCCTGCTAAGCTGTTCCTGCTAGGTTGTTCCTGCTAACTGTTACTACCAGGATGCTCCTGCTAGCTAATCTTGTTAGGCAATTTAGGCTAGCTGTTCCAGATAAGTTGTTCCTGCCTATGCGGTTAAAGTGCTTAGCAGTTCTATAGCAGTGGAGGTGCAAAAAGTTATAGTAGGGATAAATCGGAGAAACGATGAAAAATAACGGAGGTGCAAAAAACTTCACTAGATATAAACCAAATATTCAAAGTTAGTTTATTCTCATTCCCACATCATTTGTATAGGAAAAAGAAATATTATTTAATCTTATATAACAAAACCAAAGTATATAACGATTTATGCAAACTAGATTGGGCGACTACAATAGATTTCTTACTTATATTGAGCGCTTATAACTTAAAATTAGGTCTTTACCCTAATTTTGTTGATTTGGTTTAAAAGACAACAGTCAAATGAACCTTTGTATATTAATGCTACTATAACAGATGTTAAAAAGCCTTGATTTAGTAGTGTAGCGGAAAATAGAAAGGCTTAAAGTGGATATAATGTTCAATAGTGCTAATTGAAATAACATAGCAGTTGGAGAGCTCTATGGGCTATAGTGGAGATTTTGTCAGGCTTTAGTGGGGCATTAATTGCACATGTTCCTGCTACGTTGTTCCTGCTAGCTAATCCTGATAGCTTTGACTTGTCTGTCATTATCGCTGTTAGCTTGGCTCTTTAGAATTTTCTTCCATTGTTGTTGGATGCCTTGGTATTTATAGGAGTGAAGGTATAGAGAGTTTAGGCCGATAGTTTCCCTGCATAACACGCCCAGATGGAATATTCTTGAATATGCCAAATGTGATGAATAGTTTCCTGATATACAATGATTTTACTCCATAAGTTCAGCTAGAAGCCTAGTCCGGAGTAAGTTGGTCTGATACTAGTGTATGTGGACATGTTGTTGGCCATGTTCATCGGCTTCCCTATCTTGCTCAGCTCCCCTCGATTCGGTAGGACCTCCATAGGCTTGGTTCGGTGTGTCTAAAGGCACACAGCTCGGTTTCCACATCCCTCCTTGGTCCGGTTCTCTGACAATGCCACCCTTCTTAACCGTGCAAGTGATCTTGTTCGGTACCATGGATATCGAACAATATTTCCTATTCAGTACCCAAAAGGGTACTAAATGGGATTTCCTATTCGGTTGCCAAGGGTACCGAATAGGACTTCCTATTCGGTTCCTTGGGTACCGAACAAAGGGAGGGGGTGGCATTGCCTTTGCTTTCTCCCTTTGCTCCTTCTACTGTGCCTTGGTCTTCGTCCAACCTTACATTGGAAATGGTTAGGCACTCATATTCCCTACCTGGCCTTTCCTTATGTTCCATTAAAATAATGTGCTTGCCAGGACTCGAACCTAGACGGGTTAGCTGAAAGGCATAAGTCTTTACCATTGTGCTACACATGCTCTTATGCCATAACTCCTTTATTTCAAGTTTTGAACCAGTAACTTCGTATTATTGAGTAGAGTATTCCAATGCCTCTGAATGTTCCATTTGCCTAAATTAGGTAGGTGCTCTCCAAGGTGGAGCTCGAGTTGGTTAGGTAGCAAACAAATTAAAAGATGATCATATCCTGTAATTCATAGCTCGGACTAAGTTGCATTTCCAACCTAGGTGCATGTCCTAATATTAGGAACACTTAACAAGTGCCTTGACTATATTTTTTGAGAATACCAAATTTGCCCCTTGTGCTTCGTCTTGCTATTGTGATTACATGATGGCGCCATTATTATGCATCTTCCAAGTATTTCTATTCTTCTTAACGTCTTTTCGTAATCACCATGCCATAGTAGATAATGTCCACAATAGCTATATAGTAACCACTTCATGTCCTTTACTGCCACACTGGTAAAGAGCTACTGCAAAACCACTACCTGATCCCACGCACCTACCTCTACACAAACCATTCTCAAGGTACAATAAGCTAGCTGGTACCAACTTAACTAGGCAAACCTGCTAGCACTCCATCTTTCGCACATTGGTCTGGGTGATATGATCAATGGTTCAACACGATTTCAACAACTCAATTGTGAAATATCAGCAACTCATTACAAATTCTAGCCGCTATAAGTTCATCTAGACCTTCATTTTTACAAAGGGAAACAATCTAAGCTCCCAAGCAATGTAATTTCTTATTATTATCTCTTGTAATCACATCAATTGCAAGAGAAGCAAAGTAATAAGAGATCCTTCATAGTGGGCATAGATCAACGTTGATTGAACTACTTTATATTGCACATCTTTACTTATTTGTGCAAATATTATCTCCTCATTTTTCATTAGATCAAGGTATTTGCCAGCCACCACCGCCGACTACCATCTCTTAATCATAATTCTGAGATTGGCTAGACTTTTAGTCAACAATTTAGTGCTAGAAGGAGGGCCTCCCTTAAAAGCTCTCACCTTTCTTCACTTTTCTTCTATACAAATTCCATTCACCTTTTTACCATGCAACCCCACTATGAGAATAAGGTCAATAACTCAAATGGCCACAACAATAATGAGGCAACTAGGGCAAGAGTCGTCTATTCCATCCTAGGATGAGTAAAGTCATGTGGCTCAACATGATCAACGGTTTGACTAGCACATGACAGCTTGCTCGTGATGCGAATGGCCTTGTGATTAGAATGGATGCTTAGACAACTGTAAACTTCGATCCGGTAGTCCCTTCAATAGTTTACCAGACCCCTGTCCAACCAGCTATTCCCTACACCTACAACATAACGGATGATGCACACAGGATTGTCATATTGGAAACCCCCTGAGGGAAGCGCTACCACCAATCACCGGAATGTGCATGCAGCCATCGAGTCGGGGAACGTCCATGACGTCCCAAAACTTGAACTGGCAGTGTACCGAGAAGTCTACACCGATCGTCGTTCTCCTTTAGGCGAAAGACTGCCCGTATTTCATTGCCTTTGGGCACTAGATGGGGCATGCGACCTACACATTAGCTATCTCAGTAGCGAGAAGTGAGGTAGAACTTCAGTGACCAGAGAACCATCAGTTCACTCCTGACCTCAATGAGAAGGGTCTAGACCTAGATCTCATGAAAGATACCCCTGCCCAAAAAGGTCACCCATGATCATCAAAAGTAGATATCCTACACCAGCTAGGCATCATCATCCCTCTCGCCATACCACCACCATAGATCCCCATCACTAGATAGACGACAAAGAAGTCCTACCCCAACAAGGAGCTAGTGCTATCCATGGCATGCAGAAGCTGGTCTTTGAGAAGAAATAGCCTTCCTAGGTCATCAAGCATATAATCCAAATTAGAAATGCAGGCAGCAATGGATTTTCAGATGACGAGAATGAAGAACCTTCTCTGAGGAAATTTGAAGAACTTACATCCATCGAAGATATGCTTTTCCTTCTTTGGACAAGTATGACGGGAGCACTGTCTTGACTGACCATATCACTGCCATCAACTAGATAACTCGGGCCAGCTTACTTTCTGGCCATGTAAAGTGCCTCCTTTTTTCCTCAACCCTAACGCGACCAACCTCACGTTGGATCCTTCATTTTCAAGCCAATAGCATCCACTCTGGGCCTAGTTGTGTTCCAACTTCAAAACCCACTTCTTCGCATTAAAGACAAGGATTATAATGGCGAGTTGGATAGACAACATAAGGCAAGGCTCGACCAAGTACCTTCATTCATATGTAAATCGCTTAATTAAGGAATCAACTTGTGTAAGAGGAGCAGAGGAGAATGACCTAGTAGTCACCCTATGTTCGGTGATAAGGTACCGGTCCCGAATGTGGAAGGGATTTCCAAAGCAACATGCTTCATCTATAACTGAATGTCCACAAAGGGCGAACGACATAATGAGGGAGGAAGAAGTGGACATCTTCGATAGTGATGAGGAGAATGACCAGAGAAACAAAGCTGGCACAAGGGAAGACAACCATTAAAAGAATGGCCGGTGGGAAAAGAGCAAGAAGAGTACGGAACACGCTTCACACTTCAAGTCTAGGTACATAAATTATGCAACTCTAAATCATGACATGAAAACTATCTACCTTGCCATGCACGATGGCATGCCATTTCAACGGCCCACTCCCTCCATATCTTGGCGGAGGAAGAAGCCTAGGGTTAATGGAAAGCATTGGAAATTACACCAATTCAATAGCCACTCCATCAACGAGGCCGACATATTAACAATGAAATAGAGCGACTAATTCACGAGTGATATTGATTCAGTATGTGAGGAAATAAGTAGAATAATGTAATTTCCAACAAAATCCACCTACCCCACCTCTAGTGGGAAAATGACAACAACGTGGCTTAATCAAGATAGACTTTATCAATTTGTGATAGCTCGCACATGGCCAACCATTTGGAGTTCCCAAGCTCGGTATAGGTTAGAGCTCACTTTCAGGGTCAAATATATTCAGTATATCTTTAGGTCCCGAAGGCTCCTCGGCTTGAAGAAGAGGTAACCCATATTGCTTTCACCGTGGAAGACAAAGAGGCATTGGTTTACTTTATCATTACCCCTTAATTATCTGTATTAGTGTGACTAGTACCAAGGTTAACCAAGTTTTAATTAATTGGGCAGCTCCGTTAATGTGATGTCCAAAGAAGTTCCTTACAAGTTGAAGCTTCCAACCCCCAGTTTCATTCCTTGTGCATTGCCTAACTACATGTTTCGGGGTTTTTACCCAGTACCCTTGGGAACTACCTCTTATATAGCCGCTTTCGGCCAAGAAGCTTTGACGACTAAAACTCAGGTATAATTTGTTGTTGTGGACTGCTCAGCTACATATAATGTCTTAATAGGTCGACCGTATTGGCAGACTTGGATGTAATTGTGGACTATCAGTGACTAGCGATGAAATTCCTAACCAAGGGAGGAACAAGGTGCGCTCGCAACAACAACAACCAGTAGATATTACTACAACATATCACTAAAACAAGCAAAGAAGGGAGTACTTATGCTATAACAAGAGTTGGCAATGTCAACGACAATGCACCTAAGAGAATGTGAGGTCATTCTACACTCTCATTCATGCCAGGGTTTCCCAAAGCCTCGAAGTCGAAGCATTCACAATAACCAATTACCCTAAGACAATGCATAAGCCGCTCAATGCTCATGTTCATGCCAAAGGTCGAAACAACACAGTTGAGGGAGATCTTCTCTCATTAGCCAGCCTAAGTAGGATAAAGGAACTCATAGCAACATGGAATTTGCAAGTTCGACCTCATTGGCATACAGGGAAAAAAGATAATACTAATCCTTCCCTCTTAACACTGATGGACTCATATGCTAGAGTCGAGGGTTGCCACGGCTCTCTGATTTTTGCATGGACCTCCGTCCTAGTCAAGGAATTTGTCAAACACATGATATATGCATTAGACAAGTGTGAATTATGAGAAAGCACAAAGAATAATAACGACAACCCTCTAGATCATTGTATGGAAGACTCAAATGCAGATGGTAGACTAGTAACTCCGCTTGAGGTAGTATCAGTTGACAAAAGCGATCCCGGCTGGGTCATACAGATAGGCACCGAGTTACGTCCGAAAGTGAGGAATGAGATAATCTGGTCGCTAAGGAATAACAATGATTTGTTTGCCTGCGAAAATGCCGACATGACTAGTGTAGATTCCTAGATTATTTCCATGCCCTAAACATTGAGCTAGTGATTCGCCCAATCCGCCTAAAGAGATGACATCTTAACCTCCAAAGATACAGGGCGCTCAAAGAAGAAGTAGAAAAGCTGCTCGCAAATGGTTCATCTACGAAGTAACATGCCCGGTCTAGGTAGCCAACCAAGTATTAGTTTATAGGCCATGTGGGGGCTTGGCGAACTTTTATTGATTTCCCAGATCTTAAGAGGGTTTGCCCGAAAGATAATTTCCCACTACACTGCATCGACCAGCTTGTGGATGCGACCTGCAGACACGAGTTACTTACTTTCATGGTTGCCTATTCCAAGTACAAACATATCGCCATGCACTACCCTAATCTTGAATACACCTCCTTTGTCACTAATGTCGGCCTTTACTACTACTGGGCCTGCCATTTGAACTACATAATGCTATTGCGTCGTACCAATGGCTCGTCTATAGAATGTTTGCCCAGCTGATCGGCCAATCCATTGAGGTATACGTGGCTGAAATGCTTGTGAAAGTGGAGAAGGTTGGGGCACGCAAGGTACCTGGTCAAAACATTCCACATGCTTTGCAAATATAACATAAAGCTTAATCCCAAGAAGTGCCCCTTCACTGTTCGGTCTAGGAACTTCCTTGGTTTTTTGGTAAGTGCTAAAGTAATTGAGGCCAGCCCTGACAAAATTCAAGTAACTTAAGGTATGCAGATTCCTTGCATAGTCAAGCAAGTCAAGAGCTTAAATGGGATGATCGCGCACGTAGCTGCTTCGTGTCAAAAGCCACCAACTGGTATGTTCCCTTCGTTGATCTCATTAAGAAAGGAAAAATGTTTTCCTGGAACGAGGAATGCACCAAGGCTCTTGAACACTTAAAGTGGTACATTGCCTTGCCCTTGTTGTAGAATATGCTAGTATATGATTTTTGTTTGATGATAATAAAGATATATATATATATTCGTTTAAATGTATTTGTTATTGTACTATTTTATTTTTCACATAATTAAATAAATATTTGTTGAATAAAATAAATAACTCAGAATTCATATTTAAACAAATAATTTATTCAAACAAATATTTTATTACAAACTCGAATAGTATAAATTTGAGCTCTCACTACATTTACACATTTTCAATTACAATACAATTTCAATTACAACACAATTTTCAATTTACATTTACACCTCACTACATATTCACTCAACACTTGTATTTAATCTTCAACTTTGTTCCAGTCAGTATCCAACATCTGAACTATCTGCAAAATAAACACTGACGCAGTACAATTGAAAAAGAAATTTTGCAGTGTACAATGAAGTGTGTGTTTGAAAATATTGTTTGCCTCAGTTATTTGGGTTGTTTGTCATCATTTTCTTTTGAATTCAACTTAAACGAAAAACTTGTGACATGCATAGTGTATCACTGTACATGCCACAAGGGCGTGCACATCGATATACACTTGCTTGTTAAAACTGCAGGGATAGGTGAGCATAAGGCCAAACCCGAGCCAAGGCTGGATTTAACTCAAGTGAAAATGCTCGATCAAAGCAATAACCAGCAATACAAACATGCAGCTACCACCAGACAAAGTTTCAAGGCATGGTCAGGTTCAATGCAATGGTTAGGAGCATCATAGACAAGACTACATGAAAAAAGCAAGTATGGCTCGAACAATACAAAAATGAGTGAACACAGACCAAATCTCAAATGGGTCAAGACACAATGAACATTAGAGACTCAAGTGGAACAAGTCCAGCTACAACATGAACTAGCACAGTATACACATGCATATGGTCAAAGCAACATATGGTGCACAATGGATATACAAACACTCAAGTTCAACATGCTCACATTACAAAGTGGTGAACCAGACAAAGGCAATCAAACTGCACAGATGAAGCTCGAAGCAAATACAATGTTCAGGCATGAACTTGACTACAAGTGAAGCCTCAACCATGAAATAAATGCAAAACATGAAGCAGTAACATCAGTTTAGGTATGGGGAGCAACCACATCAGACATGAAACAAAGCCAGTGCACAAATAACAAAACCAGACATGTACAAGCTACATTCAGACAGGTGAATGGTCAGAGCAAGTCATTCAGAGGCAAATAGTGAATGGAACCATGAAATGACTCGAAGCAATGCAAACCAGACTCGAGTGAACCAGAGGTGAATACAACATGACAACAATCTCATCAATGCAGACTCAAAGCTACATGAAGTCTCGACCACAATAAACTTCAACATGTACAAACAAAAAGCTTCAGACAAGTCAACTTCATCAAGTTATAGTTCAACATGACCAACCAAGTTACAACAGAATTCATATATACAAGTTTGGTATTATCTACTAGATGCAAGTGAACAAGTGCACTGAATAATTAAGTGACAATAATTTTACATAGAGATGCAACAAGCAAGTCGATCACACACATACATACATACATACATACATATATATATACATGGAGATGACACACACAAATGTTTCAAAAATCAGCGAAGCCGTTCGAACAGTCAAGGAGTAAAAAAAGGTTGCAGTGAAGTCTTTCAAAGGCAAACAAGTCAAGTTTATCACAAATGTAAATGTCAATGTCAATGTCAAAGCTAAAGCCAGCAAAGAATGGAACTCGCATGTGAAACACGATAATCAAGTCATAATTCAGTTCAAAATATAGATGCCAATATATCAGAAAGTCAAGTTTATCTCAATATCAAAGTGCCGAAGTCATAGTGCCAGCAAAGAATGGAACCAGAGAAGAACGTAACTAACAATTCAAAAAAGTTAAACTATCAGAGATGAACAAGTCAAATATCATCACCAACATTCAATCAGTAATCGAACAGCCAAGCAAAGGGTTTGAAGAATTCAAATAGAATTATACGTACGTAAATATAGGGTTTTTATCCCTATTTAAACCCAATCATCATCATCGGCAGTGGGCATTCGAGTTCAGGCAAAATACCAAGTCGTTGAAGTAAATCACAAACCAATAACTCGAATCGAAGTTAAGCATAATCGAAATCAAAAAAGGAAAATCACGTACGAAGAGAATAAGAGGAGGCTGCATAACAAAGAAAAGAGACGTCATCTATTATTTACTATATTGGGCCGGCTCTTGTTAATTCTAATTTGGGCTTGAATTTTAACATAGGGTTTTTTGTTTATTTTATTTAATTTCTTTTTAAATTGTGTAACTTTCTAGTCGTGTGACTAGGTACAAACTACGGGGCGTAGTTTGAGAATTCGCAACTCAGTGGCTGAGTTGTGGCAGGGTTTTGAACGTAGAGTTAGGTTAGTCAAGTAGAGGGTGTCGCAAGTTTACGTGTGTAAGCGTCTGACTACTTAATTTCTAGTAGAAACCTTGGGGGTAGCACGTCGACAGGTTATTGCCAAAGCTGGGTAAATCTGTGTGCGATCTCTACAGCATTACTTTATGTTATTGTTTTTATTTCCACATTAATTTTTATTATTATTAGTATCACCCTATTCACCCCCACTCTAGGGTGAAAACATTCTTATAAGTGGTATCAGAGCTAGGAACAAAAACTAATTTTTGTTTTAAAAATTTGATTTTTTAATGGCTTCTTTTAATAATGCTTTTGCTGAGGGTCAGTCCATAGTTAGACCACCCATGTTAAATAGTGAATATGCATATTGGAAAAATAGAATGAATTTTTTTTCTGAAAACCATAGGTGCATGGAATATTGTTGAGACGGGATACAGGACACCAACAATAATGGTAGATAATCAAAAATTCGAAAATCCTATGGATCAATGGACAGATCTCGAAAATAAACTGCAAAATGCTAATGTTAAAGCTATGAATTCTATTATTTGTTCATTAGATCAAATTGAATTTAATCGTTTCTCACATTGTCTAACTGCGTAGGAAATTTGGCACACGCTTGAGGTGACTCATGAAGGAACCTCCCAGGTTAAAGAATCAAGTCTTGCCATGCTTAGTAGTGAGTACGAGAACTTCACAATGGTAAAGGATAAAAGTGTCAAAGAAATGTATGGACGACTTTCTAATCTAGTTTACAAATCAAAATCCCTAGGAAGACCATATACGGAGCTGGAAATAGTTCGAAAAATCCTCACAATTCTTCCATGAAATTTCAAAGCAAAAGTGACCTCCATTCAAGAATCAAAGGATCTTAAATAGGTAAAAGTTGAAAACTCATCGAAAATCTCACCACTTATGAGCTAGAAATCAAATTCAAGGAAGAACGTGAAGGAGGAGATACTCGAAAAAAATCAATAGCTCTCAAAAGAACAATGGAAAGTGAAGATGATGATGATGATGGTGGAGCAGCTGAATTGGCACTAATAATAAAGAAACTCAAAAGGTGGAAGCGCAAATATGGAAATCCTACCCTAAATCAACAACTGAAGAACAAAATCGTCAAAGTTCCAGACAACTCAGAAGAGCAGGAGATCATTTGTCATAAGTGCAATAAACCTGGTCATATCAAGCCAAATTGTCCTCAAAATCAATTCAGCAAAGGAAAGAAACCGAAAAGGAGAAGCTTTGCAGCAACTTGGGATGAAAGTGATGAAAATGATAAAAGCACTGGCAGTGAGAGTGAAATAGTAAATCTATGTCTTCGAGGAGAAATAAGTGACAGCGATGATGATGAGCCAAGCGAGGTATCAAAACTTACTCACTCGTAATTACTTATATATTTTCATGAAGTAAATGGCTGTTTTGAATGACTTAGGGAGAAGTACGCTAAAATTGAATCACAAAGAGATAGTTTGATAGAACTAAATAAGCAGCTTGATCAATTGGTTAAAAACTATCGAAATAAGAGCCCTAAGTGTGATAAGTGTCCATCATTTGAAGAGGAAATAAAAAAAATCAGAAATTAAAATTAAACTGCTTGAAAATAAAATTCTGATTTTGAAAGAAAGTGAAAAAACTAGGAGAGAAAATTCTATTAAGAAGTGCACTTTGTTATTGAATGAAAATGAATCTCTCAAAACACAAGTCCAACAATTGTCTACAACTTTAGGAAAATTCTCCAAAGGAGAAAGATCACTAAATATGCTATTAGGGAAACAAACTATTAATACTGTTAGACAAGGACTTGGGTATACTCAATCTGAAAGAGTTAGAAGTGAAACTAATCATGTAAACTCCAAGTGCACGATTTGTAGAAAAATTGGACACAATCACAACAATTGCTGGTATAGACCCAAACACGTGAACACCATACCAATTTGGTTTCCTAAAGGCATGAATGTAAAATCTTTTAAAATCAAACAACTCTGGGTGCCAAAAGGAACAAAAATAGACTGTTTTGGTTCTACACAAACTTGTTTTTCAAAATCGTTTGTCACTAACAATCATGGACCTATAAAAAAATAGGTCAAAAAAATCTTTCCTCGTGTAGGTGTGTTGGCAGGCTAAGGAACAGCAAGAGTGGTACTGGATTCTGGTTGTTCTAGGCAACATGACGGACGACATATCAAAGTTCCTTAGCCTAGAGAAATACAAAGGTGGTAGAGTCAAAATGGGCAACAAATGATGTATTATATGTTGAAAATATGCACCATAATCAGATTTCAATCAGCTAGTGATTAACTTTGAAAATTTGAGCACCACTATTAAATTTGACAAGGATGAAAAAGGTAAGGTAGTTGATCAAAAGAAATATTGAGGTATGATTGATCACTTCTTCATCTTACTACTTCTAGACATTATGTTCTCTCCATGCTTGTGTACACGGTTTTAATCAAATCCAAAAGAATCTCATTTCAAAAGCTGTAAAAGGATTATAAGGTATATATTGCACACACCACGATTTGGTCTATGGTATCCAACTTATGAAAACTTTGATTTGAAGGGGTATTCAGATGCAGATTATGCTGATAGTCTAATTGATAAAAAATACTAGCGGAATGTGTTTTATGTAGGGACATTCATTAGTTGCATCACTTTCACAAAGAAAATATCTACATAAATTTCATTTCAACTGATTTTAAGTTAGCAGACATTTTTACCAAACCCCTTCCAGAAAATAGTTTTGTCGACTGCATCTCAATTTAGGCATTTTAGAAATTTGATTTTATATTTTTGGATTTGATCTTAAATGTCTATGTTAACTAATCTAACTCCCTACAGATTATTGAAAAGGAAAATAGTGACTAACAAAATTTGATGAGTGTTGATATTAATCATACATTATGATTTGAGACAGTATATTTAGTAAATTTCTTTAAAAATTCAAACAAAATTTTTAATAACTTTTGTTGGTAAAAATTCCATGACCATCTCTATTTCTATCATATTTCTAACGACCATCACTCATCCAAAATCAATATAGTATGTCAAAATGTGGTATCTAAACAGGAAATTATTCCTTTTTTAATTAACTAGCAATAAAACTATCCAAAAGTACTCACTCTCATTTAAAAGTCCTCACGGTTATGCATGTATGGAACACATATCACTATTAATTAGGCGAGTTGATTCTAACCCCATTTAAAAGTCCTCACGGTTATGCGTGGTTAGAAGATGGTTGAAATTCATTTTTTAATAAAAATTGAGAATACTACTAATCTCATTTAAAAGTCCTAACGGTTATGCATGGTTAGTATGTATTCAAATTCCTATCATAAATATACCACAAATGGACACAACTATATGGTTTTCTATACCGACACCACCCCTATCACAATAAAATGGAATATGCACCTAATAGAGTATTTATGATTTTTGTTTGATTTTTTATTGAAATTTAATATTTATACTCGATTAGGTATTAATGTTGATTAATGTCTATCACTTTATCTCTATTTTTCTAACACTATTAATCTTTTGTTGATAACAAAAGGTGGAGAGAGTAGTTAAGATTTTGTGGTAAAAAATTTTAATTACATATTCTCATTTAGGCTCCTTGCATTTGATTTGAATATTTTTATTTATTTTCATGTATATGTGAAGGGGGAGCTTTGTTGTAGGGGGAGCATTCAAATAGGGGGTGCAAATAGAATTCATCGAGACCAAATACATTTAATAAAGTCATAATCTTAATATATGTTTGTTATCATCAAAAGGGGGAGATTGTAGAATATGCTAGTATATGATTTTTGTTTGATGATATTAAACATATATATATATATATATTATATTCGTTTAAATGTATTTGTTATTGTACTATTTTATTTTTCACATAATTAAATAAATATTTGTTGAATAAAATAAATAACTCAGAATTCATATTTAAACAAATATTTTATTCAAACAAATATTTTATTACAAACTCGAATAGTACAAATTTGAGCTCTCACTACATTTAAACATTTTCAATTACAATACAATTTCAATTACAACACAATTTTCAATTTACATATTACACCTCACTACATATCACTCAACACTTGTATTTTATCTTCAACTTTGTTCCAGCCTATATCCAACAACTGAACTATCTGCAAAATAAACACTGACGCAGTACAATTGAAAAAGAAATTTTGCAGTGTACAATGAAGTGTGTGTTTGAAAATATTGTTTGCCTCAGTTAGTTGGGTTGTTTGTCATCATTTTCTTTTGAATTCAACTTAAACGAAAAACTTGTGACATGCATAGTGTATCACTGTACATGCCACAAGGGCGTGCACATCGATATACACTTGCTTGTTAAAACTGCAGGGATAGGTGAGCATAAGGCCAAACCCGAGCCAAGGCTGGATTTAACTCAAGTGAAAATGCTCGATCAAAGCAATAACCAGCAATACAAGCATGCAGCTACCACCAGACAAAGTTTCAAGGCATGGTCAGGTTCAATGCAATGGTTAGGAGCATCATAGACAAGACTACATGAAAAAAGCAAGTATGGCTCGAACAATACAAAACTGAGGTGAACACAGACTAAATCTCAAATGGGTTAAGACAAAATGAACAGTAGAGACTCAAGTGGAACAAGTCCAGTTACAACATGAACTAGCACAGTATACACATGCATATGGTCAGAGCAACATATGGTGCACAATGGATATACAATCACTCAAGTTCAACATGCTCACATAACAAAGTGGTAAATCAGACAAAGGCAATCAAACCGCATATATGAAGCTCGAAGAAAATACAATGTTCAAGCATGACCTTGACTACAAATGAAGCCTCAACCAAAACATAAATGCAAAACATGAAGCAGTAACATCGATTCAGGTATGGGGGGCAACCACACTAGACATGAAACAAAGCTAGTGCACAAATAACAAAACCAGACATGTACAAGCTACATTCAGATAGGTGAATGGTCAGAGTAAGTCATTCAAAGGCAAACAGTGAATAGAACCATGAAATAACTTGAAGCAATGCAAACCAGACTCGAGTGAACCAGAGGTGAATACAACATGACCACAATCTCATCAATGCAGACTCAAAGCTACATGAAGTCTCGACTACAATAAACTTCAACATGTACAAACAAAAAGCTTCAAACAAGTCAACTTCATCAAGTTATAGTTCAACATGACCGACCAAGTTACAACAGAATTCATATATACAAGTTTGGTATTATCTACAAGATGCAAGTGAACAAGTGCACTGAATAATTAAGTGACAATAATTTTACACAGAGATGCAACAAGCAAGTCGATCACACTCACACACACATACATACATACATATATATGTATATACATGGAGATGACACACACAAATGTTTCAAAAATCAGCGAAGCAGTTTGAACAGTCAAGGAGTAAAAAAAGGTTGCAGTGAAGTCTTTTAGAGGCAAATAAGTCAAGTTTATCACAAATATAAATGTCAAAGTCAAAGCCAGCAAAGAATGGAACTCGCATGTGAAACACGATAATAAAGTCATAATTCAGTTCAAAATATAGATGCCAATATATCAAGAAGTCAAGTTTATCTCAAATATCAAAATGCCGAAGTCATAGTGCCAGCAAAGAATGGAACCAGAGAAGAACGGAACAAACAATTCAAACAAGTTAAACTATCAAAGATGAACAAGTCAAATATCATCACCAACATTCAATCGGTAATTGAACGACCAAGCAAAGTGTTTGAAGAATTCAAATAGAATTATACGTATGTAAATATAGGGTTTTCATCCCTATTTAAACCCAATCATCATCATCGGCAGTGGGCATTCGAGTTCAAGCAAAATACCAAGCCGTTGAAGTAAATCACAAACCAATAACTCGAATCGAAGTTGAGGATAATCGAAATCAAAAAAGGAAAATCACGTACCAATTTAATCCAAGCATTCGAGCTCGACACAATAGAAGATACCGCAAGCTATCAAGGCCAGAGAGTTGATTGACAAAGTAATTCGAAGAAAAATCATCACATCAATCGATCGATTATCAAGCGGTGGTTTAAATTTAGAAAAACCGTAAAATTCCAGAATGAAGAGAATAAGAGGCGGCTGCATAACAAAGAAAAGAGACGTCTTCTATTATTTACTATATTGGGTCGGCTCTTGTTAATTCTAGTTTGGGCTTGAATTTTAATATAGGGTTTTTTGTTTAGTTTATTTATTTTCATTTGTAATTTTCTTTTTAAATTGTGTAACTTTCTAGTCGTGTGAATAGGTACAAACTACGGGCGTAGTTTGAGAATTCGCAACTCAGTGGCTGAGTTGTGGCAGGGTTTTGAGCGTAGAGTTAGGTTAGTCAAGTAGCGGGTGTCGCAAGTTTACGTGTGTATGCCTCTGACTACTTAATTTCTAGTAGAAACCTTGGGGGCAACATGTAGGCAGGTTATTGCCGAAGCTGGGTAAATCTGTGTGTGATCTCTACTGCATTACTTTCTGTTATTGTTTTATTTTTGCATTAATTTTTATTATTATTAGTACCACCCTATTCACCCCCCCTTTAGGGTGAAAATGATCCTACACTTGTGCTTTCCAAACCAATAAGTGGAGAGGATTTGTATTTGTACCTTGCAATTACTAACCACGCGATCGGTGTTGCTTTGATTCGAGAGGAGGAGAAAATCCAGTAGCTAATCTATTATGTCAAAAAAGTTTTTCAGAACTAGAAACAAGATACTCCACCTTCTTCCTGCTAATAGTGGTGTAACATCCCCCGCTTGAGACTCGAAGATGAACGCCGATAATGCTGCAGTCATTACCTTTATTATCTTCCAATGACGAAAGTGGGTTTAGTTTATTAATTAAACACAAATAAAGTAAACACAACAGCTAAATATTTTCCATTACATCATAGATTTTCTTTAGCATTCTTTACATATACTTTAGTCGCAATTAAACCCAAAGATGTGCCCACGCAAGGGTCAAATATAATAGAAACTAACATAGTAAAGGGTCGAGTCAATATATGAAGATGCAGCCCACACTCTTTAGTACAACGGTAAAATAAAATTTCTATTGGCGACCAAGCCTTCTTCTCCATTTTTGAACTACTACAACGACCCTTATTTCAAACCAGCCTAATCCTATAAACTCAACTTACTCAAATGAGCACCCATGCGATTATGGGAAAAAGATAATAAAAACACGTGCAAACATAAAGTCTGGTGTGAATAATACCTAACCTAAAACATTCATATGGTGAGATAAAACTGTACTGCAATGGTTGGGTTCCCTCCCCCACTGTTCAAACAACAAGAGTAAAACATTCAACATACTGATGCGGTTGGTTTTTACCTATGTCTGCATCTTACGCTTCCCTAAGCGGCTCCACTTTACTTTTGCACCCCCCACGCAGTCCCCACTAAATTCTTAAGTTTAGTTCATTCCTTTATTTCATTACAACATTTTACTACTACGCTCCTTGGACAGGCCCCATTTATTTCCCACCTTATATTATTATTTAATATACTATAAATTTGTGCCTCATGCATCGTCATATTTACCCTTTAACCATTTAATACTACGCCCCACGTATGTCTTAATGGTTGCACCCCGCATAGTTGTTATTTATTTCTCTTTACAATTTAATACTGCACTCCGCTCTATTCTTACTTCTTTTTCTTTAATGATTTGACACTGCGCCCTATGTAGTTCTTACTTCTTTTCCTTTAATGATTTAACATGGCGCCCCACGCAGCTCTTATTCATTTCCTCTTACAAATTAATACTGCGCTCCGTGCAGTTCTTATTCATTTTTCTTAAATAATTTTATACTGCACCGCATGCACTTAAATGCCTCATCTTCCCTAGGTGTGCATTCGTGAATGCCTCTCCTCACCTTCCCAAGGTGAGCATCCACTTTAAACATTTATTTAACATATGGAACCGCTCCGTAGTTCCCGCAAGTTGAATGCCCATCCTCACCTTCCTAAACTGTGCATTCGAGTGAGCGTCCCCACCCAACATCAATAACTCTTCCAACCTTATTTCTAGCATAGGATCCCATCCCCATACTAACGCGGCCTCTCCATGAGTCCTACCTGATTATCTTTATTTAGATTTTGTTTGCTTTTTTCATAGCACAGTACCATCTTGCCACAATGCTTAGTGCTTCCCACCATCCCTATCAAGTGTACTCTTCCTTATTTTGTTGTAGTATGACCCCTTCATATTGCATGCATTTCAAATTTATAATGTAGAGCATCCGCCGCAACGCTGGTTTAGACAAACTCTGACATCCCTGACAACGTATTTACACATGTCGTTCTCTCATTCGTCCCTATTTTACTTTCTGTTAATTGCAGTGTCCATTTTATTTCTTTTCAACAAATAATTTGGATCTAATTTCCCTTTTTTCCAATACCCATTAATATATTTTTTCCATATAAATTTATTTTCCTAGGCCCCCATAGTTCCCCACTTGCTCCAGCGCAGTACTTAGCATTTTCTGTCTATTTTTCCTTCTACAATATTCTGATATATTCCCAGAAAATTTGTGAATACTTATTCTAACATCCTTAATCTTTGTTTGGAGTTTTTAGGGTAATTTTCCTTACTTATTTTCTAGTTTGGATCTTTAGTAAATCAAATAAAATCTTATAAGCTTAAGAAACTTCTCAAATTAAAAACTCATCTCTAAAACCAAGATTAGAACATGATATAAAATTTCCATTAATTTTCGAAATCATTAAAGCAGGGGAAACGTGTCTGAACATCCCATATTCACTACACCATAACAGCTATTTTGGAACATCGATATGCGGAAATTTTAGAATAGTTCTGGACCGTTCCAATTTTGGCATGGCTTGTAGCCATTCCGCTATACTTAGGAACGGTCATGGACCATTACAATATTATTGCTTGCTCGAATCTTCCCAAGATGCCTCAATACGTTCTCGGCGCGAAGCCTCCCACCAAATTAGCACGAAACTTTACTTTCCCCTCCAAATTTTCATTTCCCCCATTTCTATTTCCTCCGTAATAACCTAAAACCATACGTCTCCAAATTTCTTCTTCGATCTCAAGTACGTCCCCAATTTTCTTCTTCGATCTCAAGTCGTCCGCAACCTCTCAACTCACTTCCTCGAACCCCCATCAAAACTCAAGAACCGCCACCGCTACAAGTTGAAAAGGCTGCCGCTGCCACAACTCACTTCTTTGATTCCAGAAATTGGGCTAACCCCCTCAATTGATAATCACAGTCGCCATCAATCTAGGTACTTGTTTCTCCTCCTTTTTCTTCACTCCCAATCGCTGTCAACGTAAAGCCTCTTTTTTCGCAAGTTGATACGTTGTTGAACAATTGCAAGACACAGTTAATGCCGCATATATCTTATCATTTCCCCACTACGAATATGTCTGTCTCTTGCGTTCAGAGTAGAAGTCTATTAGTTTACAATGTTCAACTGGCACAAATCAATTTCTTTGCATGTAGTGTCTGTTCATTAACTGCAATGTTGCTAAATCTAGACAATATTTTTACTCAGGCCATTTTGATATTTATGCACTTAAAACAAAAATTGTTTCTTCTATAAATATTCTGTTTTTTGTATCAGGAATCGTATGTTAGATGTGAAAAGATCCACGTATGTGATTTGCTTGATATCATCCATCTATTTCGTGGCTCCATTACATTTATGTTGACACACACAATTAATTGATGCTTCTTTATTATGAGTATGAATAAGATGAAAAGAAAACCGTTGTCGGTTATTGATCCATTATTAAAATATATCTGGCAAAAGAAAGAGTTGCGCGGTATAGATCTTCATTGACACTGAATACAAAATGAAAAGTGTTGAATGGAAAAAGTATTCTGGTTGAAATACGAAGCATGTGGAATCTAGTAGAAGGCTGGCATCAATGTTAGGCAATGCAATTACTGTATTTGGTAGCAGGAGGTGGCATTGCTTTTGAGGTCGCATTGCATTGTATTTGTGTACGATCTTCTTAGTTCGTTGCAAGCTTTAAAAATTTGTATTAGCAGTACCTAGTAAAAAGTACAGGGCAAAAGAGAATCATTGGCATGATATTATGCATAGATTTTTAGTTAAAAAAAATACTTTCAAAACAAACTGCAGTGGTATTCGTTTAATGATGAAGGTGTATGAGAATTCATGGATTTGTCTTGTATAATTTTTATATGGGATATTTCTTAGTTTAAGCATCAATGCCTGTAGATGTTTACATCAGAGTTAGTCTACCATGAAAATTGAAAATATTGTGGTACTGATACAGGATCAAAGTTCACAATCAGGCTGTTGAATTCCATCATCTTAAATATTGTTATATTGTTATATTGTTGTTACTTGCTTGATTAATTTATTTACTAAGTGTGGCAACTGTTGTTATTGCCCCTAATTAATTGCTTATGTATCATTGAAGGAAAGCACTGGTTGGTGTATGCGTCTTTTAAATCTAATGGAAATTTTTATTTGGATCACTTGTTTTTGCTTTAATATATTTTTCTCTGTTTTCTTTGTTATGGTGATGTTTACCGTTTTAAATTATACCTCCCTTGAAATTGAGGTAATATTTAACCATCCCTAAACACAGTGTTACAAACACATGTCAAAGTTTATGTATGAATAAGTTGAAAATAATAGATGCTTGTTTAAGTGAAGTAAAATGCCACTAAAGATTAGCATGATAAGGTTTGTGATACTAGAGCTTTAAGAATACATACCAGTGAAGAAAATGTAATCGCAATAACTATGCAGGGAAACAGCACCTTATTTGACTTCATGGTTAAACCTGAAACAAAATATTTTGAGATAGCTAATGAGTAATCAAAGCCTGCTGGAGCAATACAGGCAGTGACAACATTATGATATGGAACTTGGTGAGATTGTAGTGAAGAGATTGTTTGAAATAGAACCTAACAACCCGGGTAATTATGTGCTGTTATCAAATTGAATAATATAGTAGCAAAGAGATTGTTTGAAATAACATACGCACCTACTTGTAAAATAATTTTTTTCGCGATCAGAGGAGGTTATCTTTGGCTTGTATTCATAGCTGTATCACCTTTAAATCGTTCATTGATTTTAACCCATCTTCATTCTAAAACTTAAAAATAGTGTAAAATAATAAAAGTTTCACTTATTTTTTTTTCTTTTTATCATTTGCAGATAATAATGTCAACACCGGAAGAAGCTTCACCCCGTTCGATTGCGCAAACATCCTCTACACAATCCGAGCCAGTTGTGGTAAATTCATATGGTGTTCCTATTTCAGAAAATGCTGGAAGAATAGGAAGTCGAGTTGGTAAATTAATACGAATACATGTGCCGATATCATATGAACGTTGGGATAAAGTACCCCAAAAGTATAAGGATGACGTTTGGAATGAATTGCTAGTAAGTTAAATCGATTTGTACCATTTTTAATTTTCTCTATAACATATGTATTTTGTTACATTACTTCATTTTTAACTCTTAATTTTCGCAGACATTTTTTCAAATAGAGTCAAATGCAAAGGACCATTTTATGAAAAAAAATGGCCGAGTCATTTAGAAAATATAAGAGCGAATTGAGAACAAATCATTATGATAAATTTGATAACGATGAAGATAGGTCAAAAAACTGTCCAAGAACAATCAGCCAAGAAGATTGGGATATGTTCTTAAAAAATGAAGCAAAACACAGTGCAAACGAAAGAAGGGAGATAGGAAAAAGAAATAGATCAATGTACAAATATTGTCATCATACTGGACGTACGAGTCATGCCGTATTAGAACATAAAATGGTATAATTTCATTTTTTTTATTGATTTTGATTGTTTTTTTATTGACTTTATATATCAGTATGCATATACATCTCATATCTCAATAGAACTCTAATGTTTGCATGCAAATTCTTTGTATTGCATTACTAATTGAACTACCAATAAATCATGCGTTACCTCAATTTTACCAATAAATCTATAACTCCTAGCCTTGATTCAATTGTATATATGCAAATCTAACAATGTTTTCATGAGGAAGTTAATCCTAAACGGCCGTTATGAATAAATTTTGGAACAATTTTGGACCGTTCCAAAATTTTTGCCACTACTCATTTAGGAACGGTTTTTGACTGTTCCAAAACAACTTTGGAACGGTCCAAAACCGTTCCTAAACGGCATTTCTGGTGTAGTGATTTATCTATCCTTACCCAAAACATTTATTAAACCTCTATATTTATTAATAAAATTCGTATGAAACCCATCATACTTAAAAGCATACAAATCTAAATCGAAACCATATATTAGAGATCAGTGTAGATATATTAAGTATTACTCACCTAGATCTTTAAGATATATAGTTTTCGTCTTCTTAACCCCCATTAGCATGTGTTTTCCTTATCTTCTTTCTATTTTCCCTCTTTAAGCCACCACCATTAAAGTTTCTCTCTAGCTTTTATTTTATTTTGAGTAGGATAAATTATTGAATGGAAAGAGTAATGTTTATTATCCCACAATAATTTGGGCTTGGGCCCTTATACCTCCATTCGATTAATTCATTTCCCCTTACTTCTCTTACTTGGACTGCTCTGGCTATTTAATTAATTTATTTGTTAAATTTCAAATTAGGATCATTACAGTCTTCCCTCCTTAAAGGAATTTTTCCACTGAAATTCAATTAAGGTTAAGTAGAAATTTATCCTTTATTTCATTCTTACCATAAGTGTACCCATAAATTCTCAATCCATGCATATAAGACACACTAGTGCTATCTACTAATATGATACACAACCGTAATATTCATACATATGTGTTATATATCCATACAACTCAATACATAGCTCATGCGCTAATCTGAAACGAATAACTCTGGATAGGTCTTCTTAACCTTTTCCTCTATTTCCATGTGCATTCCTCCCGATCTGCTCTCCACTGGACACATACTAGCTTCACTATCTTGTTCCGAAGGTACTTCTCATCTTGATCCACTATTCAAACCGGTCCGTGCACATATGTCATATCTGGCTTTAGACCAGGTCTTCTACTTTGCTCTGATTGACTACTACTCCCGAACCCCTAATGCATTTTCACAAATATGATACATGAAATGCATTATGAATCCCTACAAAAACATTAGGCAGATCCATCTTATACGCACCTTCCCTATCCTCTCTATGATCAAAATAGGTCCTACAAATTTGGGTGCCAACTCCCTAGCTTTTCCAAAGCATATTACACCCCTCATTGGACAAACCTTCATGAACACTTGACCACATACTATGAACTCTAGTCCTTTAAATGTCCTGCTTTGTCACACTTAAAGCATTTCTATGAGAAATGCGGATTACGGATCTTAAGGCTAGTATAAACACTAGAGGGGGGTGAATAGTGTTTTAAGGAATTACTAAATCTTTTCGAGTTTATATTAATTTGAACACAAATGTATACAATATTCAAACACAGATATGATCACAGATTCAAACACAGATGCAAATACAAAGTAAAAGCAGTAAAGGAAAGAACACACCGGATTTTATACTGGTTCGGAGTTACCATACATCCAGTCCCGCACACAAGTATGGATTTCCTTTCAAAAACAATCTTTACAATTACAACCCTCGATTTCAAGGCCACGAGGTACACCACTCCAGATTCACAATCCTCTAGGTAGAGATACTTGATTTCTCGGGCAACAAGTTCACCCAATTGATTTCCTAGGCTATAATCACACCTTTTCTCACTTGATTGATTTCCAAGGCTACAATCACACCTTTTCTCACTTGATTGATTACAAAGAAGCCTATAACTCTGAATAACACTGGGATCTTGTTGAGATAGTGATAGAGAATCAAACTAGAAATGATCTAGTTAAATTCAATGATGATTTCGGTAGAGTAATGGTAAGAATATATATAAAGAAATGTGGAAGAAGAAGAGGAGTGAAAACCAGAAAAATATTGTTAAAAATTCGTTGAAAACATCCCCTATTTATAGAAGAACAACAGCCATGTCTATTCGTGAAAGGTTATGGCGAATAGACACTTCTTTTGAAATTCAAAACCAACTGCCACTATGTCGACATGGATATCTTGGGTATGTCGACATCCCAAAGGAAATTTTGGTGATTTGTTTTTCTTTGAAAATTACTTCTATCTTATATTAAAACTATTTTAAACTGTATAAATATACTTAACTATAGTTAAAATACATAAGTAAATATAGAGAATAATATATATATATATATATAATTTTACTATAATTTTATATTTAAATCTAAGTATAAATATATTATAATTAAAATATTGTTTTAAACAAACGAGGTTTAAAATAAGAGTTTATTTAAAAACAAAATCAAATAATATTTTAAGGCTAAAATATCTTTTTGAAAATCATTTGAAAAGATAATTTTTAAGGCTAAAACATTTTGAAAAGCAGTTTCGAAAATCATTTTGAAGTAGTTTTGCAAGCTTCTTCCTGCAGAATATCTCATCACATCAGGACTCGAGAACTTGTACAAAACCAGGATGTTCGTGGGTTTGTAAGCCACTTGTCGTGGGTTTGTAAGCCACTAAAAAGGTAGAAATGGGTTCCATCCCAAATGAAATATGGAGTGAAGATTTCAGTGCTATTATGAAGTTTTAACATAATTCTAGACTCAATACTTATCTTGTACTATTTGATAATCTCGCTATTCTTGATATTCTTGATACTCATGAGTCTTTAATCTTGATATCTTGAATCTCTATACTGTACAGTCTTCTTTCTTGATACCTGCATGGTTAAATCATGCATATACATATATATCTAAACTATAATGTTAGTATTTATATTTTATAATCTTATTCTAAGGTTGTTTTCATCAAAACCATCATCTCAAGGACTAACAATCTCCCCTTTTTTGATGATGACAACCTTTGTTTATAAAATATTATTTCTATCCTAATGACTCCCCCTAAAACTAATAACTCCCCCTTAATCTATGCCTAACTATCTTATATTTTATACTTCTCCCCCTTTGTCATCAACAAAAACTAACTCCAAACTATATAACTCCCCCTTAGTCTAATATTAAATGATTATAATGATAGTGTTATCATAAATAATCAACACTTAAATCTAAAACTAAAACTTCAGTCCTAAATTACAAACTCTCCTAACTAAGAATCTATATATGATAATATTTGTAATATAAGAACACAAATCATTTATATTGTTATATTTACATGAGCGTAGAGAACGTAAGTAAAAACATACAACAATAGGAAAGAGGAAAGAGAAACTAACGCGTGTCCTTAAAAATGAGAGATCTATGAACCGAACAATTTGGATAGTGGAAACAGAAATTTCCACATTGTTCGACAAGATTTCCATCTTTGTCAAAGCACACTTCGCCAATGCAAACGACTTTGTCGTTATCTTCAGCGTGCTCTTCTTCCATGGGGGCTTCTTCTTCTTCTTCCTCGCTGTCCCCTTGCACTTGATCTCCTGAAGACTCTTCATCAATCAAGATCAGATTAGCATGATTGTCCATTAGAAATTTTTTCAAATTTCTAAGAATTTTGCCTTGCCGTTCTTGTTCTTTGGCCATTCTAAGTTGCACCACTTGAATTTCAGTCATTTGTTGCAGTGCATCCTTCAAAGAATCCTCCATTTTCGTCACTCGTGCAAGTGTAGTTTGTTGAAACGGTCCAGAAGTAGGACAAGGGAACGAAAAGATTGAATTTTTGTTTGATTTGGAAGAGGAGGCCATTGTTTAAATGTTTTCAGAAGATAGAACAGAGAAAGAATGATCCAATTTTCAAAATAAAAAGAATATATAATCACTTATTTGAATTTTGGTGGGAAAAATTCAAAAATAAAAAAATCGTTATACGTCGACATGGTTAGGAGGTGGATGTCGACATGGTGCTTGATATTTTTACTATTTGATTTATTTTTAATTTAATTTTTAATTATACTTTGTTATTTATATTTTATATTTCAGTTATTGAACAAATACCTAATTCTCTTCTTAAATTAGTAAATATAGATTCATTTAAGGGTTTTGTTAATATATCAGCAATTTGATTCTCAGAATTGATATAATCGAGAGTAATTACTTCCTTACTTATATTATCTTTGAGAAAATGATGTCAGATATCAATATGTTTAGTTCGAGCATGATGAGTAGTATTTTTGGATAAATTTATTGCACTAGTATTATCACAATAAATTGGTGATTTTGAGATATTTAAACCAAAATCTTTTAAAGTTTGTTGCATATATATTACTTGAGAACAAGCTAAAGCAGCAGAAATATACTCTGCTTCAGTTGTTGATAGAGAAACTATGTTTTGCTTTTTACTAAACCAGGAAATCAGAGAATGCCCCAAAAAGTGACAAGTTCCACTTGTACTTTTTCGGTCTGACTTACAACCAGCATAGTCAGCATCACAGTAAGATATTAATTCAAAAGAATCATTTTTAGGATAAAATAAGCCATAGTCAATGGTGTGTTTAATATATCTTATGATACGTCTTACAGCTTTTAAGTGGGTCTCTTTAGGTTGGGATTGATATCTTGCACAGAGGCAAACGCTATGCATGATATCGGGTCTACTAGCAGTGATATAGAGTAGTGATCCAATCATTCCTCTATATAATTTTTGATCTACATCTTTCGAGAGATCTTCTTTACTTAAGTACTCATTGGTTGCCATGGGAGTGGGTTTTCCACTTGCAGTAGTCAAACCAAATTTACTAACTAGGTCTTTAGCATATTTTTCTTGACTAATAAAGATACCATTATCTAATTGTTTTATTTGTAATCCTAGAAAGAAGTTTAATTCACCCATATGACTCATCTCAAACTCTTTTGTCATTATTTCAGAAAATTCTTTATTCATTTCAAAATTAGTTGATCCGAAAATGATATCATCTACGTAAACTTGTACTAGTTGAATATCATTTTTATTTCTTTTAATAAAAAGAGTATTATCTACTTTACCAATTTCAAAGTTTGATTGAAGCAAGTAAGATCTTAGTCTATCTTACCAGGCTCTAGGAGCTTGTTTTAGACCATATAGAGCTTTCTTAAGTTTGTAAACATGATTTGGAAATTTTTCATTTTCAAAAAGTGGTGGTTGTTCAACATATACTTCTTCTTTTACAAATCCATTTAAAAAGGCACTTTTAACATCCACTTGAAATAATTTGAAATTATTATAATTTGCGAAAGCAAGTAGAATCCTAATGGCTTCTAATCTTGCTATGGGAGCAAAGGTTTCATCAAAATCTATACCTTCTTCTTGACAATAACCTTGAGCGACTAATCGGGCTTTATTTCTAATGACCTCACTTTGTTCATTCATTTTATTTTTATAAACCCATTTTGTTCCAATTATAGTTTTATTTTCAGGTCTAGGAACAAGTTCCCAAACATCATTTCTAGTGAATTGATTTAATTCTTCTTGCATAGCCAAAATCCATGAATCATCAGTTGATGCTTCTTTTGGATTTTTGGGTTCAATAGTTGATATAAAAGCTACATTGCTCATTTTACTTAGTTGATTTCTAGTTGTAACAACAGATTGCATATCCCCTATAATATTTTCTATGGGACGATCTTTTAAAAGTTTAATCCTTTTATTAGGATGATTAAATTCATTATTAGTTTCAATTGACTCTTGATTTTGAGTAATTAAATCCTCTTCATCATTTGTCTCTACAAAATTTTTGGGATTTTCATCGAATGAAACATGCATTGTTTCTTCAATGGTGTTAGTTCTTAAATTAAACACTCTGTATACTTTTCTTCTATTAGAATATCCGATAAAGATACCTTTGTCGGATTTAGGATCAAATTTATCTAAGTCATCTTTTGTATTTAAAATAAAACATTCACTTCCAAAAATTCTAAAATAAGATACCTTAGGTTTCTTTCCGTGAAGAAGTTCATAAGATGTCTTATCAGTTAAAGGTCTTATTAAGATTCTATTTGAAATATAACAGGCGGTAGCAACTGCTTCTGCCCAAAAATGTTTTGGTAAATTACTATCTGAAAGCTTAGTTCTCGCACACTCTTGAATCATCCTATTTTTACGTTCTACTACTCCGTTTTGTTGTGGAGTTCTTGGAAATGAAAAATTGTGAGTTATCCCCTTTTTATTGCAGAATTCCTCAAACTTTTCATTTTCAAATTCACCACCGTGATCACTACGGATGGTTATAATTTTTACAGAAAGTTGATTTTGAATTCTTTTTGTAAAGTTCTTAAAACATTCAAAAGTATCACTTTTATGTTTCAAAATACTGTCCATGTAAATCTAGAATAATCATCTACAATTACAAAAACATATTTACTGTGATTTATTGACTGAATTTGAGATGGACCAAATAATTCAAGATGAAGTAATTCAAGAGGTTTTGAAGTTGAAATCATATCTTTTAATTTAAATGAACTTTTTCTAAGTTTTCCTAATTGACATGCATCACATAAACTATCTACTTTAAAATTCATTTTAGGGAGACCACTTACTAGATCATGTTTTGACAGTCTAGATAAGAGTTTGAAATTCAAATGCCCAAATCTCTTATGCCAAATCCAAGGGTCGCTTGTATTTGCCAAAAGACACAAGTTATCATTTGAAACTTTCATACTAAGAATATAAATATTCTTTTTCCTAATTCCCTCAAATATTATGGTTGAATTATTATCTTTAATGTGACACTTATCTTTTTCAAATTTAATTTTATATCCTTTATCGCAAAGTTGACTAATACTTAGCAAATTATGTTTTAGATTCTTAACTAGCAAAACGTTAGTAATAATAGGAGTTTTAGAGTTACCGACATTGCCGATGCCAATGACATATCCTTTTGAGTTGTCTCCAAAGTTAACCAATCCTCTGTCTTTGTATATTATATCATTCAGCATATCCGGATTACCAGTCATGTGTCTAGAACATCCACTATTGAGTATCCATTTATTCTTTTTTATCTGCACAATTTGTCCATTGTGGATTGATTCCTCAACACCCATAAAACATGTTTCCTGCACATCATAAAAACCTTGTGAACGATTTGACTTTGAATATAGATTATATGCAGACTTATGATACAATGTTGATTTGAATATTTTTAAACAAGTATTAACAAAATTTTCAAATATAGCCATTAAAATTTTTTCAAAATTCAGATTATGAAACTTTGAAAACCTTGCTCGATACCAAATGTGAGAAATGCGGATTACGGATCTTAAGGCAAGTATAAACACTAGAGAGGGTGAATAGTGTTTTAAGGAATTACTAATTCTTTTCGAGTTTATATTAATTTGAACACAAATGTATACAATATTCAGACACAGATATGATCACAGATTCAAACACAGATGCAAATACAAAGTAAAAGCAGTAAAAGAAAGAACACACCGGATTTTATACTAGTTCGGAGTTACCCTACATCCAGTCCCGCACACAAGTACAGATTTCCTTTCAAAAACAATCTTTACAATTACAACCCTCGATTTCAAGGCCACGAGGTACACCACTCCAGATTCACAATCCTCTGGGTAGAGATACTTGATTTCCCGGGCAACAAGTTCACCCAATTGATTTCCTAGGCTACAATCACACCTTTTCTCACTTGATTGATTTCCAAGGCTACAATCACACCTTTTCTCACTTGATTGATTACAAAGAAGCCTATAACTCTGAATAGCACTGGGATCTTGTTGAGATAGTGATAGAGAATCAAACTAGAAATGATCTAGTTAAATTCAATGATGATTTCGGTAGAGTAATGGTAAGAATATATAAAGAAATGTGGAAGAAGAAGAGGAGTGAAAACCAGAAAAATATTGTTAAAAATTCGTTGAAAACATCCCCTATTTATAGAAGAACAACAGCCATGTCTATTCGTGAAAGGTTATGGCGAATAGACACTTCCTTTGAAATTCAAAATTTTGAAACCAACTACCACTATGTCGACATGGGTATCTTGGGTATGTCGACGTCCCAAAGGAAATTTTGGTGATTTGTTTTTCTTTGAAAATTACTTCTATCTTATATTAAAACTATTTTAAACTTTATAAATATACTTAACTATAGTTAAAATACATAAGTAAATATAGAGAATAATATATATATAATTTTACTATAATTTTATATTTAAATCTAAGTATAAATATATTATAATTAAAAGATAGTTTAAAACAAACGAAGTTTAAAACAAGAGTTTATTTAAAAACAAAATCAAAGAATATTTTAAGGCTAAAACATCTTTTTGAAAAGATAATTTTTAAGGCTAAAACATTTTGAAAAGCAGTTTCGAAAATCATTTTGAAGTAGTTTTGCAAGCTTCTTCCTGCAGAATATCTCATCACATCAGGACTCGAGAACTTGTACAAAACCAGGATGTTCGTGGGTTTGTAAGCCACTTGTCGTGGGTTTGTAAGCCACTAAAAAGGTAGAAATGGGTTTCATCCCAAATGAAATATGGAGTGAAGATTTCAGTGCTATTATGAAGTTTTAACATAATTCTAGACTCAATACTTATCTTGTACTATTTGATAATCTTGCTATTCTTGATACTCTTGATACTTATGAGTCTTCAATCTTGATATCTTGAATCTCTATACTGTACAGTCTTCATTCTTGATACCTGCATGGTTAAATCCTACATATACATATATATCTAAACTATGATGTTAGTATTTATATTTTATAATCTTATTCTAAGGTTGTTGTCATCAAAACCATCATCTCAAGGACTAACAATTTCACCATCTTAGATTCCTTGGTCATAGGGCAGCTTGAAGCTTAATGCCCCATTTGTCTGCAGTTAAAGCATACAACCTCTAGCAACTATGCCCTTCCCCTTTTGCTCTCCTTTCTTGCCTTTCGTATATGGGGTAGACTTATTTTTCTGCTCTTCCTTGGGTCTCGCCTTCACCCTTCTTTACTCATGGTATATCCCATCATATCTTCTATCCATGTCAACTACAAACTCAAAAGGAGATGCTAAATGAGCCATCACCTTATGATCAAGACCTTACTACAAGCTCCCGATAAACTTGTCATTTCTTCATCGGGGTATTAACAATCTCCCTGCCATACTTAGCCAACGAGTTGAACTTCTGGATGTATCCCTCCAAAGTAAGGCCACCCTACTTCGGATCAATAAATTCTAACAATAGCACATTTTGTTCAGATTCTGATATAAACTACACCTAAAACACTCTTTAAATAGCTCTTAAGTAATCTCCTCCTCTGGAGTCTCAGCAACTGCTGCCTCCCACCAGTCCAATGCATCTTCCTAGAACTGTCTTGATGCCAACCTTCTCTTTTGCACACCCTTCGATCCTAAGTATCCAAATATGTGCTCACAACTTCTTAGCTAATTTAGTACTCTACAGGCTCCTTCCCTCCCAGATTTCTATAATCTTTATTCATCTTTGGGGAATTCTCTCTCACCACCGTAGATTTTGGTTGAACTGCCTCCGGTGCAGCTTCCCTCATCATCTGGGCCGTAAAATGCCTAAATAAGACATTCACACCCATGTCTACCTTATTTGCTGGCTATGCGGCTTCCTCCCCTACTGCCCTGGGAATTCTTTCCTCATTCCCTTCATTAGCCTGTGTACTTTCAGCCTCTCTTCGCACACTTGCTCCTCCTGTCATAACTCGTTCGCTTCTCAAATCCATCTTTCTTTTCAGTTAAGCAAGTCTTCATCAAAAATGGAAAGATAAGGAACTGAAACAATAATAGAAGGATATATATATATATATATCCCTATATATCTATAGAGCAACATACAGGTACGTTACATATATATAGTAGCACATCCCCTCCTCGGAGTGTTTATTATATTCTAAATACTGCTTCAATTTTTCTAGCTATGTTTTACTTAAATATCCCTTACCTATGCTCTAATACCAAACTATAACATCCCCCACTTGAGACTCGAAGATGAATGTCAATGGTGTTGCAGTCATCATCTGTATTGTCTTCTAGAGATGAAAGTGAGTTCAATTTATTAATTAAACATTGATAAAGCAAACAAAGCAGCTAAATATTTTCCATTACAACATTGATTTTCTTTAGCATTCTTTACATATACTTCAGTTACAATTAAACCCAAAGACGTGCCCACGCAGGGGTTGAATATAATAGAAAATAACATCGTAAAGAATCGGGTCAACATATGAAGATGCGGCCACACTCCTTAGTACATTGGAAAAAAATCTTTCTTAGCTACCAAGCCTCCAACTCTCTCTTCGAACTACTACTACAATCCATATTTCAAATTCAATCTACTCAAACGAGCACCTGTCAGTTTATGGAGAAAACTACAATAAAAACATGGGTCAAACTTATGCCCACACAGTTCCCCACTTGCTCTAGCGCAGTACATAGCCATTGTGGTCTGTTTCTCCTTATATAAAATTCTGATAAATTATCAGAAAATTTGTGAACACTTGTTCTAACATGCTTAATCTTTGTTTGGACTTTTAGGGTAATTTTTCTTATTTATTTTCCAGTTTGCCTCTTTAATTAATCAAATAAAATCATATAAGCTTAAGAAACTTCTCAAACTAAAAACCTATCTTTAAAACCATGATTAGAACATGATATAAAATTTCCGTTAAATTTTGAAATCATTAAAGTAGGTGAAACATGTCTAAACCTCCTTTGTTAATATATCCTTTCTTAAAACATTTATTAAACCTCTATATTTTAAAATAAAATCCATATGAACCCCATCATACCTAAAAGCATACAATTCTAAACTGAAACCATATCTTAGGGATCAGTGTAGACAGGTTAAGTATTACTTAACTTGATCTTTAAGATGTATAGCTTTAGTCTTCTTAATCCCCTTTAGCTTGTGTTTTCCTTATCTTCTTTCACCACCGTTAAAATTTCTCTAGCTTTTATTTTATTTTGAGTAAGATGAAATGAATAGATGGAAAGAGTAATGTTTATTGTCACACTATAGTTTAGCCTTGGGCCATCATTCCTCCTTTACGTTAATTCGTTTCCCTTACTTCTCTTACTTGGGCCGCCCTAGCCTTTTAATTAATTTATTTGTTAAATTTAAATTTAGGGTCGTTACAGGCAGCCCGTTGACTCTAGCCGTATTTTAAAGCATACCAAATCAAGGATCTCTCCAATCAATCGCTAAAGCCAATGCTGAGCCGGCCAAACATAGCGGGCTAACTCTTGAAGTAGTCTTTGGAACTCGAAGAACACCACATCACATTCCACCCTCACACTTCCATCAAAAACCATGTTATGAACGACTTCATTACGGAATACTCCAGCCCAAACAATGGTAATGAGGTCGGCCATGTGTCCTGCACCACGACCAGCCGCCACCTAATCCTAGTCATTGCTTATGCTCAATGTGGCATTTACCTACTATAATAAGGAGGGGCGGTTCAATAATATCAACAACACAAAAGTCTAGTGTGGCCTATCCAGGCGTTCAATATCAAACGACAACCTTTGGTGGCCCAACGATGGTCGTTAGATGCCATATGCAGTAAAGATTTGCCAGTGCAATGGTGATATTCAGGTTAACATGACAACGACAATAAGTGAAACACAAATAGACATGAAATCTAAAATGGAAAGCAATAATGCAAAATCATGATGTTATTAAATACCCAAAAATGTTCTAATGTCCAATAAAGCCATGGTAAAAATGCAATGAATCGGTACTAAAGTCACTTACTAATTAAGGATGAGTTTGATGCTGATTGAATGTGGAGAAGATGAAGAAAGCTCTCTAATTTTTTCTCTGATTAATGGCAGAATTGTGTGGGTTCGTAGTAAAGAATGAAAAGAAGGAGAGAAGAAGTATTTATAGACAACGAGGAAAGAGGTGGACAATTGGATCAGTATGTAGGGCAAACTAAACTACCTATGTATCATCAATGAACTTGTTAAATCACAAGTCAAAGATAAAAAGTGTCTTTACTACGTCTAGGAAAGTAAACCACCTCCGCCAACCACATAGTGACATGTGTAGTAACATTTAATGCAACATTAAATGCATAATTCAAAACCCCACACCTGTAAACAAGGATGGACTTGGGGGGCAAAATATTGCTCAAATTTCTCGTGAATGTGAAATAGGCTGGACCATGTTGTTAAACCAGCCTACTTGGTAGCAATGGTGTGCATCTTGGCTTGCCACTTGATCCATATGTTTCAATAAGCCTGAAACTTTGGCACACACACTTCGACTCCTTCAGTAGGCAGCTTGCTCAGTTATTTTACATATATAAACCAAGCACTTCCCGCAGACGTATCTATGAGTGACAACAGGTATCCACTTATCCAGGAAGCGCTCCATAATGGTGGACTAGCTCGACCCTCAAATTAATGGCCAGACAGGCCCCTCGACAATTACAAATAACGGACCATCATGAGGCCTCCCTCTTGAAAGTTGAGGGGCTCCATCCATGGCCCACTCCCCAACATGGTCCCTCGCTCATCGTTTTCATCGATTGCTTGCATCTTCTGAATCCTTTTTTACCTTGCTTCGATCGAAGTCTATCTACCTCTAAAAAAGGAAGCTCCATCTGCACTATTTCTCTGAGAAGATTGACGCAAACGGCACCGTCCACCTGATAAAAGCATCACTATAGAGTAACCACTCTAATTCCTTTGCTGCTACCATGGCAAAGCGCCATTGCATAACCACTACCTAATCCCATGCCATTTTCCCCTATACTATGGTTAGCCAACTGGTACCATCTTAGCCATGCAAACCAACTGGTACTCCAGTTGTCGCACATCATACCCTACGACATAATCAATGGATCAACATGATTTTGACAACTCAACTACGTAACGTCAGCCACTCAACATAGATTCTAGTAGCCATAAATACATTAAGATCTTTGTTTTAAAAAAGGGGAACAATCTAAGCTCTTAAGCATTGCAATTTCTTATTGTTGTATTTTGTAATCACATCCATTATAAGAGAAGCAAAGCAATAAAAGATCCTTCATAGTGGACGTAGATCAACGCTGATCAAATCATTATATATAATGTGTCTTTACTTATTTATGCAAGTATTATCTCCTCATTTTCGTTATGATTAAGGTATTAGCAAGTAAACATAGCTATATACCATCTCTTAATCATAATTTTGATGTTTGTTAAAATTTTAATCAATACCATACAAGTGCTAAACTATACAACTGCTGGATGCATTCATTTATCCCGCCTTTTGGTAGGCCGTGACACCAAAGACTTGACTAGAGACCAAGGACAATCCATCCCAAAGATCGGTTGTACACAGGTTTACTATGGATACTGGAAAATTTGGTCTGAGTCTAGATCGAGCTACAATTAACGTGACATAACAAGCAAAGCTATGAAAGCCAACGTTCCAAATTTCAGGTCAATCGAAGTTCGTATGCTCAAGTTGTGGATCGATCAAGTTTCACGTGAAAGATGCTTACTTCGTGTCCATCGTGGTCGTATCCATCAAGTTGGCAACCATCCTTCATATCCACTTCATTCGTATCCATCAAATACAGACATCGATCAAAGTTCACTCTCTAGTCCCTCAACATTCTTCATATTGATCCCTCCACCTACACATCTCGTATCGATCGGCCAATGATCGATACGAAACTTATTGCCAAATGATCGATACGAAGAGATCCTCCAATCATAGATACGAAGAGTAGTCCCCGAGAATGATACGAAGAAGGAATGGTCAAGTGAAGGAAACGGTCATGCGGCATAAAAAGTGGATCTCCCCTATGTCATCAATCCACGTCATCACCACACAACTGATCGATACGAAAAGCACATCGGTACGATAGACTATCGATACGAACCGATCGATACGCACGTTCCAACCACCTACAAATCCAACCTTGGATCGATCATAACTCAAAACTACAAGTCCAAATGCTACCAAATTTTCATAGGAGCTTACTTACCACCTGAGGAATGCCTCTAATCAATCGCAGCCCAAAAGGAGTAGATCTTGATCGATACGAAGAGCACATGGATCGATCAGGGATCGATCCCAAATGACCTCGGATCGATCTGGTAGGCCCACCCACGTGTGAGAAGGGGTATTCCAAGATATAAGCCAGATATTTCCAGACCGCACCTATAAATAGCAACCTTATGCTTACAGAAAGGGGACTTTTTTATTCTGTTACACTGTTACTCTACCGGAGATCCATTGTAACTTGAGTGTTTGAGTTATTCTCTGTTGTAATCAGTTAGCAATCAGCAATAAATATCAAATCATTCAAAGTGGACATAGGCTACAATGCCGAACCACTATAAATCTCTATCTATTTCAGTTTCTGTTTGCTTGAATTTGCATGTTTATTAGATTAACCTCTTTTTACATTTAAATTCTTTATTTTAATCTCTTCAAATACGTCCGAAGAGTGTTGTGCCCAATTTTGGTACAAACACTTTGGTGCTTTCATTGAGAAAACCCTATTTTCTCCTGCTCTGTGGATCCTCTGCCGTTATTGGATTGCTAAAATCAAAGGAGAAGATCCAAATCTGTCATCCAGTAGTTCCTTCCATTCTATTTAGATTTCGCTAGATCTAGGAAAGAGCTACGTCACTCAACATGGTTACTACCAGAACTACTTTAACTGCTGTAGATCTTGAAGGAAGAGGTAAATAAACTCAAGTCGAATGGGTTCATTCGAGATGTTTTATACCCGGAGTGGGTATCCAACCCAGTAATTGTCAGAAAATCGAATGGGAAATGGCGAATGTGTGTGGATTACTCGGATTTGAATAAAGCATGCCCCAAGGACAGTTTCTCGCTTCCCAGAATCGATCAACTTGTGGATTCAATGGTCGGACACGAGCTCTTATCTTTCATGGATGCGTACTCTGGCTATAATCAAATCCCAATGCACCTTCCTGATCAGGAAAATACTAGCTTCGTCACTGATTTGGGACTCTATCGTTACAAAGTATTGCCGTTCGGACTTAAGAACGCCGGGCAACTTATCAAAGGCTCGTGAATCGAACCAGATCGGAAAGACCATGGAGGAGTATGTGGATAACATGCTCTTGAAGTCGCGACTGTCCATCAATCACGTCAAAGATTTGGAAACAATGTTCAATATACTTCGACAATACAGAATGAAGCTCAATCCGTTGAAGTGCCACTTCAGAGTTGCCTCAGGAAAGTTCCATGGGTTCATTGTCAATGCTCGAGGAATTGAAGCCAATCCTGAGAAAATCTGGGCGATTCGGAATCTCGAAACTCCTAGAATTATAAAGCAAGTGCAAAGCCTCAGCAGGAAGGTGGCAGCCTTAAGTAGGTTCATCTCCAGATCTACAGACAAGTGCATCCCTTTCTTCGATTTGATTAGAAAAGGAAAGCGGAATTTCGAATGGACGGAGGAGTGTGAAGGCGCATTCCAAGCACTAGTTCAACATCTGGCGACACCTCCCATTTTATCGAAGCCGGTTGATCACGAGAGACTATACATCTATCTGGCGGTTTCAGCAAATGCAATCAGCGCTGCGTTGATTCGGGAAGAGGATCGGATCCAACGACCGGTCTACTATATCAGCAAGCGACTGATAGGGGCGGAGAGAAATTACCCGAAGTTGGAAAAGGTGGCTTATTGTCTCATCATAGCCTCGAGAAGCTCCATCCATATTTCCAGGCTCATCCGATCACTGTCTACACCGACCAGCCGTTACGACGGGTCTTTACACGACCTGAGACGTCTGGTAGATTGCTCAAGTGGAATATCGAGTTGAGTCAGTTTGACATCGCTTATACACCGAGGCGAACCATTCAAGGGCAAGTTCTGGCATACTTCATAGCTGAATTCACCATACCGGAGGATGTGCCCGAGACCAGGTAATCTCCCAAACACATATGGAAGCTATACATTGACGATGCATCAAACGACCGTTGCTCAGGCACTGGAGTAGTGCTCTAAACCCTAGAAGGTCGATCCATATGTCATGCTTTGAAGTTTGACTTCCGCGTAACTAACAACGAAGCCGAGTACGAAGCTCTACTCGTCGGACTTAGACTTAGGAATTATTGTTGTGGAGATTTACTATGATTCATAATTGGTCGTGTGCCAAGTTCGAGGAGAATATCAAGGCAGAGATCGGAGATTGGCCACTTACCTTACTTGGGTCCAAGAGGTGTTGAATCAGTTCGACCACTATGCTATCTATTGTATACCGCGAGAGCAAAATCAAAAAGCCGATTCTTTGGCAAAACTGGCTAGTACAGGTGAAGCACAACAAATGGGACTCGTTCCCGTTGAGACACTTACCGCTCCGAGTATCGATCGATTAGAGATGGATGGGTGCACGAGGTAATACCCGAGAAGGAGTCGTGGATGACTCCATTCAAAAACTATCTCGAGCATGGAGCTTTATCTGAGCACAGAAGCGAGAAAAGGTAGATTCTCCAAAAAGCTTCACGATTCATTATCAGAATGGAGTCCTGTACAGAAGAGGGTATTATGTTCCTTTACTTTGGTGTATCGCCCACGATGAAATCAAACGAGTGTTACACGATGTGCACGAGGGAGAATGTGGCGACTACACTGAGGGGCAAGCCCTTGCGAAAACGATACTCAGATATGGATATTACTGGCCAACCATGAATCGAGATGTGTTGTCTTATTATGCCAAGAGATGTGATAGATGCCAGAAGCATGCCAGGATTCCAAGAGCCCCGCCTACCGAAATCACACAGATGGTCAGTCCATGGCCATTTGCCGCATGGGGCATTGATATAATAGGGTCTTTTACCTCTGGCCAAAGGTTGTGCGAAGTACGCCATCGTTGCAGTTGACTACTTTACTAAATAGTCATAACGGACTTAATACAACATAGCAGAAATAAAAACATAACATCTGCTACATAGCTAACTTCAGCCTCCTTCTCGTCTTCAGAAGCTTTATTCGTCCACCTACTAAAACCTAAAAATTCTCAATACATCCTACTCAAATCAATTTTGAGCACCCGAGAGTTTAAGGGGAAAAACATAAACTTCGAGTCAGACATAAAGCCTGGTGTGAATAATACTATACATCTAAGTTATTTGATATTAAGTGGGACCATGATGCTTAGTGGAACAAATTTCCCTCACTAATATCCTTTTAAAACATATCTTTTGCAAATCTTAATCCTGCAACCAAAACTAGTTAAAACAATAAAGCAATATCATGTAAGCATATAAATCAAGTAACAAATTGACTATCTATCCGTTCACTATAGTTTTTTTGGCTAACTACTAACCTTCGGCTGACTCGAGCCTACCAGACAAAATAAACAAATAATCTAACTTCTGTTAGATACTTCTCTTTTAGACAGTCTGTCCCTGACTTAATTCTCCCAGGGTCAACTGATCCTAATGGTTTTGTGGGCTCACCGATAACCTATCTCTTCTCTATAAATTCCTTCTTATGTGTAAAATCATTTTAGTCTTACCCGCGACAAAGCCCTACACATTGGAATTTTGGACTAAATTTGCTAGGGGCTAATAGCTAATGTATACAGCGCGACCCTATACCAGTCCCATATGGTATTCTTATATCGAAGTCATTTTACTTAGGGCCATCTACCCATAAAATTTTCCTTGAAAACATTTTCTCTCAAATTGATTTAAACCTTTAAATCATACTTTAAACAAGGAAAATATACTCTATGCTTTACTCAAATCACCTTGCCATGTTATATATACTTTACACAAAACTTTGTTGATGAAAACATTTAAACCTTTGAAAGTACCCCTTTCGAATCCATTGAAAGTACCCCTTTCGAAACCAAGTAAATACTTTGCTTTATAACCTTAGGCCAAAAGGCCAAAACATACCTTTCAAAACCATTCTTAATAAACCTTTTGAAAACAGTAAAAAACCTATCTTTCAAAAGCTTTTAAACCTTAGACATCCTCTTATCAAAACATCATAAACAATGCCTTTCGAAAACATTGGAACCTTCCATTTAAAACCTTTCGAAACCATTGGGGAACCACCCCTTCAAAACCTTTATCTTAAAACTTTCGAAAGCACTAAATCCTTTTTATAAAATCAAACCTTTCGAAAGCATTTGGGTTCAAGTAAAACATTTGGAATAACCTTTCGAAACCATTTAAAACAGTACCTTTCGAAACCTTTGGGTTTATCTTTCAAAATCTCAAAAGGGTCTTAAAACAACTAAGACGAAAGCACTCTTCCGAAAGCTATTTCCTAAGTAAAGAAGTGATGGTGTCGAAACCAACCCTTCGAAAGCATTGGAGAAGTGGCTAAGTTTTAAAAACAAAGTAACCCTTTTGAAACCATTTGCTTCGAACGGTGGAAAGAGGTAGCAAGGGGTTTCGACCCTGTCAAAAGCTTCTTTATAAAACAAAAGGTGCAACCTCTTTCGGAACTATTCCTTAAAATCATTTAACCAAGTCGAAAGCTATCTAAGTCAAAAGCATCCTTTTCGAAAGCAAAGCAGGCGCATTTTCTTTCAAAAGTGAAGTAAGGCTTCGACCCCTTCGGAACCCCTTGTTTTTACTTCATACCTTTCGCCTCAGTCCAATTCGCTACATACCAAGTCTTTTATACGATGCGCATTAGTTTCAATGGTGATGGAGGCGGAAGTACTTAGTCGAAAGCTGGGTATCGAAAGTGGCGAAACATGTAAAAAGCATGTATAAACTAATTTTTAACCTTTTAAAGCAATTCTTTTCAACTAACCTGTCATGTTTGTCAAACATAATTGGTTGCTAATTTCTTTTCTAAAAGTACTACCAAATTTCTAAAATAAAAAAATTAAATTATTTACAAAATGCCCCTTCTCCTTTTATAAATATAACATATTTAAGTCCCATACCTTAAATAATTTTATATACTTATTAAAACACTTAGGAAAAACTTATAAAAATTTCCATAATTCATTTTAGTATGTTTTTTAACATATATTAATTTCTGACCCAAAATCATCATAAAGTTGCCGTAATTAATTTAAACCCAAAATAACTATTTTTTTCACTAGAAAATTTATAATAAATCCACATTAATTCAAAACATTATGAAAATTGAAACTCGTCCCTAAAATATGATTTCTATCCTTATTCTAAAATCGCAAGGCATTTGGATGTCATTTAATAGGGTTTTCATATTAAAATATACCATAAAATTCATATGAATTAGCATAAATCATCAACAAGCATACATATCAAATTTAACAATCCATAACATAGCAAAATCTTGCAAAATAGTTCGGATTCAATCTAAAACTGAAAAAAATTAAAAACATGAGATGTAGTCGTTATTCACCTTAGCTTTATGATTAAGGAGTTGAGATTTGATCCTGACTTAAGTTGATTAGCTTCTTCCTCTTGATTTAGCTAATCTTCCCCTTTTTCTTCTTTAATGGTGGTCGGCCTTTTTTTTTTAGGTTGTGAAAATTAACGTGTAAATGAATGTGTGTAAGGGTTTAGGGTATAAGGTAATTACTTATTCCTATATTTCCCTTGTCTACTGTTAACCCGCCTTTTGGCAAGGCCATGGACAGGCGGATTTAACTAAATCGACTACTCGTTCGTCGAGATTGGAATACGATGGATTTGAGTCAATTGGATGGATAGACGATCAATCACGGATGATAAATGTGATTACGAATCCGGGGTTCGGCATAACATGGTTCGGTCAGGAGCGTTTGGTCATTGGAGTTCGGCCATGTGGGTCGGTCGTTCGATCAAGGTGGCTCGGTCGTGCATGGCTCGATCAAGGAGAGGGGATCATGCATGGTTCGGTTATGGTGCTTAAGCCAATAGATGTGGGTCGGTCGTTCGGGGTCGGTGCAACTTGATTGGATCGGCAATAGGTAGTTCGGTATGCTTGAGAGGTATTAGAGTTGGGAGTGGCTCGGTGTTGGAGTGTGGATATGGTTCGGCCAAGGTAGATCGACATGTGTGGATCGGCATCTCACTTTGGGTTCGGCAAGCATTTGGAGGCAGGATCGGCAGTTTGGTTTTGGGCCAGTAAGTATGGGATCGGCATATTGAATGGGGTCGGTAGCTTCTAGTCATTGCTCGCTTACCTCGGGTCGGCATCGTCCAGTCTTCGGGTCGGTGTGTGTAAGTCTTTGGATCGGCACGAATGGAGGGGTCGGCATTGAATGAGTGAGTGGGTCGGCATGTTGGATATAGGGTCGGCTATGGTCTTGATGGGCCCGGATCACTCAAGAAGCCCCGTAACCCAGATTTTGCCTATAAATACAGTAGGTGGGGCTTCAGGAAAAGGGTCTTCATTTCTGGTTCCCTTCCT